>OZ022257.1:59239292-59868635 GCA_963978905.1 Trichostrongylus colubriformis | reverse complement strand
CAACGTCTGCAGGCGCTTTTTGGCTTTCTGGGGACACCCTGTTGCACAATAAAAGAGTGCGGTGGAATGTAGAGGAGGGAAACCGGTCCTAGATGGCTCGTGCGATTATTAAATGCATCTATCATCGGACACACATCAGACACACAAGGCATAGAACTGTAGTCACCTTGAAGTCCACTTGGGTCAATGTCATCGTGGACGAGACGCGAGTTCATGTTTTATGACGTAAGCATAACGTACATATGACACACAAATGTGCCATACACAAGCTAAAAAATGACAGCTACGGTTGGGGTGATGCGAGTTTCCATCTAGGCCAGGGCATGGGAAAGAAGCTTTGCGTACTTATGTGGAGCTAGCGACATAGAACGTGAAGCTCGTGCCCGCTCCACGACTCGCACTGACCCATTCGGTCAGCTGCCTCACTGTGTCCATGAACAATCATTACGACACCAGCAATCACTAACATGCAGATGAAAAGTTCTGAGTGAGCACGTGGCAACCACAGTTCACCTTGCATCTTCCACATGATGCCCTTCCTTTCCACCTGACGATAGAACCCTTATGCAAGCATCGTTTTCACAGTTATATGTAGCACTACCGTGCCAGTCACAGAAAATTCTCATGGCTCCTCCGCTGGATGGAACCTCATGAGCCCCCCTTGGTTCTGCTCCTGCAAGTCTATGACAAATGGAGCGATTTGAGGGGTCTCCAGTGAAATCCTATTTTGGAACAAAAAAATCGTATTTCTTCAATTTTTTTTCTCATAATAAACTATGTCTTTTTTATGATTTATGAGGTGGCGAATTGGCTTCCAAATCGTCTCTCCGATCGATAACATACCTCCTTAGTAGATCATGTGCTATTACTATGAGTCGTTCTGTTTCCCCAGAAAAATTCTATTATTCGATGTGAATTATGGGCAAACAGCGGATATATCATAAGATCACTCACGAAAAGTAGGAGGTGGTCGAGTTGTATCGTCAGCAGGGATTTTTGAGAAGGATAGTATTTCCAAAGCCATTCCCATCGATTTTCTATAAACGGAGACCACTGGGGGTCCTTTTAGCTCAACCTCTGCGGTCTAAAAATAATGGCAAATGAAAGTGCTGTGGATGACGACAGACCCCTGGCAACCACTTCTTCGTGCCGAATGGTCCAGCTCTTAGGCAGAGGATTCAACCCATCTTACATTACATCACTCAGAATATAGAGAATGACCTCAGATTGCTCCTGCGTAGATCCCTCTTACCGTAGGGTACAAGGAATTTGAGCGCCACTTCCGTTCGGGCCAAGTCAACGACAGCGATACATCCAGGACATTGCTAGGGAGACGGTCGTTTGGCGCGGCCCCTTGGAGCTAATTTGCCAATGGGGCACTGCCAAAGCTCCTCCCCTAAAAAGGCTTAGGTAAACCTGGGAGAGTCCAGACGGGCCATGCGCCCCATTGGCAAATTAACTGCAAGGGCCGCGCCAAACGACATACACCCACATTGCTACTTACGATTAGTACCCATAGAGATGTAAGACAGAAAGTACTGAATATCAGACACGACATTTTGAGTGCTAAAGAAGCGTCGGTAGACAAGTGGCGTATATCAGGCAGACACAACCCGAACTTGCCGAACAATCACCGATTGTTGCTGCGATGACAAAAAGCCATAAATTCACCTACGGGAAAGCGACCTCTCGCGTTTATTTTTGATTTCGGGTAGCTGCTGGTTATCGCCGCAGCCCGCGATGCGAAAGTTACTGCTAGGATGCTGAGTTATGGGCAAAAGTTTCGGTGGCGGACGGGACTCGAACCTCCGAGCGGATTCGAGTCCCGCCCGTCATCGAAGCCGAACTTTTGCCCATGACTCAGCATCAGTAGTACTCTCGTGTTTATTTGGAACTGGCGCCTTTTAACGATCAACTCTTTTCAGCTAGCTTTGCCGGGGTATTGTGATGAATGAATACCGAAGAATAGCTGAAATGCGTGGTCCTGTCCACAGCCCCAGTCCCTGGTCACAAACAAGCCGCTGCAGGTGCCTACCCAGAGCAGAGGACAAGACTATGCGAATTATACGGATGAATGAGGCCATGAGCACCCAGCAATACGGGTTTTAGTGCTTGTATTTCAAAGGTATCGTAGCAGAAGTAGACAGCTCCAGCGGACTCGCATAGCTGGTTGGAAACGCATCTTTTCAAAGGAAAGTATGGGAAAATGTGGGAAGGAAAGCAATTAAGGTCCCAGCTCTAGTCTGGCGAATGGTGCCAAAAATCTATTATTATTACTGACTCGTACTGAACTATTCGAAGCAGCCCCAGATAGGATCCCTTCGAGGAATTCTGACAACTCAAACTAGACTGTTGCGTGTTTGATCTTTCCTCACACTTTACGAGCTGGACTTGCAAAAGATTAGGTGCAAGCAGAATTAGATATCATCCGATTGGGAAATATCCACCTTGACTATAATAAAGTAACGTTCAGAGCACGCGAATCAGACGATCAGACTGAAAGTCGAGTAATCAATTTGTATCTTTACCTTTCCGCTGCCCATTTGCATGAATAGTCAATCTAAACAATGACCAAGTATAGACCATGTTGAGAAAAGAGACGTGAATGAATGACAGCACCGCAGGCATCAGGACAAAGCGGTGTCAGACTGTTAGGGATTGGCTAGACGTGTGCGGAGAAAGAGAACTTACCTGTTTTCCTGATTGTCCCATCAAATACTTTGTGTAAACAACCTTCAAGAGCAGCTTTTGAGATCTGCATGAAGTGCATGCTCTCCTTGCCCACGACAGCACTAATCCCAAGAATAAGTGTGCGATTCTCTGTCACTGGGATGGTGCACGCAGGGACTGACCAAAGATTTCATTCAATTCCACAGCCAAGCGTTCGTTACTTCGATAAACAGAAAGTGCAGCTAACAGCTTCAGAAATATGCCTCGGGCTTATCTTACTGGGTTTTTCCAGCTCCGAGAGCTCAGTAACCGGAAAGAAGGAATTTACCGAGTTGAAGCCGTCGTTACCTGGGTCAAGCCGAGCCGAGGACAATTTTGGGAGAAAACGATCACCCCTCCGTCTATTCGTGGGGAGTCTCTAAAAAAGTATTGCCAGCCATAATCATAGTACTGCTACCTAGTACAAAGAGTAATTATCGATTTGGTAGAGTTCGGTCGACCCGCTCGCAATCAAGCTCCTCGACAGTGCACAATTGTCGAGCATTACTCGATTAAAATGTCAAAATACAACCCCACTCAACCTGGAATACGACTCCCGGTAGAGGATTCCTGGACCCTGATCGAGACTCATCTTTCGGCTAGCATGCGGTCGCTTGCATTCAGCAAATTAACAAATAAATAAATAATAAATTAACAAATAAAACAATACGCAAATGCGGTGAATTTGTGAGAGGCGAGTGTCCATCTGTACACCTACATCTCCCAGTTCAAGGCTTCAACTTTTTGACGACCAGAGCGCGCAATGTCGCTTTATGGTTTCCCCGATGAAACACCCGTGTTTTTTGGCGAAAATGTCAGCAATGTTTGTGAACAGTGTTCCCATTAGCGACGTTATCAGTGACGTTACCTTAGCTAGAAACTACAAATCTGCTATACAAGAATACAGGCAATCACAAATTGAACAATGATCGAAGGCAGAACCAGTTTTGCTCACCTTTAAGCTATCGAAGGAACGAGTTTATTTGTTATTCTCGTTCCAGAGCTGATGCGTTGGAAATAACCCAACATACCTGACCACAGCACACATAGCGTTACCGCAGGATACTGCGGTAACGGTAAAAACCTCGCTGCCGCAGGTGAGACGCGAGAATGCGGGAGGAGAGCAGCTCCTCTCAACATTCAATAGCTAGAAAATCTGAACAAATCAGCATATGTGCAGAGCATAGACTCAACAAATAAGCAGAGTAAAATTGGGATCTATCCCAGTTTGGGTGAAGATGAGAGTTTCCATGAGTTGAAGTAGGAAAACCCTCATACTTGCATTAACGAATTTGCTGTTATTTGCTTTAGCTGATGCAGGTGTCAGCTATCCCTATTTGGACCTAAGGATTAAAGAGAAAAGTTGCAACCATTTTGTCGACCTCTGTGAATCGCAGCGACCCTTTTCCGGCAACACCGGCTGGGCGATTGCTGTGGGTGGTGATTCCAGTGGAAAATCGCGTTTGCATCATGTGGAAAGCTGAAGCTCCCATACGAAATTGGGCAGAGAGTCATTTGCGAATTGCAGGAAAAGCCAGCATGAGTGCTTTTATCATAATACCTCAAATTTGCCTGAAAACCGAGCTGTAGCGGAAATGACAAACAAACAATGCGGATGATGCGCTAGAGAGTAGATGATCCAACCGTATAAGTAAGTATTACTAATACAGTATTAGTAAGTAATGCTTAATGCAGTCAAAAGTCTAAGTCAGGCGGATCAGGGCTGTGGCTTTGGGTCTCTTATCGGAACATTTTGCATGAACAACTTAGTACAGTCATTCCCACTTCACATGCGGATGAGTGTCATTAAAGCAAATAATCCGCATCGTTCCGGAGCTGATGGTGCCCTAACTGGTTCCTAGAGCGATGACGCTGTCCTGTGCTTTAGTTGGCCGTTATCGTTGTCAGACCCCCACTAATATGGTGCCTACTTCTGGATCGTGGAGTCAACGCTTCCACAGCTTCCGATTGCATTATGTTCCATAGATTCCCTGCATTCCTCTCTAACGACGGAAAGACCGAGCTCGAGCAAAGCAGAGGGCCAGTGCCATGGGTCCATTACTAGCACATAGTTGCTTTTGAACCACTACCTTGCCAACGGAATTTTCGCTGTTGTTAACGTTAGTGAATTCTGGAACTGTAGCTGCAGTGGATCTCTTACTGCACGAGCTGTTCGGCTTCTGACAGTCCAGTTATTTTTTCAGCAGAAAACGTCGGCTGTACCTTTGTTCCATTTTCGCTGTTATCAGGACATTCCAACGTTCTTTCAGCTATGAACCATAAAAAAACACATACTAAAGCCCTGATAGAACTCTGAATCACTTCAGCCACTTGAAGCCTTTTGAAAGGGGAACTTATTTTACCGTACTATTCGAGAAGATGACACGACGGAAATGACCTCAGCATGACTGCACCTGCGCCAGTGCTGTAACCCCAGGACGCAATAAACATGAGCGTCGCTGTCTTCCGGGAATGTCAGCGATGGTAACAATGACAGCTGCATTTAGAGTCGAAATGCCAGAGCAAGTTAGAGTACAAAAGTTTCCATAACTGGTGGGAGTAAGGGACGGTAGCTAAGGACATCCTGGTCCCACCAGCCTGAATCTCACACCCTTAAGCCTATATGTGGTGATTATTCCATCGCAGCGATTGTGCTTTCCTATGGTGGCTGCAATTAACGAGAAGTCCTGCCGAGTCGGCGGTTCAGCATGGCGCACGGAATTAGGCTTTTCAGAGTAACGCTCAGGCCTGCTAGCCGAAGACCTTTAGTTTGCGCTCTTCTTCGCTGCCCGTTCCAATTTATAGGGATTTTTTGGGCAAGTGCATGCGTGATTTTAGAAAGTGCTCTTTTCAGCATGATCGGTACAGGAGAGCACCGGTCTATCACGGTATGACGCAAATATTCCTTCGAACTGCGCTATGCAATCAGAACTTCCATTTGGGAAAGTAGGAGTAGCTGCAGGCGCACTGGAGTTATGAAGTAGCCTGTCCGATATAGCCATTTCTAAGCAATGTCTAACTCTCCCACAAGCGCCCTGTGTGGAATTGGTCTGAATGGTTTGCACAGAGGAGAGTGTATATGTAATTTTAGGCTCCACCACTACGCTCCATAACTTTCGTTCCTCAGAATCTCAGATCCCTTCCCACACAATAAGTGCGATGGGGTAACACCGAACTAGATGCCTCAAAATAGCAGTTATGGAGTTCTGCTTAGTTGCTTGCGCTGACACAGGTGGTAACGATGACATTTGGATACAGAAACGAAGAATCAAGCGGCAACCGTTTTTCATTCGATTTCGGAAAGTGAGGGATCCGTTTCTCCAAAAGCAGAATTGATCCCGAACGATCATCACAATTACACTGACACACTGATAAAGCTGACCTTGATGCGGACCTGAAACTTCGAGAGTCATCTGCAAGCAGTTTTAGCGACCTTAGGTCACGTAATGATGACCATAAGGCTACACCTTCCAGCTGGCTTTTAGGTAAATCAGTGTCAATCATCAGCAGTGTTAGCCGACATACACTTTGGTCAGGCTGTGCACTGCAGAAAAACGTCTCCCAGATTGATTTACAACTTTTCCGAGTAGATGGGGTTTGGTTCAGGTACAATTGAAGTGTCATGGACTCATGTACAATCCGGCATTTAAGATGTTTTGAATGCTTTTCAATCAGTAGAAAGCCCTTTGGGCAGACTGTGGATGCTGAGACAAGTAGAGTCCTCTGTTTCAACAGCCCAGCTCCCAAAGAGCCGTTTGACTTCTTGTTTATGCGGACTCCATAGGATGAGATGAGTAGGGTGACGGGAGTGACTTGTCCACCCTGGAGCGCCTCTTCTTCCTTGGTTGGGGAAATTCGAAGCCCCCCCCCTATTGGCTGGTCGTAATTGTGCTGAAACGTGGATTCACATGCGCTGGATAACCTTCAGCAGCTTCTGATAAGGTTACTGTGCAAAGTTTTCTGAAGACTGCAGTGAGGAGATGGGTGTATACTTATGCTTCGACAGTTCTAGTTTTGACTAACCTCTACCCTCACTAGGCTTATTTACTACGATGAGTGAGCGGATTCTTAGTAGCTTATAAGTAACCTTTGCTGATTAGGAGTGTAACGACGAATCCATGCAACGCTACATTAGTCTGTCAGAAAGGTTGTCATTGTTTAATTCGTCCAGCAGGCTTCACCCACCTTACCATCCGATTTAGGGTATGCTTGAGCTGTGATATTTCAGTTTTAGTGTTCCCAAATCACGAACAAGAACTCAAACACTAGGTGGAGGCTTATTGTGGCGATACTAATCAGGTGATGAACCCTTTGCACGAAAAATTATCACTCACAATCAGCTTCACATATCGCGGTTTGGTGCAACGCCACTCTCTTTGCGATATGACGATTCTCCTTTCAGAACTGCAGTTTATTTTAACAGAGACAGCATTCAGAATTGATTTACAGAAGAATACCCGCGCATGATCCCTTTTCCAGGATACCGGAAGACGTTGACGTCCATGGATCCGCAGGATATATGGGCGGGGCCGAAGTGTCTCACTGGCTACTGTGGCAAGTGGGGTCACTGTCTCACTTCCCACTCACACTTCGCTCATGACTCACTCCCTTTTCTCTCTACTCACTTTCTCACTTCCATAAAAATGGTAATTTTTTTCAGATATTGCTACCTATGCTTTCAATTGCCCCATTTCCGACGAAAACTTGGAGCTTTGCTGAGGATTTACCTATGCTGTCTTCTCCTCAATTCCACCCTCTTTACCATATCACAGGTAAGTTAATGCGGGCACGCTGTGTTAAATTTTTAATCGTAAGGATCTGAAAATTTAAAAAAAAGAACGGATTGCAAAAGTCGGCTGGAAGGAGTGCGTGTCTTCCAGCTTTATGACAGAAATTTATAAGCCTCATTTTCGTATCGCCATAGCTACCTTTATCTGCCTTTTTAGACTTTATCTCCACTGAGTAATGAACGAGGAGAACCTATTAGGATAAGGAAATTCCCCTCCTGTGTTACTTGGTTTTCCTCTTGGTGCTGTAGCTCCCAAAAACCAAACCATCTCATGATGAACATTCCTACCTAAAATTCACTACACGCATTTACACTGATCCAACCTACTGCGAACCCTTTCCCCCCTCCTCCTTCCCCTTTCCGAGTAGGTTTCGCGAGCTATGTGTCTCTTTCTCTCAAAGGCTCCGATATGAATATGATCTCTCTATAGACAGGAAATATGCTCTGTATAATTATGACAATTTGATAATCAGTTGCAAATAGCCCTGGTTTACTTTGAGCTTTCCCCCACACATTCTCGTCGGCTGCTATCTTCCGATTTTCGTTTAGAAAGGGCAATTATTGAATGAGGCACGGAATTGGGCACCTATTAGTTGATCAGATGAACGGACAAGAAAGGGTCTGGCATTACCTCAAGAAGCAATGTTCGTAAAGCTCAGGAGAATGGTACATCCCAGGAAAGTGAATGTCGACTCTCATCTATCCACAACTGCTCAGAAGTACCTGTGTTGGTATCTTTGGGGAAATAGCTATTTGCTCCCACTGACGAGGGTTCAGAAACCGATGGGGTGATGCGGGACTAGGTTAAAGTGCAGAACAGAGCCTTGTACTAGTGGTGAATCACCGATCCTCTACCATTCGTCTCGTATCTCTCTCAGTTGCGAAATAGTAGGGTGAAGTGCTGGCCTCGCACGTGCCTCGGAGATCCTAGCAAACTACACTCTACGGTACCTTCGCTCTAAATTCTAAGGCGGTGGATGCATTCGCCTCGAAGCCTCGTCCCACAATCTCACTACGCCGTAATTTTTCATTGGATTACATTCTCCGTGCTGTGTTTTCACATTGAACTCCTGACCTGCGAAGGATTTTGGATGGGTGATGGTGCTTTGTTATCGAGAACCCACATTCAGCCTTTCTGGGATGTCACATGAATGTTCGCATGTAATATGTAGAAGAACGCCTTGAATTGTTGCGGAAAGCATCCCACGAAACCTTCAGTTCCCAAAATGTTTGCTTGCAAAGACATACTATGCTATCGCACATGACAAAGATTAGTCCTCCAACTTGATTACGAAGGAATTTTTCAGACGCGCCATCGATGGAGAAGTTATCGTCGAGTACGAGAGTGGAGGAGGTGAGTTGCAGCAAGCTGTTGACCTTTTGATGGTATTGAATGAGATTCAGTGAAATATAATTCGTACGTTCCAGGAGCCGCTGTGGTACCAGCCGACCGATCAGATGCGCACGGTGCCAGCTGAACCACTGAGCAGGGTATGTATTCCAGCTGGTTATCTAATCAACAGTATGACCGAATTTCATGCGATATATGGATCAAAATTAGTTACATTTTTCTCACAGGTGACCTCCCAGTCCGCATAGTGCACGTTTTTGGAATTAGACAATCCTTTTTGACACTTTCGGCATTCCTTCCGTCTCATGGTAGAATTTGACGAAGGTTCCACCTTTGTACCCTTGCGGTCTCTTTTCCGAGGAGGATGTGCCCATACGGGGTCATCATTAATAAGGGAGCGACGGGCGTTTGGATATGGGTGATGAAGTTGGGGAGGGACACCAGGTTGCCGGCGCAGTTCTTGCCTAACTGTTGGGAAGAACTTTGAACTGTTTGAGATTCTACTGATGCGTGCAAAAAGTGTATTTCGCTCAACGTTAAGTGAGAGATTCAGAGTTTTCATGGTCATGCCTGGAGTCGAGGGAAATTGTGGAAAAGTACGTTCTTGGCCCCCCCCCCCTAAAAGATCTTCCGGTACGTCTCCACTCCTCGAAATTTCATGAAAAATACTTTCAACCCAGTATGACTCTCCTCCCACCTTGCAACCCAAAATATGGCCCTCCCTTGTTGAGGAAGCCTCGACAGAAGCTTGACCCTGCCAGACGTGAAGTGATTTACGGATTACTGCGGAAGCTGTTATGGAATAATTTTTAGGTGTTTGCCATGCCATCGACATTTCAGTCGAGTACTTCCTGCGTGTATCATGTTGATGTTCCCAGCCATCTTCCGGGGGTAAGTACATATTTATGTAATTACAATTACGGTATTCCACTGTGTCAATGGTATGTTGCAGTATGTTCCTGATGACACATATTCCTGAATTCCTGTATTGTACTTTGCATTCACTTTACCTCTTTCAACCTCGGAGCAGCTTTTGGAAACACTGCAGTTTGCGGCATGTACATTAAAGGCAGAGTTCACGATAACATGAGTACCCTGGTTCCATCAGCGAGTAGATAGTCCCTTCCACAAGTGCAAAGCGGGTGCCATCACCACAGCGCGAGGGTGGGTGCTTAACGCGTAAGGAACATGTAAATAAGATGACGGCCACCGCCTCAAGATGGCCTACACCCATCTTCGATTCAACCAGCTGGTAAGCGGTGGCTTTTACGTATGGAGAGGCATGATATCGACCGCAATAAGAAATGATAGGCAATACCCCCATCGTAAAAAACAACATTATCGGATAATATCACGTAAGAACTTGCCCAAATATTACTTATTTTTGAACTGCAAGCTCGTCGAATGCAAACGTCAGGATCACTTCATTTTCGAGGTTTTCGAAAAGTTTCCCCGTTCCTTCTCCACACTTGTGTTCTTTAGCACTCCCAGAGTCTTTATGGAGCGCGACGAGGCACGAAAATTATCGTGAACTGTGCCTTTAAACACATGGAAGGAGTACAATCCAGGACCCCTGTCTTGGGCTGCGTTCCCTGATATCCTACTGAAGGATGGACCGGCATAGTGACGACTTTATAATCCCATGCTTATGGAACTTCAATCCTCCCTCATTTCTGCAAAAATGCGACCAAGTCGCACTATACATATAGCAACATTACAGGCTCAGCAAAGCAGATATTCGATACGAGCACTCGAGAACGTGGAGCCGCCGTTGAATCATTTTCCCAGATTGTACTCGCTGCAAAAATATGGAGACAAAGGCACTCCGGCCCGCCTCCACAATGGAGAGGTACTGTATTCATGATTCCCTATTTATCCTTTTCAAGGCATTGTAACGGTGACTTGTGTGTTTTCGAGGCACGAACCTGTCGGAGCCTCGTGCTCCTGTACGTTTTGAAAAGATCTTCACCTTGTTTCACAACTGTTTCACTCAATTACCAATTCAGGACTGTGGCTACTGCAGAAGTGTGGGAAAGCCTTCTTGTGGACATGTGAAGACCTCCTGTCCAGAACTTTTCGCGCTGAAACCGTGCACGCTTTGTGGTGCAGATGGCTATGACAATCACACACTAATGTAAGATCTTCATCATTTCCGGAGCACATTCAAAACGCAACGGGTGAGGGGGGGGGATCGGGTTCTAAACTGAAGCTCGTGTTGCATAAAGCTTGTCACATTTAGCTGCTTCATGGTGAACATGCTTTCAGGCATTGCCCGTCTCAGCAGAAAATCAAGTTAGAGCTGAAGGAGGAGCATCGCAGGAGAATGAATGTACGACAATTAGAGCGAATACAGAAGCGTGCGGAAATTGTCAACGCTAAGCACAGCCAACTTCCTTTTATGCTTGTTTAATAGCTTCTGACTGTAAGTGGATATTCCTACTCACTGCCATATACCGTGTACTAAACTTTGTATAGATAATAAGATTTTCATTTCTTACTACTAGACAGGTGGAGTAAAATCTTACTAATGTAGAACACTGAAAGTGGTGCAGGAGGAGCTGATGCGGCTTCGCTCCGTCCTATTTTGGGTTTTGATTTTTCACGGCGCCTACCGAGGGAATGCCGCGACCGCCTCGCCCATTCTGGGTTTTGACTTTTTCACGGCGCCTATCGGGGAAATGCCGCGGCCGCCTCGCTCTTTTGCGTAACATTTGAGACGAAAAATATATCTTATGTGACGGTTGCGAGAATCAGAGGTGCGAATATAGTAACGATTAAATTCTTCTCTTGGAGATAATTTCATTCACTTCAGTTGTTTTGTTGGTGTTAAATTTTTTGATGTCTAAGAGATTACAAACCCTAATCAGCTGTTAATATCGTTCTGTGAATAGTATTATATATGCATAAACAATTATATTGTTTCTTCTTCGGTCTGATTCTTCTGTGGTCGCACTGAACGTCCTCTAAGGGTTGGAAGACTCCTGATAGCGTAGAAGGCTTCAGTTGATGACGTCCAGGTGATGAACTTGCCCGTGATGTTCACATCGACAAGAATTGCAGCAGTGCATATCGAGGCTGAGAAAATCTATCGCGTCCTGTCGACCCCACTGAAAGTCTTTCGCCTGCTCCCACCCAAAACTGCCGAAGGTCAAAAAGAACAGCTTCTCAACGTGGCGGACGACGGGGCGGGATTTTCGGATGGACGCCCCTTCTTGTCCTCCTTCGCTCTTGAACTGAGAGTGGGACTACTAAGTAAGGCCGCTTCCATACTTTGCGCACCGACGCCGTCACGCGCGCGCCGGCGTCACGCGCGTGACGGCGTCGGTGCGCAAAGTATGGAAGCGGCCTAACTTTCTGTTCCCCTTCTACGTCTCCGTCGCATCTTTGCCCCTCAGCTCTCTAGCGTCTGCATCCATCAAGACGCTCGTCCCTTCGTCCGCCACTTTGAGGAGCTGTGTCTACCAATAAGTTCTATTCCCACTTGTTCGCATGAAACTTTCCATATGGCCCTTGGCAAATACAACGTAAATATATGAGTAACGGAGAAACTCATTTTTCGTGCACGATTCCTTTAATGAAAATATGGATAGGTACTGTTGATGCTAGATACACGCCAACTACTATAAATTACTATGTACTATATTTCTCCCCTTGACTGAGGTCGCCTTCATATTGTGCGACACCGACGCTCCGTCAAACCGATGCTGGCGCCAATGCCGCAGAGTGTGGAGGCTGCCAAATTGATAACTCGGGCGACAATTGGCTGCACGGCGGACGACAAAGACAATCAGCGTTCCTGTTGCGATCGATGTTGAGGAAGAAAGCATCCAAATAAGAAACGAATTGTAACCAATTAAAAAGGAAGCCAGCGCACTGCCGATATGGCTCTACGCACAGTCCAGATACCAAAATTACCTGCACTCCACTCCTAAATCCGTTCACACTATTTCAACAAAGGGCAATATAGTTTATAATTAATCGGTGTCATTCCTATCTCCTGAGGCCTCTGGTACCGCGCTGTATACATGGGTACGGTCCAGTTGCCTACCCCGAGCTTTGCTTAGCTTTATGATGATTGGATTTTGGCAAGGTGACGAGCATTGTAACTCGACTCATGTAAACTTCGATGATTTGGTGGCCAAGTGCGGGCATTTGGTGGAAAGCGGGAATCGTAACAATCGGTCGATGTATTCCTTCCCCATACCACCAGTTTTGCCACAATGCTCATCGTTTGGTTCTAGATCTAGATAACTGCTAGATGTGCAGCTCTGTACGACACAGCGCATCGTCTGGCAATGGACTTGCAGGTAGTTATTCACTTATTTTAAATGCTGGTTACTGCATTGGCAGGAAAATGGATCGTGACAGAGGATACACAGCGACCTCTTTTTTGGGTGTCTATTCAAGATCATTCAATTCTGTTCTCAGGCACCAACTCCTCAAGGAAACATAATAAAATTGCGTCCAATTCAAACCACAACGTGTCACATTTAACGAAGTGCCTGAATGTTGAGATGTCGGATTGTCAAATTGTCGAGTTTATTTCTTTTTCAGACGACGGGTGGCAATCATGACCGTATCAGCGGCCACATGTCCGACTGCGATCTGGCCAGGTTCATTAAGAGCGCTATGGCTTCGTACATTCGCGATATGGGATCCCTAAGCAGGAGCGTTCTTCACCAAGTGCTGAGCTCTTTTCCTCTCTCTAACGTCGCGGTGTCTGGTGGCCTGTGCAAACTAGGCAGGTCCCATTTCAAACACCTTAATACATACATAAAGTCCTTGTCCATGCTAGTGCCCTGCGAACATTCATCATGATTACTCGCCACCCAGCTGCTAATGCTGCTGCTTCCAATCGTTGCTTACCGGAGGCCCGGAAAGTGGCTTGTGCTCGCGAAATCTTCAACGCGCAAGGACGCGGTTGGCAAACCACGACAAATGGCAACCTCGTCACGGGTCGCAGCTTCGGCTGCTTTTCTCACGACATGCGAAGTTATGTTTTGATGCTTGGATTGTATTGAGCTGTGGAAGACTATCATTGTGACAAACGCTATGAAGAATGCCTTATGTATTAGCCCAAGAACAGCTCTCAACTATGTCTAGTCTTAAAAGCATAGCTGTACCTTTGGCTTTGACTCCTCCTTACCAGCTGATGTTGCCATTGGAACTGTCCATCTAGGTCACAGCGCCACATAAATTGCTGATTCACAGGACGGGTGTCATGACAAAAACTCCTGGGGAGTAGTAAGTGAATTCTTCAAAGTAATACCGATGAAGCTCTTTTGGAATACTACGAACAAGTGAGAACAGAAAAGGCTGAAACCCTCGAGGAAGGCCTCGGATGTTTATTTGATTGTTGAGAAAAACCAAGTCAATTGTACATTACTACTGGTGGTGCATATGGCCGGTGTGTGCCATAGTTCTCGTCATAGCCTTCGAATTGCAGCGCGAAGGTGCGAGCTGCAGGTGTCAGTTCTCAAGTGATGAAGGTTATGTATCTTATTTGAAGGCACATTCCAGGATTACCTTGAGTGCGTTGAAGCGCTAAATTATGAAATGAGAGGGGCTGTGGAATACGCTGCCAAAGAAAAGACCGGAGAAGTTCACGAAAAAGGCAAAATAAGGCCTCCTGACATCTGGCCTTGGACGAGATTACCGCGTGAAAACGAGCCTTTGAATCAGTTCTCACTGAATGTTATCATAGGAAAGTCTGGCACATCACCTCTTTCCTCATGTCAACGTCTCCTTTATCATTGGCATTTCCCTTATCTTATATTATCACACAAATCGTAAGCCTCATTCGCCACGTTGTTGCCACAGTAGCCACCGTCATTGCCAACATTCACGTCAGGGGTGGGCGGGCCAGAGCTCCAGGTGTGGCTGAGTTAGCTGCAAGGGCTCCGCGCGCTGCGATGACTTAGCATCGCGCTCCGATATGTGCACAGCCTCTGTGCGCGCTTGGGGAACTAATAGTTCGTATGAAAGGGCTGCAATGTTTCCCTAATCCTGGAATGTGCCTTCAAGAGTAGTCACTTCAGAAGCGGTTAATATGGCTCGTCCCCTTTGCGCGGGCCCATGCCGCCCGAGTTTTCCGTTGTAATGGCACACAAGTATGACAATGCACAATGAGCGGAAGAGAGTCATTTGGATGCTACTATACTGCACATCCAGGGAAGCTATCTTAATATTTATTTGAAGGTACAACTGCAGTGGTTCTTGTCGCAGTATCGATGGAAGTGATTGGATTCCACACGAACTTCACAAAATGTGGCACACTCACTAGGTGTCCTTTGACCTCCGGATTAAAATATATGAGGATCAGTCTGAAAAAATACATTCACTTAGGCAAAGGATGGTATATCGGCGATTTCCGAGAAAAGGATATCAACATGCACAGCGCTATTCACCCAAAGCAACCCCACCACAACGAATTTGATGGGGTGGGAAACATTGCGATCTGTAAGAAACTTCTTTCCAAAGGTAATAGGACCCAACACGATATGAACTCACCCAGCGCGAAACCGCATGGTGCCTAGGCCAAATTGAATCAATTATTCAAAATGCTGCGCCGCGCGAGCGCAAGACTTTCCTTCTAGAGGTCGAACCACCCCCGGGTACAAGTTATGGCGAATTCCAATGTTCTTCAATAATAATCTCTTCCACCCCACGAGGATTCGTTGTGGTGGGGTTGCTTTAGGTAACAGTGCCACTTGCACTTACCCTCCTGCGGCATGAGCAGCAGCCCATACCCATGTGGTGAACATGAATAGGCCGAATTCAGCGGATGTAAATCGAGCCAACACGTGAAAAGAGAAGAGCATAAATAAATACGCACAGTTGCTCAGGAGAGACTACAAATGTAATCGTGAAATCATGGAAGCCACATTCCTCCCATCTGTTCTTCTCATCGCAACGATCGCTCTGCTTGTCCCTGTTCACTTACAAAAAGGTAGAAGTAAAACTAACTTGCATGAACATACGATTTTCTCTGCCAGCTCGCTTTCTGTTCTCCGCTTCTGCATTTCCTCCAGAAGAAGCCATGATTTTCTGAGACATTTTGAGGTTTTCTCATAGCGCTACTCGAGCCACAGAAACGTACCTTTCTTGCTGATCGAACTTGTACAAATACTACGATATCAATGCTACCGATAATAACGAACACGATCAAATTGTAGCATGTGTCTATGTAGAGGGATATGCTTTGACTGCATGGCTGTTCACCGAAAGTCCAAGCGTGAAAATCGTGGTCAAAATAGAACTCGCAACCTTTAAAATGCCCATTTTTCCGGTTTCCCAACACATCGAGGTTCATTGTGACTGACCTGTGAAGGTTAGAGAAAAGTAGAGAATGGAGATGATTAGGATTATCAGAAGTAGCACCACGGTGACTCGTTCATTGAATACTTGTCGATAGAGCGCAGGAAGCATCACAGCAACAAACCTGGGCGTATAGAAATGTACACAAAGAAAAGTATTCATATAATATCTTGCTTCTACATTGTGTCATAAGATTATACGAGGTACACATCAGTCACTATTATGAGAGGTACATATCACTCAGTCAGGACTACCATAACAACTCACCTACAGTAAAATTACCGCACTGCTACACTTCAGCTCTTTATTGCATGCCAAACCAATTTCCAGTTACCATGTTCGAATAAAGATTATTCGCGGCACACCCTCAGTTACCATATTCTTACTGCGGAAGCGCCGACTTTGCCCCCACACCGAATTTTTTCACGTATTTCATGGACCTTGGAGCGGTCCTTGCGAAAACGATTCTACCGACAGCGTTGAGGGATGCCGCATGCGCGATTTCCGATCTCCAAGATAGGGTAACACAAGTTGAGCAATCCCTCGAGGTTTATTCATTATGCAACACCCGGCTGCGGGTGAGGCTACTTACTCCGGAAAATCGCGTGGCCGCCCGCGGCGAGGACGCGGCGGGTGCGAGTGCCAGTGGCAGGGCATGGCAGCCTTCAAGCGAGGCAGTGTGGCACGGGTGGAAGCACAGGAGGTGACGCAGCCACGCTCTGCCAGGCTTCCAATAGCAATCTATTCGAAAGTCGTACTGGTAGCGCGGCGAGTACGACGCCGCGAAACGATTTTCCGGTGTGAGTGGCCTCACCCCCCCCCCCCCCCCGGCTGCGGTCACTTTTATGGTTGGTGCCGCAGTTTTGTTGATATCAGAGAGTGGTTGCACACAGGGTCAAACGTCCAGATGAGGAAAATTTCCAAAAAATACGACCCCCCCCTCAAAAGGGGGTCTCAATACGACCCCCCCCCTCTTTTACGTCTGTTATTGTCTTTTGCGTCTTTTACGTCTGAAATAATGTCTGCGCGAGCAAAAATAAGCGACAAGCGAGAGATAGCGTTCATACCCGGCGATGCAACCGCCACGATTTAGCGGCTTAACACCTCACAACTTGCGTGACGCGCGACCCTTCGATCATAACACCCGCTTATGTTTGTGGGCAGGGCGGCATACATAGCACGGTCGAACGTACACATAAAGTCTCAAAGAAGTTACCGAAACCTAGCTTCGAACAAGGAAATAGCCATGTGGCTTTGTGCGGTGCGAAGTTTGCGATTGGTGTAAGACGGGAAAGGTGGGAACTTCACTGTGTGCACACAACTGTGAGATTACAACCAAAAGCTTGCACGGTGCACGCATTCAAAATTAAACAACACCAGAAATCAAAGTGGCTGCACCGTAAAATGAGACAAAAAACTTCTTAGTGTAGCAATTGATAATAGTTTTTTTATACCACTGAGGGATTGAAACGAGTTTCAATTTCATGCTACGTATGAAGTTCTATATCAGTATACTCGGTCACAGGAGAATGCAGGAGAGCGCACCGTCATTTCGAAGCAAAATGGTGACACAGCATTTTATCAAATGCTGACGCTTTTGACACAGTAAATATGAGCCACAGAACATCCAGCGACTCTAACTGCCATACACCACAACCTGGTAAAATCTGACTAGCTTTAAAAATCATGATTGGGCAATGGAAAAAATGCAGGGAAACGTACCGCCCCCGTGGAATCTTCAGAATCAATGGAACCTTCATCCACTAATACAGTGGGAACATCGCAGTTCTTAAAAGGATGCTAGGACTTGACACGAGAAAAAACAAAAAAAAGTTAACAATCAGTATCAAACACTGAATATCAGTTGAAACGGTAAAATACGCGGAATACATTCTTTAAGAATACATGTTCGATCCAGTGTCCCGAATAAAGACATTACGCTAAGCTACAATCATAAATATGCAACTATCGCTTCATGATCAAACGTGCCCTGCCTCAGCACGCAGCTTAATGAGTGGGACCAACTACAGTTTGCGATCAGGCGACGTGCGACGCGGCGATCACGATGGAGCGCGTTATCTTCCCCATACTAAATCCCGACATTCTTGAAATGCTCTGAACTTTACCTAGAGCCCATCTTTCAAACAGCTGTGAATTGTTTTCCTGATAATTCCCTTAGACCTACTTATTGGCCAATTGTTTGCTCCAATGGTTGCTTAGTTCTCGATATGGGTTCTTTGATGAGGATTTGATGAGCAAAATTTTGAAGTGTTTCACGGAAATGGCCATAACTTCCTTCAAACTTAACCATATGAGTTCGTTTTGGTGAGGCAGGGTCTACTAGGTTGTCGCTTTCGAATGACTACCTGAGCTATACCATATCTTCAAAACGAAGGAAGTTATTTTGAGGGAAGGGTGATGAGGAAGGCTTTTTTTTCGCCGAATTTGCGAGATCTTTCCACGAATCTTCCCAAAAATCGATTCATTGTTACTGAAATTTTTCCAGTATGCATCCTTCGCTCTCGGAGGCCTAGTGGAGAGGCGAGAAGCGTCGGTCAGCTTCTCTGTGGGATGCGCCATGCATCAGAATTTCATCCACATTCTCAATGAATACAAGCGTTTTTCCGGTCCGCATAGTGGCCGCCAACACTAGATTACGTACTTGCGATCGTAGTAAGATATGAAAGAAGTCCATATCAGCTAATTTTCCGCTTCAATCCCATTGTTTCTGGAGTGTCCATCCACGGTGGTACTCGCTGATAGATATCGCTTTCCACGGCTTATCGGTGAATTCCGGAGGTGTCTCTGTACGTAGTTTCGGTGTCAGCGGACCAACGAAAGAGTTATTGGTACTGGCCGGTTTCGTTGTGGATTGCGCCATGCATGAGGTTTCCATGGTCATTAAGTTAAACTAGTATTGTGTTCGAACCCATTCAGTCAATTTAATCACTTCTCCCCTTATACTTTGAACCCTAAGCCTGAGAAATTCTGCTGATCACTGCCTACTTCAACAAGTACGACCCCCCCTCCTAGCGGACCAAATACGACCCCCCTGTTGAGGATTCCTCAACGGAGGCTTGACCCTGGTTGCACATACATGCATATGTTAATATAAGATATATAAAGATATATAATACGAATAAGACATATAAAATCCAAGAAATACGATTTATCGCATGCAATGTACCTGTTAATTGCGATAATTAAGCTGCAATGGAAACATGATGTTGCAGTTGCAAGGGAGAGTTGACCAACGTATAAGTTCAGCCATTGAATAGTCGACGGAATCTCCCTGTAAATCTCAAATTCGGAAATGCCCCTGTAACTGGGAGAAAGCGGAAAAACTAACATTAATGTCCATGGTGTCGCCCAGAGTGCAAAAATCAGAAGAGTGAGGGCATTTGATAGCGCCTCACATGCTGCAAGGTATCCAAACGAGTTGCGAAACACCCGATGCCGAATCAGAATTACAAAAGACAGAGCATTGCACAGAAAGCCGAAGATTGACACCTCAAAATGACCCGGTTTTTGAGGGTGGATTCATTTGTCGGTTCAAAGCATATTTCCATGGACGTTACTCGCGGTTTTGTGGCTTTTTTATACATGTTATCGTTTTACTCTTACTGTTCGATTGCGGTCACAAGTTCTCGACTGTTTCATCAAACTATTTTGGTGATGGCAAGTACACCTTGCTCTTCGTTCGGTCACCCGCAATGAGATCAAGGGCAACCAGCAAGTGATGGCCCTTCAGTACAATTAGCTCAGGAGGAATGGGAACAAATTCAAAAAAACAAAGCAGCCGCTTGTGAGTTGTTGTGGGCAAAAGTTCGACTTTGGCACACTTGATCTGGGTCCCGCACAATTCGAAATGCGTTACCGGGTGCAGAAAAGGCCCAGCTTCATGGCGTGAATTGGCCGCGCGCGAATGATGTAGACTACGTGAGCTTCTGCGGTCTTAACCGGGGTGTAGGTCGGAAATTGGATCACTGCGCGTCATGGCCCTTCGTAGTGCACCAACGCGGTCGCAAGTTTGGCAACCTGACCCAGTCCGAGAGTCCTGGCCTCCTTCCCACCGACTTGTTGCAAACCGGCAAACATAAGCAGAGCGCCAATACCTCTATTCGCTCAGCTATTATACTTTATGTGTTGTTATTTTGCTTCCTGGATAGAAGGCTCCTCTCATTAGGCTCAAGCTAAGGATAAATACAATCGATCGAAAAGAAAACCCACCGAGCCCAGCAGTGCGGTTTCAAGGATCTCCAGATAATCCGGCACATTTTTCGTGCTATTCATTCCGACGCCAGCCTCTTAATGAGCAGTTTTTGTTTGTCTTTTGTTCCACTAACCGTAGACATTTCGATGAAACAAAAGCAGGCATAATAACGGGGCAGAAAGTGGATTCATTTGCAGTTCCCGGTATTCAGTGCTTGTGTGAATTCATAAGGAGTGTATTTCGTAAAAGAATTTCACTTCCAGTGATGCTAGTTGGTGTGCATTTGCAGCTAGGCTCGATTGATTAGAAGAGACATCGCGATTACTTTTGATAGTTTTTTTCTATGAAATTGCTGCACGTGTTGGTTTTCTGTTTGTTTCTCAACTTTGACTTTCGCCATTTGTATGCGAAGTGTTGGTTTAAAGCTTGATAAGGTAGGGAGGCATCCAGAGAGTATGATGTAGATGTATTAGTTTTCAACGCGTCTCATCAAAAATGTATGACCGCTTGATAGAGCAAAAAGAGAAGGACTGCTGGAGTTTCCGCCACTGCTCTGTTTTTATCCTGGAGTGACATTCTCCTTAGCCTCATCCGTCCAATAGGTTGGTTGGGGTGAGGCTACCTACGCCAGAAAATCGCTTCAGCGGCGTCGCACTCGCGGCGCCACCAGTACGACTTGTAAATCGATTGCCTCTGGGAGCCCGGCAGAGCGTGGCTGCGTCACCTCAGCGCTTCCACCCATGACACACTGCCTCCTGACCCATGCCACCCTGCATTCTCCACCCATGCCACGCTGCCTCGCATGAAAGCTGTCATGCCCTGCCACTGGGACTCGCACCCGCCGCGCCGCTCGCCGCGGGCGGCCACGCGGTTTTCTGGCGTAAGTAACCTCACCCGATTGGTTGTACAAGGGCATTGACAATCTCAGAACTCCTAAATGAGCTTAACTACTGCAATGGTCATTGTCTCATTTGGTTCACCTCGAACACCTGACCAGATTTCCTCCTACTTCTCCCTGGACCACATGGCCCCTAGGGGTTTGATTTATGTTTGTGATGGCTTTGCGGGCAATTGTGAAAGCGCACCTGCACGCTCAACAAGTAAATAAATCAAGAATTATCACAGAAGAAGGATACACAAGGTGGAAAGGTCGCAGAGGTGCAGGATAAATGTATTTCACATGTGAGACTCTACTCACACCTATGGCTAAATAATGGTGACAAGCTACATCGGGGATAAAGATAAAAAATTCACCATGGATGGGATCAAATTATTATGAGTGACTGAGAAAAGAACAAATTATTACAACAAACTCTCGCGATTACCGGTATACATATGTTCTCCCATTCACCTGTTATCACTGATCCCGAGTAAAAGCCAACAACCATAGCGCCTCTAAAATAATAGTTGCGCAAGCGATTTCGTCACATTTTTTGTGATGGAAGTCGCCCCATTCAGCGTATTTTCAATTGTTGCATCGAACGTGACCGAACACGCTGAACTCATAATATTGCATGTTCGCTGGCATTGAGCATGATCTTGACCGGGTGCATCGTACGACAGTGTCGCTATGTGTGGGTGCTACAGTTGGATGATTTTCGAATAATAAATAAATAATTTTCCTGTAAAACGAAATAATCGCAATTGAGCCTTCAATTTGAATGGCGTGAATGGAGATAACGTGGCCTTGTTCGCGGCAAGACTTCCTTTCAAGCTGTTTATGTCCCAACTGTGTTTAATTCAATCGGTAACATATTTCCCTAGCAAATTGCCTCATTACTGTCACGTACGTCTGACTGCACATGTGAAAAATACAAGGTGCATGAGCCTCATGCTCTCCATATGGCTCCATGGGTTACTAGTTTCCACAGTTGTTAGGGGTGTGTCAAGTGAATCGGCGACGTGCTGAACATTTTCGTTTTTTCTTCTTGTCCGTGTGCTCAGATCAAGACTCCCAGACTTATCAAGCACTGGGGCCATGGGATTTCTCGTGCTTGCTCACAGCCTATACCTTAGAAGGAAACCTGCGGATTAGTTTCTGCACGTGTGGGCACAATAGAGGCTAGGTCTGTGTGGATGTGATCTGGTGAAAGCCTTGTGAGGAACGGTATCGGCAGTAGAGGTAAAAGAAGAGCCATTCACTGAATAAGCTTTGTTGAAGAGCGGAAAGGTCGTAGTGCCGCTATAGGTGGCACTTGGAGAGAATACAAATATTGCTCGAAAAATCCTTTATTTTTTGTGATCCAGTAATTGCTTTGTGGGAAGGCTTTACAATATTCATTGCGACAGGATTCCCGGAGAACTTCAAAAAGTGCCGGTACACACAAGTTGTCGTCGGTTCTCTGGATTGAAGTATATCAAGATCAGCCTGAAAACAGTATACTCTGAAACTAGTCAAACTCTTAAATAAAGCTATTATTCCACTCTTCGTTCTCTGAATCGGAAATGAGAGCTGCCCTATTTTTTTAGAATTTGAAATAGTGCCATTGTAATAGTCGAGCAATTGTGTTTATGAGCATCGTTCTCTAGACTAGTCGCACAGAGAAGTAATCCTATCAAAAGCCAAACTAAGCCTGCTTCAATCAGCAGTCTTTGAAGACATTCTTTAACTTTCGTGCTCTGCTTGCTCTACTTCTTTTCTGACATCGAGGAAAGGTTGTGACGGTCAGCTAAGCCCCAAAGATTCAATTTCCACACGTTGCAAGGAGTAGGGTATACAATCCTCCCAGTGGTGAACAGGTCCTCACAACCTCGGTTAGCCATGAAAGAGGCCAAATAACGAAATATCCCCCGACCATGGTCAGTAAAAGCGTGGCCTACTTCTCTGCAGTAGTCCCTCCCTTGTCCTTTTGTGTTTTTCTTGCAAAGTGCTTTGAGGTGTTTCTCCATTCCTTCTTCGCTGGCCAGTCACGTAGCTTTCCGCTCTCAGAAGAAGCGCGGTAAAGATCGCAAAATGTGCCTTAGTGCCGCAAAAGCGCGTAGTATAATTCAAGAGGCTTTGCATTGGCTCTAAGTGACATACTCTTACCGGTATCTGTATATTCATTGAATATAGATCTTATATATCCCCGAATGTCCGTGACATGGTTTCCCGGTCAACGATAAAAGATTTTTGATATTTCAAAGTTAAAGATAGCGAAAATGCGAAGTAATTCACAGATGTTTTCTAGAATTCCATTACTTACCCTCCACTTGTTACCACTCATGTGAGGAGATGAAAGCATAAAAGCTGAAACGAATACATGGAGGAGCTCAGAAATGACTGCAGAAAAAAGTTCACTTGTAATTGTCACATGAAAGGCATCCATCAATTGTTTGTGCTGGAAAAACTGAAACGGAAAAGGACTCGATCAGAAAAGGTTTCTTGTAACGCGCCACGTGTTGAGAATTTGCATTACATGCATTTGTATATATATTTTTTCTTGATCGCTGCTTCTTCCAGAGCAGCTGATACTCAGTCTGTCATGTTGTTCTGTCAGATAGACTTCAGTGGATCAACCTACAGCGAGGGGATAGAACCTTGCGTGCTCAGTTGGCAAACCGAACGTTCTTCCATAATCTTGCCTGCTCAATCCGATTGCTGTACGGCACCGTGACATCTCCTCGAAGCTTGCTTTTTGACACTTCGATAGGGAGAGTACATAAATTCTGAATAGCGATTTTATTTGTTATACTGCAGAACCAAAATCGTGCTTTTGAAGAGGAAAAGAGTATTAAAGAATTGCATACCGCATCAGTTGCTAAGATCAATACAGCAGAACAGGCGACAAGCGATAGTTGAAAATCTTTCTCATCAGGAGATCCCTTTTCCCAGTTTTCTTCCCAGTAGAAGGTATTTTCGGCTTCTCGATTGTGCTATCCCTGGAAGCATTGACCTACAGCAAAACGTCAGAGATTCACTGGAGAAATCGCCTCAAGAAGTTCGTACTGTAGAGGTTAAGACGCTCAGAAATAATCGCTTATTGATCATCTCAACGGGTAGAGATTGAAAGACAGTTTGACGAAATGCAAGCCGGTGGAGAATTGGCGCAAACCAATCTTTTTGAGATGCGCCATGCACTTGGTTTTTGCTCGTGTTCACTAATAAATTCAAGCCCTATCCCTTCCGACTGGCCTGAATAGCCTGATGGTTTAATCGTCTCAATCGCCTGATCACCTTGTCTACCAGATTGCATCTTCTTCGTCCTGCTCTTCGACCACACAACCGCAGGTGAGCAAAAGCGGAAAGCGCGGTTATCTTCGTTGCGAAAGGAGATCCTTCATTTGGCCTCCATATGGTTCCAAGACACTGTTTTCCTATACAGTTACAGCAGAACATACTGATTTTGGGCTCAAATCTCGCGACAGACACGGGAATGCAGTGGAAGTCAAGGAAGTCAAGTGCGAAAACCATACATGACCCGGCTGATATGACAAATTAGCGAAGATTGGAGGTAGGCGAGACATGCTCTCTGGTCAGGCTAGAAGGAGTGATGTCCTTATGATATCGTTGGACAACGAAATGAAAATCAGCAGGCAAACGAGTAACAACCCGGTTTTCAACGGATCAGCCCCCATACGATGCATTCACAGCAGCTGATCTTTCTGAATTGTTCACGTCTGGCAGCTTGCTTCTTACAACACCAACTTCCTGCTTTGTAGCCGCTGTGATCGTGCTTGTGAATAGCTCAATACATCTATAGGACCTGCTATTTTCTACGGGAGAAGCTTCGCTGCAAGTAGGCATAAGTTTTATTGAATAATGGACATGATGGTACCTCTCTGAAATCAGAAAAAAAAACCGATTAATTTATGCTTACTCACGGTCGACGCAACCTCCAAGTACTTGCAGTCACGAAAATAATGAACACTGGAAGCAAAGTTAACTCCATTTGAAGAATCGTGGAGGCTCCACCAGAACTTTTCGCCGATTGTTGAACAGTATGTGGCCAGAAGTGCTGTTTGCGTTATCCAGATAAAGAGAAAGCCGTGTTCAACATCATCCAGACAAAATAGACGCATCACTCGTCGCTCGACCCACTCTTTGCTTCGACAGCGGCGGGCATTTACTCTGTGCACCCCCCCCCCCCCCCCGCCTTGGCCACCACTTTGAGGAACTCATGGCCGGATTCTCACTTTTTTCGTGCGAAACTTAGCATGCGCCCCTTACTGAGCAAGTACAACATAAATATCAGGTAAAAGAAAAACTCAATTCTCTGTACACGATTCCTTTGAGTGGTGTTAGAATCTGTGGGCGACGTTCAGCCATTCAGCCCTCAATGACATCCGATAAGAGAACTCGACTTTTTTGTATGTGGACACCTGGGGCTTGTTTGAGTTGAGTAAGACCTTTTATAACGTATGAGGCAAGTTCAAATTTTCGAAGTGACGAGATCCTGAATAGAGAATGCTGCCTCGCCGAAAACATTTATTTCAAATGCGTGGAAGCCAGACTCAGGTGTGGTGGGAGTTCTTGCAGTGTATGGAGCATTCTTGTCAAACGGAATGATGCTCATTCTGAGATCAACGGAAGGATTGTAGGGAAGTGCTGCAGGGACATGATGATGAACGATGATCATGTTACCATGGGAAAAGCAGAACGTGCTTGTTGGTAGGAATGTGCAGGAGAACAGGCTCCTGAAACCCATATTAAGGAAGGTGAAGGATGCCTTCAATACCAGGAGATCACGACCACGTTTCAGCAGATCTGACATTCAGAGGTACAGAGCAAATCGTCTCTTCATGATAGCACTTTTTTCCGCGCTTTCCTCTCTTCTCAAGTGCAATGTCATGAAAGGCCGTGGAAACAATCAAAGGGCAGTCGATTGTTGCAAATTTATCACAGCATGTTCAGCCCCTCTTACGAAATTTTGCGGTTAAGCTCATTCTAGTTGAGCGTTTTGAACGGATGTTATCGGTGGCATTGCTATCGATGTCCGGACTCCTTTCAAAAAACGAGTAAAGCCTTTTCGGTTAGCACTATTAAAAATAATCACAAAACAACGGTGCAAAGTGGAGATTTTGTAGGCAATCTCAGAACTGTCCAAATGACAGCTTCAGCAAGTGCTACACTTACTAACCTAGGCTGGTGCTATCGCAATGATGGGGCAGGAGGAGGGAGGGGGGGGGGGCAGCCCACCACTGGACCCTATTACGTGGGTCACTATTTATATTTCGGGAATAGGCAATACTGTTATCATGGGTGTAAATTTGATGATTCCATCGTGAAGTTCGCCTCTTTTAACCATAGACCCCATCATCCAATTTGTCGCACGGCGCTAAATGTTCATTTTATAAATTTTTGAAAATTTCGACGACACAAGCCTTTCTTGGTGAGTTTGTCAAATTGTGTGGATTTCAGTGGAAAAATATTCTCTGCAAATCCATGTGTTCAAGTAAAATTGAATGTTTGTCGGTGGAAATAATGTTTAGGGATGCCTCAATCTTAGGATGGGTGAATTGGCGATCTTGCTTAATCATATTGCACACAGCATCGATGTTTTCTTAAAGGCATACCACGCGATAATCCAATCAGTGGCTTACTTTCGTGGGACCAGTTGGTCCTTGCATAATTGCTCAAATTGCATCTTTGTTGCGGCTGCACGGTGTACCCTCTCGGTGTTGTGCCTCCTCGAACAAAACCGAGTCACACCCACCCAGCTGAATCATACGCGGCGTTAGATGGAAGGTTTCCGATGTGGAAGCTGCCTTCGGTACCAGAATGGCCGTTTCATTTAATTATTAGCTCTTGAAGCAAATTTCATTTTCCACGTGAACCCCACGGTGGAAACTTGTTGGTCCAAAGCCAGGTGTGATTCAGGCGGGTGGGCGTGGCTCGGTTTTGTTCAAGGAGGCACAACACCGTGAGGATGCACCGCGCAGCCGCAACAAAGATGCAGTTTGAGCAATTATCCAAGGACCTACTGGTCCCACGAAAGTAAGCCACTAATTGGATTATCGCGTGGTATGCCTTTAAACAAGTGCTAATTTCGGACATCCTTCATGAATCTTGTCGGACAGCGGACTACGACAACGAATAAGTTCCCTAAGCCAACGATACACTGTGGTCTTTGATGGGGCTTCATTGCCAAATTTTTTAAAAATTTTTGAAAACTTCATTTTCATTTCCTGAAAAAAACAAAATTTTTCAGATTAATGTAAAATAAGCAAAAAGCGCCGTACGGCAAATTGAATGATGGGGTATATAGTCAAAAAAGGCGAACTTTACGATGAAACCATCAGATTTACTCCCATGATAACAGTATTGCCTATTCCCGAAATATAAATAGTGACCTACGTATCAACTAGACCAAGAAGGGGAAAGTAGTCCCTTTCTCCTCCTTCGAGGCTTATTATTAGGCAAGTACACTTGAATGTGCAGAGGGACCCCTTGAAATCCTTCAGAGGTAGTGACTTGTGGAACTTCGCGTGAGTTGCCCCCTCATCGCGATAGCACCCCTGGGTTTTTGTGAGCACATGTCATTGACCAGAATCAAGTTTACCTCCAGAGCAGATAAAGGACTGGTGCAAACCATTTTTCCTGGGATGCGCCATGCGCCATGCACCTGGTCTTTGCTTGCAGTTGGGAACAATCCTATGCCTGCACTCCGACCACACGATGTACTGCAGGTTTGCAAATGCGTAAAGAGCAGTTATCTTCATTGCGAAGGCAGGCCATTCATTCATCATGAGGGCATTCGATTCGAAGGCACTGCTGATATGTGAACTGGCGGCAGAGCATACAAATTTTGACCTCAAATCCAGCAGGCACGTCGTCTGAGTGTCCAGACATCGGAGTGAGACGAAAATGGCCGCACGTGAGATATCTGCACTGGTCTCAGCGGATATCGCATATTAACTACGTGTGGGAGTTCAGCTCAGAAAGACAGGTAAGCTCTCGAACTCAGGTTAGAAGGAGTAACGTGCTCACTTCATGATATTATTGAGCAACAATGACGCCAAACGAACGGGTAGCCCCTGTTTCTAAAGAAAATTAGTCATCAGTCTATTGCAAAGCATCTGCTCTTGCCGAATTGTTTTCTGCACCAATTACAACATTAATAAATGAGTAACGGAAGAACAAAAGTTTCGAATTTGGACGATTCTTTTAAGCATGTGTTCATGGTATGTCAACAATCAGAACGAATGGTTTTTCAATCATTTACAGAGTGATTGTGATGGCATAAGCATAGTCGGAAATCCAATGATGTTCTATCAAAGCTCTTCATGACTGCCATCTGCGGGGATATACAGTGACAGCGGTTTGTCACATTGGGAAGCCTGATACAAAATCTGTCCAGTAGGTGAGGCAGAGAACGGAAATAGGCTCGCTATCTCCGGTCCGTCGAAACTGCAGGAGCCTCTCGAACATTCGTAATGGTGACAGACTTCGATGAGGATTTCGATTTGAAATAAAGATAGCGCCGAATTTCTGGATTGAACAGCACGAAAATCGCTCTGAAACACACGGTGTGAATCGTTAGAGCTTATGTCCTCTCAGGGGACGTCAACATGTTCGGAATTATGTAACACAGCACTACTGCTTTTGAAGACCAACCCTTGCAGGTCAACCAAATCATTTTCGTCCGTCAACGCCACGCGAGATACATGGGAATGAGCGCAGCGGCGTCATATCTTTTCTAAAACGTTTTCGATGAGCGAGGACGTCGTGGACTGATTTTAAAGGCGCACGCAAAACACGTCCATCTCCGTTCCATCCACGTGCTGGTCGTCAGTAGGTTCCCTACTGAGTCAAGCTCGGGCTGGCCCAGTAACTGTTCCTCGTCCGCCTGCTCTCTAGACGAGTGGGTGTGGACAGGAATTCAAGATGACTTGTAATCTCAGTGCCAGAGGGTCAGCTGTTCAAATACTGGATGATCAATCTGCTCGTGAAGATGGGGTGTTTCTGAGATACGGGTGGGCAGGACTTGCGAAGTGTGGTACTTTTCCATAGCACAAAATTCCTCTACTAAACGAGCGGGTCTAGCGTGATGGAGAGCGCTGGTTCATGAAAATCGAGAGCTCTACCATTTCCGGAAATAATAGTGGAAGTTCCGGAAAGAATAGAGGAAGCAACAATAAAAGGCAAACATTTGGAAACGTGAGGGACCACAATGGAGCTAGTGTAAGAAATAAACGCAAGGGATCTCGCTGAACAGCATTTCCTGATATGGAAATTTAAAAATGTCATTGTTTACTAAGAATCACATACCCTCCTGCTGTGTGTGTGAAAGACCACACCAAAGTGGTGCAGAGGAATAAACCGAAACTAGTTACTGTCAGAGGAGCAAATGCAAATCCAGACATGAGTAAAATCGCGTAGGTGAACGAGCTCAGGGCCGCCTGGAAGACGTTCGTGCTAAAGAAAATAATGCTTGCCCAATTCCCTAACAATAAATTCAATTCAATTCAGTGCGAATGATACCTGCTCGTTCAACAGAAAATGGGGAAAAGCTCGTAATTTGAAGAGAATCCGACTTACCTGTATAGCGAACATCATTTCTTTCCTTTCTCTCACAGCTTCTCTGTTCTGGGCTGCGTTCGTTTTCGATTTTATGATTATTTTCTGAATCGTAACAATTAAGATCAACCACCAACATCGTATCCTCGAGACTGCCACGTGGGACATCGCGCGCTCGCCTAAGCCGAGAACTTCGTTTCAGCATTGGGGTTTTTGATATCACCTCTCCAAACCCGCTGACTTTCGCGCGTACCTTGAGCGCTAATACAGGGCAGTGAGCGCTGCGAAACTTTAGATACCCCTCGAGAACTTATAAGGGATTACTGCATGGTAGTGATGGGAAGTGCTTAAGCAGGTGATGGGCATTTCAAAAAAGTCGACTATTCGCGAGTATAAATATCTTGACTAAGAATTGAATGGCCACAAGTCTTTAACTGACTATGGATTCCTGCGACAACTTCACAGAGCTGAATGCTAGTTTCAGGCGACGTGATTCTCGATTGGCTCCAGGCGACGTGATTCTCGATTGGCTGTTTTGAGAGTGGCCAAGGAGATGCGACAGGGTGGAGGTATCGCAGCTCGCTCTCTCAGTTTAGCGCTCAGTTTTAGCTGGAAGTTCATCGCGGAACCTAGCTGCCGTCGTATTTTCGAACATCCCTCCGTGTTTGCGACTTGGCGACTTGCCAAAGGAAAACTCGTCCAGACCACCCGCCTCTTGATTGACAGATTGCCGGGAATCATTGTGAAAAGGTTTTTCCACAGCGATTTCCTACCGTTTTTCTTCACCGTCATACTCCAGGGCACATCGACTTTCATATACACTACATTTTCAAGCTGCTTTCATACTACGCGACATAGTCGTACGACATACGCTGATGTCAGCTAGCTCTCGTATCCACTTGTGAACAACCAACTTCGTGAGACGCAGTACTCACAGAAGCCTGACAGCTTCCGTCGCTTTTCATGACATTTCCGATGAAATCTTTTTCACAAAACCCTCGAAAATATTCAGAAGTCTAACTTTTTTTCTCAGTTTCAACTGAACTATAGTGACTACATCGGTACAGGTGAAGATGAGAATCAAGGAGGAGTTGCAGTAGAGATCCATGTAGAGTGCCAAGTGCTGGGCGCATGGCTCAGTGCCAAACGACCAGCCAGGCGGACTGTGCACATAGAAGAAGTCACAGCCTTCTGGAAGTGAGCATGAGATTCAGGTGAATGAAAAACCCAATTCAAACCCACTTATAAAAAATACGCCCATGTAGAGTGCTTCAATGAGGAAAATAAAGACGATAATACCATATGTAGTATTACGTGTGAATAACCTTCGGTAATGGAATGGAAATGTGATCGCAATAAACCTGAAGGTAACACATTTCTGAGCAGCTTTTATGACTTCCAAGGGCCCGGCGTAATCGAAATTCTTGACGCAATTGATACTGGGTGGGGGATGCATGGCGCATTCATGTAGCCTACGGTGATCCTAACTATTAGAGACAGAGTTCGTGGATGTTTGAAGCCACACACCAGCTTCGCTGAAAGGAAGGGCATTTGTTAGATCGTTATTGATGGGAAGCCTTTGGAGAGGGTGGTCGCGCTGACCTGAGTTACTTGTTCATCATGTATGGGCCATCCCTGGATAAGGAAACCGTCCACGAAAATATACAGATAGCAGAACAAAAGCTGTTCTGCTATGTGTATATTTGCGTTGTGTTTGCTCACTGAGAGGCGCATGCAAATCACACGAAGCAAAGAAGGCTGAGATGCAGCTTTTCAAAGCGACGTCGGACAAGGTGGGCGTCCGAGATGGCTCGGTCACGAGGGCTCCAGCAGCAAAAGGCGACGGTCGAATGGTCAGGGACCCCGAGTGGGAAGCAGATTAACATCGGCCGCGAAACTTTGAACTGTGCTCCTTCCACCATCTACTGAAAGGCTGTTTGGCGGAGATTCAAACGAGCTGCTGTTCTTCCAGGTTTTGATTCCTGCTTCTAAGCAGATGAACTTGTTGATCCATTTCGTATTTATGTTTACGTTAATGTGCTGTATCTGAGAATGGTAGTAACTGAAACAGAATCATGGATTTTGCTGCGGTATTACTTCATATTTCCTGCTTTTAGTAAACCGAGAGCTATGCCATATATCATGCCAATTTTTGAGATAGCTCGATCTGCTGCGGCTCGACTTATGATTGGACAGTGATCTGTCATGCTGAGTACCTCCTCCAAGTCAGCTTCAAGCAGATGTGGCGGGAGGGGTTGATGCGGCGTGACAGCGCGGATAGGTCTTTTTCCAGCTCAGCATCAAAAAATTAAAACGCGAAACGATAAAAATTTCCGGTGGCAGTCTTTTATAGAGCCACTGAACAAGGTTTCCGACTGGACCTTCTTTAGCATCGAAGTGACTTAGATGGCTTTCAGCATGTATTCAACTGACCGCACTGGTCAAAAAAACCTGTTAATAGAGATGAAGAAGTTGCAGTGGATTGTCGCTTCAAAAAAGAAGAGTGCAAATTGACCCATTCGTAGATTTAAGTATTGAAGGTCATCCGGAACATTCCTGAATGTAACATCTTAGTGGTTCTGTATTCCTTCAGAAACAATGTCATTTCATATCGGCCACGTTATAGACGGTTACTTACCAAATTGTCCATGGAACGGTCCATATAACAAAAATGACAAGTGCTGAGGCATTGGAAAAAGTGTAGTAAGAGGCGAGATAACCAAATGGATTCTTGAACGCAGGATGGTTTAGCATTACAGAGAATGCCAGGAGATTGCATGCTACACCGGTACAGGACATCTGAAAACATGTCTGTTTGAACTGATATGAGTAAATGAAAATAGTACAAAAAATGCATTTTAATTACAATTACGATTGCATTACAATCATATTTGCCTTTGATGGAATCCCTGCAAACTTAGGCACTTTAGGGAGGGCACGATGCTCGTACTTGACTAACGTGTAAAGAAGCACCTTACCCTTGCTCACACGCTTTGGAAAGTGGTACGACAGACTAGTGGAACCATATAACTTTCACTGCTGCCCCCTTCCCCTCCCCCCACCACCACTTACATTGCGTTTGTTGGTGGAAATGTAAGTCTGTATGTTTCCAAAGGCCGATAGATAAAGTGTATGGGCTGTGATGAGGGCGATTGAGAGAGCTACTATGGGCTGAACACAGTGTGCTTACCAGGAATAGTAGCCCAGCCTCGATGACAGCTACATAGAGGGATTCTTGCAACGGTATGTCGACGAGGTCTTCTGTTCCGTTCTCAGCAACATCCATCCTCGATTCTGAATCTGGAAGTCGTGGAAACCTAAATTAAAATAGAAACATGCAAAACTTATTGTTTGCAAGAATCTTGGGTGAGGAAAGTTGGAGTCAAAGGAGAACTGAAGACTGCTCCTGAAAAGCTTGGCAACCCTTTAAATCAAGATTGAGTGTCGTCTTTGGGAATGAGCTTGCATGAATCCCCCACCCCCCACCCCATCGAAAAATCTGGCAATACGAAACCCGAAAAATGCCATACATTCTTACTGCCGAGCGCCGGACGGGGGCTATGTGGGAAGAAGGTGGGTATAGACTCCCAAAAATAACTGCTAACTCAAACTAACACCTCATTTTTCGCCATGACCTAATTAATTCCTTAGCCCGGCCTCGTCTCGGCAAACGACGGCCTCTTCGAATTCCCGTTCCCGTCTCCCTCCTCTATGTAGAATTGCTCGCCTAGCATGTGACCCTTCCTAGAATAATGGTATGAAAGAATAAAATTCACGATAACGTGGTTCGCGAGTTTCTGAAGACTCTGGAGGTTATAAAATTTTTCAGTGATCCAAGGGGATCACCCACAGTGAACCTAGAGGCTTCGCTATCGTCATCAGTAATCAAAGATGAATTAGACAGTGAGCAACTATTCCTCTGTGAGTTGCGGGCATTAACCGGGAGGCGCTTGAAGATTACTATATTTTTCTTAGATACAGGGATCATACACAAAAAACCAGCGTTCAAGCCATTGGTTTGAAATTTTTATAGGCAAATTCAGTGCGAGCCGCGGGAAGGACTACCTGAATATTTGGCTTGAATGAGAGAGAAATTAGGACTGAATAACATGGTAAAGAAGTGGGAGAAAGAAGTACTCTCTCTACCTCTCCTCACTTTGAGGATCGAGGTATTTAACACAAAGCCATTAGGTTCCTCGAAAACCGAAAAAACAATTTTGAAATCAATCATCTAACGGATATAGGGTGACCGTCAACAAACAATAGATACGAGATTGTCCCCAAGCCACCAACAAAAGAGATCAGTGAAGCTTACCAGGAGGGAGAAATTTGTGTCCGGCGAGAGTTCAGGGCGAAGAAGCATTCACTGCTAGACGTAGCGTTCATTTATTTATTTATGGTATGCACCAAGTAGACGCATCAAAGAATAAGAGGCAAACACGCCGAGTTTCTTTCGTTCAAAAACAGATCATTCATACGTTTTTGATGCTTTTGATGAGCCTCTTGAGCCACTTAGCATCGCTAAGAAATAGGGGCTGGAAGCATATCGTGCTCTCTTCCTATAAAATGAGCGTCCTCAGCGCCGAAAAGCGAGCGAGGCGCCTAGAGAATCCAGTGGGCATGCGTTTTGGTTTCTTTCTATAACATTTGAAAAAAGATTTATTTCAAGATTTATTTTCTTTGCAGCTAGGGCTCAGAAAATGAGCTTGTGAAGCACTCTTCCCTTATGGAGAAATGGTTTCTCATCAGGCTCCATTGGAACTTCTTTCCTGTGCAACGAGTGATTGCTCTTTTCCTATTTTACTGCACCAGAATTGTCACTGAACCATGTACACCCATTTCTGTTAGGCCGCGTTCACACTTCGACTCAGGCGATTGCGCGATTCAAGAGGAAAGAAAAGGATACATATCGATCAAGTAATTAAGGCGATCGCGCGATCAGCGCTATTAAGGCGTATCATTCACCGAATCGATATATCACTTATCTTTTCCACCTGAATCCAGTTTGCCGCCTGGATCGTACACTGGGAAGGATGCCCAATTTCACTGTATGCCGTGGGTCGCCCCCAGGAGAGGCGTTATTCGTTTCAAATTCGACAAACACTGTGATAAGTTCGTTAGCGAAGCAAGTATCACACTCCGACGAAGAGGGGAAGTTCATTTTTTGTAGTCGTTCGGCTTAAATACGATGGATGTGAGTGGTTCTGTCGAGCATGTTGTACAGATATGTTTGGAAGTACCATCGATGTAGGGCGGTTCATACGAAAACGTGGGACCCAGTCTGCAAGCACCTCCCCCTCCACCCCCGCAAGTGAGCGATCTTGTTTTCTCACAATAATCTCCAAAACTGGCTTTATCTTCGACTGCAGGACGGCGGTTTGTATGAGAACGTCGGACCCGCAGCTGCACCTCCTCCTCCGCCGCCACCACCACCTCCACCACCAGCGCCACCACCGCCTCGTGCACGGCAGTCACCGCCAGGATTCTCTCGAAAGAAGGCTACCCTCGAAAGAAAAGAAAGAAAAGTCGATGAGGTAGTACCGGATTTCCTTTTGCGGAATCCACCTCTACCACCCGTAAGGTGAGCGACAAGTTCTTTAGAGTTTCGTCTTGCATGTCGAGATTCTCTTGCAGTGACTCTCGAAGCAGAGACTCACAATCAGCTGAAGAACGGAGTAGAGAGTCTTCGAGAGGTGCGGAACGCGGAAGGCAAAACAAATTGAAGGGCTCGTCAAGGACCCGTGGACAGAGGAGTAGGGAAGGAAGCAAGGAAGGGTTTGGTAGCAGCACTGAAGGAGGTTTGTTGATACGTCTGCAAATACAATTCGTTCTTTACGAAATTAGTCTGCGAAACATAGCGCAGATGTCGCATAATGACAAAGAGAAATCGGTACAGAATTACTCATCGGTCTACGTACGCGTGCGAACTGTCCCCCTTACATTTTCTGGGGTCAGGTGACCTCTCGTGCTATCACGTTTGCTCATCATGTCTTCTGGTTGCGGTGCAGGACGGGAGTTCACACCGTGGCGGGGTTCTGACCTGAGGGTTAGGCCTAAAATAAGGTGCGATACACTGCAACCGCCTTGGCAGCATACTACAAATGAAGCCCCTAGCTCGCACGCCTTGAGCTGTCCACCACACGCTGTGGTGCGAAGCCCTGTCCTAAAGATCCACAGCCTCTGGTGAATGCCCATGGTTACTGCCTTCAGGAACGAGGAGGAGTTCTGTAGTCAACATGGGACAGCAAAAACAAAAGAGATCTCACAAGGTGAGCAGTATTCAGGGCTTCTCTGAAAACGCTTCCACTCGACTCAGTGTGTTCCAGATTGTGTACAAAATACTGTTCTTCGTATGCCTGCTGGTATGGCTCGTGATTGCTGCCTGGATCATCCTCGTCATCGGTTATACCTTGGAACTGAAACCGCTTCGGACATCATTCATCAGCAAAATCATTCCCTAGTTTAATACATCCAGCAAGAGTCGGAATAACTCTGTTGAACTTTCACTATGTATTGTAATAGAAATTTCTCGACGGAATAACAAGATATAGTAATGATATGAGACTTAGAAATAAACGATAACGATTTATCGCCTGTGTCATCCGAATTTATGATCCTGCCCCGAAATATTTGAGGCATATGCTCTGAGGAACGAAGAGGAGGATTACCGTCATGAAAAGAAATGAACGTCCCGATATTCATCTTCATAACGATTCTAAAACAAAAAGAGCTTATGGATGTTACGGGAACGAAGGACACGCCTGTGTGCTCGGCGTTTGGCGCAAAGTGCCAGAGGGCCTCCCTCTCTTGCGCTACAGTTCACGCAAAAATGCATGTGCATACTGGCGCGTCACTGCTGCTTGTGGGGTGGGGTCCACGAGGTCGAATTTCCGCTTCGCGGCGGTGCACTCGCGGCGCCCCCGTACGACTCGCCGTATCGATTGCCCTTGGTCGCCCGGCCGAGCGTGACTGCGTCACTTCTGCGCTTTCCACTCATTCCACACTGCCTCGCTCGAAGGCTGCCATGCCCTGCCACTGGCACTTGCTCCCGCCGTGCCGCTCATCGCGCGCGGCCGCGCGGAAATTCGACCTCGTGGACCCCACCCAATTTGCATAGTCAGACGTACATTGTTGCCTAAGCCTTAGTGGAGGAAAGGAGGATTTCTTCTCTCTTCTCGGCTTAAGTAAAGCTAACGGCCATAGTGGGCTGCCCACTCCCCCCATTGCGATCGCAACAGTGGACAAGTTGTTGTCAATTGAAGAAATCGAATCGAACAATTTAAAATCTCGCAAAAGTGGGCTTTACAGCCCGAGTGTTAAATGACCAGCAGGTAAACAAAATCGTTTCTGATCCAACATCACTTGTAACAGAAGGTATCGAACGCTCAATCATCTGAATTTCTGAAAAGTAGTAACCGTCTTAGGGATGAGATGTCCAGTTATAAACGACTGGCTTTTCAAACAACAGTGGCTTTCGAGCACTAAACACCCTGAAATGAATATATTTTGTACTCAGACACCTGTATCAACGGAATGTTTCGACCGCTTAACTGCGTAAAATTCCAGCTAGTGAAAGATGTTTTTGCAGATACCAAATGGGCCAGCGCTCGGTGCTACGCTCATCACAACGGGAACGGGATGTGGACGGAAAGGTTGGTTAGTATTGGCCAGCCCATCTGGTACCTAGCACATGGCGAAGGTATGCCTTAGGAGAGAGGAACTGCGGAGATCTACTTTTGTTATGCAGAACCCTCACAAGAAATTTTTCGCTCGTCTAGGAGCTCTTTGCTATTCTCCTGGGCTCATAATTCTCATCCAATTTCCATGGAACCACCTCAAAAGAATAATGCCGTTATCAGCACGAGTAATCGATTTCTCAGGTATTCATTTACTTGTGCCACGTATAAGTGCTTATTTCCAAAATAAAGACCTACAAGAGGTAACCAGCTCATAGGACTAACTCGCGTTATCCTTCCACACCAAATGGAGATATCAAGCTTTCGAGATAACTCCAAACTGATTTGCGCGGTTACTGTCCACCAAACTCAGTTTTATACTGAAGGTTACGCTGATCCTGGATGAGGGGATGATTGGGTGACTCCGAAAGAGGTTCGACTGCCTGGACCGTGCGATTCAACTGCCCAGTTATACTATGGAATGCTGTACAAACATCCACAAGTGGTTGGGTGGTTGCTCAAGAGCTGGAATCGCCAAAGGCTGAGAAGAGCTACGGAAAAGCTCCATCCTTACATGTATCACACCTCAACCCGCACTCAGGGAGAATCACCATCAAAAGAAAATGGTTGAGTATCTTGGCACTGGTTTAGGAATCAGTTCAACTTCGTAAACATATCGTCTTCAGAGTAGATTTATTCCATTACGTAGAGGCGGTCCTACAGGCAGGTCAGTTTGGTTGTTCTATTGTACACAGTGATTGACGACGCAATCACGGTCTCATCTCCAGGAGGTCTGACGAAATTGAAGGAAGTGGCGGTTTTCATCAATTATGGGAAGTGAGTTGATGTCTCAAGGCATTGTCTTTATTCTCACACTTGCAAGAAAAAGTCTTGTGATGCTTTCAGTTCACGCAGGACGCCTTCCATACTCTCGAACAATCTCTAGGGTTAAAGATTCCTTATCGCGGTGCGCAGCACGACAGTTGAATTGGTTCGGGCCACGCGAGAGCGGCTGTCGCAGAGCGTCGGTAAACGGACAAGGTCCGCGAGGAAAACCCGCCGCGACGCGTGGGGTCGAGCGTCGCGGCTCTGGCTATGGGGCGCTTTGGCATGCTTACTGAAGGACGATAATGCTACCAATGTATTCAACATAGTATGGTTGAGTAACCGCTTCTCAGGTACTCATATCCGATCTTCTACGGAAGAAAAAAACCACTAGGGATCATAATCTTCATCAAATGTTTTAAATTATGAGATAGCTTTGAGGACTCGTTATATCACCGGGCAAGGCTCTTCGTTAGGCAGCGTTCATACTTTTGGAATTTGCGTTTTTGCGTTTTTGTGGAAAGTAGAATAGATACGTATCGATTTGCGTTTTTGCGTTTTTGCGTTTTTGTGGAAATGCGGAATTGTGGAAATGAGGATAAAGCATTAGATACGTATCGATTTCCATGCCACGAAGAGACGAGAGGATTAGAGAAAGGAGAGAGTGGAATTTGCGTTTTTGCGTTTTTGTGGAAATGCGGAAAGGGATAAGATACGTATCGATTTGCGGAACTTGCGTTTTTGCGTTTTTGTGGAAATGCAGAATTGTGGAATTCGCGTTTTTGCGTTTTTGTGGAAAGAAGATTAGATACGTATCGATTTGCGGAATTTGCGTTTTTGCGTTTTTGTGGAAATGCGGAAAGGGATAAGATACGTATCGATTTGCGGAACTTGCGTTTTTGCGTTTTTGTGGAAATGCGGAATTGTGGAATTCGCGTTTTTGCGTTTTTGTGGAAAGAAGATTAGATACGTATCGATTTGCGGAATTTGCGTTTTTGCGTTTTTGTGGAAATGCGGAAAGGGATAAGATACGTATCGATTTGCGGAACTTGCGTTTTTGCGTTTTTGTGGAAATGCGGAATTGTGGAATTTGCGTTTTTGCGTTTTTGTGGAAAGAAGATTAGATACGTGTCGATTTGCGGAATTTGCGTTTTTGCGTTTTTGTGGAAATGAGGGAATGGATAAGATACGTGTCGATCGCTTCGTCAGCGAACGTGGATGATAAGACAAAGCACTTTCTACACTGAAGGAACAGACTGATCTTATACATTGCTTTTTCAACAGTTTTTCCCTTCTCGTTCACTCTTTCGTACTCTCGATCATTCGTTTTTGATATGTGACTTTCGTCTGCTGTCACACTGTAGTGTGTCTTTGGGTGGCGTGCGAGTGTTCCGAACAGCGTGCCGGGAGTTCATGTCAGCAGTGCTGCGTGGAGAGTAATAACGCTCAAGATTCTTGTGAGACTAAAAAGATGTAATATGGGCTGTCACAGACTAGCCCCTCCCCCCCCCCCCTTCATCTAGATCGTTTCTGCTTTCAGTGACAATTTGTATCTGATTCAAGATGCCCTAACTCAATTATTTGAATTACAAGTTTTCCATCTTTATTACATATTTACCTTTACGAGTATCTGCCTTTATTCTTCGACGCTTATCCGTGACATGAGTGGACCAGCTACGTAGCCAAGATCTTGAATAGGTAGTAAATCAATCCTCTCGTGAAGTAACCCCACTCATGGGTGTCCTGACCCCACAGTAATCATCGGAACTCTTGCAACACACCCGTGCTAAGATGAATTTTCAATAACAATCTTGAACAGACATCAAATATGTCTGACTTTTGTGTAAGAAATTCTTAGGGAAGGAAGTGGCCGACTTCTTCTGAATCGGTTCTAGATCCTAATTGACAATCCACCTTAGCACAACCGTGTGACATTCGATTTTGGAGAGAAACTGTACTTCTCACAAAATTATGTCTATATCCCTGCACGAGAATGGCAGTTTCTCTTCAAAGTCGACTAAACCATTTATCAAATGTATATAAACTCTTATCCTTCTATCCTTATTTATATAAGCTCTTTCCGAACTCAAGAAAATGAGAACAAATAGCTCATCATCATCCGTTCAACCGCTCGCGAATGATGAGCTGCGTGGAATGACACACACCGCGCACGTGGCTTCCACGCTTTCCACAATTCTACATTTCCACGAAAACGCAAAAACGCAAATTCCACAATTCCGCATTTCCACAAAAACGCAAATTCCGCAAATCGATACGTATCTACTCTTCTTTCCACAAAAACGCAAAAACGCAGTTTTTCCGATCGATACATATCTACTATTCTTCTTTCCACAAAAACGCAAAAACGCAAGTTCCAAAAGTATGAACGTTGCCTTAGCAACACATGAGGTCTGGCGACCCTTGACCTCTGCTGAAGCCGCGAGCCAAAAGTCGCGCGCGCTTCCCGTGCGCGCATCGCAAGGGAAGAAGGCTCTTACGTAGAGGCTAATACGGGTTGTCGCCATAATCGTTGTTGAGCTTGAGCGGCACTGGTGTACATTGCGCTACTTGTATTGCTGTTGGAGAGGTGACTCAAGAAAAGCGAGTCCACGTGACTACAACCCCAGATCCCTGCAAAAATTTGTGACAGGAACCCCCGTTGTCATAGCAACCATCGCTCGTCCTCTTCCTACACCTCCAGTAAGAACCCTGTCCATTAATTGTCGATCCGCCCAATGCACTCGACCCTGGCTCCCCACCAATCGTGCGTAATGCACTCAGCGGAATGCTCTCTTGCGCTGAGTGCGCAGACAGTGTGACGAAACAATAGAAAGTCTGCCCAATGACAACGAGCCGCGATGCGATCTCGCGCACCGCAGGAGGTCTCCCCTCCGCACATTTGTCCGTTTTACCATTCCCCGTTGTCGCATCTCTTTATTTCATAATGAACCAGCGAGACACTTATCGCGCGCTGTTACGGAATTCGCTTGACGCGGCAGCCCATCTGTCGCACATCACTTTCGAATCCACGCTCACAGAAATCTTCAAGCTCCGAGCGAGAGCTCGAGAGTTTTAGAATTACCCGGCGAAGGGGGTACAACGTTACATATCGATCGAGTGATTTAGGCGATCGTGCGACTAAGGAGACTAGGATAAGATACGTGCACGTGAATGATACCACTATCGCGAATGTTGCGCCGATCGACTAACCGCCCGAATCGCCAACTCTGAACAGTGCCTTAGGAGGTGATTCTGAAGCTCGTGATGCAAGGCAGCTTTGCCCCCTTCGCTCTTATGCACCATTTCTCGGTAAATATACCGCTTCCTTGTTCAAACCACTAACAGCTCTAACACGTTCCCTTTCGCAGTAGCTAGATCTAGCATGTATATCACACTTCGTAGAAACTTTTAGGAGGTGAACATCTCGAGAGTAAAATCCGAGCAGCTAACGAGTCAGCGGTAAGTCACCACGGCTCTGCTTATGGCTACCAACCTTTCGTGCGAGAGATTGTTGTCACAGAGCACCTTGTGATTCTGATTCCAGGAGGCATTTCGCATCGTTCTACGCATCAGCATCGCACTGCTGGTCTTCTCACTGGTGTTCACCCTTCTGATGTTTCTGCACTATAAACGGGCAATCGGCATATGGCCAAGTCTGCATCCTTATCATAAAGCTGTGTTCACCACGACCGTCGCTCCGTTCGATGATGAAGAAGAAAAAACATCAACAACCACGCGTAGTAGTGTCGGTGATTTGGGCGTAACAGAAGCAGCAGGAGAGGAGGAAACAGCAATACCGGACTATCCGGACGACACTTGATACTAGAAACGGAAGCATGGATATTTATATTTACAATACGAGAGACATAAACGTTGTAAACTACATTGGTGTCCATTGATAAAAATTATTTTTTGGGAGGTTGGATATTTCTGTTACACGTACACACTAGAAACTCCCAGCGAACTCCATGCACACCTTTCCATCAATCTATTTGAAGGCACACTGTACCGTAATTTGAGAATTTGAAAGTGAAAAAAGGGGGCATTATCGGCATAAATGAAGTTTGGGGAACAAGGAGATGAAGTATTGCAAAACGCCTCCAGGGCGCCTTAGTGGTCGAGCAACGGTGGAGGGGGGTAGCGGGCGATGGCCGAAGCACGGTTGGGAGGGTGTGCTATTTTTTGTTGTACGACGTTAGTGACTCGAGCTTTTTATCATTTTCGAACTTTCTTCAGCCATATAGTTCCAGTTTCTTCATTTCCAGAATGTCGTAGGACCTTTTGTGAATCATATGGTCCAAGCAAAAGCCATATTACAATAACTGAAGACTGCTCAAAAGCACGGGGATGGGTAAGAAGGAAGTGATAACTGCGAATACATGTTCTCTGAAAACAAAACTTCCACATCAGAGCACATCAGAGAGATCAGAGGTGTGGCAAAACCTGCATTTAGAAGCACGGCTTGGTGTCTTATCTCTCTGTCTCCCTTCCCTTACTGATGAGTACAGAGGGAGAATATTCTTTTCTGTTTGGTTTCCGTCTAAGGGCCCGTGCGAAACGGAAACCAAACTAACTCTTTGTTAAAACAAGTAAATAATAGTTAAATGGTTATAACAAGTAATTATCTCTTTGAACAATTACTTAACTCGAAACAAACGTAGTTGAAAAAAATATAAAACTTCATTGTTTCGAAAAAACCATCGCAACTACTTCATTTTATTACGATGTCGCGTCACTTCGTGTCGTTCTGCAGTTCATCAGCCGGGCTAGTTGCGGGCAAGGCTTGAAATTGTTCGCTACTGGCTGATTGAGCAGCGTACCCGTCTACAATCTACTCCCGGCTAGTGATGTGAGAGAAGGGAGGTTTTCGCTTCCCCATTCCTTGGGTTTTTCACCGTTTTGATTTGTTCTTTCTATACTCATACACTGCTAGGCACCCTACTTTCATATTATCACAATCCTGGTCCACGACTTGGCAGTCGGGACAACTCATCCAAACGAGCACCTGCTCCACGACTTGGCAGTCGCGACATTTTTCCAGACGAGCCGCCGTGCCTCGCTCCACTGCTTTCATATTCGATAATCGACAAGGTTAGCTTGTGTCTTCACAATTGAATGTCGTTGCCCGAGGCACCTGGACGTTACGTTCTGTCAACCTGGAGTGTTGCCTAGGATTGTCAAACAGTGGTTCAACCCGAATTTGCGGTGCATTTCAGAAATGAAGGTCGAGGCACTCAACAGTGCAACAACGGAGAAAGAACTGGAAGGGTCAAATTGGGACCTTTTATACTTCTTTTCTTTCGCCCTCTGTCACTAGCTGCTGAAGGTTAGGGCAGACTACGAGGGGCTATGCCAGCCAGCCGCGAATCCTACCGAATTCTTGGCAGCAGTGCTGCAGTTTGAAGTGAACCGTGATGAGATCGCGATAAAAACACCTAAAGTCAGCACCATGTGAGTTTCTGTTGCAAATGGTGAAGCTATCCCGAAAACCCTCGCTCTCTTCAACGCGAGTGTCGCCACAGATCATCTTCTCTGAGCTGAATCTCCGCTTACAGAGATCATTGTTCCCAGTTGCACTTTCTTTTATTACCACGCTTGCGGTGCCTTCAAGTCTGTATGCACCGAAATTTAGTGGCATAGACTTTGAGGTGCACATACGAGACAATTTCAACTCAAGGTTTACCTCTTGAAAGTGCAGGACAAAGTCGAAGATCAAATTAAGCAATTGTGGATGAATTTCTGGGAGGGTGAACTCGGTTCTGCCAACCAGGCATCCTGATCTTGAGCTTCATAATCAAACACAAGAGAGTAACACACGCACACACATCGTCACACTACAAAATGAGGCCGTTCAATCCGTCCAATTCACCATATCAGGTGAATGCGCGGATGCTGTGTCACCACCACGATGCCCCATCATGAGGATGCCGTGTCACCCCCACGATGCCCCATCATGCGGATGCCGTGTCACCACCACGATGCCCCATCATGCCGATGCCGTGTCACCACCACCATGCCCCATCATGCGCATGCCGTGTCACCACCACGATGCTCCATCATGCGGATGCCGTGCCACCACCACGATGCTCCATCATGAGGATGCCATGTCACCACCACCTGTCCCTCGATGCGAAAGCCGTGTCAATTAAGCGGATTCCGTGTCACCACCACCATGCCCCGTTTTGCGGATGCCGTGCCACCACCACGATGCTCCATCATGAGGATGCCGTGCCACCGCCACGATGCTCCATCATGAGGATGCCGTGTCACCACCACCAGTCCCTCGATGCGAAAGCCGTGTCAGTTATGTGGATGCCATGTCACCACCACGATGCCTCATCATGCGGAAGCTGTGTCGTCATCACCGTGCCCCTTTTAGCGAAAGCCGTATCAGCAGCACCATGCCCCACTCACGTGGTTGCCGTGAAGCCACTGTGTATTGCGCAGCTGCCCTATCATCACCAGGGTTTATACTTTTATGCGCATGCAATGTCGCCACCACGATGCCCATTCACCTGGTTGCCGTGGGATATGTACCCTAATGTCAGGATGCCGCACGATGGCGAGCGGCGTGCGACACAGTGTGTGCGAGCTATGCGCGTCGCGGTAGTTGGGTCTCGAAACGATTACACGGTAATGCTAGGAGCGCAATACGCAGTTGACTTCTAATCGCTTCGGGACCCAACAATTTAGCTCGTCCGCATTGCTTCGTTTGCGACATTCCGCAGTGCGGCATCCTGACATTAAGGTACACATCCGTTGCCGTGTAGTCACTGTGCACTTGTGCAGTTGCCTCGTCATCACCACGATGCTCCACTTCTTTCACTGCCGTGTCATCTCCACGACGCCTGACAAATGCAGTCGCATTGTAAGTACCAGGGTTTGCTTGCTTAGATGGCGTAACCACTGTGCCACCCTTGCAGATGTTGTGTCGCTACCACGATGCTCCACTTATGTAGCTGCCGTGTCTCCTCCACGACTCGTGCTTGTAAGGGTGCCGTTTTCCCATGACGATGCCTCCGTTATGCAGTTATATGTATCAGCAGTAGCATTTCCCTTCGCAAACTCCTTACGGATTCTTTGAAATTGTTGGAAGTTTCGATAGCCTGCTGTAGTGTCCATGTTTTGCTTTCTACGATAGCTGTGGAATTTAGGGGTTGACGATTGCTGCGTTGCCACATGTATGAATATCGTGACAAATGGCTAGACATACGCACACCTTCACACAGGCAGACATAGTCACACTCAACAGTTTGGTAGGTCATACATGTGCGTGATAATGGCATCAGTGACAATAATAGTGGTTGATCAACATTCGTACGTTCACAATCGTATATTTAGTCGACGGCCATACAGCTTTTTTCATTCTTTACGATGTTTCCCATATGGAGTGGCGGTGGTTCATCGACATTCCTGAATAACTTGCAGGTGACGTCTTTTTCAAGCGAAATTCCCCATGACCAGTATTTAGTGGGGTGCGATCGCATTGAGGGAGGCATCCCACCTGCAGGCGCTATTTTAGCTAAGCCTAGAAGAGGAAGAGAACACATTCCTGTCTCCACTGACACTTAGGCAGATGTATACGCTTCAGTGAGCATTGACCCTTCAGAACCCTCATAGGTGCTTAGGTTTGCACATTTTTGTAAAAGCTCCCTCTAGCGATAGCACCTTTATTGGTTTCCTTCAGAACGCCATTTTGCCGACTTGCTCGTTTACGATTTCGTTCGCAATGTTTATCATGTGCTCTCAGAGGAAAGCAGCAGGAAAAAAGGAAGTAGGATCACTCAGAACGGGCTTGCGCATGGTGAGTCCATTTCCGATGGTTAGTGTGCCGTTATGAAGAGAAAACATCAAAGCCAGCCGACATGAAAGTCATGCTTTGAAGCCGCCATGTCACATCCACAATGCTTCACTTAGTATGTGCGTTCCATTCCAAGCTTCGAAATTTGTCAAATGCGAGATCATTTCAATGAAATAGAGTACCCCATTTATGCATCGTTCCACTCCTTGCGTTGTCAAAGAAATTGTACGGAAGCAGTGTAATTTCCACGGCCATACTGTAGCCTGCGAATGAGGGACTTGGTATTGTGTGGGAGCAACTACTCAATTCAACAATTTTAGGGGGTGAGAAGGAAGTCTGGTTCTGGATCAATGCTAAGCCCACATCTTCTCGACCAAAACAGTCCCAAACCGAAAGGTGGGCATATTTTCGAACTTCACATATATTCCTACATGCATAATCTACGAAGTATGCGAGCTCACGATCATTTCGTTGCTACTCCTATTGGGCTGATGATGAGGTTGTGGGATGCAGGTTCGGAGAGGACGTGCGGATTTGTGTATTTCCAGAAAATGCAGATCATCTGAAAATTCCTCTTCCGTCTATAATACATATCACTTGTTCCTGCTTGCTCTATCCCTTTATTTGTGGATCCTATTGGTGTTGGTTGAAGGAGTCGTCCACGGAAAATGAGCTTTTGTGTAACCCATAATCTATGTTGTATTTGCCTTATGTGCGCTGCATGCAAAGTTTCACGCGAAAAATGTGAATCCGGCTATGATACAGCACCACCAAGTCTTGGCTGGGTGGGCGGGGGCTCTGCGCAAGTGCCTACCCGTCGTCTGCCGCCGTCGGAGACGCATTGTAGGGACAGAAAGTTACGTTAACAGTTCCACTCTCACTTCCCAACAGCGAAGGACGACGGGACGGGACTTTCACTCGGAGGCCCCGTCCACCCGGCCAAGAATTTGGGGAGCTGTATTCAACCCGAATTCTCACTTTTTCGCGTGAAACTTTGCATACGCCCTTATTAGGTAATCAACATGAATATGAGGGTAACAAAAAAACCTTCTTTTCCGTGGGCGATTCTTTCAATCGGTCTCGGGTCTCCTGGTTCAATTTGAGTTTTTGAAGCTGGTAATTGTAACTATGGACATGTTTGTGCAGAGTCTATGTATTGAACTCCTCAGAGTAGAGCTCTATCCTTCGACCCCTGACCAAATTTTTCTGACGGTGTAACTCAAGGTAAATCAAAATCGATTCCTTGTGTGTCTCCATGAGTTACTGGAGGATAACTTTGTAGGGCTCCTTTTCATAAAAAATGTGGGATAAAAGTCAGTTCCGGGGAGAGCAGTTTTGATTCGCACAAAAGGCTCTCTTGTATAAAATATGATGTCATATTTGGTAAGTGCTAAATGAACACGGGGGACTCATAGGCAATGCGCATTTGAATCGCATTGGATTCAACTTGTTATGGTCTTATGGTGAAACGAACTGCGGGTGAGTCCACAGTCGAATCGCCTCGAGTGGTTGATGATTCTGCCCCGTTATGGCGGATTTTTTTTATATTTTTCAGACTGTGACTGTGTTACAATCAGCACAGGGTAGGTTACATACTTTGTGTGCACATGCAGAATAGTCACAGCACTCGTTCCTAAGGCGCAACCCCATCTACAAGCCTCCAATGACTAATATATTTGAACCTGTAGCCGCCCGTACCGCGAACTAAACTCATATAGAACTGATGCGGTATCCGCGTTGAGAAGGACAAATTAGTGTGGAGAGAAAAGAACCGAGTTGAGATTGGAACCCACTTGAATGGCCATGGGTTCATGGTTGCTGTCTCTATGGTGTGTCTCCGACCGGCATTGAGTGAAAATGTATAGCTTCCGTGACACGCTGACACTTCTAAACGCATATATGAAATACGCAAAAGGCTACCTTGGCCACAAAGGAACGAAAAACGTAAAAATGCAAAAATTAGCTTACTGTGGGAAACGAACCAACAGCTATTCGTGACACACCCAAAATCGTGTGAAAGCCGAAACTGACACCAGTTTTTTATTGTTTCATGTATGTGACCCCACAAGATGCAAAAAAAACTTTTTTAAAAGGCAACCTATGCCTTGGTCCTTCCTTTTTGGGCCCTCCACAGTACCATCAGAACGTTGAGCCGCCTTTGCTGAGTTTTCTAAGGCAACATTAACAGCAGTATTATTAAGAAACGATTTTAATGAAATGATTCCCTTTGTTGCATGCCTTTCTTGAGATTCAAGATCAACTTCAGAGCTGCATGAAGTGAAAAATATTGAAGAAATCGAAGACCCCAACATCAGGATGATGGCCGAGATGGAGAGAGAAGGCCAGTTTCAAACCTAATCTTTATCGAATGTCTTTCTTATTTATCACAGGGCGAACGCACCACAAAACCTACGCTTTACTGCCGCTTGATCAGCTTTACCTCAACGCAGAACAAAAGGCTCACCTGCAAATGTCGGTCTCTTGTGTGCCATGCCCTACAGTTACAGTAGCTGCACCATTTTTTGAGTGTTTGCCGCCAACACCCTGCGGACCTCCATCGCAGTGCTACCATAGGACCAGGGTACACCGGCAGTCGAGGATTCCTCGACAGGGGGGTCGTATTTGACCGAACGGAAGGGGAGGGGTCGTCCTTGCAGAGGTCTGCGATAAGCGCTTCAAAACTTTCAATAAGCAAATGAGAAGCGAAGGATATCTCGCGGCGAAGTCGGATGAGGGAATGTGAATAAATATTTTTTTTTGTCCTAGTAAGGGTACATAGCAATAAAACACATTGCAACTATACAATCGGCTACAGTTACTGGTATTTTAGAGGTCAAAACAAGGAGGGTCGTATTTGGTAACCGTAGAGGGGGGAGACTGAAGTGGCTACTTGCTTCGACACCCGGGGTGCCCTGCGTGAGACAATGGCTTTCCTTTGCGTAACTCAGACATTTCTTCAGGGCTAAGTGGTGATGGCTATGAAAACTTTGGGCCACCGGAAGAAGAGGCCTCTGCAGTGAACAAAGCTGTCGTCAACGAAAGAAAGCGTATAAGCACAAAACCACGAGTACGAGCATCAAGAAAACCAAACGTTCATGCTGTTGCAAAAACGGCGGTGAAGCCGCAAGTTTCCGCGGAACCAAAAAAACCAAAGGCTGTCCAAGTGAACATGATGACAGCCGAAGAAGAGAGCCACCGCCACCGAGATAGGCATGGAGCAAAGAAGAAAGCAGCAGTGGATGAGACTACGCAGGTTGACATGACCGTGGATCTAATGACCGCAGAATTTAAATGAGGCGTACTCGTTGATTTGACATTTGAATGGGACTTATGAATGATTTCTAGCTGTTCATCATGAAATAAATGGATTAATTTTCAGGATTGCCATTGTTCTCACATCGCCTCTAATTTATTTAATGCTTCTAGGGCGCGCACAGGCTGCGTACATACTCATTGTCTGCGCCGGCATGGCGTAGCTGCGTTTACAAGCAGCGAGGCAGAGTGGCACGCGGGGGGTGCGGAGACGACGCAGGCAACGAAGCAGGTTGGCATGAGTAGAGACGCGGAGACACGCAGGCCTTGCCGCCAGTACCGCAGAGTATGAACGTGATCAAAAGAGATGCCGATCTTCCTGATTGGGCACGTCGTTATATAGTGCAGGCACTCATGCAAGCAGAAAGAAGAATGCAAAATGGATTTCTCTATTGTTTGCAGCTTTTCTTCGAAGCTGCTCACCTCGCAGCTTGGTTTTATAGGTCCTTAAGCTTATTTTGGAAGGATAGTGACAAGTATCATTCCATTAGGATTCGTAACGGATCTTCGAATTCGGATCAGACTCGGAGGCTCTTATGCTCACTCTCTACGAGAAATTTTGTTTTTTCGTAGATGGCTCATACGATCAAAGGCACTGTGAGGGGTGCGATAGAGTGAGAACTGTGGATACATGTTCTCTGAAAACGAACATTCCACTTCAAAGAGGTGATGTCTGGCGAAATTCGCATCGAATAAGCGCGGCTTTGGGTCTTATCACGATCCCGCAGCACCGTCACTCGTTCTGCCTTCATCCTTTCATCCGCCAGAGTAGTTGTCGAGAAGGGTAGGACATCGTCCACAGCCAGCTGATTTAGTCCCTCGCCCATCTGCAGTCTACCCTCACTAGTTTCGCAGAGGGGTGCAAAATGAGAGGAGGTTTGCGGGCTCCTGTTTCTTGGGTTTTTCGCCGTTTGTCTCGCTCCATCTCCACTGCCACTTTGCTGAACATCCCAACTTTTTATATTTCAAAATCTGTCAAATTTAGCTCTCCCTGTGCCATTAATGGCATCTCGCGCTCTTCGAACCTTCCATCAGGATATAGAGTAAGTCGGGCTGTATCTGCATTTCGTCGGTGCCCGGAGAACATTTTGGCTGGCTATTTCGTGTAAGTAGAGTGATTTCGCATGGAAGCGTGCTTTGTCGACCCAGCGAGATTCGTAAAACTTCTCCGGTCTTTGTTTCGGTGTGAGAATCAACATGCTTGATACGATCTGTATTATTCCTAAGGGAGAAATCGTCGACATATGTAATAATCTGTGACGCTACTGGGTGGAACGGAAATGCTCTGATACTGCCAGGTTTCCCAACCTCGATGGAACTGAATGATTCTGCTATTAAGCGGTAGAATAAACCTTCACAGGTTTATTCTACCGCTTAATTGGAGATTTTCTCCAAGTTCCCACCATGCTCTGCTCTGGAATTCAAAATTGCAATTATGTGCTGAAGTTTTACAATGGAATGTAGCGAGTTTCAGAAACATAGATCGAGCTGCAAAGCACCGTGTTCTGCAATACTTGTAGCAGGGCTATGCAACCCAGTCGCGTGTAACTCGATAGAGGAGCTTGTGCAGCTGCTTCTAACTTCAGTAGGGATATTTCAAGTGCTCTCGACAAATTCTGGGGTTTTATTTCTGCTAATGGACAAAGGCTCCACCTATTTCTCTTTTCAACTCTCCCATCATGTAATTGACTCCTTGTAGATTCATCAAAATTGACAAAAGCAAACGAATCCTAGCGGAAGCTTAATTTTTATTTTATTAAAAAGTAATAGATGCCTTTGAAATGAAATGTGTTTCAGTCATTCGGGAAAGCACAGTATAATGAGACCAAAATGATGGAAAAGAAGTTGGATGACTTTTCAAATGTGAGGTGAGCGCATCGATCATCACGATTTCACTTCCGTTTCATGCGAGCTGTTTTTGTTTCGACACTGACTTCCTCGTTTGGATCCATGTTCTCGTAACCGCCAGCGTCCTTCGCTGAAATCGTATGCTCTATTTGATACTTTATGGTAGACTGCTCCTCGAATTTCACTTTGGAGGCAAATCGCTTGTTTGTGGGGAGAAATCTCACACCAACTGGGCAAACTAACCTTGCGGGGAAACACACACAAAGCTTCACTCCAATTGCATAATATTTTCGCACTGTGGGGGCAATTTTATCTATGCTTCTCCAAACGCTGACCCTGAGGACTTGCACTTGGCTTATATCAAGCGTCTCAAAGAGGGGATGATCTGACTCTTTCAACTTATACGGTTCATTTTATCCCCGTCGTACGGCATAGAACGGGCCTGCTTCCAAAAATCTCTATGATTTGAAGGGAGTCGAGTGCATGGCACCTCGAATAAATAAGCAACCTTTACATAAATTACAACTGCTGTTGCTCACCCATCTCTTCAGCAGCCGCTAAAAGGTCTTGCTGGTCCAGCGCACCAGGCTCAAAGTCAGCTTCTATCGTCGCTGAAATGAAACACTCAATTGGAACTTCGTTGGGCTGCACTCGGCATTCTGCACTGGAAGATCTAGCCACGGGTAGTGGTTCAACATGCAAGTCAAAACGTACGTAACGACTTTCTTCGCCGAGCTATAATCGTCGACGTTTTACGCTTCCCTCCCTTGCTAGGAGCCTTTTGCAAATTTTGGCATTCTTGGACCGGTTGAGCCCTCTTCGTCAGCCTTTCTCTCGAGAGAGTCTCTGGCGCTCTTTGCAACGGCTTGCGCTCTCTTGACTGCGAGCTGTGTCTTCTCTGACGGCTCGCGGACTCTTCCTGTGAACCGGATGGTCTGCGCGGCTCAGCACTTTTCGATGCTTCCGTGGGTTCCTGAACGGTTAAGGTTGTCCTCCGGTTTTTTCTGATGCATTTTCTCAACCTGAACTTTCGAGACGAGACGGATTTGTAAAGGAAAACATACAATGCTTGCACGGTTTGTACGAGATTTACTACAAGCCATCACGTGTAATAGTATAAGGAGTGGAAGAATTAACTGAAACATCTTTTAAATTGAAAAACAAAGAAAGATTTGTTTGTTTCACCTCTACTTACACCGATAATATCGGTTTTCCTCATTGAGGACTAAATGCACCGCATACGAAAGCAGCATGTGCCCGATCGTTAAGATCCCCTCCCTCTATCTTCTCCACTACGATGGCTTTCTCCGCAGTGCTATTTTTAGAACATGTTATGTCACAAAATAGCTAGACTTGAAGAAGAATCAAGCTAAAGACTCTCGGAAGAATGAAATACACTGCACGTGAGAACCGGACACTGTTCCCTTTCCTCCCCCCACGCCGGGTGTATATCGTTGAGTTAGAATTTCGCGCGTCTAGTGCGAGTTATTTTTCCGCGTATGATTTCGAACGTCGCCCCTTTTTTATTTTCTTTGTTGTTACTATGATCTTTACTATGATCTAGAAATTAGTTTCTCTGTTATCCATATGCTTATGTCATATTTGCCGCCTGCAAATTGTGGGAATCCGGCTAAGATATAGTTCCTCAAAGGATAACATGGTATGAACAGAAAATTTCGCAAACAGTCCCACTTCTCGTCTGTGCCACGGCGGACGACGTGGTCGGGCATCTATCTTAACCGGGTTTTCACATTTTGGCGTGACACGTTGCATGCTGTCCTTATCGAGCAAATACTACATAAATATATGGGTGACCGAGACACCTACATCTCCCCGTGCACGGTTCCTTTAATTTCACAAATGTTATGTCGATTTGTGAGGGAAATTGACATTGACTGGTAGTGATTATAAGTGAGAGAAACTAGGGCTTGAGCGAGTGTGTGCCATTAGGACAGAAATTCGCGTGACCGCGTTTGAAGCGCGAAGAGATGGCATGAGATCTTCGGCACCAGGTTAAGTGGTATCCAGTGCGTTATTATTATAACTTTCGCAATCGTGAGTCAGTAGATGCACATTACCGTAGCGTTCATCATTCAACAAACAGCCCCTATTCGATACAGCATTTGTTCGCAGCCCTGTACGACTGCTCGCTCTACTCAGAAGGTTCTAAACTCACCATGCAGTTTGCATCCAATGCTATGAGGCCGACCATCAGAAGTGCAGGTGTTAGAATGGAACAAACACCACTACTATCATTTTTAGGACTGCAGTCCCCGCGGTCAAATGATACTGTTGCTTCACGCAGGCTTCTTACATATTGCTCATTGTTTGCGATTCAGCCAATCGCGCGATCGCCTTGATAACTTGGTACGTATCCTTTCCCTTCTGCCTGGATCGCGCAATAGTCTGAATCGCAAAGTATGAACACTACTGTGTCGGCAATGGTCTCGCTTGCTCTATTGATTCGTTAGCAAACGTGCGCGCATAAATGCTTTAGAAACATCACACAGTAGCTTTTGAGACAGAGCGATTTCAGGGTGAGCATAAAACATGGCATATGCGCTCCTCTGAGCTTCCAGTAAGCCGTTTGCATGTTGCGCTGTTTAGCCACGGTCATACTTTGCGCACACGTCATTTTGCAGCGGTTTCGACGTCAAATGACGCCGGCATCCGAAATCTTGGCATAGTGCCATACTATGCAATATTCGATTTATAGCGTGGTTAGATCAAGCGTTTTGCTATGGGAGCGCGTTCCCAGACTGACACCGTCACCAGCATCGGTGATCAAAGTATGACTGAGTATAGTGCAGGAACAGGAGACGCCACGACGTGGTTGCAGCTTACGAGATGACATCGAACTAGGCGAGCATTGATGGTCGCTTTCACTATTGAGCTTCTTCACATCTAGCCTTCCTCTGCAAGGTCCTCAGCTCCGACTGTGTGCAATAGTATAGCCACTGTACATGTTGATAAGTTTTCTTTCACTTCTTAGGCTTCTTTCATTGCGGACTGCATGCACCTCATGTCTGCTTGGGCGCTTGGCTCATTTCTGCAAGCAACATATTCCGCCTTATATCACTCCTAAATGTCGTAAGCAGTCCTTAAAATGAACGGCTCTATGAAGTATGAGAGCGTCTCGAGAGCAGGATCAGGTATTGTTACTGTGTTAAAGGGAGATTTCGTGCTGCTACGACTCCCCCCCCCCACCACTTCCTCCTCCTCCTCCAAAAAAGGAAGTCTTCACGAACTTACTCTCCCCATTTCTTTCCAGGTATTTTCAAGCTCATCATGAGAGTGCCGTGGTGGTGACACGGCAACCCCGTGATGGCGCACGCTTCTGAGCGCTCATAGCCTGCTCACAGCCGTCACAATGTCATCGTGGATTTGCCGTGTCACCACGGCACGCTCATCACGGGCTTGCTGTGTCACCACCACGGCACGCTCACACGGGCTTGCCGTGTCACCACTCGGCGCGCCCACCATGGGCTTGCCATCACGGTGCATTAGTGCATCAAGGAAGGGAATACTTTCAAATTCCATGTTGAGTTAACCTCCTCTTGTGCTCTGCAGTAACAGCTCACAATGGTGGAATTATGTATCAGTCCCACCTTGTTTCACTTGACGTCTCCTCTACCGTAATAGGATGAATTGATGGAATTCTGCAAATGCATACATTTTCATTAACTCTACGTCGCTTTGGCTTTTCCACATGAATTTCTGCAACGCATCTACAACTTACTTCGCTTGGGCCTTGATTTAGATATGAGTAAAAAGGAGAAGAAAACAAGGAAGTCACCCGATGCCGAGGGTGACACTGAGGTATCATCCAAACCGAAGTCGAAGCGTCGTGTTAAGTTTGCCGCAGACGACGAACATGAAATCGCTGAAGAGGCGACGTCATCGACCGGAAAACGCAAGGTGAGATTATGTTTTTGAAAGAATTCTATGTTGAAAAGTGCTCGTTCAGTCCGCGGAGGTAGAGATTGAGGCTGATGTTCAAGGGAAGAGGAAACGGAAACGTCTCCGTAAAAATAAGCTAGCGTGAGCAGTTTTCATCGTTTGCTTTGTTTTTTTTTGGGTTTTTCAAAGTATGCAACGTAATTTCGCATTGTTGGGAAGTAATATTTTGTCATTATTTTTAATTGGATAAGATCCTGCTAATGTCAGATTGCGATCTTTCCACGGTTGCGAAAATCTCGAAGTCTTGCAGCATCCTTCTAGGTTTTACTACATTTGTAAGCATGTTGTTTTGATGTTGGACATCTTTGATAATTTCCCATGGTCGATTCCAGAAAGAGCATTCATTTTTCTGTATTCCTTCCTAAAACTTATCCAGACAGAATAGTTGCCTTCCCAGTCTTTTCAATTTCTCTAACCTGCTTCTTACAATAACTATTCAGGAAACAACTTGAAGGATTGAAGAAAGCCAAACTTGATGTGGTCACTCCAGAAGTTGGCGCGAAAACATTCAGTGATTTTGACATTGACGAAAGACTGCTTAAGGTGAGTCTTTCGAAAGTGCTCGCTCTACTCTCCCCTTACGCTTTAAGTTATTTCTTCGTAGGCAATTGGTAATATGGGTTGGAAGTGGCCGACACAAGTGCAGGAATCTATTTTCGACCTGGCTCTCGAGGACAAAAACATATTGGCGAGAGCTAGGACGGGAAGCGGCAAGACGGGAGCCTATCTGATCCCAATTGTTCACAAAGCTATTGGTTACGCAACGGTGTGTGCTGTCATGTACTTCTGCTATCTTTGAAATGTTTGAAATTTCGTCTCATTTTTAGACGTTTTCTGGTGAGGCAAAAGGTCCGTTCGCTCTGATTGTTGCACCTACGAAAGAACTTTGCGTCCAGGTATATAAAGCTGATTAAGGTATTTGATGTACAGTTTCTTATTTTATACTCATTTATTTATTCTAGATCAACGATCTCTTGTTGAAATTACTTCAACCGTTACCATTCCTGCGATCTCTCAATTTGGCTGATTTGACTTCAGAAGAAAGATCTGTTTGGGAGCAAGTGAGTAATTTTCGATTACCGCTTTGTTGTCTACTGAGAAATTCAGTGGTGCCTTTCCGCCGAGAAGCGCAGTCAAGCTTTTTCAAGGACACTGCCAATTTCGTCGTGTCCACACCGGGGAAAATGCTGCAGTTGTTAGCAGTTCGTCGGCACTTTTGTGATGATATCCGCCACCTTGTGCTCGACGAAGCCGATCTTCTGCTGTCTTTCGGTTACGAGGATGAAATGATGTACGAATGTTTGTTGCTCCAACATTATGACTTGATTTAACTTTGTATCATTGTATGTAACATTGTACCATTGTATCAGTTAGTCAAATTTCAAGTGCTACTGCTTCTTAGTTCTCTCAAGAAGTATCTACCGGTCAAATACCAGTGCGTATTGACGTCAGCCACAATCACTGATGATATGAGTTCGCTGAAGAATCTTTTCATGATAGGACCAGTGCTTACGCTCAAATTGAAGGTAAGTTCAGTGCTCGTGATTTCTGCACTTAGATACTACCTCGATAACCATTCCTGATCGTGTCTAGGAAGGAGATCTACCAGATGTGGACCAGTTAACGCAGTACCAGATAACATGCTCAGATGATAACGAACGATTCGCTATACTCGTTGCAATGTTCAAATTGAGACTGATTGTTGGCAAAACTATAATCTTCGTAAATGATGTCAATAGGTGCTACAAGTAAGCCTTTTCTGTAACTTCAGTCAGGACATCTGAATTGTGCCACATCTTTTCCCATTTTTCTACTGTGAGGATGGTAAACTCCCTTAGTTCTGTAGTTACACTTGCTCCCCTGAAATAGAATCCCTTAGTGGGGATAGCTAATGAGCACGAAGGTTGGAAATAGTGAATTGTCCGAGCAAAGAAGTCCTTAATAAGGCTCAGCCATTCACATTCGACAAACTTGCTCTTTTTTCAGGACATCGCTTGTTTTACGCTCTTTCGGATTGAAATCTGGGATTCTGAACTCATGTATGCCGGCGAACTCTCGATTTCATGTGATCAACCAGTACAATAATGGCGCATTCGACATAGTCATAGCATCTGATGCCACTGATGCCTTCGACGACGACGCTGCTAAAGCGAAAGCGGTAACTTTTCTCGAAAATACTTCGCTGCTGTTTTTATATTGGACTTTTTGTTCATTTTTACTCTTTTTTCTTAGAATGATCATTTCGTTATTTCTTTCGAAGGTTGTGATCGTGTCGTATATATCGTATAGTAAGTATATCGTCCAATTGTGAGTAAGCTCAATATAGCCGGATTTCGAATTGCGGCGCTGGTAAGCCATGGGACATGGAAGAAGGGGATGAGCCCGAAGTGGAGGACTTCATAATGTCTATGATGAGGCTCTGAATTAAATCGGCGAATATTTGATCCTGGCATGTATGTTATGACTTTTGCTGGACTTTCAGCCATCACGCCGCGACAAGGAATCAGGTGTTTCTCGAGGGATCGACTTTCATCAAGTGGGAAATGTGGTCAATTTGGATTTTCCTACGTCTACCGATAGCTACATCCATCGGGTGGGAAGGTACGTGGTAATCCCTGAGCAGAATATCAGTACACTTTAAGGCAGTTCATATAAACTAAATACATGGATCCTTATATTGTTCAGCGTAGCCACGTACTTTAGGACAGCGAGAGGCCGAAATAAGGGTACGGCATTGTCGTTCTGCACCCCCGATGAACGGGGGTACCTTGACACTGTCCAGGAGGAAATTAACACTCAATGTGGGTCTTATACTGTCTTTGTAGCTATTGTCGATTTTATTATAATATTTTGATATGGCTTTCTTCCAGTGGGTCGCAAGGTGATAATTCCGTATGAAATCCGTATAAACGAGTTGGACTCTTTTGTACTCAGAGTGAAGGTAGCCTTCCAAAACGATCACTGCTAAATCTTTCCTATCTTGAACCCTCCTGAAACTGATAATTTAAAAAATTTTAGGAGGTGCTTTCGAAATGTGGCAAAACAGTTATCAAAGCAGCTAGGATGCACGAGATCAAGCTGGAAGTAGGAAGTTTCCTGAGCTCCTCAGATTGTCTTTAAAGATTCAAAAATATTATAGTTGTTATGTGTAGTTGAAGACTTCCAAGAGCTTCTACGGAATTTACGATAACATCATTACAGATGATGAGGTCAGCAAAGTTACAGTCGTTCTTTGCAAACAATCCTCGAGAAAAAATATTGATGGAAACAAGTACTCGCCCTACTACGCTTGCTGTACACTCCAATGCCATAGCTGATGTACCTGAGTATATGGGTATGTTTTATTTGCCTTAAATATTTACTCGTGAGCTGATAATGGATGTTAGTCCATCCGACATTGTCAATGAGCTTATTATTTAGTTCCGAAATCGTTGCGTGGAATAAACTACTCTATCAGCCGAAAGAAAAAGTCCAAACCCGGTCAGAAACATCGACGTAAACTTCAGGGAAAGTCTGCCAGTCGCAAGATTCATAACCGTCAGAAAAATGACCCATTGCGAAGTTTCAAAATATAATTGTTAGATGCTGTTAATTGTTGTTGTTGATGATGATGTTGTTGAACATACTGTCCTTGTTTGAATAAAGCTTTTATGATGGCACTGATTATCCTTATAATTGTATTTCATCCGGGTTCAGCCATTGAGCCATTTTTAGCGGAGTCTGAAGAGGGAACCGCATTTGACCCGCTCGAGGCAAGAAGCAGCAATGATCAGCGTGATGGCCAAGTTCAGAAAACTCTCGCTCGGTGATAGCGGACTTAAGATCGAAACATAGCAGAGCGCGGAAGCAGCAACGGTAGATGGCACGGTGTTAAACGAGATGTGCCTGGCCGTTGTGCAGGATATCGGAACCCCGGCCCCGTGTTAGATGAAATCACGTGAAACAATGCGGTGTAATGAAGAAGTTAATCTCCATTAACCTTTTGGTCGCAGACCTATATGTTCCCGTCAGCTATATTAGAGCTTGACCTGCGAGTATCAACGATGCAGTGAAGAGAGCAGCAGATTTGGTAACATGCCATCTCAAACACACATCATCGGCCTCCCACGCTCCAACAGTGGTCATCATTTCGATGACTGACTATTACTACTACCACCATGGTGATGTAAACTAATTTACAGTGGACCGCGAACCAGCAAAAATGTACTCGGGAATAAGGGAAGTCATGTCTCCGTTACAGTGTCATCGCGAGTTTACCGTGTCACCACTACGGCACACTCATCACGGGCTTGCCGTGTCACCACCACGATGCTCCATCATGAGGATGCCGTGTCACCACCATGTGGCTTGCCGTTTCACCACCACGGCACTCTCATCACGGGCTGCCGTGTCACCACCACGGCACGCTCATCACGGGCTGCCGTGTCACCACCACAGCACGCTCATCACGGGCTTGCCGTGTCACCACCACAGCACGCTCATCACGGGCTTGCCTTGTCATCACCACAGCACGCTCATCACGGACTTGCCGTGTCACCACCACGTGGCTTTCCGTGTCACCTCCACGTGGCTTGCCGGTCACCACCATGTGGCTTGCCGTGTCACCACCACGGCGCGCTCATCACGGGCTGCCGTGTCACCACCACGGCACGCTCATCACGGGCTGCCGTGTCACCACCACGGCACGCTCATCACGGGCTGCCGTGTCACCCACAGCACGCTCATCACGGGCTTGCCGTGTCACCACCACAGCACGCTCATCACGGGCTTGCCGTGTCATCACCACAGCACGCTCATCACGGACTTGCCGTGTCACCACCACGTGGCTTTCCGTGTCACCCCCACGGACTTGCCGTGTCACCACCACGTGGCTTTCCGTGTCACCTCCACGGACTTGCCGTGTCACCACCACGTGGCTTGCCGTGTCACCACCACGGCGCGCTCATCACGGGCTGCCGTGTCACCACCACGGCACGCTCATCACGGGCTGCCGTGTCACCACCACGGCACGCTCATCACGGGCTGCCGTGTCACCCACAACACGCTCATCACGGGCTTGCCGTGTCATCACCACAGCACGCTCATCACGGACTTGCCGTGTCACCACCACGTGGCTTTCCGTGTCACCTCCACGGACTTGCCGTGTCACCACCACGTGGCTTTCCGTGTCACCTCCACGTGGCTTGCCGGTCACCACCATGTGGCTTGCCGTGTCACCACCACGGCGCGCTCATCACGGGCTGCCGTGTCACCACCACGGCACGCTCATCACGGGCTGCCGTGTCACCACCACGGCACGCTCATCACGGGCTGCCGTGTCACCCACAGCACGCTCATCACGGGCTTGCCGTGTCACCACCACAGCACGCTCATCACGGGCTTGCCGTGTCATCACCACAGCACGCTCATCACGGACTTGCCGTGTCACCACCACGTGGCTTTCCGTGTCACCCCCACGGACTTGCCGTGTCACCACCACGTGGCTTTACGTGTCACCTCCACGGACTTGCCGTGTCACCACCACGTGGCTTGCCGTGTCACCACCACGGCGCGCTCATCACGGGCTGCCGTGTCACCACCACGGCACGCTCATCACGGGCTGCCGTGTCACCACCACGGCACGCTCATCACGGGCTGCCGTGTCACCCACAACACGCTCATCACGGGCTTGCCGTGTCATCACCACAGCACGCTCATCACGGACTTGCCGTGTCACCACCACGTGGCTTTCCGTGTCACCTCCACGGACTTGCCGTGTCACCACCACGTGGCTTTCCGTGTCACCTCCACGTGGCTTGCCGTGTCACCACCATGTGGCTTGCCGTGTCACCACCACGGCGCGCTCATCACGGGCTGCCGTGTCACCACCACGGCACGCTCATCACGGGCTGCCGTGTCACCACCACAGCACGCTCATCACGGACTTGCCGTGTCACCACCAGGGCACGCTCATCACGGGCTGCCGTGTCACCACCACGGCACTCTCATCACGGGCTGCCGTGTCACCACCACAGCACGCTCATCACGGACTTGCCGTGTCACCACCACGGCGCGCTCATCACGGGCTGCCGTGTCACCACCACGGCACGCTCATCACGGGCTGCCGTGTCACCACCACAGCACGCTCATCACGGACTTGCCGTGTCACCACCACGGCACGCTCATCACGGGCTGCCGTGTCACCACCACAGCACGCTCATCACGGACTTGCCGTGTCACCACCAGGGCACGCTCATCACGGGCTGCCGTGTCACCACCACGGCACTCTCATCACGGGCTGCCGTGTCACCACCACAGCACGCTCATCACGGACTTGCCGTGTCACCACCAGGGCACGCTCATCACGGGCTGCCGTGTCACCACTACGGCACTCTCATCACGGGCTGCCGTGTCACCACCACAGCACGCTCATCACGGACTTGCCGTGTCACCAGCAGGGCACGCTCATCACGGGCTGCCGTGTCACCACCACGGCACTCTCATCACGGGCTGCCGTGTCACCACCACAGCACGCTTATCACGGGCTTGCCGTGTCACCACCACGTGGCTTTCCGTGTCACCTCCACGTGGCTTGCCGTGTCACCACCATGTGGCTTGCCGTGTCACCACCACGGCACACCATCACGGGCTACCTTGTCACCACCACGGCACGCTCATCACGGGCTGCCGTGTCACCACCACAGCACGCTCATCACGGGCTTGTCGTGTCACCACTACGGCACACTCATCACGGGCTTGCCGTGTCACCACCACGATGCTCCATCATGAGGATGCCGTGTCACCACCACAGCACGCTCATCACGGGCTTGCCGTGTCATCACCACAGCACGCTCATCACGGACTTGCCGTGTCACCACCACGGCACGCTCATCACGGGCTTGCCGTGTCACCACCACTGCACGCTCATCACGGACTTGCCGTGTCACCACCACGGCACGCTCATCACGGGCTTGCCGTGTCACCACCACTGCACGCTTCGCTAGGCGTAACACGGGTGTGTTGGCCGTAGATTACAACAGTGTTCTGGGCCGCTGTTATTTTCGAAAACTGCTCAATTTTTTCTTTGATTTTCACAAATAGCAGTTTATTGTTTTCAATTTCTACAGAAACTGTCAGTTTAAACACTCGAGTGTGTCTTTTTAACTAAGCCTTGCATCTGGGGAGTGGGGCTATGGTCCGTTAAACTACGGGTTCGGCTAAAAGGGGCGCAACTTTCACAGACGTCGAATCTCTCCCTCCCCTATGACGTTGAAAGTACTTCTCTATTCATTTTCTCTGAGTGGTGGAGTCCTCATTTATCGTCCTTTAGTTAGGAAATCGTTGCACTGCCGGCGTAATCGTTTCGGCGTGTCACATAATTAATACTTTGAGTGCTTTTGTTTCGTTTTTTAGTTTTCTTACTCATTCTGTAAGCTTTTGCCTTTTCAGGTGAGTGGTCATGGAGACTAATGATAAAGAGAATTTTGACCTCAGTGCGATGTCAGCTGAAACTCGCGACATCGCTGAATCAACATCGAAAATGAAGAAGCCTTATGTAATTGTAGGTTTTTGGAGTATGGCTTCATCCATTTAATCATTTCATGTGATTTTATCGGTGATTCGGTATGTACATTTCTTCAAAAACATCCCTCTAATCTCTCTGTTGATAGGACTAATGAATGTAGTTGTTTATAGACCGACGAAGATATTCCATATGAAGAAGATATTCTGAAAAATCCCACCTCGTTACGCAGTTGGCAGCGATATATAGATCACAAAAAGAAAAGCAACGCTCCATGGAGGCAAACGTGTCAAGTAAGCCATTTGAAATGTATGGTGCCAGTCATGTGAATTTTCACTCGCATTGGTATTATATTCGATACTCCAGGATTTAATTTCGGTTTCGGTTATTGCTGGCGCAGAATCATTTTGGCAGTTTCCGAATTTTTTTCTGAATTGTATACCATATTTACTTTCTGTCGAGGGTTTGATACCGAGAAAAACAATTTCTCGGAATGATCCATCATCTACTGAAGATTTTTTTTATATCTCAGTTGATTTAACACATATAAGCTCCACTCTCATTCAGATTTACGAGCGAGCGCTGAAAGTGTTCGATCGTAGCTACAAATTGTGGTATAACTACTTACGTTTCCGACAACGCGTCATAGCTCACAAACCACCCACAGATATCTCTTGGTCCCACCTGTGTGATGCATATGAGCGATGTCTTATTCATATGCACAAGGTACTCGTTTTGTTTTTTATCTGTTTTGCAATCCATGTTTCTCGTGTTCGATTCATAAAGGTTTGGTTCTTTTTTTCTATGTTGTGGTTCACGCAGACTTATTAATATTGTTGAGTCAACGGATTTCCATGAGTCCTCATGTTTTCGGTATTAAGATGCCGCGAATATGGATGGACTATTGTACAGTTATGACGAAGCGGCGAGTGATCACAGATTGCCGGCGTGTTTTTGATAGGTTCGTAATTCTCGGGCAAATTCTTTTTGCTCCCATAGAGCTTAGATTCGAATGTGTCCAACGCTGTTTACCTGTTCTAGGGCACTACGAGCATTGCCTGTGACCCAACATTTGCGAATTTGGCCTCTTTATATCAAATTTGTTACCAGCCATGACATTCCAGAGACTTGTATACGAGTTTACAGGAGGTGAATTTGTTTACCTCTCTATTTCTTCAACAGGAGATTCATGGATTCAGCGTCCCTTTCCATTCAGGTATCTCAAATTGAACCCGCGCGGCCGAGAGGATTTTGTGGAGTATCTTATCAAGATCGATCAACTCGATGAAGCAGCTCGGCAACTGGTAACACTCGTGAACGAGGATATGCCCGTGTCGGACAAGGGAAAAACGGTTCACCAGGTGCATTGTTGTGCTTTCCAATTTCCCTGTAAGGTTCCTGTCAGGTAGCGTCATGTCGTTGCAGCTTTGGGCTGAACTTTGCGAACTAATTTCGAAGAATCCAAAAAAAGTGCACTCGCTAGATGTGAACGTGATCATGAGACAAGGCATTCAGAAATACTCAGACCAGGTTAGTGATTTAGTTGGAGTTTGAAACTCTCGTTTAGCTTGGTTTCCTTCTTTTTTATTTGGACGGTGAAGAAGGCACAGTCCTTAAAACTTTAAATTGCTCCCTTTTTCGCATGATTGCTGGCGTTTTGTTGATGCTCTGATACTTGCCTCTTTGTATCCAGGTCGGCGTCCTCTGGTGTTCATTCGCAGAATACTATATTCGAGCTGGACAGTTTGAGAGGGTGGATTTCCTGACTCCTATTCGTTGCTTATTTATTTTTATGCGGAGTTTGCATTTTTGTTATTGTCCCCCTGTTCAGGCGCGTGATATCTATGAAGAAGCTATGATTTCTGTGAAGACTGTGCGCGATTTCACACAAATTTTCGACGCCTATGCTGCTTTTGAGGAGCGAAACACGGCTGCAAGAATGGACAATCTTGCAGAACCTCCAAATGAAGAAGATGAGCTGGAACTAGAGTGGCTTTTTGCAAGGTGAGTCGGGACGACTTCGTTGCATTTAGAGTTCGTTATAAGATTTAATTTAGATTCGAACATCTGATGGCTCGTCGACCATTGTTGTTGAACAGTGTGCTACTCCGACAGAATCCACATAATGTCCATGAATGGCTCAATAGAGTTGCTTTGTACGAAGGCCAGCCTGAAAAGGTGTGTGACAACCTATGTTTTTGGATATTTATGCGATCTGCGTCCTGTTTTGCTCTTCTACTCTTCATTTTTCTTTCTTCATGGTTTTTTGATGTTTTGAAACCAAGTGATATTATAATATGAGGTTGTAAAAAAAGTAATAACCGGTTTTGCGCGTTCACGAGAGATAGGTAAAATTTACTCTTTCTGAATATATGTCAAGCGTCCAGTTGAGGAAAATTTTCAAAAAATACGATCCCCCCCCCAAAAGGGGCCCCATTCCGACCCCCCTCTCTCTGCACAAAAACCATCAATTAAGCATTGTCGATTAGTAAATGCTCCACACCAATATACAACTAAATGGACACAAAAACCCGGAAAATACTTGATACAGGTGGAATTCCCAATACTATACACTCAATATTAATCTATGAATCCTAGATTCCAGATCGCATCACGGTTCTACCTCACAATCGAACCATTTAGAATACTCTACACTACACATCTAGAGAAGTTAAGGATATCATGTCAGGCGACGGCTGCGACGCGGCGATCACGATAGAGCGCGGTATCTTCCCCACACTAAATTCCGACATTTTGGAAATAGTTCAAACTTTACCCAGAGCCCATCTTTCGAACAGCTGTAAACTGTTTTTCTAATAACTCCCTTAGACCTATCTATTGGCCGCTTGCTTTCCCTAATGGTTGCTTAGTTCTCGATATGGAATTCCAGTTGAGGATTAGTTGAGGAAAATTTCGAAGTGTTTCACGGAAATGGCCATAACTTCCTTCAAACTTAACCATATGAGTTCGTTTTGGTGAAACAGAGTCTGCTAGGTTGTCGCTTTCGAATGACTACCTGAGCTATGCCATATTTTCAAAATGAAGCAAGAAAAGTTCAAAAAAGCCAGTTGAGGAAAGCTTTTTCTCGTCGAATTTGCGAGATCTTCCCACGAATCTCCCCAAAAACCGATTCATTGTTACTGAAATTTTTCCAGGATCATCCTTCGCTCTCGAAGGCTTAGTGGGGAGACGAGAAGCGTCGGTCAACTTTTCTGTGGGATGCGCCATGCATGAGGATTTCAACCACATTCTTAATGAATACAAACGTTTTTCCGGTCCGCATAGTGGCCGCTAACACTAGATTACGTACTTGCGATCGTAGTAAGATATGAAATAGGTCCATATCAGCTAATTTTTCTTTTTCTTCCCAAAGTTTCTGGAGTATTCATCCACGGTGATACCCGTGGATAGATTCCGCTTCCACGGCCAATCAATAAATTTCGGAGGTGTCTTTGTAGGTGAAATCGGTGGCAGCGAACCAATGAAAGGGTCATTGACATTGGTTGGCTTCGTTTTGGATCGCGCCATGCATGAGGTTTCCATGATGATTATGTTAAATTAGTTTTGGGTTCAAACCCAGCTAGTCAGTTTTATCACTTCTCTTCTCACATTTTAGATCCTCAGCGTGAGAAATTCTCTTGATCACTGCCCACCTCAGAAATTACGCCCCCCCCCTCCTGACGGACCAAATACGACCCCCCTGTTAAGGATTCCTCAGCAGAGGCTTGACCCTGGGGTGAAGCACTCGGTGAAACACTTTGTGCCTGGTTTTGTAAGTGCAGAAATGAGAATGAGTTGCTTGAATTTTCAATTGATCAAGTCGCTTTAACTAAAACGGCAGAAAGCGATGAGCGTCCGTACTTGCAGGGAATATCCACAAGTATTGGCCCTCTACAAACAAACTTAGTGAAGCAAAGTAGCCTCGATTTGGAAAAAACCCAAAAAATGGGTGCCGCGCGACCTCTCGGAGCAGTCATGCGCCAGCGCATTTTCCACAAATCCTCTTCTAGCAACTTGTGGATATTCCCTTCAGCAAACAGTTGCAGGCTGAAGCCCTTACTAGTCCAACATATTCATCAGATCTCGTGCTAACTATGCCCCACTTTCCCAAACATCTGGACAGCTCCTTCAATAGCAGAGTATTTAGAAAGAATGGTGATTGGGAGTCGACTTTTTTTGCTTTCGCGCAAAATATCGTCAGCCCTCTATTAAAATGAGATATGCAAGTATGCATAAAATTGCCAAAACTATAGGGAATCGAACGATGCTCCCTCTGTGAGAAAAGATGCAGTCTGACCGCGTTATGATCTCTCTAAGTTGAAATTGCGAAAACCGGCCAGAACTTTCCTTACAACCTAATATGACTCGGTTTGAAGGGAACAGGCGATGACTTGACTATTCAAAAAGAGAAGCATGGTTTCCATAAAATAACGCTATTGCCCAAAGGGCGCCATGTGGCGCTGTTCGCAGTGCGAGGCACTGTTCAAGACTGCGAGGCTACCTTCCTGAGTGCAAAGCTCCAGCTAATATTCAATGTTACTGCTCTTGAGAAAAATGTCCGCATGAGAATTAGCGGCGTCATAGAGACCCCATCTCTCGCAATCTTAACTTTTACTTGTCTTTTTTCTTTACTGACCTGCTACATGAGATTTTACCTCAATTTTTACTGGTTTGCAAATTATGGTTTTCTTCACTCTGCCTTTTCTTCGTTTCCGGTTGATTTCGGCATATATAGCAAACTGTGTATTCACTATGAAATTGGTATGCTTTCTAGCAAATTGATACCTACTTGGAAGGCGTCCGTACAGTCAAACCGAAGATGCAAGTGGGAAAACTATGTTCTCTGTGGATATCATTTGCGAAGTTCTACGAGAATGCCGATCAGTTGGACGACGTTAGTTACCTGCGTGCCCTTGCACGTGCCTCGCAGTCATTCGTATATTACGATGGCTCATCCTTTTACAGGCTCGAAGTATTTTCGAAAAAGCGACGCAGATCCCATATGCGAAGGTTGATGAGCTGGCCACGGTATGGTGTGAATATGCCGAGCTGGAGTTACGACACAAGTTAGTGGTGAAACCAGAATTGCTGCTTTCTTGTTAATTTATTTGATTCCTTGTTTTTGAATATATCGGTTCCCGCCTCTTCTGTTGTTTCAGACATTAAATAAGTGTTACATCTATTTCAAAATGTGAAGTTAACGTGAGACGGTTTGATGCACCTGCCCGAGATTGTAAAAAAATGGGGTGAGGGGCTGTAATCGCATGCGTGCTACGTAGAAAAGCTTATGTTCACATCATTCACCCGTTATTTCCATGTGATGGCTATAGAAAAGCCAGGTGTGCGTCAAGATTGCCCACTTCGGCCACCGCGTCACGCGAATTGTGTAACCGTGCGCGATAAGTTCCTTACTGGTTCCGTTGTGAGTTAGGCCAATTCAATTCACTAAAAAGCTTAACGCATGCGTTCACTCAGTCACGTGGTGCGGCAGCTTAGTTGAAGAGTCTTGAAGCACGTCAATAATGTACCATTCAAGCTCTGATAAGATGTAGTCTACCATTGAAGTTCTGTTCAAATTTGCGAGAGGAAATCTGCCAGACCACTGGATAAGACTACCAGTAACGCATTTTGTATTTTCATAAGTGAGGTCTTCTTAAGTAGTCAAAAGTTGACATCATTGAGAGCTTACCTTTGGCATGGATATCCATCGGAAGCTAAACCTTTTTTTTCTTTGCCTTTCATAGGCTGAGTTTCTTTATATATCGCTCCGAGAATTCCAGCGAATCATCTCTTTCCAGATCATCCGATCGTGCTATTACTGTTTTACGACGTGCTTGCGCCCCGCCACCGCGCAAAACGAATTATTTCGATGAAACGGAAACTGTTCAAACGAGAGTTCACAAAAGTCTCCGAGTGTGGTCCATGTATGCGGACTTGGAAGAGAGCTTTGGAACGGTGAGAATGCTCATCCTCTGGCGTCCTAGTACTTCTTGCTTTCCTTTTTAAATTCCCCATTTTCGGGGTTTGAATGGGGTCCTAGTGCTTCTTGCTTTCCTTTTTGAATTCCCCATTTTCGGGGTTTGAATGTAATATGGTGATGCAACAAAATTATTGAAGATCGATTCGTGCAGAGCCGTATATGATCGCATTCTTGATCTTCGGATAGCCACCCCTCAAATAGTCATCAACTACGCCATGTTTCTAGAAGAGCACGATTACTATGAATACGCGTTCAAGGTTCGTCTTTATTGTCACCATTGTAGTCTTCAATTTTTCGATTAGATAGTGTTTTCACCTTGATATGGGAGGTTCAGTATAATCTCTCATGATGGTTTAAGGCCTATGAACGAGGAGTGGCGTTGTTTAAATGGCCTCAGGTCTTCGACATATGGAATCTGTACCTTACGAAGTTTGTTAAGCGATATGTGAGTTACAGCTAGTTACTCATTACTTTGGCTCGTTACTTGGCCGATCAATAGTGTAATCATGAGTTTCAGGGAGGAAAGAAATTGGAGCGAGCGCGAGATCTTTTCGAGCAATGCCTTGAAACATGTCCGGCAAAGTTTACGAAAAGTATGTTACTTTGCAGACATGTTTTCTTTGATCGAAATGATTTTCTAGTTACGCTTATTCTTTATCTTCAGATATTTTCTTGTTGTACGCAAAGTTGGAAGAAGATTATGGATTGGCTCGCCACGCCATGTCCATTTATAGCCGTGCCACTGAAGCTGTGGATAGGGCTGATATGTATTCGGTAAGTGGCTTATGAATTAGTCAGTTGAAATATCTCAGCAGTTCTCTGATGAAGCCACATGCTGTACCTTTACTATCGACACGATCGCGTCACTGAGTATCAGTGCAACGTAACTTTTGAGTCTTTACTTGAAGCCACCGGTCAACAGATGGAAATAGTTATTTTTTAATATGAGGTTATGTCATAACTGTGTTTAATTTACGCAGTCTAATCCAGAGGATACTTCAAGCATTCCCGTTTAGATATTCAATATATATATCAAGAAGGCACAAGAACTTTATGGGCTTCCTCATACACGGCCAATCTATGAACATGCTATCAGTGTTCTTCCAGAAGATTCTTCTAGGTGGGTATACATAAGCTCAGCTAATTGGAAGTTGTTCAGTTTTATGCTTTTTTAAACGTAGCTCAGCTAATTGGAAGTTGTTCAGTTTTATGCTTTTTTAAACGTATGTGGTGCTTTTTAGAGAACTCAGTTTGCGATACGCACAAATGGAGCGAACACTTGGTGAGATCGATCGCGCTCGTGCAATTTTCGCACATGCTTCAGAGATCTGTGATCCTAAGGTATTGTGTTGTTTAGTCAAAGGAAGTGTCCGTAGAGATAGCTACCCACTTACTATTTATATTGTAATTGCTTTCTAAGCGCCGCATGCAAAGTCACACGTTGTATACATGAATGCAATTGAGATAGAGCTCCTCAAAGTTACGGACGACGGGTTGGGGCGTCCGAAGGGGTTTGCACGGTAGCGAGCTGAGGATCAAAAGGACGACTCTCACGTGGTCGGATACGCAGAATGAGAAGCGAGTTAACATTGGGCGTTGAATTTGAACTGCGCTTTGGCCGCTGAAGGCTGTTCAAATGTTTTGGCGGGAATTCAAACGAGTTGCTCCCCTTTCAATTTTTCGATTCTGCTTGGGAATCAGGAAAAATTCTCAGTTCCATTCGTAATTATGTTCCTGTACCTACATCGCTAAGGGAATTGGAATTCTGGAATTTCCGTGGACGACTCCTTTGATCTTCATTTTTCCTATTTTCTCTTCTATTCAGTGCACTACAGTTTTCCTAATGAGAACGTATTGTTGCGATTGCTCAAGAGTAAGTGAAGCGTCCATCATTGCCAGGTGTAGGGATATGAATTGATCCTGAGTCGCTAGTAACTAACGACACGCTACTAATTCATTCATATTGGACGCATATCTTAACTTAAGCCGTGAATCGTGCTGCGCCATGCTTTCAAGGCTGTGCTTTACACATCCATGTAGGTGGCCGAAGAGGTACCGTAATACTGCCCTTCTACCTGCACATCTGCAAAGCTGGCAGTTTTCAATACTTCTATGACTATTTCATGTGTTATCACTCAGTTTACAGATCCATGGCCAATTCTGGGATACATGGATGGAGTTTGAAGTGAAACATGGTAATGAGGATACGTTACGTGAAATGCTGCGAATCAAGCGATCGGTGCAACAAACGTATAACACGAGCGTGAAGCATATGTCGGCGCAGATGATCGCAGCTGGAGCAGCAAAGGTCCGTCTGTTTGGATTTTATCAGGACTTATCGGTTCATTGGTGCTGTGATTAACAAGTACATTTTCAGTCTGCAGAAGAGATCAAAACAGCTAATGCCATGCAGCTGCTGGATAAACAGGTTTGTGTACACTCATTTTCTGAACGTGATTTTCGCATGGCGACGCATCTTTGGTGCATTGACTATGAATGCTTTTTTGCTTGTTTACCGTACTGTAAACTTACCTTGGATATATTCACATCTGTCTAGCCCTTTACTTCACTGCTTTCAGTCCGATAGGCCGTCCGGTAATATCGCTTTCGTACGTGGTGCGAGTAAAACTACTCAAATGGATACCACGGAGAATCCGGACGAGATCAATATTGATGATGATGACGAGGACGATGATGTTGCTCGTAAGCATTACATAGCTCCGTAATTTTTTATGGTTTGAAATCATATCTGGTTTTTTTCTGGAGAGAATCACATCTTGTGTCTACTGAGTCGTTTCTTCTTTTTTATCTAATGTTGCTTTCGTACTCTGCGACGCAGTCATGCAGCGGCCTCTTCTCGTACTTCAGTTTACCTGCTCAACTGATCGCGTGCGGGGTGTTGGGATGCAATATGCGATCGTTCTTCAGAAATTATGACTGGGAGCCGAGTGTAATCAATCGCATGATGCGTAGTAGAGTGCGAATGCAACGTTGTCGCCGTTAGGCCGCGGTCATACTCACCGCCGGCAAAACGTGGCTGCGTTCACAGGCGGCGAGGGAGGGTAGCACGGGGGTGGTGCAGAGATGACGCAGGCAGCGAGGCAAGGCGGAGACGCACAGATACGCGGCCACGCCGTGCCGACGGCATAGCAAAGTATGGCTGCGGCCTTACGGCCCATAGTTTGCGCGATAGGGTCACTGTTTCCATAGCCATAAACAATCGATGACTGCATGTAACCCGGTGAGAAGTGTAGAGCAATATTCTTTGTGGCCTTTGCCCACTTCCTGTTCCTGCACACTGTGAGCTGCAATTGATAGAACTTGCTACCGTTACAGGCAGCGAACAAACTCGTACTGAAAAAGCGCTTTGGGGTCTTTATCGCGCTTCAGATCTGCAGCGCTTTGTCGGCCTAGACGCTGCGCGATAGCGATGCAAGGTTCGCGTCTTCTCGCATAGCTCCAGTGGTTTGCATTTACCCACAGGGAGCCAGGGAGTGGATATAGCAGAACCCATAGGAAGTGTTTCTGTACTCTTCTTACCGGATTACATGCAGTCATCGGTTGTTTATAGTTATATAAATCTTGACCTCGTCGCGCAAACTAAGGGCCATATAGACGACTAGGCTTAATTTTAGTGAAGCATAGGGAGTGTCCTATAAGGGTCGGAAAGGTCTCTATTTCTATTTGGCAGTTTCATCCAGTTCTGTCTTTCTGCTCTTGCACTACTTGATGCCTCGACTTCCGTATTGTACTCGATCAAAATCACCCATTTCCATGTCTTTGAGTATAAGTCCATTTATACAATGTTTTTAGCTATCGAAACACATACAGTACCGGCTGCTGTGTTTGGTGACTTGAAACGGCCCGAACAAGAAGAAACGTGACGTTGTTTCTGCGCTGTGATTTAGATTTCCAGGTGTTGTTCATGTTCTCGTTACGTTGTCATGATCTACCATCATCTGCAAATTAATTTAATAAATTGTAATTTGTAACGTAACTGTCGGTTGAATTGGTGGGAAAAGAGGTGTTGAACTTTGGGCCCCTACTTCTGACATACTGTAAATGTTCTGTGAGTTTATTCCCAGCAAGTGCTGTAGGAAAGTTAGCAGAGTATCTTTCAAAAGACACTCGCCTGTAGGAGAATGTGTTAGAATGCACCATGCACGTACGAAACCACAGAGAGATTGGATTAATGAGTTTCTCGTCTTCGTAGTTTTTTTCTTGCCGGCCAAGTGACCCAACGCGTGCGGCTCGATTGGGTGAGTTTTACCTCAGGAGCTATTCAGCGACGTATCTGCAAAGGTATCGTGCACTTTTAGTAGTCCTCTAAGAGTGAGGGTCGATTGGTCGAATTCTCGCGCGGCCGCCCGCGGCGAGCAGCGCGACGAGTACGGGTTGTTTGTAGTTTTATCCGTTGAAAGAGCCACAACCACAACATATAAAAACTTCCGAAGCTCCTAGCTTGCAGAAGGTCCCTCACCATACCAGCCCACCGCATACTGAGCGGAACTCCAACGAACTACAGCAAGTCGTGCTGAGGCGCCGCGAAGCAAAAATTCGACCAATCGAACCCTGCCCGTCCTTTAATGCTGTGTCGCTATCATTAAAATATTTGTTGACCGTATGTAAATGAGGCTGTTGCAATGAGCGGCACGCAATGTGTGCGTGATCGCGACGCAATAATGCAAATGATCGGGCTCCTCAACCAGCGGACTCCCTTTTTCTTCGCGACCTCTATGTGACCAACATGAATATCAAAAAGTTCTCACCGCCAAAGATGACTTTTTGCCCTTCACGAGCTTTCAGAAAGGCACCGCTTTCGGGTGATTAGCACGCGCAGCAGCCTTGATGAAGCTGGTTACCGCCGCTGATGCTAATCAGCCATGATGGGAATGGTATTCAAACGTCGGAATGATAAAATGTTGCGTCCGTGAGATTGCCAGATGATTTGATTGTATGATGTAGGCGTAAGCATTCAGTTGAGTCCACAAGTACGCCAAAATCTTCGGAAGCCAAGCTTGTGTGCCTTTCTGACTTTCCCTCATATTCTTGCCTCTTTCCTACTTTAAGTGAATTCCCCAGTTTTGAAGGAATGCCCCACAACTTCGTTTCCATGCAAAAAACGGTTTTATGGCTTTTAGTCAGCTAACTTCTCATGAAGTGTCACATTACTGATAGCAATTTAATGGCTTGTGATTGGGCTGATATGATAACAAGGCAGGAGGAGTTACCTCGTCCTGGTGAAAAATTGATTGGTCAATTGTTATGGTTGGTTCCGAGGCTTCGATTAGTAGCATTTACAAAGACATTCACCAAAGCTGAGTTGACCTTGAAGAATTCTCAAGTTTATGAATTTTTCAACGTTTTCGAGACTGTGGTTAGGAAGCATTCATTTACATTTCTGTGTTACACATTTCAATGAGAGGGGCATCTGGTTGAATGTTGGACACTTACATGTGTTCACATAAGTGACGGTTCAATAGCTTGGTGTCGATGTCACGTAGAAGTACAGGGTGGGGCAAAATTACGGAAACTAAATTGGTGCCACCCAAAAACTTTATTTCAGCTTGAACAAAAAAGTAACCATTATCGATTTATTCCCCAGAAAAAACTGAACAAAACCCACTTCTTTTTATTCAAAGCAAGCCCACTTACTTCGACACAGGCTCGAAGACGCTCCGGAAACGCCTCGGCCGTGGCGTGGAGGTGGTCTTCGTCCAACTCATCCCATGCTTTCTCCAGTGCTGCCTCCAGAGAATTGAGGTCGCGATGGGGTTTGAGCATGCTTTAGACTCGAGGACGCTCCATACAGAGAAATCGAGTGGGTTGAGGTCCGGTGAACTGGGATGCCGTTCATCAAAAGCGATGGAATCTGGAAAATTTTCCTTGCACCGCTCCTGAACAATCTTGGCCTCGTGAGCAGGGGCATTGTCTTTTTGATAGCACCATTTCTTATATCCAAAGTGCCTCTGGGCCCACAGTAGGACTTCGTTCTTCAAAATGTCCAAATAGTTTTTCCCGTTGACCTTAACTCCTTGTGGACGAACACCAGCGGTGAACGAAGACCACGCAGATGATCGCGCATCTTCTTGATTTTTGCCTTGGTCGTGATAGAAGTAGGTCTCCCACGTCCTGGTTGGTCGGAAAGGTTTCCCCATTCTGTAAACATTGCGATTGTTTTCGACACAAGACTTCTTGGTACCTTGGACGGCGGAAGATGTCAACCGCTCGGAATCCTTGAAGGTGCAGGTCTATGATGGAAGTCCGGTGAGGGGATGGCCTTGTAATTTTAGATCAAATACGAAATTTTTTGTGCTAGTTAGTAGAGAAGGTTGCGCTGAATCGAATAAAAATTAGCAAGAGTTTTTCAAAGGCGAAAAGCGCCCCCCGGGGTCAAAGTTCCCGCGGCCGTGCCTTGTTTCCCTAATTTTGCCCCACCCTGTATAATCTTCTAAAGTAAAGCACCAGAGAGCTGTAGCTTAACGCCATTGGCCCACCATCAAAGTTCGTTAATCTATAGAGAAGGTTCTGCTCAAACCTAAGGAAGAACCGGGTACACCAGGAATCGGAGATTTTCCGACAGGAATGGGGGGGGGGGTACGCTGTTGGCGGACGGGATAGAGGGTCGTATTCGCAGAGGTCACAACAGATTCAGGCTAGATGATGCAGAACGTGCCGTCATGACCCACTCATGTAAGAAAATATGCATAATTTTGAGTGGTACACAAGAATTACACTAAAAACAGTAATACTATGCAATCGGCAATGGTTACTTATACGGTAGAGGCTATGTGTAGAGTGGGGGTGGTGTGTGGCTACCCATTGAGAAGGATAGTACTGAAGTGGTCATTCCTTGACAGCTAGGTGTGCCCTGAAAAAGAAGGAGTTGCGAAGTGAATGAAACTTTTTTGTCATGCAAAACCTCTTTTGCACAATAGAATTGCTTACTCCATCTTCTTGCCAATTGCTATTTCACACGGCAAACGATGAAGGTATGCCATTCTTCAAAATACCGAGCTGCTCCCCTCTTCCATCCATTAGCACGTATTTCTATACTTTTCTATGACATAACAAAACCCCTGGTAACCCACCGACATGGTAATATCAATATATAAGTCATTAGGCCGCATTCATACTTTACGGCGACGGCGGCAGTTCGACGCCGGCGTTCGTGGCGAGAGCACGCGCGAATCTTGCCACAGATTTGCGAGGGCTCTCGCCACGGTCATCATACTGTAATATGCTTCCGTCGAGCGTCATAAACCAAGCACGTCAACAGAGTGCGGTCGTGGTCGGCAGCGGGGACATGATTTTGCGGTCGTCACGATGGGTTTTGGCTGGTTTTCGGAAGTTTACTTACGGGAAATTATGACTTGGATCAGACTGCATCTTTTCTCATAAAATATGCGCCATTCGATTCGCCGCGCTTTCGTCGCGAGCTATGAAAAGTCAACCCCAGATCACATACTTCCTGAATACTCTGCTATTGGAGGAGCAGTCCAGATGTTCGAAAAAGGAGGTTGGTTAGCGTTATATCTGACTGATGAGTGTCATGGACGAGTAAGGACTTGGGCCTGCAACTCCTGCAATTTGTAGGGTACGAACTGTGAGATATGCTGTCGCACATGACTGCTTCGAGGAATCGCGCAGCACCCATTTTTTTGAGTTCATGCAAATCAGAGCTCTTTCAAGTGATCAGTCATATCTGTATTAGGGGAAGGTCAATACTGTCAGATACCCCTCCCCCCCAAATCCGGGTGCTCATCGCTTTTTGATATTTGAACTGAAGCACTTTGATCAACTGAGCATTCATGCCACCTATTCTAATTTCTGCGTTTCTAAACCAGGGACAAAATGTTCCATCCAGTGTTTTATGCTCTTCCTTTACAATTACAATCCTCAAATTTGTAATTGCTTAGGTTGCAATTCGAGCAAACTGGGACACGTGAAGTGAAGTCATCCGAAAAATACCTTTTCAGACTTTGAATTTTTCCTAACATGAAGACTTCAAGGAATTCTGAGGATGGCTTATACTCAGAAAGAGCAACTTTTGTCTACCCTATGAGAGTTGGTTTAAGGTAACTCGCTTTGAAACATGGATTTTTTAATGAACGTGCAAAACCGGTCACAACTTTCCTCACAGCGTCATGATTAAGTGAGCTAGTCCGGAATGATCCTTTGAGATTTCCTGTGTTACAATCAAGGCGGAGAGGACTACCGCTGTGTGCGACGGGAGTGGTGTACCTAAAAACTTATAGGCACCCGCAGGAGTGAGGAATTGAAATACATGTTCTCTGAAAATAAATCTTTGAAAGAGGTGATGTGTAGCGAGACTTGCATTGGAAAAAGCGGGATGGGGTTTGTAGCTCATCAGCAGCTCGCGAACCATGTCGTACCCTCGCCGGGAGCTTGCTCCCGGCGAGGGTACGAAATGGTTCGCGAGCGGCTGGTCTGGCCGCTCGTCCGTCTGCTATCTAACCCAGGTTAGTGACGCAGGGGGGCACAAAAGAGAAGAGGGGTTTTCATGTTTCTATTTTCCGGGTTTTCCGCCGTCTTATTTCGTTCTTCTCTGCTGTTACACTGCTGAACACCCTCATTTCTATATTCCACAATCTGCCGAATTTTACCCGTCTAAAGGTCTTCAACCTCACTTTTTTTTCTTGAATCTTCAAGCATCACAGTTTTAGCACTGTTATGCTTGTTCCAAGGTTTCTGACAAGAATAAATCGAAGATAGTCATTTGTTCCGGAGAGTTCCCAAAGTCGACTAGGACTGTGCAGGTCGGCATACATCCCCATACGATTCTCACAACAATGCGGTCGCTTCCTTTTGGGAACTTCGCTCAGTACTGCACCGGATAAGGAACATGGCCATAATTTTTCCAGGCAGAGTTCTGTCAATATAAACTCCACAAATTCTCTGCAAGATGAGTTGGTATGGAGTAATCCTTTTGAAAGGTTCAGAACACTCACGTTCCGTTCGTTACAGTCTCTGGTTGGTAGCATAACTCGTGTAGCGGGACATTTTTCTCAAAATATTCTTTCGTCGGAGGTAATTTGGGGAACCATATGCGTGTGGAAGCGATACTGATTAAGCTGCGTAGGTTTTGCCTGAACTTATTAGGAAAATGGAGTGCTGGGATGAGTGAAACAGTTGTTCTCTGTAAGAGGGAGAATGGATCGCGTCACGTTAGAAAAGGGTCGGCCCCCGGAGCTCCTTTTGAGCTGTGGTACCCCCTCGTTGGGGCGTTGTTCTCGGTTTTGGTCTCAATTGCTAATTGATCACAGGAGGGCTGCCAGCTTAATTGGTCTGTTTGAGCACCTATACGGAATTACGGGTCCATCGATAGTAAAACATCTCGTTTTCCGGCATTCACGTATTGCTTGAAGTGTCGAGGATATTTCGTGCATATCGAACACGATACGCTGATGGTACAGTCAAAGCTCTACAATTGTGGCTGAGTGCTGCATTAGGCCTACCGTGGAACTGGTCCGTGGTCCCGTCTCGGTAAATCTGCAGACCCCGCTGTTATTAGTGAACTACTAGATGATATCTGAGTTGTTTGTAGTATTTTGATACGATGTGTGAAGTGCTGAGGACCAATGGGGGTGCTATATTGATGAGAGGGAGGGGGGGGGGCAACTTATTTGTTGAATAGTAGTGACAAGCCTCAACATGACTGAACTGTCGTTATAGTACTCATGTATGTCCAGGGTGTCCCAAAATTATGGGCGCCAATGTATTGCAATATTTTGTTGGCGTCAATAGAGTGGATGGAAAATCAACCCATTCACATTCACCCACACCTTATGCAACAAGACACAGCAGTCATATCATAAGTTTCTCTGCCCCGACAAGGATACAGGATCAAAGTCTCTCTATCACTCAACCGCCCTTGACACGCAGCTTTTTCCATACATTCCTTCCCATATCTTTCTCAGGGCTACCTTATGTGACTCCGTACTAGGATGGCTGACCCGTCAGACCTTGCCTTTGGTTGAGGACCCTGGCAGTAGATCGATGGAATCATGTTTTGGGAAATTTGACGGACGTTTCGAAAAGTGATGAATTCGGAAAAATCAAGTCGGCAGCGCTTTTGTATCAATTTGGTGCTATAAACTAAAGCGCTTTGCCGCTAAACTCACCAAGTATTTTTGCGAGAGACTAGTGAGGACAGTGCTTTATTATGTCCAACAGCCAGTTCCTCATGTTCACATTCCCGCAAGCTTTACGCCGAAATTGATGGAAACCAAGAGCGTGTCATCATTGGACCCTCAATCATTACAGGGACCCGATTGCTGGAATCCAAACACTCTATCGACATGGTATACCCTACCAGACGTTGTTGGCCACTGTGAGTTGCCCTCATCGGTTCAGAACGTGGAAATTTTTTCGCTCGAACAAAAGTACGGCGAGGTGCGTGTCACCATTGAAGCGAATGACCACCAAGTGTATTTGAAAAACTTCTGAAATTTCGGAAATACCATGAGCTTCACCCTGACGAGCATGCACCTTGGTAGAAGAAGATCCTGTGCACCCACTGAGCAGGCAGCAAATGAAAGAAAAAGGACTGATACCATTGTTTAGAGGAAACTGAAAAATTACGAGTTCAGGCGCCCATAATTTTGAGACACCCTGTATAATTCTGTAAACTCAAAGTTAGAGCTCATCGTTGATGTGAAGTCATGCTACTGTTCGACATTTACCAGAATCGCCCCCCCCCCACTCTTACATTCGTTTCATTCCGAAGCTAACCTTGAAATTCCGGAATAGCCTAGAGGCACCTGCCCATGACCATGTCACTTAGGGCTGAATCTTCCACACCAGCTTAAGGAATATGAATTTCTCGTTGTGCTTTCGATTTTACCAGTTTGGGCGAACTGTTTCTGCGATTCTTAGTGATGAAATCATGGGTTCGTATCTAGGACTTCTTGCGTCTTTTTGACGACTATTGAAACGCACACTTGTTTTTATCCCTCTCGTGATTCCCATGAAGTACGGAACATACCGACCATCTTAGCGATAAGGAATGTAGGTGCAGACACGCAGGGATATCCTCAAGTCGAACGGTCCCGCAGGACATTCCTTCAGAGCTCTTGCTGATGGGAGAAGCAGCTTAAAACGGATGGCACCATGCGGCGCCTTACATTGGCAATGAAGACGACACCGCGCTCACGTGCGTGCTCTCCCTCTGGCAACTCGACGAGACCGGTTGTGGTCGATTCGACGTCGGCGACCAACAGTAGCGCGCGGGCCAGCCTGTCGTCATCGCGCGCAGTGTCGATGATGTCTTCTCGTCGTCGTCTTCTTCATTGCTGAGACAATTCCACTTTCGTTTCCTCCCCTTTCACCACCACGCGATGACAGCGATGGCGGCGGCCGCAATCAATCTACGACCCGCCACGTTGAGAGAACATCTAGGAGTGATAAGGCAAATCACATCTGTCGCACACCGGGCATCCTTGTCCCCCCTTACCTCCCTCTGTTCAGCGCTATCAGCCGAAGTGCCATTTATGTGTCGTATTGTGATTGGCTTAGCACTTCTTTGGCTTACTCACTGACTATCAATTTCCCTTCTGCAGGAGTAGAGAAACAATAGATCATCGTGGCGAAAAACTCTAATCTTCCGGGTACATCAATAATATGCTATTTATTACTTATTTGTCAATATTAGTAACCACCAAAAATCAAAAGCATCAAAAAGACGTCGAACAGACGTTATTTCTTGAAGCATTGCCTATCAAAACGCTTTATTAATTTTGACGTGTGATAGTTGCCTGTTTGCCGCCAAGAACTTCCGCGACTGTCCCTGATGGAGACATTGCAGGTCATGACTTGATCGTGGGATGATTACGGGAAGTTATTCTTGCTTATGCAAAGCTCCCGTAGATTTTAACTATTTATCGATTGACCCCGCCTATTGGTCCATTGATTGTCCACAAGGTGAGATCTCTGGAGGTTTATTTTATATTGAAACTTCAATTTTCACGTGGAATCTAGTAAATGGTTTTCGTTAAACAGTTGCAACGATCTGAAATGAGAATATAAGTTGTTCATTCTCTTTAACACCACCTTGCGGACATTGAGGTGTCGCTGGAGTCATTAAGGTCGCCGAGGTACTTAATACTTACGTGCGTCTTCTACCACTATCGTAGTTTAGCACAAAATTGCGCAAGGCTTCTTAAGAACTTCTTTAGTGTAGAGTGACCTCAATAGACCCTTATGAAAATAATTCACAAGAAATTTACAATGCTGGAAAGACTCTCAGTGATTTCAATTACGCAAACAGAGTTTCCAGTTTCCAGCACCAGTCACTGTGCAACTCCCTGTGACCCTTCTTGGACCATCAATGAGCTCTCGGCTCCGGTCCTGAGTATAAGTGTCTTTATCTGTGGTGGTATGTATCTCCCGATATAATCAATGTGATCTTTTTTGGGTGAAATCAGTGCGCAGTGTCAATGACCACGGACCACCGCATATTGCATGTACTCGTGCTTCATAATAATTTGTAGAGTTCTCCATTTCTCATCTCCTTCATTTTCGATGTTTCTGAGAAGCTTTGTATAATCATACATTTCCAATTTGCGCATAAACCTTCCTGCTGATGTGTTTTTGATAGCTGTTCATTTGCATTTTCATTATCCTTTTATGGTTTTCCTGATATGATTTCAGTGCTATTATCTCCGAAGCAACATTGAAAGGCTTGGATAAGATATCATCCGTTTTTTCTTGTTTTCCTTTCCAAAACCACAAAATTCCTCCACCACTAAACGGCATTTTGTTTTACACTAAATTACTAAGTGCGATGTGATGATACCATTCCTTACGCTTGTTCTGCGGTCAATGCTGGCCGATGTCGCCGGTTACGTCGCAGACTATGAATGCAACTTCAGACGGTTTACGTGTTTTTCATCTCCCTGTTCTCTTCATTTGCACAGATCTCAGCCGGTATCAATTGCATTTTTGACACAATTTCTGAACTTGGCACATTCTCGGTTGGTGTGAGCCTCGGTCGCCTCGCTGCCACCTTATTTTCTGAAGCGTAGTTCACTGAGTTCATGTTTTGGTCTTGCAGTTTCTTGAAACGGGACATTCTTTGCTCTTTTTACTCCCACATTTCCCTGAAAACCTCATTTGAATGCTTTATTTTTTCTCTTCAACGATGTTCGCCACTCGGCTTTGTACTGTTTGCTAACACTTCGTCGACCCGAGTAGAAGTACCCCGAGCACTTCACTTTTGACTTCACCAACATTAACATCTCAAGATCAAATTATCACTTCATGATAGCGCTTTCACTTTGAAAGCGATTTGAACCACGGCGTAATTCTTAAATTTTTGGGTAAACGGGCCAACTTTGAATTGGGTAAAAAGCGTGCGATTCTAAAATAGTTCTTGAAAAAATGAGTAGTGCTTCCCTTTCTTCGACTGTAGGAATTATTATTTGTCATTCACTCATAATTTCACTTAAATGCGTCACGAGGGGTAATCTGAGTATTTAAGAAGGGAGACATACGCGCTTGAAGTATCTTAACTTGACCTCTCCCGTGGCGCGCTTGGTCACGACCAGGTCCGAGTGTGGGGTGGATCATGACCAGTCAAGGGAGAAGGGGTCCCGCTTCTCGGGATTTTTGCCGTTTCATCCGCTTCTACCCGTCACTGGCAGTACGAGCAGCTTCATATTCATATTCGACAATGGAGGTAATGGCCTGTCATTAATGACGTGGCTCGGTCTTGCCTTCTCTTTCCAGCTTCTTTTCTTTTTTCTAGAACTTTTGATCAATACCTATCATATATGCGACGTTTCTGATTGCCACAAACCCGTTATTGATTACTGACTTCTTCATTTTTACCTTCACTTTTCTTTATAATTTTCGTTTGTTTTTTATAGTCGTTTGCATTTTTGGGGTAGTTTGCTATTTGCGTGAGGTTTTTTCGCATATTTTTTCGCAATGAGTAATGTAAAAGATTCAGAAAGATTTCAAAACGCTTCCATTCAGAAGTCTTGCGGTTTATGTATATTTATGTGTGTGATTTTGGGCTAGATATCATAGTAATTTCCATATTAAAAGGCCATATTCAACGACGTAAAATTTCCTGCATTATTGTGTTTTATAGTTACTAATCTAGTGGCCAGTACATTGTAATTAGATTAGCGCCACTCGGTTTGCTGACTCATTGTCATCACCTCTCGGCTATGCGCCTTTGGGCTAACACGGACGTCAGCTGGGCTTGTTCATTTCCCTGAACGCGAGTAAACGATTCTGTGAATCATCGGGGTCGAACACCAGGTTTTTTCGGTAATATTTCCAACCAGGGCTCTTTTTGAGGTTTTCGAAACAAAAGCGAGGGAATTACCATAATTTTTCCAAAAAAAAACTTTCCGAAGTACTGGAGATGCGAAAATTCCAAAATCGGAACGCAAAAAATAAACCTGTGTGTGGGGCTAGATTTTATTTGATCACGGTCCATAACGGCGGTGATCAATGGCACTGGTTCAGTGTGACCATGAAACCGTAATGCGAAGCACTGACGGTCACTTGTCCTCACGCCACGATGACGATATCGGCGATAAGATCACCACAGTGAATTATGTTGCGTTATCGTCGAAATTATTCGATACCATCACCCACATATGCCATCTGAAACTGGAGAATTAATCGATGTGGTGAGGGGCGTGACCCGCGAAAAAATCGAAGAAAAACCATGTACCCATCTCGTATTTCCTCCTGCAAGAACCTTGTCTTGCGTTGTGAAAATTTTTTGAGTCGTAGACACTGAGGCCCTTATTTGGGGTTGATGTGCTATAATTAAATATTTAGAGAACTTCACTCTATTCAGAGAACTATTCATAGACCGCTATATTCCCTTTCTCTCCAGTGATGCCGTACACATGAACATTCTTTTTTTGTTCATTTTTTGTAATTACTCCATTGGAATGCGTAGCTATTACATCTAGAGACTCCTTCATGATATATCTTACCAAACTGATATGTACTTTGCCTTAACTAAAATTTTTTCGTATATTTCATTCAGTGAATTTTGTATTAGACAGCATTCATCATTTTCCGTGATCATTGGCAAAATTCCTACATTGCTTTTTCTCGGGAAATCCATTATTCAAGATACTCAAAGAGAAATGTTTTGTGGTTTGAAGTCGTCTGAAGTTCCTGTAAGGCAATTCCAAAAAGTCTGGATTTTCTACATACTGCTCACTTTTTCATATACATGTGGCTAACGGAATTGTCGCTACGAATGCGCCCCTCACTCTTTTCCTTTTCTGTTTATCGAACCTGACATCCTTCATCACACTAATATTAAAACATTTAATTGCTTGGCTTTTTCGCCCTGGTGGTTAGATGGATTGCTGAATATAAAAGACCGCAAGATCTGAGAAATATGACCCCTTTCTCCCCGTCCTTTGTTAGACGGTGTACCAGCACTCGCTACCGCTGACGTATCGGTCGCAGCCACGTGAATCTGTGGTGTGCCGCGGTCATCGGCGTTCAGCAGCACCCGGCGCGCTCCCCTCTGTCTTGAGCCCACCTTCGCAGTGAGTTTTTCTAGGGAGCTTATAAAGTGCGCCACGAATTTTTTATTTAGATCCCTAAGTAACCTAACACTGAGATGAATGAATACACTTCCTCTCTTAACACCCAAATTTCCCCTGGTCACTATTGATTTGTATCAAAATCATCGCAATATTTTAGGATCTGTGAAAACTGATAGCTGGGCTCTTTTCTTTTTTGGAGCAGTCAAACTCTTTTCTCATTTCTTATTTCGAATGTATCGAGCCACATTCATGCTCTCCCGCCTGCTCCTAACAGATACGACATAATCATAGCTTTTTTGTTCTTTACGTAGAGAAAACAAAATCTTTTTTGTTTCAGGATACTTATTGATGCTCAAATTTTGATCTCAGAGATTGCAATAGAATAGGTTGGTCTTATAGTAGCCTTATTGCAATTGTGATCGACTCGTCCTACCTATCGTTTTTACTCCGATTAACCAAAAGTAGTGGTCCCACTGGGCGATCTTCAATCCCTCCTGTGGAAAATTAATGTGCTGTAACTCATGCCACATTTGTCACTTCTGATTCTCACGCTACCGCTTAGCAGATAGGACCCCGCACCAAATTTTCTCGAGCAGCGCTCGACCCACACCGGGAAGCATTGATTCGTTTGTGGAATACGGACTTCAGCGTGATGTGGTTCCACGGGGCTAGTTCACTGAAAAACAAATCAACTTTCCTGAAGTTTAAGCTATAACCAACGACAATGATGAAATCTCACACTTCGCATCTTAGGCTATGTTAGAACAATGTCGTATGGATGTGCGCTTCCATCTGGAGGGAACACCGTACGTTGCTGACGATACCATAGGTACCGGCGCCTATGGAGTCGTGTGTAAAGCAAAGCATGTGGTGAGTTCTTGAGCTCATAGAAATATTCAGAACACTACGCATCGGGGCAGGACCAACAAATTATTTGAAAGGGCACAGTCTGTCATGGAGCTCGCTTCTTACCCTGTAGCGTAGTATGTAGCAGTTTATGGCTATTCTATTCACGAGACTGCTTGCTGACATGGGCTGTGATGCAGGAAGACCGATGAGGCGTCTAATGAGCTGCTTTTGCTCTGCACCTTTTCGGCTGAAAGGCTTATCTGGTGCTGCTTCTGCTGTATTGTAGCTTTGCTACAAGTGACGGTCTGCCCGCCTGCGTGAAAATAGCGCTAGTCCTAGCCATGGTTTTTGGTGCACATCCGAACCAGAGCTCACGGTGGGCCAAAGCTTTTGAAGTTCACATCTCCACTACTTTCAAAGCCATCAGAAGAAAATGAGTAGTCATATGGGAACCTGCTTCGCAATATCTTCAAAAATGCCTTATAATTTTATAGCTCAAAATCAGTATGAGATTATGAGATTATGAAGAGGTGAAGATTACGCTAAGAGTGTAAATGCAACCCAATAACATCTTTTTGTATGCTATTCAGCACTCGCACACTCGACGAACATTCGACCTGATTTCAAAATGCACGCAACTGGTTATTATTGGGTTGCATTCATACTCTGCGGCACAGTCGTATGGCACACTCACAACGCATCCTCAGCACAGGCGCAAATATTACGTCGTTCGGAATGTTTTTGCGGTTTCGAATAGTCGAATTTTTGCTTACAGCACATGGAAACCCGCTTCCTCTATTCAGTAACAGTGACATTAATGCCTTAAACTCGGTTTAGAATTTTCTGAAGCGGACAAATCTTGGATCCACACCATGTCTCGAACTTCGTCTTATTCGACTCACAAAGACCCATTTCTCAAGCGCATCGTGACACGAGAAGGGAATGGGAAGTAGGCAATCAGGAAAATTTGCACAGTGATTGGACGAAAGACTCGCCCGCAGCGTTCAGCTTCGTTAGCATGGCGGTGGTGTGGTTGTCTTCGACTAGCCTCATCCGCCGTAGCTTCTTGAATCCCGGTATAACTTTTACGGCTGAAAAGTATTGTGGAGAACTCGTGAGATGCATCGCAACTGCAGATCATGAGCTCAGTATCGGCTGATGGAAGGAAACAGCCAGCTCGCACAGCATCATGTCACATAAATAATCCTGGAGAGGTTTAGTTAGCTGGGTTTTTGAGCGTCTGGACAGATTTCTTCGCAAGAAATGTTTCGAGACTCAACAAGATGCCAAAATGGTCTTCAATGAATTCATCATCTCTAAATCTCCACAGCTCTAGGCAAGAAATGGACAAGCCGATCTTATTGTTAAACATCTGTAGATTCGTGCTGTTTTTATCTCGATTAATATTTCGTATGAGCCGAGATATGCGCGTTTGAAGTTTGAGGTTGAAAACCGCAGAAACTTTTCCAACGACCTATTAATATATTAGCGTGTCTAATTTTCCTGTTTTCTACCAGCAAAGGTTGACTTGTCGAGCAAAGGCTCCGAAAAAAATTTTGTTGCTGCTTTGCTGGTGACCGCTACCGATGATAAGAGGTTCCGCTTGAGTATATCTATTACCCAGTGTAAAGGCATAATATTATTGTACTCAGTTAACCATTCTTTTTTCTAACAGCCTTCACAACGAGCCGTGGCTATCAAGAAAATTCCCCGCGCTTTTGCAGCGCATACGTTGGCGAAGCGGTCATTACGTGAAGTGCGTATACTTCGGGAACTGCGACACGAGAACATCATCGCCGTTCTTGATATGTTCACCGCCGAAGGCACTCATGTGAGTTCGAGAGTCGTTACGCTATTTTTGCAACCGCATAGGAATGGTTATTAATTGAGCTACTCCTTCGGTCATTTCACTGGTGACCCCAAAACTGAGCTCTCGATTATCATTAACTCAGAAATTTGTAGGGTCGTGACATTTATATGGTGATGGACCTCATGGAAACTGATCTGCATCAGATCATCCACAGTCGCCAAGCGCTAGTCGAACAGCACTTCCAATACTTTCTATATCAACTCCTTAGAGGGTTGAAGGTGAGTGCACCTGTGGCTGTCTTATATCGGAATAAGATACGAGAACGAAACACATGCTCTCTCGTCAACGGAAGCAGATGATTTATTTAAGTACCTGCACTCGGTTGGCATTGTACACAGAGATTTGAAGCCATCAAATCTACTGGTGAACGGTGATTGCCTGCTTCGGATAGCTGATTTCGGAATGGCGCGTTCTACAGATCAAACGAGTTCCACTTCAGATAAATTCCTTACGGTAAAAGTATTCAGATTCATTCGTAACATTATTCAGAGTCACTTACATGTGCAAAGCAATAACAATAATATTAATAGAAGCGTAATGTACAAAGGGACTTTTAGTTTTTTTGACATCCATGTACTTATCTGTATGCTTTCAAGTTTCACTCAAGAAAAAAACAAGAGTCCGGCTGGGAGACATTTCTCTGAAGTAACTTCCGACGGGGTAGGAAGTCGAAGGGGCGTGACCCAGAGGGCTCTAGGAACAAAGAAGCGACGGTCACATGGTCAGGGAGCACAATGAGAAGTGAATTAACATTGAGCTTGAAAATTTAAACTACGCTGTGCTGTTCAATCATGAAATTTCCATGGACGATTCCTTTGCTATTGGCTACAAAAACGGCACCGCTTCCTCTTTCATAGTGAATGTGTGCCATAGAGCTTCCAAAGGGTAAAGGCATCGAGCGCAGTCAAAAATGAAGTCGCTTCACCTGGCACATCAGTGGGCTAGTGGATTCAGCGGCATTAGGAATTTGGAGGAACCCGCTGTAAGGATTAGGTACGCGCACAGAATAATAATTCAGCCGCTCACGAGTTTCCAAAAATGAAGTCATTTCTCGTCTTAGAAAGTTGTGGAATTGAGACATTTTCTCGTTTGTCAGGGCCCTCGAATGGATTGATGCATGAAGTTCATACGTAACAAATCTTGAACGCATATTTCACTATTTCATCAGTTTCACTCGTTTATTTTGCCAACCATCCATTTTTTTTTTGATCGGTGCGCATCATTATCATTTTCTACTGATATGTGCTACACATCCAGTCTGAACAGTGGCAAAACCGTTGCAGCAGCATCCAGCCTCAGCAGTGCCCAAACCATTGCCGCATTCTGCCTCAGCGGTGCCTAAACCATTGCTTCACCATTCAGCCACAGCGGTGCTGAAACCATTGCCTCACTACTCAGCCTCAGCAGTGCCTTAACCATTGCCGTATTCAGCCTCAGCGGTGCCTAAACCATAGCTGCACCATTAAGCCTCAGCGGTGCCTAAACCATTGCCTCACCACCCAGCCTCAGCGGTGCCTGAACCATTGCCGCACTCAGCCTCAGCGGTGCCTTAACCACTGCCTCACCATCCAGCCTCAGCGGTGCCTAAACCATTGCTTCACCATGCAGCCTCAGCGGTGCCTAAACCATTGCCGCAGCATCCAGCCTCAGCGGTGCCTAAACCATTGCCGCAGCATCTGGTCTTAGCGGTGCCTAAACCATTGCTTCACCATGCAGCCTCAGCGGTGCCTGAACCATTGCCGCACTCAGCCTCAGCGGTGCCTAAACCATTGCCGCAGCATCCAGCCTCAGCGGTGCCTAAACCATTGCCGCAGTATCTAGTCTTAGCGGTGCCTAAACCATTGCTTCACCATGCAGCCTCAGCTTTTACGGCTTTCTAAACATTCGTTTTACTTTTTTCTTCACTGCCACACCCCTAGCCCCCGCTCACGAGAAAAAGCTCCCGATCCTGCGCGCGCAGAAGGTTGTTACGGAGTTTGGTGATAGTATGAGGTGTGCTCTTAAATTTGGGGACGGAAGTAGTCGGAATTTGCTAAAGTTCGACTAATGTGGGGATTGAAAGTGGAAAAAAAATAACTTTTTTGGCACCCCCTGTTGGGTTCTGGCGAGGAAACACTTACCTAATATCCATCCCTGGGATGTGGATTTGATGGCACTGCTCAAAATGCCTATAATGCTGGAAAAATCTAATTCAATGATGCATTGAGAATAGCATTCCTTTGGAGTGTCTACGAGTGGTTGTATATTCCTCAGCAGCTGATTTTCTTGGTTGCGGCAGGATGCGTAACAGCATAATTTCCGGATTGATTGAAAGAATCAATATTGATCCAACAGTCACATGCACTTCAGCAACCTTTTACTTTATGTAATACTGTCACCTCATGTGGATTTATCCGTTTGCAGCAGTACGTTGCTACGAGGTGGTATCGCGCTCCTGAACTTCTCTTCTCCATGATAGACTACGATACCAAGTAGGTATTCTATCCGCGGTTTCCACCGAATAATAAATCGTTAATGTAATTCGAGGGTAGACATGTGGTCGGCTGGTTGTATATTCGCCGAAATGATCATGCGACGACAAATCTTCCCCGGCAAGGACGGAGTATCACAAGTGAAAATGATCGTGTACTACCTGGGAACACCAGAAGAGCGGGTGAGCGCTCAAAAAGATAGTCAACGTACAATTTTCAGGGGAGCTTATTCAGGTCATGTCTCAAATCACGTCAGACATTGTGCTCGGATGGATAGAGAGCTGCGGTAAGAAGGAGCCGCTCCCTTGGACTGCAATTCTTCCAAAGGCTAGTGCTGAAGCTTTGAAGGTGATCGATCGGGTAAGTCCTTTCGTGACTTCTCGCTCATCGTGTGTCAGTCAATCAGCAGGTCGGTCATCTTAGTGTTTTCCCTATTCTCAGTTGTAGTACCTTTCAGTTGCTTCAAATTTCACCATGGAATCGATCGGATGCCGAAGAGGTTCTCTCACTGCCCTACCTCGCTACTTATCACGATCCAGCGTTCGAACCCACATGCCCGTTAAAGTTAGTTTCACAGTTTTCTGATGAGAAGGGTTCCATAAAAGTTAATTATTAGCACAGCTAGCCATTAGGTACCGAACTTGGACTTGAATATTTGCTCTCTTATAGTTAAAAAGACTCAGAGGTTGATAGGCCGTGGAGTAGGTAGTCGTTGATAAACGGCATGCATGATCTCCAAGTTTTCCCACATAGTTTTACGTATGTCGTCAGATAAATTAAAATTGTGGAAGAATTACTGGTGAGCGATTTTGAGGCACCATCATTTTTAGGGCCCGTTTCGACGCCGACGCCATCGAAGAGCTGCCCGTCAACAAGTTAATCGAACACCTCGCTCACGAAGCCAGTATTTTTGATGCAATTCGTGGTCCATATGCAACAAGGTGATCCCCAGACATTTGAAATATACGGGCATCATTGGTAGCTTCGCCAAAAGCTTATTAGGGTGTCAGCGGTGCGAGGGGTATTTTTCGAAATACAATGATTACACCGGTGTATCAGTAAATATGGGAGAATCAACATTATTCTAAACTTTTATGCATTCTTGGTCCGGGAATACCTGGTATTATGGTGGATTTAGTTTCTCGGGGTCGCATCATGCCTTTGATGTTCATTTGGAATCCCAGAAACTTTGAATGAGTATTTCCTTTCTACTACGACTTTAGAAGCTCGGCTCTGTGGTATCCATGACTTACCAGTAATTTTTTGTGCATCTAATAGTATTGCATCTATCATCATCTAATACTTACACAGATTTGTTACCACTGTATCGCGTCACACTAATGTCATATGTTTATGTTGTGTCAGATTTTTGCTCACAGCTACAGTACCGTTCAATGTGTGCCATAGTGTCTAGTCTGGTCGAATATATTGCTCAATACGTGCTCTAGTCAATAAGTCTTTAAACTGGTATATAGTGCTGTCACTACACTTTTTAAATTTTGTGTGGCGTATAAACATTGCAAAATGCTGCTTCACATGTTTAACGCTTCTTCAAGTGCTGTCCGTTTAGCTCTATCTCACGTCATGTTTCGCATTTTTCAGTGTTTGTTTTAGTATGCTTAGCTTTTATAGATGACTTATTCGACGAGGATCAATCTTTCCAAATAAGCCATGCATTCGGCTCTCGTCGCCGACGTCGCATAGGTGCGCTTATATCTACATCTGATCTGTGCATTAACTATTGATGTTCAACTAGCCTTAAAATTAGGTTTTTTTAAACTTATACTCGGTCTGGGGGCGGGCGGAGGCAGGGGCAGCATATCCATGCTTGGCTAACCTATCAAGAACCTGAATTTAATATTCATTTGGCGCTTCTTTGGAGTCTTTCCTTCGTCCACAGTTGCATTTCTACTAACACACGTCAGTCGTATACAGCCATTCACTGCCCCCGTCTCTCTCATTTGAGAAACGCAGCTCCGATTTCCTTCCATAGGAAAAGCAACGAAAATTTTATGAAAAGCATTCAACTGACCATCTTCCTAGCGAGGTGCTGCAGTTTATAACCTCCTTGTTGTGAGTCCCCTTACGCAATGCTTTTGTGCCTTTCGCTCGAACTGTTCCGTTACCCGAGGCTTTTTCGTTGTCCAATACAGATCACCGGCTGATTAGGTCCTCCCATTATTGGAAATTTCTTGTCGTACACATTTTCATAAGGGGTCAAGCCATAGAGAAAGTCTCATGAACTTCGTATGCCGCTCCTACCATCTCTTCGTAGAAAGTCGCGTTATTAAGCGATAGCACATTGCCGTGGAACTTTCGATAGTCCTTGTGTCGATTCGTCTCCAAACTCCCACACTAATGGTAAGCAAGGAAGCACGTCGAACCGTTTTTCACATTGGTCTCAAAGAGATAGCAGAAAGTAACTATCCAAAAGTTCCTCACAGGGGCCCACCTCCTGTCCCTAAACAGCGTTGAATCGAATGATAACCTCTCTAAAGTACTGATGAACTCACTCACCATTTTACCGAGCGAAAGATCGATATACAGTAGAGCGAAAACAATTTTTCATTACAGAACGACCCCTCCGTCCCCCCTGCCAGATGACGACGAGTGTCAGCCATCTACAAGTCACACCAGTGATCCAAGGTGAGTGTCTGCCCACTGGGTCATTCCATGAAGTAATTGGTTTTTTTTTTTGAATGAAAAATTTCTTACAAAATTGTAAGTTTGGGGAGTGGGGTGGGGGCGATTGGTCGAATTTTCGCGCGGCCTTCCGCGGCGAGCGGCGCGACCAGCGCGGATTGTTTGTGGTTTATTCGTTGAAAACAAGCAACCAACAACCACAACATAAAAGAAGTTCCAAGCCTCCCAGCGTGCAATCTTCGAAGGTCCCTCACCATACTAGCTCACTTTGTACTGAGCGGTATTTCAACCGACTGCAGCAAGTCGTGTTGACAGCGCTGCGGGTGCGACGCCGCGAAGCGAAAATTCGACCAATTGGTCTCCACCCTGTGGAGTGTGTCATATATTATTCGAAAAAGATTTATCTGATTTATAAAGCGTTCCATACTTACTATGAGACGTTAACTCAATTTTGGCCATCTTTTTTGCAGACGTACAGAAATGTCAAAGCTATTACTAGTATGATAATTTTCATCAAGGAATGTATCTATCAAGCTATGTTTACATTCCATGTTTGCCACCGGGAAGAATTAAGATTAGCACCTAACAGCTTTCCTAGCATGTGGCAGATTTTCAGGCTTCCGAAATGGTAGATTCAGTCAACAAAATTTGATCGAACGTGCAATCAAATGAAACACTATAATTCGCTTCGAAAAATCAGTCATGGTTCGATACTTTGCCTCGACCTTTTTTTGAAGGTTCTATCAATTGGTTGATCGAGAGCTCGAGTCGCTTTCATTTTCTTCCCAATTTCCTTGCTCTGCTTCCATTCGACGATTTTTGACCATTCCGTCGAAGGGCCGGAGCCAGAAAATCTTTCGAACTAATCCTGTAAGGATAGAGAAACGTGAAAAAGGGGATGGGGAGTGGGCACGGGACACATCATTGACTGGATTTCATGAATTTCTTCTGAAAAAATGTGAAAAAATTCCACTTCTGAATCTGTTCCTAAAATTCACTGAAATACAATCAGAATGAAGTGAAATATCTTGATTGAGCACAAAAATTCTTTCGAATGATCCCTAAACCACTGCTAAGCAAAGAAGTCAGAAGTAAAATTTCAATCCAAATAAAAATCCCAGTGTCTTCGGGAAGAACAGCCTTGAAAAGAGCGATGCGAATCGTCGATTGGTGGATCTTCTTGGATGGGTAGGTTTCAAGCACAGGACTTACGACTCTGTTTTTATCGAATGGACCTACCAGTTCGCAAGCCTGAAAACTGACCCCATCGCAACATACATGCTCAAAATTTGAACATAATCTATTGTATGGCAGGCAGCTCCCTTCGGAAGATGTGTGATATGCTGCACAAACTAATAAATTTATGGAAAGAATTTTCCACTTGGGAAAAAGACATTATGGCCCAATGCATCGGTATGTAGATGCACGGGGAGAGATTCATGAGTGCAGGAAAGAGGAAGGGTCAACAGCAGTTCGATTCAAATGCCATCAGCAGAGGGCCACGATTTATGGCGAGCCAAGGTATGGTATGGCGCTTTTCTCGAACAGCGACGGTGAGCTGCTGGAGCTGATGAGTGCATACGGCAGCGGTGACTGTCTCGCCTTGTACCAGCCCCTCCTGGAAAAGCATCCCTTCCAGCAGAGTAGAATCTTCTTCGGATGCAGGTCGGACATGGGCTGCGTTGGCTGCTCGGCGTCACGTAGCAGCCAAAAGGCGCGGGGTGCATTGGTATCGTACATGTCCCAGCTTTCATCGCCCGTAACCAGATAGACGAGAATGTCGTTGCGATGCAGGCGGAGCAGCAGCGATTGACAGATGCTCACACGGGCACTTTCGTGAGCATCCTTCAGGGCATGAGGTCCATCGCGACAGCACCTTCCGATAACCGGGCTCCTGGAGGCGACGATTTACGGTTTTGGGTGCTTATCCATTCCTATTCGCCAGCTCGCGCATTATGGTTTCAGGATCGGCGCGAACGGCGGAGAGCAGCGTCTCGTCGTCGAATGCGTGTGGGCGTCCCGTGCGTGGTTTGTCTTTCATGTCAATCTCGCCGTTGCTGAAGCTGATGAACCAGCGGCGCACGGTCACGTAGCTCACACATCCCTTGCCCAATGCAACGTTGATGGAGTCGCAAGCTTCCGTCGCTTTTGTGCCGCGAGACCACTCACAGTAGATGACACCGCATGGGTATCGATTACGGGCACTGTAGCTCCCCCAACGGAATCTGGTGGGTCAATATTAATTTTACTAGAAAGCTCAGAGAACGCTCTACCATATTCCTGAACCGCTCAGACTTGCTTCGAGATAAACAAGAGTTATTGATTTTTTGGAAAAAATCCTACATGGCTTTTGGGACAACCTAATATTTTAAGCTTTTCGCAATGGCTGAGCGGAAAACTCTACAATTGGGTCTCATATCGAGAACTATTTCTGCAAAAGTGATGTCAGGAAAGATAGTCAAAGGCACACACAATTTTTATTTTCAACAACATAATGTGCGAGCTGGGACATCTAAAAATGAGAGAGCAACACGGTTTACCAGAGAAAACAGCCTCAAACCCTTAGGACTGATTTATATGTCGTCATCTTAAAAGTGCACGCATTCGTTTGTCGAGAGGAATATGGGAGGAGAGGCTGGTCAACCAAGGTATGTGGTGCTTCCTGGAGGGCGGATATAGACGCACTCTAGAAGTTTCTGATGCTCAGCTCACTTCCAGTCGAGGAAGGGCATAGCCTGTGCAGATGTGGGCTGCTCTATCTACCTACTGAAGGCAATGGCAAACTAGATTGATAATGAAATGTCCCTTTCAATTGAATAAAATCAAGTATTTGTATGTGATAAGAGTAGTGGAATTGCCACGAACCTTCCTCGTTCGAGAGTGATCTCATTTCAGTGACGAGATTACGCCACACAGTTTACAGTCGAACTCGTCCGCTTTTACTCAAATTCTGCAAGGCACCGCTACTCCGACCACGTCCACAGCCACCACACCTCGCTGCGCCGACTCTGAACATTCAACTGCTACCGTACTCGAGATGGACACGAATAGGTGAGTCTAGGCCTATTTCAACATTTTTGCACTCCCAGATAGACATTTGAGACCTCAAACGGAAAGGAGGTGACTCTTTCCTGCAAGAATCGTGCGCGGAGATAGGGTTCTCCACCTCGAAAAGTTATGTTGTGCTGGTACATTACGGGCCAATTGCAAAATTTCATTCGAAAAAACAAAGGGTAGTGTGGGCGGAGCCACAATCGATGGCTGTAGAGCAAATGGCCGATTCGTCCTAGTGTGGTTCTGCTAGTGATGATATAGCAAATGCCCAGCTTCCGGCAAATGTAAAATGGCCGTTGTTATGAAAGCAGAATGTTCACCTCAGTATGGAACTTTACTTACCCCTCTGTGAGGTTACCAATATTCAATGTATGGACCGAGAAATTCACAGAAGTTGTAATTAAGGTTGTCACAAGTGGAAGAGTCGCATAACAAGGTTCCTGAAGGCAGCACGTCGAGCATAACGAATGTGGAACTGAGCAAATGTCTTCGAGAAGGCATTGATTGGCCTTTGAATGAGGCCAGTACCAGTTCAGCACCTGCGACTATCAACAGGTACCAAAACCTTATTCAGAAGTTTATATTCAAAAATGGGACTTAAGTCTCGACACGGTTTCCTGATCTGATGGTCTGGTGAGGGTGCCAGCCATTAGGCCCTAGATATGCTTGTCTTTCTTCTCTTAAGAGGGTCATGTAGGAATTAAGCTGTACAAAAAAGGGATCTGATTGCTACATATAAATGAATATTCGGAGTGCAAAGAAGCCTCTGTGTGTCCTCTTCGCGCTCCATCCACAGGCGAAGGCACAACGTGTTGCACATGACCGCGGCACGTCACAGATTTACTTGCTCTGACCGACGCATCTGTGATGACATGTTTGGCAGGGCCGCGTTCATAATTTACGTAATCGACGCCGGCACCGATGACGACGGCGTTAAAACAATGTGCTCGAAGCCGACACTGGCGGCAACGGCGTCAAAATCTTTTGGCCGCCCACGACGGCGTTAATCTGATAACGCCTTCCGTTTATAAAGCGTTCGACCCAGCCACACTACAGTATGATGATTGTGGCTAAAGCCGCGAATTCAAATTCGAATCTTGGCATACTTTGGTACTATGCCAGAATAGATTCGAATTCGTGGCGTTCGCCACGGTCGTCATACTGTAGTTAGGCTGGGTCGAGCGTTTTACAGACGGAGCGGGTTATCAGATTGACGTCGTCGTTGCCGACAAGCAAATGATTTTGTTGCCGTCGCCGCCTTTGCCGGCGTCGCTTAAGCGAAGTATGAACGCGGCCTGAGACACATTCATCGAAAAAGTCAAGGGGCGAACCGGTTTCATTGAGCAAATCTGTCTCCCCTCAGAAATTCCCTAATGATAAATAAACTCACCTACCGATTTCCTCTTACAGCAAACCAGAATTTAGGGAGAGCTTATCCTCAAAGCAATCGCTACGAAATGCATTGGAAAAACGGGTTATGCTGAAGGAGATGCGAAGTCGAGACGTCAAAGAACCACACCGTGCATTGCGAACCCGGGATCGGGGGCGAGGGAGACTAATGGTGAGTCTGTTCGCCTTCACAGATTTGTCTTACAGATATTCCACCACAAAACTGCTCCATAGTATCCGTGTTGCAAACTAGTCCTGAGATATTCCACATTGTTTTAATGGTGCCAGAAAAATTGCACAAACTCCCAAAGACATAATCTGTCAGTTCACTATCAAGAAGAACTATAGAGCTAGGAGTTGACCAACAGTGTAGTTAGCCACCATCCCCGTATCTCCACTACGCCCTTCAGTGCCTGATGCTGCATTTCATACTGTGTCAGGCGATCGTATCGCAATATTGTTGGCTGTCGTATGAATACAGTCTGACTGTGAGCTCCTGACATTTTTTCTACTCCCATAAAGAAATTGTTGGATTTCACAATTCTCACTTTCTGAACGATTCAGAGTGACGCCAACGGCGATGAAAAGTCGAAAACTGAACGGTGGCAAAACACGAATCATCACGGGAAATTGCGTGCCGGACCTTTGCTCCGACGAAACAGCCGCGACGCGTATCGGATACGTCGCAGGAATCCCAGTGGAGATTTACGGAAGTCCACAGAATAATAAATATGTAGAAATATCATAACAGCAGCCTTACAGCTTTCTTCGAATGTTACAAAATGCAAAAAAAAAGAAAACCAGTGGAATAAATAAGAAAAGCGAGCGGTAAGGCCACTTAGCTTCAACTGTAGAAGTACGAGCAATCAATTTTTTCTGAACTGTCTACGTTCCTTTTTTCCCACTGAACAAAATGGCTGATGAGAGGGCGGAAGTGCTGGCAAAATTGCCACATGTTTGATAGCAAGATTGAGATTTGAATAATATTTATTTTTATTTACGCTATCTATACAAATCTCATTGAAAGTGTCGCTGCCTATATGCATCAACTTCATTGAGCGTTATGGGACCTCCTACTACTTTGATCCGCTCATCTTTCCTCCTCAACATCTCCTCAGCTTTTTCTGAAATGTATCGATGTAATCGATAAGTCCTTATCAGGAAACATAGTTATCAATCATCAAATGAGCACAATGCTTTCCCGAGCATTGTCAATCGTTGATGGAACAGACTGCGAATCCATTCGTTCTCCTTGTTGCTTAGTGGCTTGCCTTATTTGCCCACAGAGCGAGCCAACAAAATTGATGGAATGTTCGATTTCTCACGCCTGTTTGGCTAATCGCTTCGATCGCCAACTCCGGACATACCATAGCGCGTTGATAAGTTTCAGAATATTCAAAGAACTGAGGAAAACCATGAAATACCTCGGACAAGCTCATGATTCGTCCCGAAAGCAGTGTCATACCTATATCCTAATACCATGACAAGAGGAGCAAGGGGTATAGCGAAGTCCTGAACATACTGAAAACTTGCCAATAGCTATAGCAATAAAGTTTTGTAAAGAAAGATAACGAACTTTTCTTTTACTGGCAGCGCCTGCAACCAACAGAATGATAGCCATTGTGGAAACACCGAGAAATTCCCATGTGAAAAGTTCTCGCCGCTCACTTAACTGAAAAAAGAGTGAGCTCAACGATTGACGGAATCAAATGTTCTCAATGCATAGCGGCAGCCTACCAACCTTAACAGCACGTTCTTGTGCTAGCTGTAGATTCTTCAGTACGATTTCCGCTTCAATCTGCACGGACCATGATTAACAAACAGCAAAAGAAAAAGTCCACAAAAACGAAAATAGGTTGCGTTCCGATAAGAACCGTTATGAAACATTAAAATCAATCACATTGATCTACAAGGGGTTTAGAAGTCGACTCGTTATCATACAAGACATATCTACTCCACCCGTATGAGCACTTCCTCATTATATAAGCGCAAAAAAGTTACAGTCATAACAAAAAGGCGTTTATTTGCAAAATAGTGGTAGGTAGTGCTCGAGGAAAACCTCAAAGTTCGATGAAATAACAAATCCACAAACTAAATAATAAAAAAACTCACAAAATCATCATTGAGCACTTTAAGCTCAGCTGCTTTACGCTTGTCAATCCTATCTGTGGACAGTAATTGTCCCATCTAAATAAGAAACATCATAGAAAACACGACGAAGCCGCATACAGCAATTTTGAGGTAAAAATTCAGAAATAAGTGGACCGTTAAAACGGCCTTACTAGATGCAAATAACATAAAAAAGGTCGTTTATTGTACCTAAGCACTGTTTGGTAAAACGTAACAAAATAACAAGAATCATATTGTAAGTATAAAATTCTAGTTCAACCACTGCTATGTCAAAGAATGCACCTTGAATCAGTCAAAATGACAGCACATCAACGACGTCACAAAAACAAGTCCTCTTCCCGCTTCAATTCTTTCAATTCACTCATTCGATCTCGGACATCTTGAACGGATAACGGAGCAGGAACCAAGTGATCTACGTCGTTATGGAGAAGTCTTTCGGCAAGTTCTGTAATTCTCCTGTAACTTGAGGCTGGGAAACACATAAAGTTAAGCTGAAACGAACCATTGATGATTTCTAGTTTAGTCCCATAGCAGTAATGTGCTTTATAACCTAAATAGGAGATCGTGGGAAACAGAGGTAACAAATGCAACACGTTTCTGAAAAGAAAAAATTATTGAATCGCAAAAAGGACAAAGAAGCAGTCCTATAACCCACTTGTGGTGATATGAAGAGAGGGCACAGAACACCATCATAACGCCTCCACCTGAAGCGGTCCAATTCAGCTTCTCACGCTCTTCAGCCAGCTAAAACGAAGTCTAACAATAAACAGTCTGTTCGACAGCGTATTTTTATATCCGACTTGCTTATTACATAACATAACTACGAGAAATGAATTAAGAATAACAGCTGATTCAAAATGGCTCCAGTGAACTCAAACAAAGTAAACACCTTATAAGCCCGTCGACGTTGTTCGAGTAATTGAGCTATCGCCAACTGCCGTTCCACCTAGAAATAAAATGGCAAATGTAATGATCGGAAAAAGCTTCATCGCCTGCGAAGATAGAAATCCAAACAAATGTGATAAAAACAGAAACCACCGAAAGGAAAGTCTACACGAAATGCATGGGAACGCGGGTCAATTAAAGTAGGGGGAGACGAAAAATTTTCACCGACGTCGAATCTCCATTCCCTCCCTAATCCAGGTTAGAGTAGAGAAATAGATGCCTTGGCAGATGCTTTTTCATGTATGAGGAGGGGAGGGGATACGAACTTTAGCTTAAACCTAGGGAAGGAAGGAGCTTTTACGTCGGTAAAAGTTGCGTCTCCCCCCCCCCCCCCACTTTAATTGACCCCAAATATCTTTCAAAAACACGAATTAAAAGCGAAGCAGAAACTCAGCAGAAAACCGATAAATGACTCGAAAAAAGCTTACCCTTGTTTTCTCAAGTTCCTTATATAAATCTGTGCGAACGGTGGATGGAGCCGATGACAAAAAACCACCCATTGGCCTGGAAAATTGGTTTAGAGTTCTCTGTTGCATATAAAAAATGAACGTTACAAGCAGAAAAATGATAAATTTGCTCTATTAACCACTCTTCATTGCGGTTTTGAAAAAAAAAGTTGGCAATGTCTGCAACTACACGCCGTCTTTGTCGGGCGACAACGAATTTTACGGTAGGACTTAATATTTTCGACTGAAATGACCTTAGAAATGTGAATCCTTCGCTGTTTTTTCAATATGCTTCTCATTTGTAAGGTTGTAACAGCTACGTTTCGCCTATCCTGTTAGCTTGCACTAATTAGGAACAGCAATCGCTGCTTTTACACTATTCCGCTGTATTATTCAGTATTCTGCTGTCCGACTGGTTCATACTGCTACGCTCTGGTGGATTTCATATTCGTACTCTATCCTGCGATTCATTTATTCCTATTTCATGCTATTTCATTCAACTGCTCCTACTCCTGTTCTTTTATTCGCTTCATCTAATCCTGTAGAGAAATGGGTACAAATAAGTGGACTGAAATTTTCATGTTAAAATTCTTAGTCCTTATGTGTTCATAACCATTGCGCATATACATAGTCTAGTATATCTGGAGTGTTCCCGTGCGTCATTTAGTGTTTATCTTGTTGTGCATTCACTACAGTACTTCATATGTTGTCAGTAAAATGGACTCAGCACCCCTAGTTTCTTCCGTGATTTCCAACTGTAGTCGCGGAAAACGTGCTACGCGAACCTTTTGGAAGATTTCGGAAGAGTTAAAAAGTGTTTGAGCTCGTATGAGTCCAGAAGTTTTGTACTGCGAGTTGTGAATCTAATTAAGGCAAGTTTTCGCAATCTGTAGATCTCCTTCCCCAGTCAATCGCCCTTCTGTTTCCTCACTATAAGAATCGCCTTCAGATAAAGGGGACGAAGAATAAGACGATGGTGTTCTGGGCAGTTGTATTGATGTTACGCAATCATACCTTTTCTATAAACCAGGAAGTTTGTTGTGTCTGTTTGTCTGTCTGTCCGCCCGAAACTGGACATAACCTCAAAGCTAGCGCGAAAGGTCGGCTCAAGTGTGGGTTGGGTGGGGCATGGTAGGAGAAGTAAACGGTGCTCATGAAGTTTGCCGTACTCCGCCCACTGTGGGCGGGGCGTACGTTCAAATGTCCGGTGTTTGGATAGAAAATACTATGATTCGTTCCAAAAGAGCCTAGGCGTCGGAATGACGTGGGCCAAAATGAGTCCAGTGTGTTTGTAGCAGATAAAGGATTCCTGCCTTCAGTGAGAGGGGCGCTCCACATAGGTGGCAAGACTTAGCTGGACAGCCTGACGCACGCACAATAGCTGATTGCGTGATGAAGGGTAGCTGGTGAAGATGAGTGTTGCAGCATTTGTGCAAAATTCAATCGCATACTAAGCTAGGACATGAGGCAGCAAAAGAAGGTCACGGCATGATCCATTCGATTTCGAATCCAAGCCCAATTCACTTCCTTTTTCTGCTTTTCTCCGCCTCCTCTCTAGTTGCAACTAACACTGCTTCTTCTCCGTGGCATATTCGTGGGTTGAAGTGTTTCGTCGTGCACTCTACGTGTTTGGGCAAAGATTCATGACAAGATCTTCCACAAATTGTAGAGGCAGCCCTATCCACATACACACGCTACAACATTATTTGTGCTCACTGTATATTGTTCCTTTTTGTCACTTAAATCAACAATAAAATTCCTTCCATACTTTGCTCAAAATTGGAGTTAAACTTACAACGACAAGCTTTTGACGAAAGCAAGCGAGTGGCCATTTACAGCTGTCAAGTTTGTTTTCATGCATTGAAATGTACGGAAATAATCTATTTCGTCCAGAGCTGTGAGTCTGGTCTTGATTCAGTTAAAGCCCTTCATTTGATTGATCGCAAAAAACCAATAACGAACATGTTCCTTTTTTGTGAGGAAAGCGTTCTTCTTCTGTGGGTAGTCCTTTGGGTACTGTGTATCTACGGAGATTGTGTCCATATTAGTGATGCTGCTTCCCTGAGCACACCAGTAACGAAGATGTCATCGATCTAAAGAAGACGAATTAGGAAAGGAAAGAGAAAAAATTTCGATCGATTCTGTAATTACCCAGAAAAAGCGTTGTGCGTGAGCAACACTGAGCAACCTCCACGATATAGCACCATGCTGGACAGTATAATGGGTACGGGTATCATTCCACTCCTCCTTCGTTACTGCCCTAAATTACCTCTTAAGAGTGCCTCATTTTTGGTTTCTTCCAAGGCAGTGGTAGGAGTAATGTGGGTGCAGGAGCCTAAGACTAGAGATAGGGAAATTTCCTGTGGAAGCATCGCTACCCCCCTCCCCTCCCCCTTTAGAGGAGGCCTCGTTTTCAACAGTGTTCACCATTTTTTCAACTTGGCCCGCCCTTTTCGTTGACGTGACCGACCCCATCAGAATCCGTGGTTGGGAGGGATTATCCCGTTAAAGAGAGCAGGTAAAACCGGACACCCAGACTCGCGGGCGACAGGAGCGAAGGGTATGTTCAGAATGGGGATGAAGAGAACCCTTCAGTCCGGTAGGTATATGTCTACCAAGAACACGCTACTCATATTGCAGAATAGTCCTAGTAACTTGTGCCTAACAACAAGGGAGTAACGAGAAAGAAGGGAATAATAATCTGTCAGAAACTGTATTCCCATTTTCGCAAAAATTGTAATATCGGAAATTTTTTAATTGTAGGTATCTGGTGTGCCTGTTTCGACTGAAGTTCAAAAGGCATGAATGTGATACCCACGCTGGGATTCAAAATGAAAGATGGTAGTAAATTTAATGATCATATCGTGAGATATCGGGAACTTCTACAATACCGAGCGGTTAGATCATATTCAGAAATTGGAATAATAGCAGCATGTTCGAATTCTCACCGGGCAACGTCTGCACTGCTGTCGACGGAAAACAGGAGATCCAATTTTTGCATAAAATTTGATTGCTTCCCAATGTGACCACATGAACGTCTCCCAGAGCCCTTGTGGCCCCACCTCCCCGGACGCCCCTTCTCGTTGCAACTTACACGGGGGCTGTGTCTCAGCTAGATTTTCCTTTTTTCGCGTGAAACTTTGTATGTGGTCCGCAGAATGGGGACACAACATAAAGGTATGGGTAACAGAAGAACTCAAATTTCCGTGGACAGTTCTTATAACTGGCGTTTCCCATAACAGACACCGTTGGGTACCCAGGTCGACAAACTTGTGCGAAGGAATTGGTTTCACTCTCAATAAGTTTCCACTTACATCGCACATAAGCATGCAACCTTCATAGACGATGCATGCCGTTCTTCGTTAGCATGACCACGCGGCATAACCATAGTTCCGCATGAACTGATATTCTGCTACCACCTGATGGGCAGGTAGCATGGTGTTTATGAGCGATATGTGGATGGCACGCTCGCACTACTATTATGATGACGCCGCTGTTTCTAATTTGGAGATGAAATCACTTCCATTCTGTCTCTAGGGGAAACTCATTCGGAAGATTCGGAGCTTTCAAAGATCGAATCACAAATTTTTGCGAATGAAACAAGTGATAGACCCCTGCAATACCATGCAGAAAGGACAGTGTACATGCTCACGGGGACAATTATCGGTTTCGTTTTTGGCGCGAAAGTAACACCGCACGCGGCACCGCAAATCGATAACGCGAGAGCTTAGCCTACTGTGAGTGGTCTATCGTGAAACGTGGATCACTTCTCATCTTCCAGTTCATATCTACTCTAGACTGAAGTCTTGGTGCGCCGGAAATAACGCCCAGTCGGATCAGCTACTAACCATAAGATATTAGGTTGTGTACAAGTTTGTGTCAGTTTCTACACCCTCTTGTTCATCTGAGTCTTTTGATTGAATACAGCGCTATGGGTAATGTGGTGACTGGAATCCCTGAAAGAAGTCGCTCGCATGGGAACCAGGGGCCTAAGAAGCCTAGCAGTGGCGAAATCCCTGTCGAAAAGCGCGTTCTCGAGCTGTAGAGACGGCGTAGTTGTTAACATCTGACGCCTTTAGATGACAGGCCCCGCCTCCAGGCGACGTGATTCCTGATTAGCCACGGTAAGAGTTGAAGGTATCGCGGCGCGTTTTCTCAGTTTTAGCTTAAAGCTCACTCTAGAAAATATTTAGATGCTGTCAAATTTCCGAACATCCCTTCATGTTTGCGACTTGGCAACATGCTAGTGGAAATCTCGTTCGGACTACCCGCTTCTTAGCGGAAATATAGTCCGCGTCGATTATCACCGGTAGCAAGGGAATATTCTCTTGTCTTCAGCTATGTCGTTACCTTTTCTCTTCTCCGCCGTGTTACTAACAATGAGCACCCACCTCGACGTTCATATTCACTACATTTTTCTCTGCTCGTCCGAATTTCCCCTGTCACTGCCTTCAACATCTAGAAGCTATAGAAATGGAGTATTTTTTTTTCGTCTATCATCAGGGTTGTTAAAAAATATACACGTATATCTCTCAATAGGATTGTTCCAACTTCACACAATGATACTGCTTGTTATTTCATATCACTCGAATGTTGGTTGTTTTTGAGGCCTAAAAATGAAGTACTCGGCAGAAATATGCACTTTCAATATCTCCTTTTTGTCGCCTACCGTTGAAGTCAGAAAGAATGGCCATCCGTGCATTTGATAGAGCTTTTTCTGCTCCACAAAAATGTACCGTTCGTCTTCTGAATTCTTTTATAGTTCAATATTTCTGAGAATTAGAGATGTACTCAGCGAAAACATGCGCTTTCAACAACTGCCTTTTTTCGCCAGAAATCGATATTTCATTAGAAAATTTTATATAACCAACAAAAATTCGTACTATAGCACTGAATTGATCAACGTTCTCTCATCTCACTCGTATGATTCGATCTGGCTCGAAAAACGTCAACTTTTCTGGACCTCAGTGTGCTGAAAGTGCAGATTTTGGGCAACAAGTAAGTTCATCTCTGGACCTTAATAACAAGAAGCAGTCAAAATCAGGAGAATGCAACTAATAACACCATTCTGTAAAGCTGAAAAAGCTTTGAAGAATATACATACACACATATTTTGTGTTCTCGATTATAGACGAGAAGGAGGAGATGCCGAAGGTGTAGATTTGTAACCTCTGGGTACTGCATTTTCTGAGCCCCATAAATATTTGTCGTGAGAAGGAGGAGACAATGCTGTGAAACAGGGAACAAAAGAAGGCAGGAATTATTCCCCAACCTCACGCTTACTGGCATTATAACTCAATTTGGTCGGGAATCCAGAACAAATGCATCCTTTTCTATGAATTCATCTGCGCCCTCTCCCAGTGACTTGCCCGTTTTAGGGTCACATTCTAGGGTCTACCGGCGGGTCATCTATTGTACTTTGATCTTCTTCTCCCTGGTACATCAGATGGAAAAGAGTTGAAGCTGTCTCCGGCATCTAGTGCACTACTATTCGGAATAACTCAATACACAAACAGCAGCTTAGTTGGTAAGGATGTTTGTCGACGTAATCGCTGCAATTGCCTGGTCGAGTACGAGTCCAGTCGTAGAAGAGTATCGCAATTTGTTTCATCCCCGATTAGACGATATTTTATGTTTTGGAACCTTTTGAAATGGCGTGATCGGCGGCAAAGTCGCTTGGAAAATTAGGTTGCTGTGCTTCAGGACCGCCAACTAGGTCACTGATCCACGGCAATTGTGTCGCCGCACGCGCCGAGTGACTTGCTGTTCCGTTGTGAATTTGCCGCGCGCTACAAAGCGCGGTCGACGTCTCCTCGCGTGGCCTGACCTAGCTGGCCTGCCTGACACACAATAGCTGATTGCGTGAGAAGAATGGCTGATCAAGACGGGTATTGCAGCATTTGTGCAAAATTCAATCGCATACCAAGCCCAAGACAGCAAAAATGAGGCTTTTGAGACTGCATCACTGTCCCAAAGAGTTTTGGTGGTTCTTTCTTCTGTTGTACTATTACTGTACCATAAGTTTATTGTTCTACCATTTACAATCATTCTATAAAACAGATTACAATACGTACAGGTTACTGTTATCTATTCTCCTACGACGACATTGTTAGAGCTCATTTCCATTGTTTCCCTTCCCTACATTCCATGATTTCTCCACTCCTAGTGTGGGTCCGCGAGGGGCAGGAAGATTGCCTTGCGCCCTCTTTCCGCTACCGCCTGTTACCGTAACCAAGTACGAGCGACCCACTGAGGTCGCCGTCATGCCGGATTACAAGGAGAGCCGCCCGCTCGGCTGAGCTCTTTTCTCTCTTCTGAACCTGTAGGAGGCTCCGCCTCCAATTTATCCTCGGCGCTGGTATGCTATCAATGAGTCATCGTGAACTCCGTTTCACGACACTCCCGAGGCCAAAAGGACGGAATTGTATGTCAACACGATTGATCTGCGGTTTTTCTGCATCCTCCCCACAGGAGTTCCAATCGATTACTGCATTTCATTCCATGCTTTCAAATTACTGAAGTTGAGCTCTTCACAACGTCATACTACAAAAAGATACACACTACAAAAAGATACACACAACGCATAAAAAGATTATATGCATATTAATAGATCAGTAATAAGAAAATGGTACACAATCACGAAAGTATCTTCCATTGCTGTTTTTTGTGCAGCCGCATGTGGTCGAAATAGCAGGTTGCGGTCAGATTGTTTCCGACATCGTGCCATTTTCGGAGGAATTCCACGTGTCGCCGTTTGTCGGTGTCCATGTTCCCATATCTCTCACTCGGGTGTGAAAGGTAGATAATTGATCTACCTTAGACGTTTCCCTGCGGTCTTCTATGAACTCTCTACGCTGGATAATGATGGACAGATTATCCAACAGTTCTTCCATTTTCCAGCATTTACCCGAGTCAAATTCCTTCGTTGCGATTTCATCCTGAGAGAGAAGGTTTCCGTTACTAGCTCGATCATATTTGCTGTATCTACAATTTCTCCCTGACGCTTCAAGGTTGCGACAATTGCCTGAATGTCGTTCAGGGTGTTGCGTAGTGACCTAGCGTCATCGCTGGATGGCCGCATTGTCTTTAGCTTACCAATCATTTCCCTGGTAATTCTGTGTGGATTCATAAATTGTTTCTTCAATTGCTCCACCGCTCTCTCGTAGGATTGGCCAGTACGCGGTATCATTTGAATTGTTCGGGCAGCGTCGCCCTTACAACAGTTGAGGAGTATTGAAAATCTTTCAATGTTTGAATATGGTTGTTTGTCAACCAACTCCTCGAATAGTTCCCAAAATAATGGAAATTCTGAGGATTTACCATGAAATTCAGGAATTTTCAGTTCATTACCGAAAAGACGGCGTTCAAGAGTGCGCCCTAAATTGTCTTGTGGCGTCTGAGTTTCAAGGTTCCTTTCATCGATGCCAGTAGCATTGCTATTAGACGGAGCATGTGCTGATGGGGTTGCGTACATAGGCTGTTGACCCACTTCCTGTTTGAGTGATGTGTCTTGGCACCTCAGCTCTACCATTCTTTTTTCTAGCAAACGTAGTCTGCGGTCAGCTTCTTCCATAATGTTTTCCCCCTCTTTTGTTTTCCAGTACTCATCAAACTCTTCTAGCATTTCTTTGCCGTTGCTTAGCTTGTTTTCCATGAGGGCATAGGAAAGGGAGTCATGATGTTCTTGATATAGGTCACTAACCGTTTCCTTTTGCCTTGCTAGTTTCTCGTGAAGTTCCTCTATGATGATTGATTTCGTTACTAGGAAGAGTTGCAGGTCTTTCAAGGTTGTTGGGAAGTGCCAGGGGGTCTGATACTCCTCGGCTTCTTCCATGAGGCCCATGAGGCCATTTAAGTTTCTAGTCAACTTCTGTTTGATCGCTTTCAAGCTCACGCCCGAGTATTGGGAAGACATAACACTTAACAGTGTGAAGCTAGAGTGAGCGACCAACGGCTAGCTTATGTATTTATACCCCTGATGAAATTGTTGTGATATTACAAGGATTCCTGTTCATGTTATGAGATGTGTTTCACATAAACATGTGATGATATGTAAGATAAGTTTCAATGATTCATGATGGAATTTCCAATGTTTTGGAAACCCCTATCTAAGAATTCTATCGCGACAGCACAGTGCCGGACAGCTGCCGTTTGTTTGCAAAAGCATTTCTTTGCAAATTGCAAAACAGATTTTTTATCAAGAATCTATGCAAAATGGTTGCAGACCACGGTCAAGTTGAGGCTTGGTCCCTTTTTTTCGTGGCGATTACTGTACGCCAAAAGTTGAAGTTTTCGGTATGGATTGCGGCTTTTGCAAGGGTGCGAACAAGCTGGAGTTACCAGCAATTTAGGAGAATGTCATTCGTTTGGCATGGTAGTAGAATTGAGACAACTGTTTAATAGTTCCCCTATTAATATCCATAAAATTCCCCTTTGCAAGGTACTGTCACGTAAACGAATTCATGGTGTTTACGTGTTGTCTTTTGCTCGTCTAGTGTCTCGTTGCGCGGCGCACTGTCTCGCCGCTGCGCCGGTTGACCTTTGAGCCGGACAAAAATCGTATTTTCTTATTTTTCTCTAACTAGTTTATTTCCGTTTATTTCTGCAGTAATATTCTGATTTCTAGATAATACCAGACTCCAAGTGTTTCCTTTTACCCTTTTACGTCGATTTCGTGTATTGGTAAAGAGAATACCCTGCGTTCCTCTTCGTTTTCTGCTGACTGGTCCTGGATTGCCACATGTCAGCGAACGGTTAGCCATAACTGCGTTCTCGCACACTGTCTGCGTTGAGTGCGTGAACAACTGGTTAGGAACATGCTAATTATTACTCAGAGCATGAGTTTCCTTTAGGGATAATATAGAGCATATCCCTACAAATACGAGCGGGGTTCCGATCCGTTACCACACCGCCATTGATATCACTATATTATAAGTTATTGATATGGCCATATTATAGTTTAATATCACTATTTCCATATATATAGCGGTGGTTCAGTGGTAGAATGCTCGCCTGCCACGCGGGCGGCCCGGGTTCGATTCCCGGCCGATGCACCATTTTGAGACTGCATCACTGTCCCAAAGAGTTTTGGTGGTTCTTTCTTCTGTTGTACTATTACTGTACCATAAGTTTATTGTTCTACCATTTACAATCATTCTATAAAACAGATTACAATACGTACAGGTTACTGTTATCTATTCTCCTACGACGACATTGTTAGAGCTCATTTCCATTGTTTCCCTTCCCTACATTCCATGATTTCTCCACTCCTAGTGTGGGTCCGCGAGGGGCAGGAAGATTGCCTTGCGCCCTCTTTCCGCTACCGCCTGTTACCGTAACCAAGTACGAGCGACCCACTGAGGTCGCCGTCATGCCGGATTACAAGGAGAGCCGCCCGCTCGGCTGAGCTCTTTCCTCTCTTCTGAACCTGTAGGAGGCTCCGCCTCCAATTTATCCTCGGCGCTGGTATGCTATCGATGAGTCATCGTGAACTCCGTTTCACGACAGAGGCAGCAAAAAAAGGTCACGGCATGGTCCATTAGATTTCGAATTTGAGCCCAATTCACTTCCTCTTCCGCTTTTCTCTGCCCCCTCTCCGATTGCGACAATCACTGCTTCCCCTCCATGGCATATGCGTAGGTTCAAATGTTTCGTCGTGCGCTATACGTGTTTGGGCAAAGATTCATGACAGAGCATCAAGATCTTCCACAAATGGTGCGGGCAGCCCCATCCACACAGACACGCTACAACATTATTCGTGCTCACTATATATTAATCCTTTTCGTCACTTAAAGGCAGCTTTGGGGGTAATGTGGTTATTGAGAAATCCTGAAAGAAGTTTCTTACATGGAAACTATGAGACTAAGAAGTCTATCTGTGGTGACATGCCGGTGAAAAAGTGCGAGCTGTAGAAACGGCGCAACGGGTCGGAGTTGAAGCCTTTGGATGATCGACCCTGCCTCCAATCGACGTGATACCTGGTTAGCTACGATGAGAGCGGCCATGCATATGCGGTGAGATCAAAGGTATTGCAGCGCGCTTTCGCAGTTTTAGCCTGAAGCTCACTCCAGAAAATAGATGTGATAAAGATGTTGATGAATTTCTTTCGGAGTACCTGCCTCTTGACGGAAAGATCGTCCGCGTTGAGAAGCAACGAGAGAAGGGGATCCTATCTCTCGGGTTTTTGACCATTTCCATCCGTTTTTTCCCTGTCCTGTCACTGTCACTAGGCATCCCGACTTTCGAATTCACTACTTCTTCTAATTTTCGTCCGAATTTCCCCTAATGCTGCCTTCGAATGAACAAAAACTTCCGCACTGCTCAAAATTGTCATGTTTTTTTTCATGCACTGAATGCACGGAAAAATCTATTTAGTCCGGAGCTAAATAGTATGGCTGTGATTTAATGAAAGCCTTTCATGATTGATCGCAAAAAACCAATAGCGAACATGTTCCTTTTTCGTGAGGAAAGCGTTCTTCTTCTGTGGGTAGTCCTTTGGGTAATGTGTATCTCCGGAGATTGTGTCCATATTGGTGATGCTGACATTGGCTGCCTCCCTGAGCACACCAGTAACGAAGATGTCATCGATCTAAAGAAGACGAATTAGGGAAGGAAAGAGAAAAAATTTCGATCTGTAAAATCACCCAGAAAAAGCGTTGTGCGTGAACAACACTGAGCAACCTCTTCACGGCTGGTAGAGTAACGATATAGCACCATCCTGGACAGTATGGTGGGTACGTGGTATCATTCCACTCCTCCCTCGTTACTGCCCTAAATTACCTTTTGAGATTCTAGATTTTCCCGAATAAGAGCTTCGTCTGGCAAACTGCTGCTTATTTGAATTGCTTCATTTTCGGTTTCTCTCAAGACAGTAGTGGGAATTATGTGGGTGTGGAGGACTAGACTAGAGAAGGTGATATATTCTGTGGATGTGCCCCCCCCCCATCCCCTGGTTAGGTGGAGGCGTCGTTCTTGACAGTAACCACCATTTTTTAACTTGGCCCGATCCTTTTCGTTGATGATTAGCCTATTTCTTAGGTTCTTGACCGTTTTTCTTCTCTTCATACGGACTTTTCTTCACACTCCTATTATTAAGCATCCCCACTCCCACGTTCATCAAATTTTCAAATTCCACCCAAAGTGCCCCCATCACTGCCTTCAGTCGAACTGCGAAATTCGAGCTCTATCAGCTGCTCGATGATCTCCTAATAATTACTGTTGCTGTATTCCTTGCTTCGCTGAATTACCGACGTAAGGTGTTGCGTTTGAACTTCCGTAGCGCATTTGTCCAGACAAAGCTTTGATGAAAAGCTATACAAAAATGTAAAATCGGTCTGCGATGAGTCCTCTGTCGTGAATTAGAATTTGTTATCCCTTGAATACCTTGAAGTCCGCTCTTCAAGGGTGGTCACGCCATTCTTGCGGGACGCATCCATGCCAGGCGTCGCGATTCCTTGCCACTTGCCGCCATCCCTGATCAAAGATCTTCTTCAGTGGATCGCTACATCTGGTTAGTGATCTTCCCAGCGGTTCACTCCACGAGGATACCAGTCTGTCACTCGGCACGTCCATCGGTTATCTCTGAGGCGGGCAACATAGCCGGCCCATCGCTTCTTTGAATCGTAGATGGCTTCGATCACGTCTCTAACGCAGGTTCGCCTCCGAATCTCGCTACTGGGAATTTTTTGCATAACCGACACACCACACATAGTTCGTTCTATAGCCCTTTGCATCGCTGTCAACTTGTTCTCCTCAGCCCAAGTTGTATTCCATAACTAGCATTCGTAGACTAAAGCTGGGAGGACACTTAACCACAGCTGTTATCCCATATCACCTAATTTTTCGGATCCAGTTCGTCAAAGATTTCACGCGGGAGATATGATCTGGTAAAAAGCGGAAAAGATGGGGGTCGCTAGGCAGAAGGTCTGCCCAATGCAACGCATGCTGAAGAACCTTTCACGCACGCTCTCTCAGGGCTACGAAAGTCTTTGTTAATCGTCCATTATTACGACCCCAGTCACTTGTCGTCAAAATCTGAATGATGTGCATGTGGAGCGTATATTTCCACATGAATTCTCCAGAGTTGGCAAACCACCGTTCGGTTCATCTATACTAGAGCCCTTCCTGTACACATCGTGGATATCGCGAACTGATCCAGCAGCTCCATGAAAAGACTCCTTTCTTGTCTCCATACAAAGCGAATAATAGTTAAAAATGACGATTTTCGCAGCATGGGTACTTCATTTCTTGCAGCCTGCACTCAACCACAGCTCATCTTTCAAAAAAAAAACGCAAAATAGAATCGTATGTGAGAAGAAGCGCATTCAAATGGCATACGAGGCTTCTTGGGTTATAATTGTATTGATTAAATTTTTACGCTCAAAAAATAAAGCGTCACAGGGTAATATGTATAGCAGGGACCTTCGAAGGAACTCGTTTCTCTACCCACAAGTGAAGTGCACTCGGCAGCGCGATCGAGAGCGTCACATCGCACGCCCTCACGACAAATGCATTCAAAGCCGGCCGTGGCACGCGCGATGTTGATTGATCGGGGCGAGGCCCTTACAAGGAACGCCCATCAGGGCATGACGAGCTTTTCAAGAAAGGTTTTTTTGCGTTTCATAGTTCACATATATCAAACATAAAACCGATCTCAAATTCGGCCAAATGGCTTTGGGGTCAAAGAATGCGAAGCGATTTCGACCAGTTTGTTACGGTGCTTTCCAGCGCGGCCTTCACTATATGCATAGCAGAAGACTCTTTAAACCCAGGCTGAAACCAGTGCGAACTCGATCTAATCGAGTCACTTAGGTTTATGCTTCAACTCCCCTCGGAATCCAGCTTTTGCATCTTCTGAATCTTCACTGTCCTGCGCCAAACTATTCGCGCACAGGGTTAGTGCACCTGTAGGTGCTGGAAATGCACTTGCAGGTGTACCCAGCGACGATTGTACTGTTAGAGGAGTTGCGAGTTATGGATGCGTTGCAAAGATTACATGCTCTTCACCGAGTATGATTGCAACCTGAGTTATTAGGAATCCAATCACCTCGTGAACATCATTTCCTGTAATATTAGGGCATACAACCATATGAAGGTATATAGTAATTTCCGACTCACCATCTTAATTTTGGATCGCGGAAAGGCAGAAAGTTTCTGCGCCTAAAAAACACAAGGTAAGCACCCGAATTCCTCTCGATTCACAACATTGCGGATGTTTTCTCTTTTACAAAGAAAAACGAGTTCATCATTATTTTGGCGCGAAGTCTGCGCGCGAGCGCATCGCGGAGCATGAATGCAACTCGCTCGCGCAGTTCCCTTTGCTCGAAAGTATGCAACGTTGTTTTCCCATCAACTCACATGTTATGCGCTGAAATTATTTTTCCCAAACCCAAAATCATGATGTTAATTGCTTGTAAAACACAAGGTCGAAGGAATTGCGCGAAAACTTTTCAAAATCTCTATGTTGGATACAGTACTCGGAGGAAAACCAAAAAACCTCTATTCCATCTCTAATGAGTCCAAAAATCTGAAAAAGCTGCAACCCGTTTGAATTCCGGTCGACCAACTTTTGAACTGCTGCCGTTGGAAGGCAGTTCAGCGCGCGAAATGGTTTGCTCCTACACCAAGTCGCCGATCATGGTAACCGCTTTGCCCCCCGAACCCCTCGTTAACGGTAAGTCCAAAAGTGTTGAAGACCTGGGATTGTTCTCTACCGGATTTCGATTTTCTGCGTGGTGCTTTACACGTGTATCGTAGTCAACACTATTAGGTTTATGCAGAATGGTAAAAACGGACTACTTTTTTCAAAACGCCATAACTTTGCTCAGACACAACTTTATTTGTCGAAATAAAAACCATTCGAATCTACACAACCTTGCCAACGATCTGGTAAAGGTATGCCATCATGATCAAATTCAGGATTGCGAAAATCAATTAAGTCAACGATGGCATTTTCAACATGCATCGTTTCGGCGAACTCCTTCTGACCCAGGTTTGCATCGAGAACCGGGAAAAAGTGGTAATTCGTCACAGATAGGTCTGAGGAATAGGGGGGGGGGGTGAGGGAGAGTCTCGATCAGTTTCTGCCGGGTGACTTGCAAACTGTGGGGTTTTGCGTTGTTTTGCGCACCCACTAAAAATATGATGCAGTTAGGCATCGAGCCTCTCCCTCACCCCCCTTATTCCCCAGACCTATCCCTGACGGATTACCACTTTCAGCGGTTTCCCGATGCAAACCTGCGGCAGAAAAATTATGCACGGTAAAAATGCCATTTTTGACTTTATTGATTCTCGCAATCCAGAATTTGATCGTGATGGTATATTTTTCTTACCACATCGTTGGGAAAATTCTGTAAATTCGAATGGTTTTTATTTCGACAAATAAAGTTGCGTCTGAGCGAAGTTATGGCCAATTACGTTTCGGCCATTTATTCTGCATAGACCTAATAATACATTACTGTTATGGAGGGAGAAAACACACAATTTTCGTAGACTAATCCTTGAATTCGCAGTTTAACTCATGGCATATATGGCTAAACATCTTTACCGAGAGCAGTAGAGATTATCAATGGAGCAATTCTTCTTCATGAAAAGGAAAAAACGTTCAACATCCCATCCAACATCGTCGTCAAATTTGAGAAGCACCACATTCTCATTGCATGTCAGCGCTAAGTAACGCAACTCGGCCAAGTGCTAAAACATTCAAAATGTCAATGGGTCAACATATTCTACCCTCTTTTCAGATTGATCTGAATTAGTGTGGGGTAGAGTAAGTATGGGTATGGAGCAAAGATGAAGAATTAAAAGAAGGAAATTGATACAATGCATATGCAGGTCGTGCTTGCACTGGACAGATTCCGACCGTTATAGCTGAATACCTTTTATTACACTTCTACCCTGACTTTCACTTTAAGTATCCGTCACATACAGTAGCGCTCAAAAGTCTTCGGCCAAAACTTTTTTGCCATAACTTTTTTTCTACTTGACAAAATTTGAAAAAATTTTAATATGTGGTGCCTAAACCTATTGTCAACATTTCCTTCTACTTGAGCGCCGCTTGCCACTTTTCATGATTTTTTACAAGAATTTACTACAAGACCACCCAAAAAAAGTAAGAGGCTTGTTCGAGAAAACCGGCTTTCTATACAAAAACAAAAAGAGCAAGCCTCAGAGAACATTAATATTCTGTTGAAAGACCACGACTTTTGATGACAGCGGCACTGCGGGACGGCATAGCGATGGCATGCCAAAATTGAAAAATTTCATATAACCACGTAACCTACGCCGTTGCGCGCCAAAATGGTATATTAAGTATGCAGTGTCTCCGAGTACAACATACTAAAATTTCTCTTAAATCGGTGCAGTTACAAAAAAGTTACAAGTGAAAAAACCCAGGTGAGAGACCATTTCGCCGAAGACTTTTGAGCGCTACTGTATATTCAAAATATATGTAGTAGTGGTCGTCCGTTTATTCAGTCAGTTTACGTATTTATGAATTTGATTGAACGTGAACGAAAAACAAAATTGAAAATTAAATATCAGCACACTTATCTAAAGCAGGCGAAACCTCTCCGAACGGTGTATCACTCCTGGTCCGGGATCAAAAAAAGTGCAAAAATGAACGAATAGAAAAGCAGACATTCAGTTATCTACATAATGATATACAAAATGAAGAGAATACCTTCAGTGTTAAGTTTCTGTAAGTATCCTTGAAGTCCGCTTGGAGAATGTCGCCATGAAGGAAACTTTCCTCTTCGATTTTTCTCTGGTCATTTGAACCACTTGGCTTGCCAACAGAGAAGAGAATGCTATAGCTGAACTGAAAGCGACCGTTGAGGAAAGAATGCTAACTGTCGGATCCGAGGGAAGCAGGAGAGTTACCTCGTTATGTTGCTGAAGATGACTGTAGGCGTTAAGAAAGGCAGGACTTTGAGAAAAACAAAATGTGACCTCCAGAAACCCAAAATAACTGAGAACCCTTTTAAGGAGCTTGTATTTCTGCGTATCCATCACTGATGTTTTGATCGGTACCACGTGGGTCTCTGATGACGCGCTCACTTTCAGGATGAGCTCAGCCAGCAGGGGATTCTAGCCTTTATTTATTGTAAGTGTAATGTCCCGTCCGGCTGCCGACGTTTGTGTTCTTGTCCGATGTCACAACAACAGGAAGTATCGATCTGTTTATCTGTGAATAGACAGAAGGAAACCAACGGTGTAGATTGAAGTCGTACAGGTGGACAGCCGGATACCGAAAGCACTGGGTGTCGAAAATAAACTGAACATCACTCTGCCCCAGGGTCTATATACCTTGTTTGTTTTGCACGAATTCAAGAATGATAGGATCACTATCATTTGTTGACCACACAACACCTCCCCCAGTAGAAAAGATGGGTACAACACAGTTAACTTTCTACTTATCAATGCAAAGGATGCAATCAACACTCAACAGTTAAACTAGCGAGAAGTATCTGGGTATCTGTGTACTGGTCTTCTTATCCTCGTCGAGCGTCGCAGTGGCACATCGTCTTTGTGAGCCTGTCGTCCTTGAGCAGCAGCATCTGTAGCTTGGGCGGTTTCCTCTCGTCGCTTCCACACGGCGTCTAATTCGAGCGTCTCAAGCAGGGTCAGCAACGACTTGTCTCCATAATTTGCAGGTGCTTTCGCATCACGACGGCGCAACTGATTGGCGTGCTTCCTCGTTGTCCTTCCACTTAGGCAAACTTCGTAGTTGACCTTGCCGATTCTTCTCGTGATGATGCCTTCTTTCCATATAAACTGCGGTGCTTTCCATACTTGAGCATAAATCGCTTCACCAACCACAAATTCCTTCGGAACAGCATTGTTTCTTTTGTTGAACTGCTCAATCATTTTCTTCCGATTTTCTTCTGATGGTGGTGCAGTTGATTTTTCCATAGGGCGTAGCAGACTTAAGCGTGTGCGAAGTTTTCTTCCTAAAAACACTTCTGCTGGTGTTCTGTTTTGTAAGCAATCGTTTGGAGTTGTCCTGTACGCTTGAAGGATCACGTTCAGCGTCTCTTCCGACGGCTTCTCCTCCCCTTTCAATTTCTTGATACCTCGTTTCAGTGTATCAACGAAACGTTCGACCTGTCCATTTGATTGCGGGTAGTAGGGAGCAGTTCTAACGTGCGTAATTCCTCCTTCTTCGCACATCGTCTTGAATTGTTCCGACGTGAATTGGGTTCCATTGTCGCTAACGATAGTTTCTGGGATTCCATATCTTGCAAAAATCTTCTTTAGTTCCTTTACCGTTTGGCTTGCAGAGATGCTTGTCATCTCGATAATCTCCGGCCACTTGCTGAATGAATCCACAACAACCATATAGAATAATCCGCAAACAGGTCCTGCGAAGTCTACGTGAATCCTTTGCCACGCATAAGCTGGTGTTGGCCAGGCTTCCAAAGGGACCTTGATGGGATTCTTTGCATATTCTTGACATCTTGAACAATTTCGTACTATTTCTTCACAATCTTTGTCGAGGGTTGGCCAATAAACATGACTTCTGGCGAGCGTCTTCATCCGTACGATTCCTGGATGACCAACGTGTAGCTCTTTTAGAACTTTGGCTTGTAGTTCTTCTGGGATGACAATTCTTTCCGCCACCATGAGGCATCCGTCCACGATCGATAGCGTTTCTTTTCTATTGAAAAACGGTAGCAGTTTCGAGTTGGTCTTCGGCCATCTCCCGGAGTTCACATATGACATGATATTCTTGAGTAAGGAGTCCTTCGCGGTGCAACCTCTAACATGTTCATGGGTTAGTGGTAGTCTTCTGATGCTATCTTTCAGCGATCTGGAAACATCATTTTCCACTGCTGCTACTACGACATCTTCGCTTGAATTTTGGTGCTTCTGCATCAGTCTTGAGAGACCATCCACTTGTCCAAACTGCGTGGTTTTGACATAGTCAATGTCAAAATCGTAACCGAGCAAAATCGTTGCCCATCTCATAAGGCGATTTGCGGAGTAAACCGGAACTCCTTTCTTGTCTCCAAAAATTGCTAACAATGGCTTATGATCTGTCAACAGTAAAAACTTTCTTCCGAATAGATACTTGTGAAACTTCTTGACTGCAAAAACAAGTCCAAGAGCTTCCTTCTCAATTTGTGAGTACTTCTTCTCAGCTTCTGAAAGTGACCTTTAAGCATGCGCAATAGGTTTCTCCGAACCGTCTGCGTATCTATGAGAGATAACGCATCCAATACCATAATCACAGGCATCAGCTGCCACAACAATTTTTTGTTGAGGGTCGTAGTGCGCAAGATTGGCGTCGCTTGACAACGCTTCCTTCAAATCTTCAAATGCTCTATGTTCCTTTGAAGTCCATCTCCATTTCACATCCTTTTTGAGTAACACATCTAACGGTCCACGGAAATTCTTCATAGATGGCACAAATGCGGAGTAGTACGTAATCATTCCCAGAAAAGATCTCAATTGTGCAACATTCTTCGGTTCATCCATGTTCTTGATGGCTTCAATTTTTTCTGGATTGGGTCTTCTCCCATTCTTGTCCAAAATGAAACCAAGATAACGTATTTCTGGCTTGGAGAACGTACATTTGTCTAGACGAACCTTGAATCCATAGTCAGCTACTCTTCTGAATACTGCAAGCAGATTTTCTTTATGCTCTTGTTCGTTTCTGCCGCTCACTAAGATATCGTCGAGGTAGGTGGCTACACCTTGTAATCCGGTCACCATCTTATTCATAACTTTCTGGAAGATTCCTGGTGCGGTCTTGATTCCAAAGGGTAATCGATTGTACTTGAATAATCCTTTATGTGTATTTATGACGACTTTCTTCTTCGCTTCTTCTGAAAGTTGCAACTGTAGGTATGCGTCCGATAAATCGATTTGCGAGAAGATCATCCCTCCGTTTAAGGATGCGAAAATATCCTCTGGCATAGGTAAGGGATAATCGAAAGACTGTAAGGCTCTGTTTAGCCCAGTTGAGAAATCAGCACATATTCTCAACTTTCCATTTTGCTTCCTGACACAAACAATGGGAGCGGCCCATTCACTATGGCTTACTGGTGCTATGACGTCCATTTGCACGAGCCTGTCTAGTTCTGCGTTCACAGCTTCTAGGGCTGCATGGGGTACCGGACGGCTATTGCAGAACACTGGGCGCACATTCTGATTCAGCTGCAATTCAACCTCTTCTTTGTTGCAGCGTCCCAATCCTTCTTCAAAAACTTCCGGATAAGTCCTCTTTAATTCTTCTTCGATTAAGGGGATGGATGACTTTTTTACTTCCGCTGCCATCATCTCCAAGTGGTACTTCATGTCCTCATTTGCTCGTATCCACTCTAGGCCAATGAGCGAGTTATACGGCGTCACATAGGCATAACCATCGGTTTCGGCATCCCTCATTTTAATCTTGCATTTCAACTTCCCATGAATCTTCATTTGTTCTCCGCTGGCATTCTTCACAACGATATTTGTTCTCTCCAATGCTGGGGATCCCACCTTCTTCCATGTCTTCTCGTTGAGCAATGTGATGTCGGATCCTGTATCCAGCAGAAATCTGACGTGATAGTTATTCACTAGTGTGTCAACATACACGCGAGGACAGTTTGCTTCAACTGCCGCGTTCGAAATCTGGACTGTGCGAACTTGTCTTCTTGGAGCCTTCCTACGCTCCTTGCCTTCTCGGTTGCTGCTTCGCATCTCCTTCGTCGCATCTTCTTGAGCGCCTGGTTTCTTCTGTTGTAGAATGTCACAAAACTCCTCTTTGTGACCAGTTTTCCTGCACTTCTTGCAGTATCAGGGTTTGGATTTGCAGTGACGTGCATAGTGGTTGCCTCCACAGTTCCAGCATTCCACTTTTTGCCGCTTTTCTACGGTCGTTGCTTAAACAGTCTTCGTATATCCTGCAACGATTTCACTGTCTCTTTTAAGACTCAAGAAATTTTCGCATTCTTGATGTAACTCGTGCAGAGACACACTTTTTCCAGCCTTGTGTTCTCGATCAAGTATTGCAATCAGCCTTTGCCTGATTTCTGCTTCTTGATGTGACTTTAGGCCAAAAATCCACAGAAGACATTTGATTCCGTCTGAGTCTAACTCGTGAATCTTAGCCTTTTCACAAAATTCATTCACACGACCAGTATACGATAGGTAGTCCTCAGCGTCGCTCTTTTCTAGCTTTAGGCACTGATATCTTGTAGTGAACAGTGACGTCTTATGATCGAAAAGCTGCTTCAATGCTTCTACTGTCTCATCGAATCCGATTTGGGAAACATCCTTGGGTAGGACATGCCTCTGGTACTTCTCGAATGTCACTGAATCCAGTTTCTCACATAGTAGCCTCACCTTGTTACTTTCTGTGAGTTGTTTTGCGTCTTCGGAAAACACTTCCTTGTATCTTGAAAACCATTTTGAGAAGCTCATGTCAGCATCCGGGTCGAAAATGAATTTCTCGATTCGGTTGCTTAAAGCTGCCATCACATTCGGGAGTGTCACTTGCTCTTCTGGGTTACCGGCTCCTTGGTCACGCTGTGGCGTACGATTTATCATCTTCATCATTGTCGAGGCGAGGTTCCTTTGCTCTTCGATCAATTCTTTGAACACCGATAAAACTGTGGCTGGGTCCATTGTTCCACCAGCAGTTCAATAACAAATAGGGAAAAGAGTAGCAGAAAGCAAGTTTCTTCTTCCGTGCACGTGAGGCTTGTCCCACTCGAGTGTCGCGGAAAAAAAGCTATCCAAGGTAGAGTTCTTCAGAGATCCTGATCGCCACTGTAATGTCCCGCCGGCTGCCGACGTTTGTGTTCTTGTCCGATGTCACAACAACAGGAAGTATCGATCTGTTTATCTGTGAATAGACAGAAGGAAACCAACGGTGTAGATTGAAGTCGTACAGGTGGACAGCCGGATACCGAAAGCACTGGGTGTCGAAAATAAACTGAACATCACTCTGCCGCAGGGTCTATATACCTTGTTTGTTTTGCACGAATTCAAGAATGATAGGATCACTATCATTTGTTGACCACACAACAGTAAGCATATTTTCCTACTGCCTCAAAAGGGAGATAGTTACCTGATTTCTCAAATGGCCATTACCGTAGGTGTTGCGCCAAATTTTCCTTGTTGATGAGTCCTCTGCTCTAACATGCACAACTACCAAAAAGTCCACTCCACTGCATAATGAATCTCTGGGTACGATAGTGCAGTTGATCGGTGCTAATCGCTGAAATTCGCCGTTTGGGAGGGACATTTACGAATTGCTGTCTTTTATTCACTGCTGAGAATAATCATACGCTTACCCACGAAACATCCGAAATTCCCCATTACAAAGTGTTTCCGAAAAAAAAAATATCAGATGGAATGTGGAGCAAATGAGAACGCGTAATTTGCACAACAATGCACATTTTGAGCTTGAAAACGTGAAAAGTCTTCCTTTCTCATTCTCTTGGGTGCGTCATAACACAATATGCCGCTCAGTCATTAAACGCCTTTCAGAATTTTTTAGAGGAAAAAACAACAGAAAGAAGCAAATGCTGAGTCAATTATCTAGTGGCTTTAATATGTGCTGTTCCGGAGTCTCATGGTTATCTGGATGTTTAAGAACAGTTGCGACTCCAAGATATTTAGTCAAAAGACTCAAAAAACCCCTCAGAAGTCTCGAAAGACTTAAAAATATCTTTGCATACTTCGGCGTTTACCGCCTTCTTCAGGCCTGAAACTGTGGTGGTTAGCTAATTATATATGATATAATTGCTTACGGCCCCCTCCCAAAATATTTTTTGTGGGGTGACCCACCCTGCCAGAGACGAATGGTGAATGACAAACCCACCCGGTCGCACCTTAAATAGTGAGGACGTTAAGTTATGATATAATTGCTTACGGTCCGGTCCAAAAAAAATACTCTGGGACGGGGCCGTAAGCAATTATATCATAATTTAACTCATATATAATTAGCTAACCGACACAGTTTCAAGCCTGAAGAAGGCGTTAAACGCCGAAATATTGCAAAGATATTTTCAAGACTTTCGAGACTTTTGAGGGGTCTTTGAGTCTTTTAAATACATCTAGTGGCTCTTCGATGAAAACCTACTAAATGCGATTATTTAAGCTAATATGAATTCTTCAGTAATTTCTGGTGCACTTATGACCCCATTTCATTGAGAGCCTGGTTGACTTCCCCATTTTCTCGATATTCTTGGCATATTGTCCGTATGAAATTGAGATTTTGGTCCCGATTTTAATGACAAAACTCTAGTGAGGCGTGTTGACTCGGTACTCGGACGGCTGCGTAGTTTCGAGGATGACGCACAAATTCGGATGTCTCTGGGATGAAATTACAGTCACATCATGGCACTTCCTCCTTCAAAGTTCTTTTCTGAGGTGGAGCTTGTCCATGGTGAGATCTTACCGGTAGAATCAGTTGCTATCCGGGTCGTCGCAGTTGCAATGATCAAGCCAGGGGAGGCAACCCAGTCCACTTAGCTGGGCTCTGTCAGAATGGGCTCAATTTTCGCGACGTTCACCGGTCATGAACAGTGCCTTACTCGTTTTCCGTCAAGAAAAGAACGGGTGATGCTTTGTAACATCCGATAAGCAGTTCTCAGTGAGAGATTAATTCTTGGAGAATTTCAATCTTCCGGTGTGAACCAAAAATTGACTCTGCTCTTGAAAGATGGCGCTTTTCTCTACGAGAAAATAGGGCGGAATGCCCAAAACTCTATTGAGGTTCATGCACTGCATTATCGTTGTAGAAATTATAGTTGATTGCGTTTTACCAGGCCAATTTTCGCGCTCTCTGATGATTATCCAGTCCTAATTTTTTGATGGTTCTACTTTTTCGGGGCAAAATAGTAATTTTCTTTTTTCATTATCTGTAAAGCAAAATATTTATGACAACAAGGCTTTTCGGAAAAACGGCGATCAACGAGAAAACATCGATTGGGTTGATGCGGGAGAATAACGTTCACAGGCTGAAATTCTGTGTTAGTACGTGGCTTTCGCATTTGCTGCAGTTCCTGTTCGAAGAATTTTCTTGAATCATCTTCCCATGGTACTTTTGGGACGATTCATAAGTAGCCGTATCATTTTTCCTGCACTGTGTGATGTAGATTTCGTGACTTTAATTGAGATATTCAGCTCATCTTCAAAAGGCTGTACATAGGATGAATAAAACTCACCCAATCGAGAAAAGGCTTTTTCATGTATTCCCGCCTGATTTGTAAATTTGTCCTTTGCACCTCTTGCTGTCGATGGGATCGTGCGTCGGTGGCATTGGGCAGAATGCGCTTGAAAAGTTTGTGTATTTGTCACATATTCTTCTATCACGAAGGGCTGAGCAACAGGATTTGGACTTAAAAACATCTACGACTAGGATACCAAAGAAATTGTGCTCAATCCACTGACTTTACCATTACACGCGCTGTCAATTATTAGGTTGTCGCATTGAAATTTTCACTTTTTTTAAGTGATCCTATATTTTTGTTCAAAAACTTCCAGAACATTTCCTGGCTAGAGATGTATGAGGGTGTGTTCCTGCGCAATCGATACTGTTTGTGTTATCCGCTCAAGCATTCTAACCTATTAATAATGAGCCTTTCACGCAACCAAGTCCGTTTGCTTCCACTTCACCAATATCGTCTGAGACACACAGCAGCTGAAGCCCATCGGAACATTTGCAGTACGATGTGCGAGTCCAGCCTCTTCTACAAGACAGCCTTGAACTGGTTCAATAAGTTCGACTATGGGGACTACGAGCTTGAAGACTCACCACACCCCGTACGCAGTGTAACCATCGATCTGGAACGCCTACGCGAAGCTGTACAAGAGACCCCAGAATTTCTAGCCGCGATCTAGCGAGGCATTTCAGTGTCATCACTCCACAATAGCTAGACATCTTCATCATATGGGAAAAGCACAATGGGGATCTTGGATACCACATCAACTGACTGCAACCCATCAGCATCAGCGGCAGCGCATCGAGGCCTGCATGGCAAACCTGTCCGCACACAGGAACTCGAGCTGGCTTTCCAATTTGGTTACTGAGGATGAATCATGGGTGATGTACGTCAACCATAGCTGCAGGCGCCAATGGCTCGGAGAAGGCGAGAAAGGAGTGCCAACACCACGACCTGAACAAGGGGCTCGGAAGGTGATGTTGTCTGTCTGGTGGAATGTGCGGAGAGTGGTTCACTGGGAGCTGCTACCGGACAATACTATTGTCACCAAGGAACATTATTGTGAGCAGCTGGATCGCCTGAGCGATAAACTCAGATTGCAGCAGGATCGTATTTACTCTTTGCATGACAACGCTAGACCCCATGTAGCTACAGTCACTCGCCAAAAAATCCTGAGTTTGGGCTGGACTACCGCGGTACACCCTCTGTACTCGCTCGACCTAGCCCCAACAGACTACCACCTTTTCCGCTCCCTGAAGACGTTCCTAGCTGAACAATACGATTCTCGGGAGCACCTCGAATCCGACCTTGCAGAACTTTTCACTTCTAAGTCTTCCGATTTTTACCGTAATGGCATATTAGACCTACCTCGTCGTTGGCAGAGAGTTAATGATTCTAATGAAATGTACTTTGGATAAATCGATTTGATTGTATTGTTAATAAATTGAACTGAATTTTTTGTTGATAAGGTGGAAATTTCAATGCAACAACCTAATAGCTCTGGCGGTAAAGCTATTCATACTCGACGACGCAATAGCGGTCACAGTTATGGCGTTCGGCCAACGCAGCGCCCTTCGCAATACTCTTGGTGGCTCCACGTCGCACGAGCTCTGTCGATCGTATCCACGGAGGAAGTACTTACAGAGAAATGTTACTTTGTTACTTTTAAGTTCGCTTGCTACTGAACATTAAAACGCGAGCTTGTATTGATGCACCAAAAATCTTATATTTCTATGCCTTATGCGAATTTGAAACGCTGTACCGCTGAACAAAAGTAGGATGCTGATTCACGTTCATAGTTTGCGGTGCCGGCAGCAGGGCGTGGCTGCTTGTCTGTGAGTCTCCGCCTGTGCCACACAAGTTCCCACTCACATCGTAGATAAGCATGCAGCCTTCATATACGATGCATGCCGTGCCTAGCATCATTAGCAGTGTGAAGAGCCGTTGCTGAAGTCGTACTGTTGGGGACAACGGCCGCGTATAGCGCATCGTAATTACTTTCTGGCTACTCCTCATTGTATTGCGCGTCGCTACGTACAGCAATGCGTACTTCACACATCCAGCGAGAATCTGCAAAAAAGGAAACGTAGTAATGGTACTATGCGCTCTTTGAATATGCAAAAATGGGTAGAAAAGTGGACTAGAGTGTACGAATACAAACGAAAGCTTATCGATGATGTAAATAATTTATTGCAGACGATTGTGGACAACAAGAATGATATTAGCCCTATGCAGAACCTGCGAAGGAAATCTGGCCAGAAGCTAGTAGTTCAAAGATCTTTTTTTGAGCCTTCACAGAATGAGTTGTGATGATCGTGAGATGGTCTACCGTGATACGTGATCACTTTTCACCTGCTGTCTCTCCCTAGTTCATAAGTACTCTACACTGAGAGCATTTTAGCGCGCCGAAAATGACGTCCAGTCAGTAGATCGGTTTTTATTTCCTCTTGTTCTTCTGAGTCCTTTTTGCTAAACGGCAGCATTAGGGATAATGTGGCAATTGGAATCCTTGAAAAAAGTCACTCACATGAAAATCAGGGTCTGAAGCGTATTAATGGCGAAATCCCCTCGAAAAGCGTGCCCTCGAGCTGTAGGGACGGCTTAACTGTTAACAACGGACGCCTTTCCATGACAGGCCACGCCTCCAGGCGACGCGATTCCTGATGGGTGAGGCTACTTACTCCGGGATGTTTCTTTTTGGGAAGACTTTCTGCTCTACAAAAATGTACCATTCGTCTTTTGAATTCTTATAGTTTGATATTTCTGAGACTTAGACATGGGATACTCAGCGAAAACATGCGCTTATAACAACTGCCTTTTTTCGCCAGAAATCGATATTTCATCAGAAAATTTTATTGAACCAACGAAATTTGTACTATAACAGTGAATTGTTCGACGATCTATTATCTCACACGTATGATTCGATCTGGCGAGGAAAACGTCAGCTTTTTTTGGATCTCAGTGCTCTTAAAGTGCAGATTTTGGTCCACAGATTACTTCGTTTTTGGATCTCATTAACAGCAAGCAGTCACATAATCAAGAGAAAGCGACAGATAACATTATTTTGTAGAACAGAAAAAGCTTTAAAGAACTTTTCTGAACCCATAAATATGTATTTGTCGAAAGACGGAGACAATTGTGTGAAACAGGGAACCAAAGACGGCAGGAACTCATTTCACTACTTAACCCTCAGTGACATTGTAAATCAATTTGATCCCGGATCCAGAACAAATCGCATCCCAATCTCTGATTTCGTCTGCGCCCTCTCCTGTTGATTTGCTCGTTTCAGGGTCACCTCCATAGACTGGCGAGTCATCTATTATACTTTTATCTTCTACTCTCTGGTCCATCGGATAGAGAAGGGGTGGGGGTCGATTGGTCGGATTTTCGCGCAGCCGCCTGCGGCGAGCGGTGCGACGAGTGCGGGTTGTTCATGTTTTGTCCGTTGAAAGAGCAACTACCACAGCATATTAGGACTCCCAAGCTTCCAACCTGCAATCTTTGAAGTTCCCTCACGATTTCGCCCACGGCATACTGAGCGGAATTTCAACCGACTGCAGCAAGTCGTGCTGACGCGGCGAAGCGATCGACCAATCGACCCCACCGATTGTGATTCACAAACTACCGGAAATGGACACGTTCCGCGAAAGGCATCGCAGCGACATGAGCCCCGCTGGTCCTGCCGCAAACTGGGCGAGGGGAGACGGTCGTTTGGCGCGACCTCTGCAGCCAATTTTCCAACGGGGCGCTGCCAAAGCTCATCCCCTCAAAAGGCTTAGGCAAATCTGGCAGATCCCAGACGGCGAAGGACACGCCCCCCACGGTGAGGAATGGCTCCTGCGACCCCTTGGAAAATTAGCTGCAGAGGCCGCGCCAAACGACATACACCCCTGGCCGAGCGCTATGAAGCGTCTCTTTGCGTGATCTGGCACAATTTCAGTGTCCTCTGTCGTTATATCGTTTCCCCTAGATCGCTACGGCACATACTTCGGGTTACCTTACAAAGCACTTTTTCGTGGCCTTTGGTTCGTGCGCACACAATTTGCAACAAACTGCGGCCGACCATGGTATTTTCACTGGAGAGCGTTCGCAATGGGCATATGGACCGAGGTGGTTAGAGTTTACGGGACATGGGTTGTTCCTTCCTCCTTATCGTGGGTATAAGATAAAGCTTCTCATATGTAAGATTCCTATTCGTTTAGCACTTCTATATCATCACTTGGGTTGGTTATTGTTCTCCTCATAGGGCTTAAATTTGAAAAATTAGTGACAATCAGATAGAGTCCACTTCTTGGATTGATCATGTGACATATGGACACACATGAAGATATCAAACTCTGCAGCTTCAGCAACGAAAATATGTGAAGCGGACCGCTCCCATTGCATCACGATTGTCAAATAAAGTAACTTTCATTGAGAAAGGTAGGAATAAATCAACAAGGAACATAACATGTTCGTGGGCAACTTGGTACGGATTCACTGGAAAGTGCACCCTCTGATCAGTGCAAAAAGACAAAAGCAGATACTATAGTCATTGCACTTTGTAAAACAGCCTTACAAAAAGAATAATAAGTGATTTAATCGAAATTACGCGAGTCTTTTCCCTACTATATATAAAACGCTTCGCCTGTCTGTCTCTTTGTCCGTCCGTCCGTCTGTCACGGAATTGGGTATTATATGAGAAACGACTTGTGGGGATGGAGACAAGTGTGGTACCGGTAGGGCATGGGACAAGAAGAAAAGAGCACGCATGGACCAACTTAAGCCACGCCCACGGTGGGAGGGGCGTGCAGTGGGATGTTCCGTTGACAGACCGAAAATTATAAATTGGGTTTCAATATGTCCCAAACGTGGAGAAGATGGATTTAGGTCGGTTGAAGGACACGAAAGAATCCTGGGCACACAGGGCGGAGCATTCGGGTGGTGGGCAGAGCTTGAACGTTGCATGAAACAACCTGTGAAGATGGGGACAAAATTGGGATTGGTAGGGCACGGGACAGGAAGTAAGGAATCCCATGCACCAGGTGAAGCTTCTCCCACGGTGAGCAGAGCGTATACTGAATACGCTGTCCTTATGAAAAGAGCAGTTTCGATCGATCTGACGGACATAGTGTTTCGAGCACAGTAGTGTGCGCCAGCCAACTGTAACGAATAAAAACATTACATACAAAAATCTTCCCAAATAACCACGTATGGAAGAAAGGGAAAGCTAATGTCTTGACGAGGTCTTCGAGCATCTTGATCCAATCCCGCACGATTGCGAATTCTCGCTCCAGTGAAATACGCCATGGGCGACCGCGTCGCCTTCACTTTGCCGCGTGCTAGTCCGTTCGAGCCGACGGCCCGTCTCCCCATGAAACACTGTCATTCGAATAAAACAGCACAGTGTTTAAAAATGTTCACCTTCACTGAATTCTTTTTTTTTTCAGAATATTTCAAAGTATATGAGGGATCAAATCAAGTCGGGGAAGGGGGGGGGGGGGAGACGCAATTTGCGTCAAATTTTCACCGACGTCAAAGCTTCTTTCCCTCCCTAGGCTTAGGCTAAAGCAGATGAAACCTATGCTTTGACAGATGCTTTTTCATGTGGAAGCAGAGGATATCAATTTTAGCCTAAGCCTAGGGAGTGAAAGGAACTTCAACCTTGACGCCCCACCCCCGACTTGATTTGACCCTATATGAGTTTAGTATGGTGACAAATTACACACACAAAGAGACCCCTCTCTCAGCAAGTATGATATGAAGTATATAGCGCAAACCGTGTGGACCCTACGATCCTGTGATGGTTGAATTTTTTTCATGATTTCTCGTTGCTTCTTGATATTTTCTAAACCTCTCAACACAGTCATGTCAACTAGCAGATCCGGTTCCCTCAATTTTGTGAAAGTAGTACATCTACCGCTCAACAGAGCACAACATGTGGCTAACAAGGAGCACCTCTCTCCTCTCCAAGGAGAAGAAGTAGAGTTAGTGGACGAAAGAGAAGGGAGATGGATGGAATCGTCGAATACGAAGAAAATGCGGTAGTGCTTTGAATCTCGAAAATGTAGCTAGGAAACCGCTCGTTTTGATTCTTACATCATTCGCGTTGTCAGGCAGAAGTCTACGTGAGCTTTGTTGGGTCACATTATTATGACTCGAAAGCCGAGTCCGATGAGCTTTTGTTGGCAACGTGGCGTTTCCATCATGGTCATGGCGTGGTACTCACAGCTGAAAGCGCTTAAAAAAGTCGAAAACTTTTTGGTGAGATTAGAGATTGCTCCGGATTGTGCTCTACAGGCGTATTCGGTCAAGGGATTCTATCTGATAAATTTTTGGAAGAAATTTTTGAAAGTTCTTAATCGTAGTCCTTGCTACCACCCTATTTCAGTGTGTATTGTCCTACTGAAGGCCGCAAGGTGTCATCACCAAGATTTTTATATATCATTCGATAGCATTTTTTCCGGTAGTATCGAGTTCAGTGAAACCAGAATTTTGTAGTTCCATCTTATATAGCTCGACGAGCTGATTTCGAAAATATATTCAAGTCTGATGAAAATATCAATAATCAATCGACTCATAACGAGGACGATGGAAACGCGAAAACGCGTTTTCGCGCCATTTTTACAGCTGTCCAGAGCTACATCCGCTCTCACTCGTGCTGGTCACGCCCTCTTGAACTTTCTATTGATCATTTCAGCTGAAAAGACCTGTAGTTCGAGTGGATGGGCGTGTCCAGTTATGACGGAAAATCGCGTGGCCGCCAGCGGTGAGCGGCTTGGCGGGTGCGAGTACCAGTGGCAGGGCATGCCAGCCTTCAAGCGAGGCGTGTGGCATGGGTGCAGGAGGCAGGGTGGCATAGGTGCAAGAGGCAGTGTGGCATTGGTGGAAGTGCAGAGGTGACGCAGCCACGCTCTGCCGGGATCCCAGGTAAAAACGATTCGCAAGTCGTGCTGATGGCACCGAGAGTGCGATGACCGCGAAGCGATTTTCCGTCATAAGTGCACACACCCGAGTGGATGTAGCTAGGTGTTGGCGCATTGTGGCGGCACAAGGGTGCCGCCTGATTGGACCTATTGTCCCATGAAGATGCGTCAGCTCATGTGAATGTGGGCGTACAAGCAGAATCCGACAAAAAAGATAAAGATGAAGTATGCCCAAGTGAAAAACCAAAAAAACCAACTCGCATCGCGTGCGATCTGCGACGACATGGTCACTCAAGCTCACGCTTTTGCTCTTACGTGCTTACTACCGTGGTACATTTAGTGCCGTAAGAGTTCAAACAAAGGCACTAAAATGAGTTTTTATCGATTCACGTTATAAATAGATGAAGTATTGATTTTTCTGTCATGTCTGTACACACACTTGAAATAGGTTCGTCGAGCTGACCAAAATGGTGCCGCAAAAAAAGCATTAACTAAACATTACTCTTAGATGGTGGCACCACTCAGTGCAAGAGCGGTCAAAAAACGAGGTTGGCGCTATATTTGCGTCAAGAAAATTTCGATCTATATACCTTAATGCTCTGTATTAACCTTTTGGGTGAATTATTGTAATATTAGGGTGCCCAATCAGCGCAAATCGTACCGGAGTGGAAGCCCAAAATAAGTTTTGTGATGAGGGTCTCGAACAGGTTTTTCGATACCCAATCTTGGCACTAAAAAGCGCTTCTTAGATCCGATCTTTATTTCCGTCTGCTTTATGAAAATTACAAACCTTCATCCATATTGCTAATAATAGGCTGAATGGCACGATACATTTTAATAAACTAAAACTGATTTCTATGCTGAAAAATGAAGGAATCAAACATATGTTAACTTTCCATGATACTTCATCGAAGAGTTAGACAATCCTTTGGCAAAGATTTTCCCTCGTTTTGAATATTTTGCTGCTCTTGTGGCGGACTGACGGCCTTTATAGTAGTATATATCCTTGTTCAGCCGCGCTTTTGCGATGCTCACATTGGCTGCTTTCCTTAGCACACCGGTGATGAAGACGTCATCGATCTAAAGAAAGAGCTTCTCGAAATTGAAATAATTCGAAAAGAAGGCTAAGAAACTGAAGTATGAGTATTTACCCAGAAAAAACGTTGTGAATGAGCAACACTAATCAACCGTTCCACGACTGTAATAGGGGCCAAATAGCACCATCCTGAACAGTATGGTGGGTACATTGGTTCGCTCCACTCTTCCATTGTTGCATACCTGAACATACGATATACGTGCACCCAGCCAAATCACACCTGGCCTTAGATGAATAATTTGCAGTGTAGAAGCTGCTTTTATCATCGAAATGGCTGTTTCATCAAATTACCTTCTCTCACCGTAAGTTCCCTTCTCCAAATGCGCGCCACGTTGGAAATTTGTTCGTCTGAGGTCGGGTGTGATTGGGTTGAGTGGGGATGGCTCGGTTGTGTTCAAGCAAGCACAACACCGTGAGGGTGCACGGTGCAGTCGCAACGAAGCTGAAGCGTGAGCTGTCATCGAAGGACCTACTTGCCCGAGAAAGCGAGCCACTAATCTAATTATCGCGTGGTGTGTCTTCAAGCCTGCCATGAGATACGGAATAGGCATCGTAAATCAGAGTACTCAGGAGTTGGAATAATTTATGAATGATGATCGCTACATCGCTACTACTGACACCCAACTATGGTGATGTATGGTAGTGTGGTAGTTGGCGTTGTACAGGGATTCCCATCTTGTTCCTTGTGGATCTTATCGGCCCTCATCACTCATTATCAGATTGATCCGTCACCATTGATATCTCTGTACCACTCCCTACAACAACTATGAGTGTGAACACTCCACTGTCAGTTGCGAAAACGACACGGATTTGGCGGCATTTGACTCTTGACGCTCCTTACCGAATCCTATCAGCCGTTACCAAGCTGGACCACACACCACAGATACCGGCTCACCCCGCAAAATACCTGTGGTTATCAACACTCCAGCGTCTGCGCTAAAAGCGAGATAGGCGGGGTCTGAAGTGACAGCCTTGTAAATCGCACGCGCTCCGGCCTTGCACCAACCTTACATTACAGCATATGGCGTGGGTCGAAATATCGGAATTCACATCCGCATGAGGAATTCCAGCCACATCCCTTTGTGGTGGTGTAGTGGGCAAGTGCTTAACCTGTATGAGGACTTTTTTGCACCCATGAAGGCTTCGTGACAGTGGGCATTGAGAATTGAGTAGTAAAAAGTTCCTAATGAGTGCGCATGCCTCGTAGTCAAGAAAGGGAGGTGAGGTGTATGTGCAGTGAAAAATATATTCCAGGCTACATAACTGGACCCTGCTCACTTCACGCACCACCTCGCTTTTTCGCTCTGCCTTTATGTTTTATGTGGGAACATGCCAACAGCAATTCAGTGAGGCTGAAAAAATAGAATACTTATTAGGCGTAAATTGACGATTTCCGTATTGATGGAAACATGATGCTGCCAAGCGCCTGCGGACGATTCGTCCATACCACCTCTGTAGTGGCCGTAGGATCGTTTACCGCTGAGATTGGGAGACGAACGGAAAGAAAGCCGTATTCCAGGTTCTTGACCATACTAACTTTTTTCTTCACATATCATGGCATCATCTTTTCATCTTCTAGAATTCACCAAATTACCGTACTAGCTATCTTCTTGTTTTAATCAGGTATTCGAGGTGCTTATTTCCACAAAAAAGTGATGTTTTGTCACTCATCACCTGCTTTCGGAGGCGGAATAGAATCAGCCTTTTCACTTGTATACCTTGAGGATACACTCTTGTATATGCGGATATACCCCTTCCCTTCCTGAAGTTTGGTTAGCACAAAAAAAACGTTCTCACCACTTTGATGCGTTGTTTCGGATAGGGGCAAGATCAAGCCTGAAAGTACACGGTATTGGTTTTCAGTCACTTGTTACAAATCACTAAAAGAATCTTGAAAACAGAAGAATTGAAAAAACATGAGGAACAAATCCATTCGGTGTAGACGCTGTCAGGTGGGCTATAAAAACCCGTCTCTAATTCTTTGAAATTGTGCCACAGCTCCAATATCAGAAAGAAAATGGAATAATCTTCGAATGTGCACGGTAAACCATAAATAATGCAACAAAGTTTTTGTCGTGTACGATATCCCGAATAACGTTATTCTGTACTAAAACAAGCTTGATTGAGATCCTCTCATATCACAATCAGTGACAGTCATTCGATACCTTCCCTTTCGTAGTAATTATCACTCTCGGACGATTGGGATATTCTGCCACCGTGGCCGTCATGATGTCATCCGTCTTTTTTTCTTGTCACGGATCCAAAGTACATCCTTTAGAATCGCGGTGTAATGGCAAGGCGCTCGCAAATTTCCTGCGTCCCGAGGCTGGTGTGCCTCCAAACGCCTCACCGTAGACAGCGCACCGTGACTGGCGGAATGGACCCACCCTGGGGACCCCAGGGTCTTACAGACCTTAGCTACTCCGTATACACCGTAGCCAACCGCCCCCGACCTATACCCACAGTTGACTAACCCTACTTTTGCCCTATAGCTCTAGAGCCCTGACCGCCACATCACAAGTAACCTACACTGCAGCACATAATAGAGCCAACATGAATATATTATACAACACACATTTAGTACGCAATGGGCATCAATAATAAATCATATCTGGGGACGACCTTTGCCACGCTCATTGCGTCGCGTCGCGCACGTCGCGCGCGGCCACTTACGCGGCAAATTGGGGACGTCATCACAGTCGCGTAGAACGCGACATCTATTCTTGGCTCTTCTTGTTTGATAATCTCTCGTTTTTTTCGATTGATCACCGCTCCGCTTCTCACCGAATGTTAGAAGTAGAGACTGAAAGCAGCCTGACTAGGGCCGACAGAGATCTGAAGACCATGGAGAGCTCAAGCATCGAGAGATTATTGTCGTGAATGTGGTTACAAGACGAAAACGTCCCTCTACACCATTCAGTATAACCGCAACGAGTTACACGACAGTTTTCTAAAAAAGGCCATAAGAAGCTTTTTTGCGGCCAGAATCTCACGCAAGATTTGTTGCATTTCTTATGGATCACCTTGCAGTTGAGTCTGTCGACAGGTTACCACAAGGATGCTGAGTTATGGGCAAAAGCTTCGGTGTCGGACGGGACTCGAACCCGCACTTCATGCTTTTGAAGCAAAGCATGAAGTGCGTGTTCGAGTCCCGTCCGACACCGAAGCTTTTACCCATATCTCAGCATCCTTGTACTAACTTTCGCATCGCGAGCTGCGGCAATAGCTATCAAAAATCAAAAATAGCAAAATCTGTCGATAAGTGTTTGCAGCTAGCAACTATGCTCTTCCTACCTCATTCCGACCAAGTCACAAGTTCCGAACTTTTTAATATGATTTGTGCCTAAGAGATGGCTACGGCACGCAATTTTACAGAAAAATTATTCTGAATGAGTTACCTAGCGCAGTAGAGTTCCTCCGAAGTGATATTATTTCTTATGAACGTGGACACATTTTGAACGTTCCATGCGATATCATCGTCCATCTTGAGAACTACCACATTCTTAGGGCATGCCATTGTCAAGTAACGCAACTCCGCTAAATGCTATAATGTTATGAGGTTTGAGATTTTGAAAGCTACCACTCTACCCCTACCTACCTACCTATCGATTTTGTTCTTGAAGGGATGTATGTACTAGTAAGCACAGCAGAAATGACCCAAGGATACAGGTTTGGATTCTGTGGTTTTTCGATTTCCGAGATATACACTTATAGCTATTACAACTAGAGCCCTAGAGCCTCGAATAGATAAGGTTCTGTGACGCATGTCTGATCTGATCTATGTCGTTCTCCGTACTCCTTTTTCTTCTCTTACATTTTCTTCGTTACTCTTCAGTGGCCTTATGTGTGAGAAAAGTTCATAAACCCAACCCTATACGCCACTGAGGTCATGGAAAAATAAGAAGGTGGGATGCAAGTATGCTGCATAATCACCACGTACTCACCATTTTTCCTGTTCAGATTGTCTAGTTAGGGTGATTCCCGAGATACGGCTGACTTTCCTACTCTGACGCATGCTGCTGGTTGTGGGTGTACTTACTTATTGTGTGTCACATATAGCAGTCGCTTTTCACATCGCCCTGCACTGATATTCCGACATCAGTTAGTTGCCACTTCTACGAGCAGTCTTTTCCCTGCCTTTTTCCTTGTGGCAATCACTACTGTAAAAACGACGGCTTGGCAACACAGAAAAAAGCGTCACAATAAACCACGAAAATACATCTGTTGAAAGAAGAAATTTGGAGGGTCACTAGCAGCATGCCGACAGGTATTTGTGAACTCATCGCGAAAAGTTCCAGGATTGCATTGCCCATTGTCGCCCAGCCCCTGGTGGTCATATGAAGGAAATGATTTTGTAGTGCTCTAATAATCGACCCTATTTTCCGAACACACTAAATAAGAAAAAAGGAAATACCTTCAGAGTCAGGTTTCGATATGCATCCTTATAGTCGGTCTGCAGAATATCACCGCACTCAGCAGCCTCTTCCTCAATTTTCTCCTGATCACTGAGAGTGCTTGGCTTCCCAATGGAAAATAGTATATTGTAGTTGGACTAAAAACGCCAAATTACTAAATAGTTGGAAATATACGTGGGACAGCTAACAATTACCTGATTTTTTAAATCAGGATCACCGTACGTGTTACGCCAATAATTTCTCGATGGTGCATCTTCTGCCCTTACATGGACCACCACCACAAGACGTACCTTGCTGCATAAAGAAGCGTTGGGTACAATAGTGAAATTAATAGGAGCCAGCCGCTGGAATTAGTTTCTATAACGGCCTCCAATTTCATGACCACTGTCGCTCGTTGCAGTGACATGATTTTCGAAATTCTGATACTTGTGGTAGTGCACTACTCACGGGATCGAAAAAAGACTTTTCCTTGTTTATCTGCCACATTTGTAGGTTTATACTTTCTATGTCGTGCCTCTCATGGCGCTGCCCGTAGAAATTCTCAGCATCATAGTAATCTTCATAGGAGAAATTTGCTAGAATTAGATTTCCATATTCCCTAAAGTTCGTCACTCGGCTAATAGAAGTAGATACATGGAGTTTAGATGGTCGTGAAAAGGCAACATGCGAAACTCACGAAATCGAGAAAAGGTTTCCCCATTTGTGAGGTGTCCATATGCAACTTCCTCATCCGTAGAATTATACTTTCCACGTCGTGCTGCCTGTGATACTGTCCATTGATATACGTTGTTCAGCATCCGCTTCAAAAGGATTACACTTTTAGCATTATCGCTTCAGTGGCTGTACATCAGTAGAAAAGTGAACAAGGAAAATGTTCGTAGATCACGTTTTTTAGCAGGCACCCTGGGGGGACAAGGAGAAGAAGCAACATTCGGTGTTAAAGAAGACAATTTGCGGTGATAATCGCGTTGGAAAACGCGCCTCTGGGGCGCTACTGTGAGTCTAGCTCGCTTCACTTCGAACGGGATGCTTTAGACGGGCCAACGCCACTGTCGCTGGATGTAGCGTATGGCGAATTCGATTCCATTCATGATAATGTTAAAGAAGTGAAGCAGCACGCAGTAACAAGCAAGTGACACAATGAAGGGAGTATAAGCGAAAGAGTGAGAAAAAAAGTTTTCCCAGTTGAGTGAATTCACACTAGACGCCTTGGCAAGACGCGTGTGTGCAGTTGCGGCCACTGTAAGCCCATATTGTAAGCAAAATGGCCTCTTCTGGTGTACTTAATGTTCACTTAGTGGCTCGACCATTTCATGTCTCTTTTATTTGATCGCATGCTCTGACAGGTGTTATACCGAAGGTGTGCCGAAAAGTCACTTTTCTCGCAACTTTCAACACTGAATCCGCACTCCGCTGAACTCTGAGATAGTAGTCTTCTGCACGAACGAACTAGGTCCGTAGTTTTCGCCAAGCAACATCACACCTAGGCGTAATTCTCGTATCCATCGCCCTTGTGCACACTCCTTCTAGGCTCTGCCTTCAACGTAAATTCAGGGACGAAGTTGGCTGATGTATCCGGGTGTGTAGACTTATGTCGAATTTTCGCTTTGCGACGTCGCACCCGCGGCACCTTCAGCACAACGCCGCGGTCGGTTGGAATTCCGCTCAGGATGCAAGTGTCTGGTACCATGGAGGCCTTTTAAGAAATCATTATCTAAAGCTTACATCATCATTATCTAAAGACGATAACTTTTGTGCCCCAAAAAGACAAAATAGTTGCATAAAAAGTAAAAGGAACGATAACATTACATGACATAGCATTACATAACAATCCCAATTAAGAAATAATCAATTCGGGCCTGAAATTTTAAAGAAATGATTGCAATGTACGCAATCACACGCGAATAAATCCGCCGCGCCGTTCGCCGCGCGCAACCGCGCGAAAACTTGACATAAGTCTACACACCCGACGTACTCGAGCGCCCTTTTTTGAGTACTCAACGCCCTCAATTTTTCGAATAGGTGGGCGTGGTATCACCGTTACTTGTACTGGCAATTTTGGGTCATGATTAATTATATGTATTACCTATGAAAGCACTGTTGCACGTTGAGTCAGACGTCGGTGATCTTCCAGAGCCAGGGTGCCAAACGTGAGTTTCTTGAAACCTCTAGAGAACTTAAAAAGTGTCGCCACAATTTTCCTAGTAGTGTTCTCCGATAGAATTTCCGCGATTCTTATGCCCCTTATCATCTGACCGTCTTCATGCTTTAGCTTCGGGCGACGAAATACCCTTTGAACAAGTTTTTACTTACAGTGTATATAGGAAAGTAGGCTTTATAGATGATGCATGCCAAGATTACAACAACCAGTAGTGTGAAGAACTGCCGCTGCCGCTTGGAGAACGTGAACCACATGAGTTTGCTTCTTGACTGAATAGCCATCCTCGAACGAGTGTCGTAGATTGTCGTAATCCTCAATAAATTCTGCAAATATCCGTTTAAGTCGCTCAATAATAATTACAGTGGTGGTTTCATTAAAGGAATCGTCCACGGAAAATGAGTTTTTGTGTTACCCATATATTTATGTTGTATTTACCTAATGTTGGCCTCATGCAAAATTTCACGCCAAAAAATGCGAATCTAGCTGAGATACAGCACTACAAAGTGCGGTCCCAGTGGGCGGGGCCTCCGTGTAAAAGCCTCGTCCCGTCTTCCGCCGCCGTTGGGAACGGAGAGTGGGACTGTTTACGTAACCTTCTGTTCCTACAATGCGTCTCCGACCACGGCGGACGCGGTACAAGGCTTTTACACGGAGGCCACGCCCACTGGGACCGCACTTTGTGGTGCTGTATCTCAGCCACATTCACATTTTTTCGCGTGAAATTTTGCATGAGGCCAACATTAGGCAAATACAGCATAAACATATGAGTAACACAAAAACTCATTTTCCGTGGACGATTCCTTTAAAGCAGAATCACCAACAAAGGATAACATAGTATGGTAAAGAATGGGGTGTTGTGTCATTCCTTAAGTAGTATCGCTTTTTCAAACGAGATTTTTCCTATAAAGCCACAAGTTCGTGTGGTATTTCATAATCATTCGAAAGAAATTTTTCTGCCTTACAAAATGAAATTTGGTTTTTTGTCCATCATAATGGAGCCGATCTTCAGGCTGGCGAAAAGGTTGTTTTAGACGACAAAAATCAACCAAACCGGCAATTAATGGAAAAAAAAACTGAGCTCTCTCCGGAAATATCGATCAGTCATGTGTCCCTTATCTTACTCAGCCCCAATCCCCTTTTCAACTTCCACCAATTGGTTCATGAGAGGATGCTCCGTACTTTTTTCCAATTTTGTTTTTCCGCCACAACTCGGTGATTTTTGACAATTTTACAAAACAAGGCAATAAAATTTTCTCATTCAGTGGGTTGAAAGAATGGTGAAACGTCAAATAGACTTAATGGGTAGTAGGAGGTAATATTGTCGACCGAAGTCCTTGAATATCTGCCTTAAAAAACAAATTGTGAAGTAATGTCAACTAAAACTACATGGTTGTGAAATTCAATATGAATGTCAGCGAAAACAAAATCGAAGCGTACTATTGTAGAGCCGAATGGTTCATAAAGCAATGCTGGATATGGAATTTGATAGGGAAAATTTCATTGAGAATAAATGTGAGTGCTTTCGAAAAAAGACAGTGAGCAATCGATCAACCGATTATTGGGATTTGTAAAAGAGATAGAGGCTAAGTTTGGAACAGAGAGTGGTTGATTTTTCTCAAGTGAGATATAGTGTTTTCCATCCCGAAAATCGGCCCCTTCCAACATATGCAAAAATTGGACATATCATTTTGTGGAGCAGAAAAATCGCTCTTGAACGATTCAGGCGCGGCGATGCGGTGTAGGATGCAATAAAGATGGGCACCTTGTGCGCTCATACTGACGAATGTTGAAGAGTTGCTCTGTAAGAATTTAAAGGGCTGTAGCTTTTTTTCAAAGTTCGTAGTTCAATTTTTGAGCTTTTTTGAGGTGCCTATCATTTCCGGCCCAAGTTTCACTTCTCTTTTAAATCTGAGTCAATTCGAAAAATAAACGCACAGGCTATCTCCATCACCTGAGCGGTTAAAGGAATCCATTTCTGTGGATTTCGGGATTTTACAAATTCTGAAATCCTCGTCCGAGGAGGTGGATCATACTTTAGTTCGGACGGTGTGGGTCATGTTTTCAGTTGAAGGGGATCGTATATTGAAATTCTTCCAAAAAACCAGCGACTTTCGCGCACGCTTGAGATTTTGGACCGGAGAGCCGATTTCTATACAGGATCTCTAAAAAATCTGAATGATCCCTAAAAAATTGACGGTTCCACTCAGGATGAGGTACTAGTGCTATGATTATCAAATGAAGATTTTTTTGGAGAGACGGTTTGAGTGTAGTATAGACACACCTCAGATCCGTCGACCGGAGGTTGGGAAGGGGGGGGGGTCGAAATTTTCCGAAGATTTTCCTCGGTGCCGCCAGGCTTAACCCACTGGTGTTGAAAATGCATGCATGAACATGTGCGGTTAGATCGCGCACTAGCTAATGTGCATTTTTTCCAAAAAGGTATCATCGCATCTTATATTATGATATTTACCAAGGGAAGCCCTCGCTGACAAGCCAGATTCTGAGCAAAAGTACTGAGAATGAAAGCAGCAGAGAGCGTGGCCACTTTGCCATGTCTTGAAAAATTTTATAAGTCACTGTACACTTGAAGTATTTTACCACTAACTTTTTTGGGAAGCAAAATCATGGAAGTTCTGTACACACTCTCCCTGAGGGATCGTAGGCATTGCAGTCGTTCCTCCTAAGAAGATGGTGATAGTCGCATTTTTGATGTTCCAAAATGGAGGTGACTCTCACTGACTAAGCCATTTTCTTCGCCTCGAAAACTGGTTGCTGTCACAGTTTGGGAGCATCGGACCCCATCACCAAATTGAAAATGTAGTTGAGCAACATGCATACCCAATTCTGCGAATTATGTGCGGTCCTGAGACTTTGCTAGAAAGGATATAGGGGACGACAGCGAAATTCTCATGTGAAAAGCTCTGATTTGAGATGAGGATATTAGTTAAAAAAGGAATGGAAATGAGGGAGGTAGTCAGCCAAACCTTGTGATCATACCAGTGGACCTGTTTTAAATTGTTAGAGAGAGTCTGGAACAAAACAAGGAACACTTGTATATCAGTTCCAGTGGAATTTCATAAAAGCTGATTGCCCTTATCAAAAACTTCTTTGCCTGACAGTATTCGCTATCAGCTGGAATACAAGTGCATTTCTTCAGCTATTAGCTCATACAGGGTGGTCCATAATTCGTGCGGCAAATTCTGCACCACACTCCAGTCCTTTGAGTTTAGCCAAGATTCCAGGGGGTTTGGTATACCTGAGCCTGTAACAGTGTCTTTGCGATATAACCACAAAATTTCATAGCTCATTACTCGTATGGCAGTTCAGGACCCAATTAAATTACGAATCTGTGGCTGAGCAGGACCGGAATTTCTTCAGTGAGTATAGCTCTCCGTCAGAGCTTTACCAGATCACAATCTACTCGGCAGTGAAGTGAGTGGAGTGGTAAAAGATACCTGGAAGGTTCATAAGTACCACAAAGTGAAGAATAATACCACAGGATACTACGCGGTCCTCAGCAGGAACTCACTCGGAGGTTACTTTTTTAGCGATCGCAGCGAAAGGAGTTACACCGCTGACTGTGCTGAGCGAATGTTTGGAAGCCTCAGCTTAGCGGCTTACTTTCTTGTGGAGGAGGAAAGTTAATATAAAAGAGGATAATTTGGTGAAACAACCAATTCAGCAATAGAGGCAGCTTCCACATTGAAAATTGTTTATCTAAGGCCAGGTGTGATTTGGTTGGGGTTAGCGTGGCTCGGTTGTATTCAAGCAGGCACAACACCGTGGTGGTACGCCGTGCAGCCGCAATAAAGATACAGTCCGAGCACTTATCGAAGGACCTCCTCGAAGTTACGCCCATGGAAAAAAGTTGCATCTAAAAACTGTGTTGAATTCTTTATGAATTGCCCTATTTACGACTTTTGAACAATGAACTCCATAGAAAGCTTTACGCAGGCATAGCCATTTCGGCAGCGACAAAAAAAGGAACGGCGCTGTGTCATCAATTCCATCCATGCGCTGCCACTCATCAGTTCCATACTCCGAAAGTCAAAAAGTCCAAAAGGATTTAATAATAGCCAGCGGTCGGCATGAATCAGGACCACCCACCATTTCACCACGATGATCCTTCACAATTTTAGTTTTCTTCAGCTGGCGACGAGCACTGACTCTGACATTCTGCTGAGCTTGATGACATACTTCCACAAAGATATGAAGGCGTGAATATGTCAAAAGATGTACTGGAATCTCGTCATCTTTGTCGCTGCAAACGAGATTCTTTTCCTTGATTTGGCCCTTAATGGCGCCTGTATACTTTGCTAGAAATCCACCTCTTGAGTCTCTCCAGGCATGAGTACCTGAATTAATGCTCACTCCTCAACTTATCCGGAAATGTGCTACTGAGTGATAAGTGAAGCTTAGGCGTAGTTATGTTCTATAGCGATTGCCGTGTTTCACCCATGTAAGGCGCAAAAGTATCGCTTAAAGACAGTGTTTGGCATAATGTGGGTGACAGGGAATCGCAAAAGGAGGCATTGCCTGAAAAATTGCGGGTCTGAAAGGTCTATATATGGGGAAATCCCCCGCGGAAGGCGCCCCCTTGAGCTGCGGCGGAGGTGGCCTCATCAAGCCGCCTTTGCTCAGAGCAGCCCGCCTCCTGCAGAGAGCTTCCCCTCGACTGGCTGGGTGAGAGGAGCCAAGGCGAGCGGCGCGGCTGGAGCGATCGGGCGCTATTTCGTCAGCAGAGCATCGCAGACCCTTTTCCAATCAGCTGATTAGCTTTTTCAGTGTTTTTGATTTTTGCTGTTTACCTGTAGAGTTCGCGACTTTTTCTTTTCTATTCTTCTTTTCCTTTCCTTTAATTCTAACTTATTGTCTTCTCTCGTCTGCAGTCAACGATGGGATGCCTTTCAATTTTTAGTATTATTTCCACGCTGTTTTTGCGCGTTTATTACCTGGATACATGTTAGTGGCAGAGTCGTCCGGGCCCCCCGCCTGTTGAAGAAATGGTCGTCCACGTCGAGAATCAACGGTGGGAAAGGGGTCCTATTACTCGGGTTTTCGGCCACTTCCATCCGTTTTTTTCACTGTCCTATTACTAGGCATCTCGACTTTCATATTCACTACTTCTTTTACTTTTCGTCCGAATTTTCCCTAATACTGCCTTTAACATCCAACTACATGCGGCGACCCTACCCAGCCCACACGGCGCCGCCATGCGAAATATTGTTCTAACAACACACCCCTTTCCTCATTGTCACTGTCACTTTCTAGTTTTTCACGGCAGGGTCAGAAGTGGGTCGGAGAAGTCCTCGACACTCACGTATTTCTAAAAAGTTTTGGACTAGAAGGCAATTTTCAGTTAAAGGTCATAAGTCATCAGTCGATAATAATATTAGGTTGTCCCAGAAGTCTTGTAAGATTTTTCCAAAAAAATCAATATCTCTTGCTTATTTCGAGGCAGGTCTAGGCGGCTCAGGAATATGGCGTAAGGTTCTCTAAGCTTCGTAACAAAATATCTAATGACCCTTCAGATTCCGTGGGGAGAGCTACAATGCCCGTAGTCGATACCCACCCAACTCGCGGTGTCATCTATTATGAGCGGTCTTGCGGCACCAAAACGACGGAAGCTTGCCACTCCATCAGCGCTGCATTGGGCAAGGGATGTGTGAGCTAGGAGACCGTGCGCCGCTGGTTCGTCAGCTTCAGCAACGGCGAGATTGACATGAAAGACAAACCACGCTTGGGACTGTGCTGGTTCTGGGACGAAGAAGGAATGCTTTTCCGCGAGGTGCTGGTACAAGGCGAGACAGTCACCGCTGCCGTACGCACTCACCAGTTCCAGCAGTTCGCCCTCGCTGTTCGAGAAAAGCGCCGTAAGGCCGCTTCCATACTTTGCGCACCGACGCCGTCACGCGCGTGCCGGCGTCACGCGCGTGACGGCGTCCATAGATAATGCGGTCCCAATCACACTACAGTATGGTGTTGTGGCCGATTCGAATCTTGGCGCTGTGCCAATACACGAAGCGGCCACGATCAATACACGAAGCTGCCACGATCACCTTATTGGCACAGCGCCAAGATTCGAATCGGCCACAACACCATACTGTAGTGTGATTGGGACCGCATTATCTATGGACGCCGGCGCGCGCGTGACGCCGGCGCGCGCGTGACGCCGGCGCGCGCGTGACGCCGGCAGGCGCGTGACGGCGTCGGTGCGCAAAGTATGGAAGCGGCCTAAAGGGTCCGCGGTCGCCCTCTTTCATGACGACGCCCGCTCCCATTTCACGAAAAGTGCCCAGGCCAAGCTACACGAGCTCGGCTGGGATGTGCTGCCCCACCCTCCATACTCTCCAGACATTGGCCCTTCTGACTATCACCTCACCCATCCTCTTGAATCCTTCGTGCCCAAGAGAAAATAAGAAATTTGACTATGACTTGCTTGCAAAGGCGATCGCTGACTTCGACTCTCACGACCCAGAGTTCTGGGAGGATGGAAACAACGATTTACCTATGTGGTGACAGAGTGTTGTCGATAACAACGGAATTCGTTGTTGCCTAATAGTTGTTTGTTAGAAGAAAAAATAATGAAAAGTGATGATCGAAAAAATCCTACAAGACTTTTGGGACAACCTAATGCTTTGTACCGAGTAGCACTGCTATGATTATGCAATGACGAACTTTTCTTTTCAGAAAGACATCTTGAGTGTAGGAACAATCAACTTCAGATGTGTTGACTGTAGGGGAGACCGCATTCTCAAAAATGGATGCAAAATGCGATTTTCTTGATGGGGTCTGGTCCTTCCCTGGAGATGGCGTATCCTTATGGAAAGATCGTGATATCTTCGGACGACACAAAGATGAAAAGCAAGGAAGCTGAGGGAAGCAGAAGGAAAAGGCAGAACAGTCTCCAAAATGAGCCAAATTCAATTGAACAAGAGTTGTACTTGTAGACGAGCACACAGCTTCCATTCACGGCGAACGCTGTGACCACCCTTACTGGGAATCCTGGAAATGCAGGAACTGTTGAGGTCATGATATCGAAACTATACAGAGGATTATCTTTGTTTCAGCGGATTAACTTTGTGTTTCGAGGGCTTACTCATCTTATAATACGATCGACCCGCAGAGCGATTACACAGCGCATGCCGTAGAAACCGCTGACTCAAGGACTACTACTGGAGTGGTTTCAAATGACGAAAGGTGAATTTGGAGTTTCTGTGAAGAAACTAGGACAAACGCCACTTGGACGACTGCTGTACCCGTATCTCATTTGATGAGATTGCTCAAGCTCATCGACTTCTTTGAGAGGTTATATTAGGTTGTCCCAAAAGTCTTGTAGTATTTTTCTCAAAAAATCAATAACTCTCGCTTACTTCGAGATAGGTCTAGGCGGTTCCGGAATATGGTAGAATGTTCTCTAAGCTTACAGGAAAAATACATATTGACCCACCAGATTCTATGGAGACAGCTACAGTGCCCGATGTCGATACCCACCCAACGCGCGGTGTCATCTACTATGAGAGGTCTCGCTGCACCAAAACGACGGAAGCTTGCGACTCCATCAACGCTGCATTGGGAAAGGGATATGTGAGCTACGAGACCGTGCCCCGCTGGCTCATCAGTTTCAGCAACGGCGAGATTGACGTGGAAGACAAGCCACGCACGGGGCGCCCACATGCATTCGACGACAAGACGCTGCTCTCCGCCGGTCGCGCCGATCCTGAAATCACCATCGCGAGGTAGCGGAGAGGAACGGACAAGCACCCACAACCGTAAATCGTCGCCTTCACGAGCCCGCTTATCGGAAGGTGCTGTCGCGATGGACCTCATGCCCTGGCGGATGCTCACGAAAGTGCCCGTGTGAGCATCTGTCAATCGCTGCTGCTCCGCCCGCATCGCAACGACTTTCTCGTCTATCTGGCTACGGGCGATAAAAGCTGGGACATGAACGATACCAACGCACTCCGCGCCTTTTGGCTGCTACGTGACGCCGAGCCGCCTACAGCCCATGTCCGACCTTCATCCAAAGAAGATTCTACTCAGCTGCTTCTGGACGCGGGAAGAATGCATTGCGAAGACGTGGTGGCACAAGGCGAGACAGTACCCGCTTCCGTATACATCCACCAGCTCCAGCAGATCGCCGTCGCTGTTCGAGAAAAGCGCCTGAGAAGGTCCGCGGTCACTCTCTTTCACGACAACGCCCACCCATACGTCGCGAAGTGTACCCAGGGGAAGCTACAGGAGCCCGGCTGATATGTGCTGCCCACCCGCCATTCTCCAGACATTGCCCCTCCTGACTATAACCTTACCCATCGTCTTGGATCCTTCCTGGCCAAGAAAAAATTAGCTGATTATGACATGCTTGCAAAGGCGATCGCTAGCTTCTTTTACTCTCAGAACCCAGAGTTCTGGGAGGAGGGGATCAACGATCTACCTATGTGGTGGCAGAGTGTTGTCGGTAACAATGGTGGATACGTTGTTGCCTGATTGCTGTTTGTTGGAAGAAAAAATAATCTTAGATCGAAAAAATCCTACAAGACTTTTGGGACAACCTGATACTTTGATGAAAGGAAGGAAGGTGATTAGAATGACAGCCAAACACAAATCTAATAGCCTTTATTATCTTTTACATCATATAAACCAATTATGCCTTCCAAGCATCGAAGGGTGTGTGGGGTGTAGTTGTCCACGTCAGCAGTTGGATTGGTACGGGCGATGGTTGATCAGCTGTTTTCAAAAACCACTTGTTCATTGTTCGTGGTGGATCCTGTTCGGAACCATCTACACAAAAGAATCGTAGCGGAAAGATAAGTTTTTCTGTTACCCATATATTTATATAGGATTTGCACAATAAGGGCAATATGCAAAGTTTCACGCGAAAAAGTGGGATTCCGTCCAAAATAATACAGCTCCTTCAAGTGGTGGCCGAGATGGCAAGGCCTCCGAGTAAGTGTCCTGCCTTGTCACCAGCGGTGGTCGGAGACGAAAAGTGGACTGTTCACGTGATTCTCCGACAACGGCCGATGGGGGTGGACGTTGATTCTGAGGCCCTTCCCACTCGGCCACCACTTTGTGGAGTTGTATCCCAGCCGGATTCCCACTTTTTCGCGTGAAACTCTGCGTGGGCCCTTATCAAGCAAATACGACTTAAATATATAGGCGACAGAGAAACTCATTTTTCCGTGCACCATTCCTCAAAGTAAAATCAGGGAGTCAACTAGATCTCGTTATGCAACCTCTTGTGCAAGCACCTCTTCTGTACAATGACTGGTATCCGGCTACCCACGGACAACCATACAGAAACCTGTAATGCAGTCAGCGCAAAAAGGATTCAGGTAAAGCCTAGTCTGACGAGTTAAAGAAGGATGGAGGTGACCCCTCTTCCTCCTCCTCACCCCCCCCCCCCCCCCCACACACACGAGTGTCGTTATGCAAAAGCACATCGCTTCGACTTCAGTCATAACTCTCTCTCTCTCTCTCTCTCTCTCTCTCTCTCTCTCTCTCTCTCTCTCTCTCTCTCTCTCTCTCTCTCTCTCTCTCTCTCTCTCTCTCTCTCTCTCTCTCTCTCTCTCTCTATGCTAGCAATGAACTTCAAATGTAATCTTTGTGAAAAGTAGGAAAAGTTTAGGCAAAAATAGCAGAAGGTTTCGAATCAAAGAGTAGAGAGTACAGTGACTTCCGCTTCTCAGAGAAAGGTGGGAGTTAGGGAAACCGTCCTCTTTCTCGGATAAACAGTGCAGGAGTTACACTTATTGAGTCCTGACCGAATATTACTTATATTCATGTGATGGTACACCATATAGAACCTCTTGACACTGAACCGACCTTTTCCGGCGCGCCTCGCCCGACGATTTTATCCGTTCTCCAAATAGCACGACCACAGTACGATTACGATGATAGGCACGTTCAGCAATTTTTTGTGAAAAACCGTGTGTAGCATGTGCCCAGTCGGGGCCCAGTGAACCATTTTTCAGTTCATATCGATTTGTGATTCGCTAATGTCCAAAAGGGTCAACATATATTTTTAGCTAGGGAGAATAATATTTCTGTCCGAGGCTGTTATCCGAAGGAATGACTCATGCTTCAACCGCCTATTTTCGTGCAAAGAGTGATTCTGGATTCATTCAGCTGAATTTCTACATACAGCAATAGTTGGAAGTGTCAAACTTCCTAAACCACCATGTGGCAAAACTACAGCAGTAGCAAAATTAATTTTATTTTTTTGAAATCCAACTGGTTTTAGCATGACATGCCTTAAGAAGATATGACATTGCCCAACCTCTGCAAGAACAATTTCTTTAACTTGAGTCGGAGTGGTGAAATTGCTTTGAAAGTTAGAATGGATATAGCTCCTCATGACGAGTCGTCATCCCGTTTCATTTTTCTTTGAAGACAGTATTGGGGTAATGTGGTCATTGAGAAATCCCTGAAAGAAGTTACTTACATGGAAAGTATGAGCCCAGAAGGCTATCTATGGCGAAATTCCTGCGAAAAGCACGCCTCCGAGCTGTAAGAACGTCGCAACAGATAAGAGCTGCCGCCCTTTCGATAATCGACCCCGCTCCCAAGCGGCGTGATTTGTAGTCGGCTATTAAGGGAGGGGCCAATGATATGCGGAGAGACTGAAGGTACTGCGAGACGCTTTCTCAAGTTTTAGCATGAAGCTCACTCCAGAAAATAGATGCCGTCGTATTTCCAAACATTCCCTTGTGTTTACTGACGACATGCCAATGGGGATCTCTTACGTACTGCCCGTCTCTTGATGGAAAGGTCGTCCAAGCCTATAACCAACGGTGGGAGGAATCCTATTTCTGTAGTACCCTGTTACTAGGCATCTCGACTTTCATATGCACTACTTCTTTTACCTTTCGTCCGAAGTTCCCTAATGATGCGTTTAACGAATCTTCTTCATTTTCAAAAAAAAATGAACAATGACTGCCTGAGACGCGAAACGCAAATCATCCCCCCCCCTAATAGATGCACTTAACATTAAAAGTCGGTCGAATAGCAGGTGAATTCGGTTCCGTTCTGCTTCTCATTGTTTCGCCATTCTTTTGTTGAGTGACGATATGCACTTCTACATTGATATGACGGGTTTATAACGGTACTGACCCCTAGCGGATGCCCTGGGGATTTCGGTGACCATTTAGCACCTTCTTTGTTAGAGGTTCTGTGAAGTTTAAGTGAGTTTTTCTCGAATCAGCAGCACTTAAGCACTGCGTTTTATGAAACAGCAATGGAGTCGTCTCGGTCTATTTCGCGAGTTCAGGCACTCTCTATCATCAGGGAATTTTGTGCAGACTTAGGCATCATGAACAAATTACCCTTGAAATGGTTAGCTTTTCGAATAGTTAGCTTTTCTAAAGATTAACATAAGAACACTTGATCCATCCACCTTAATTTCTTGCGCAATAGAACAATAGAATGAGAATAAATGATTCGTGATGAATTTGCCGGGAAATGTCTGGAAAAAGTCTGTCGTCTGAAGTTCCTGATCAATCCATCCATCAAATGGGTAAAAATGATCAAGAAATCATGCATGCTTTCGTAAGACAGTTGAAATTTGTCAAGGTAAAAGCCCTAAAATAAAACTTCCAGCTGACGTTATGACAGCAGGTTTTTTTTCCCTCGTGAAATCGAACAGTCAGTTTTCCGTTTCTTTAGAGCCGCTAGGGAAGCGTGAATGCTTCATAGATAGGCAGATTCGTCACGAGTTAGCTCTATCCTTGACCTGACTGTCAGAGCAATTGGACCACTTACGCTGAAGTTACGGCAAAACGACGTTTGCGTCGATTTGGCAAAGGCTGTGGGCGGTGTTTTCGCTAATCTTGAATGCAAGTTTTGTTGGCTTTCAATCGCAACACAAAAACGACAGTTCATTACTCGTGTAACGCCAATTGCGGGTCGCAGTCCGTTATCCCTACTATGTATAAATGCTTCGTCTGTCTGTTTGTCCGTCCGTCCCTCCATCTATCAAATTAGTTACTATAATGAAAAACGACCTGTAGAGATAGGGATTTGCGATGGGTAGGGCATGAGACAGGAAGTAAAGACCACACATGGATCAAGTTTAGCTCCGCCCACGGCGGGCGGGGCATGCACGGATGTTCCGTTTTCAGTCCGAAAATTGTTAATTGAGTTCGAATGTGTCCCAAACGTGGGAGAAGATGGGTTCACGTCAGCGATGAGTTTCTGGAGGTCAAGAACGAATCCTGGGCACTATGGGCGGGGCATTTTTTGTGGTGGGCGGAGCTTGGACATTACACGAAAAACGACCTGTGGAGATGGGGCAGGTGTGGTATGGGTAGGGCTTGGGTCAGAAAGTAGAGACCTCACATGGACCATCTTGAGCTACTCCCACAGTGGGCGACAAGCACAGAAGTACTCTGTGCTCACAAAAAGGAGCGATTTCGATCAACTTTCTGACGCGCATGGTGTTCCGCGCACAGCAGTGTGCGACAGCTAACTGGTGCCAATAATGTTTGCCCCAGAATGACTTGTCTTAGGTGGCCATTTCAGGGTGCACAATGTAGACGTGGGTGACGACGTCATCGCATAGCGGCAGTGAGGAAGGTGAAGGCTTGCGACGTGGATCATATCTGAAATATTGTGCTCCGAGTCAGGCATCCACATCTTCTGTTTGCGCAGTGTAAATTTTAGCAATGCTCGCCATGCGCAGGGTTACTTTTTGATTCCCTGTACACAACCACTGAAAAATGTCATAAAATTCTTCTAAAGTTTTCTTGATAGCGGATGTTACTGGTCTCGTCATATGTGTATTGTACGCCTGTAAATCTCCAACATGGTTACAAATTATTTCTGAACGAGGTGGTCGTAACATTTCGCTTGGAAACGCTCTTTTTACCAGAATGCTTAACCACTGTGCTAAGAGAAATCTAACAATAAGCCAACTTGGTTCACCTTCACAATGACTTTTAGAGCAGCATTCTAGACCCAGAATGGTAGACAGTTCAATCATATGCTCGTCACTCATCCTCTAGACCGGGTAGCTGTGACAACTTTCCCTTACTGAAGAGTACAAAGGGAGGAACTTATCATTGTATGATCTTCGTCTGAGAGCCATGCGAAAGGGAAGCCGGGCTAACTCGTTTTTACAAGCCTGCCCTCCCACAAAAAATCTCTTCCGACTAATCACTTAATTTTTAGTCAAGATCATGCAAAATATATCTATTACACGAGGTAGAGCTCATGTGTGATGTGAGTTAAACAGAACCGTATAACTAACCAATGAATAAACGAAAAAAACCTTCTATGTAGAACAAAGAAAGACAGAAAAAATGGAACATTGCAATCACAAAGGAAGTGAGAACTGCGAGAAAAAAAAAGAAAAAAAACAGGTAGAAACTTAGAGCTGAATCAAGGTAGCATAACAAAATACTCTACGGAACCAAGTGACGGTCGACTGAATTTTTGAAAGCTCGTACACTCACTGGAAGGGCCACAGATCTAGCAAGTTCAAAATAGTCCCTGCCAGCTCTTAATGTAAAGAAATGGTACCTCTAATTGCGTTTAGCTCGCGGAATTAGACGTTTAATGGGATCACCTCTGGTAGCAGTGGACCGTGCAATACAAAACTGATCAGGATTGAGACCGCAATAACCGTGAATAATTTTGTGAAATAGAATGAGATCAAGCTTCCTTCGCCTGTGCGAAAGAGTGTACAGTCAAAATTCTTGTTCCTTTCCATACTAGGAGGAATACAATCATAAAGAAAACCCAGGCCCTCATCATCAGTTTTCGCGTGAATGTGTTCTGCACTCGCTAAAGTATTGCGATGGATTTAGCTTTATACGGATTCAAAACAGGCGTGCCGTACTCCAGAATTGGTCTGACGTAAGTTTTGAAAGCGCGTAATAGGACAGCAGTGTTCTTCGTAGTGAGGACTCTGAACAACTTATAGACCACCATGGTAGCCTTTCACGCAATGTCCTCGCAGTGAGCATCGAAGGAGAGATTCCTGGTGATGAGGAAGCCCAGGTCTATCTGTTGCTCCACTTTGCTGATACGTGCGCCATCTACGGTGTAGGTGAATTGATCATTTTCAATGAAAGGTGTAAAGCGCAAGTTTTCTCTTTTGATAGGGGTAGACCCCACTTCCTAGACCATCTGCTAACAGCGTCAATGGACTTCTGAAGGCGTGAGCAGTCTTCCACCGTGCGCACTGAACAGTACAATTTCACGTAATCAGCAAATGCTGTGCATAAAGCGCCACAGTTGGTGATGAGACGTGGCAGTTCGAACGTGAAAATATTGAAGAGGAGAGGGGAAAGAACGCTACCCTGAGGTACCCCGATAGGCACCTTTCGCGGTCAAGAAAAGATACCGTTGACTCGAACTACGAACCGACTGTCACTTAAAAAGGCACGGATCCAAGAAATAATTCGGATGAACTCCAGTCAGGGAGAGCTTGGTGATCAGCTTTTGGTGATCGACGCGGTCGAAAGCTTTGGAAAAGTCTAAGTATATAACATCAACACTAGCTTCTTCATCCAGGGAAGCGGTCCAATCGTTGAGCGACTGCAGTAATGCGGTAGTGGTGGACTTGCCTCTCTGAAATCCGTGCTGGAAGGGTGAAATTATAGAGTGCTCCTTAATATGTGCTCTATTCTCTTCTTCACAATTTTTTCAAAAGCACGAGCAAAGATTGATGTGATACTGATGGGACGATAGTTGTCAGGACAGTCATAGGGCGGCTTTTTAGGTAAAGGAGTAACATAGGCCATTTTCCATCTAGAGGAACTTCTGCTCTCATGAAGCTAAGATTAAAGATGTACTGAAGCGGCCCAACGATGACATGAGCAACATTCTTAATGAAGGGTAACGGTACTCCATCAGGAGTAAGGGAGTAGGACAAAGGCCAGCTCAGCAAAATAGAAAGTAGGTCATCAGCTGAACCCACACGGAATCATTCATAGTCGGAAACTTGTCAAGCACGGAAAGATCAGCTAGGTACTCTGACGCGCTCTGAACAAATGCTTTTTCGAAAGTGCAGGCAAGAACTTCCGCTTTTTCCTTGTCATTGGAGAATGCCGTTCCATCGCTCCCCCTCAAGCAACCAAGATTGGGTTTGGTGCTAAGCCTTGAACTGACAAGCCTATAAAACGCATTCTTATCACTGGACTCGATGACTTTTTTCTCAACTGAGTTATTGTATTTAAACGGTCTACGCTCAAATACAGTATTTAATTTGCGAAAAGTCATCCGGTGTTCTGGAGTGTCATTAAGGGTGACATCTACCCAAGCCTACATCCTCTTACGATAGAGTCGACGAAAATACGGAGGTAAGTGGGACTGAGATAATGGAGCATGGATAATAGGGAAAAATAGTGATATGCAATGATGTAATATCGCAATGAAAAGCTCGTACATTTCATCGATTGATTGAGTGAGGCCAAAAGAACCGTACCAATTAATGCCGGCAAGGTATGTCCTAATCGCGTTGTAATTGGCATCTTTAAAACTTCTTTTCTTGATGAATGGTTCATCAGTTGCAAGAAGGTTCAACTCAAAGACGAGACTGTTGTGGTCACTAGTGCCCAAAGGGTGTGCAACAGCTAAACTGTGAATCAGGCCGTCAACATTGGTCAATACCAAGTCGAGAATGTTGCCTCCTAATGTAGGCTTTTTGACATGTTACGTAAGAAAGTGGGTTTGACATAGCTCTAGAAACGATTTGGAGATAGCGGAGCAACTGTGGTTACCAGAAGGTATTGACCAGTCAAAGTCGGGAAGATCGAGGTCTCCCGTCATGATGCAGTGTTGGACGGAGGAGTTAAGATCACTGATTGCATGGAATAATTGTTTAGTAGCCACGGCTGTAGCAGAAGGAGCCCTGTATACCGTTAGAAGGCGCACAGAAACGCTGTCCACGTTATCCAGCGTAATATCCACACATAGAACCTCTTACATTTAGGGCAGCATTCACGGAAAACTGTGACAGGAGAAAGGGTTTTCCTGACCAAAACTGCAACACCTCCACCTTTTTTTGAGACTCGGTCAGACCTGATCAAGTCGTGCTGTGCCCAACGGCTGCCAAAGGAAGACGACCACTGAACGCCCACTTTAAGCCACGTTTCGGATAAGGTGACTATGTCAAAGTCAAATTGTTCAATATGATAGAGGAGTGCCCTTCCATTTTTATGAATAGAACGGATATTTGTATACAAGCACAGTAAACGGCGCACGTGGTTCCGGGGAGCATTTACAAGTTTGACGAACAAGTCTGATCTGTAGCAGGAGGTATTGTTTGAATACTGACATCAGATACATTAATAAGTTCAGGGAAACTTTGATCACGAATCAAGTTATCCTGCGTTTCAACTGGTTCGTGTGAAGAAGTGCTACGCCGTGCAGGTCGCTCAGCACGAGCCCGATTCCTCTCCTCCCGAGTGTGGGAGGGCCTTATAAAAATTTTAGGGGTCGAGAAGTACTTAAGACGAGGTGCACGGCGCAACACTTGGTTAGCGTAGAAAGATGAAGGTAAAACAACTTTAAGTAGTCTTGGGAAGGTTACATTAGCACGTCCCATCCTATAAACAGTCAATGGTGAGCATTCAATTCCAAGATAATCGAAAATGTTTTAGAACATTCCTATCGCTGACCAAGCGCTCACTAGGCAACTGAGCAGAGCTTTCAGGCAATCCGATATCCAAAATCGCAAGCGGATATTTCGCATCCTTCATTGTTCAAGAGTTGAGGATTTTTGAGAAACTAGTGCAACCGCTGCACTTAGGTGCATCCCCACGGTGTTGTGTCTGCTTCAACGCAACCAAACCACGCCCATCCGACCAAGTCACACCTGGCCTCAGACGAAAGCATTTCCAATGTGAGAGCTCCATTCTGTTTCGAAATGGCTGGTTCATTGGTTATCTTCTCTTATAGAAGGTTTCCCTCTCCTTGTGAACAACACGTTGGGATTCGCTAATTAGAGCTAGGGTGATTCGGTTGGTTAGGCATGGCTTGGTTGTGTTCAAGCGGGCACAGCATCGTGAGAGTGCACCGTGCAACCGCAATCAAGGTGCAGCATGAGCAGTTGTCTAAGGACCTACTTGCCCTAAGAAAGTAAGCCACTAATCTGAATATTGCGTGGTGTGCCTTCAATATCTTGACGGGCTCAGGACCAGCAAGTGTGAGCTACAGCACCGTTTTTCGTTGGTTACATGCTGGTCCCCGATTGACATCAAATCCAATGACAAAATTCATCATTTCCTTTTCTCATATTCGAGCTGAACATTGCATATATTTGTTCTTTCGCAACTGTTTCCAGCCAGTTTCGAATTCTTTGGGGTGGTGCTAATGAATTGCAGCAGCTACAGACAGCAGTCGTCCGCAGTGACGAAGAGTGTGAAGAGAGAATAAGTGACGCTGCCGCTCCCAAGGAATGCTGGAACAGTGATGTTCTGCAAATTACTTGAAAAAAAAATTCAAAAAAATAAGTGAAAGCAGCGTCTGCTCGCTTGCTACGTATAGTGCCGCAGAATTCATGTACAAAATCCAAAATCCACAAATTTGAAAGCGGAGGTGTGTTTAGAATGAGCATTATAATTGTAAAAAAAACCCACAGCTGACTCCGAAGTTTCAGTGCCTACTAAATAGGGTTCCGTCCTATTGAGAGGGGGGAAGGGAGGGCGGGGCGGGAGGCTAAGGGTTTGAGACTAACGTGTTCGCCCGTGAATAGTTACATGCCTAACGTGTTAGTAACGCATCGTAGCCAGCACGGCCTCGCCCACGCTCCTGGCCCCGCCCACGTGTCCGGAGCGGACACGAGGCTATCCCAAAATCCAGCAGGGATACTTACTCCACGATATGTATCCCCGCTGGATCCGCTTTTCGCATGAAATTTTTCTGGAGCCCGCAAACGAGTACAATAACAGTGGGAGGGGATGAGAGTGGGGAGAATGAGAAAAGTCAGATATTCGTGGACTGTCCTTAAACAAGTTTGACATGCTAACTATGTGAAGGGTTTGACGTTCATCAAAACGTGGCCCCTTGGAAGAAAAGCTCCCTACACATGGTTTTTCGGTTTGTTTTGTTTGATTGTTTGTTTGTTTTCAGCTTGAAGCAATTTTATCTGACCTTTCGAGAATTACTGCAGTGGAATATAGAGCAAGTTCGAAGTAAATTTTCACTTGAGAGCCAGCATTCTCGTTCTGAGGACCATTCACGCCACAAGTGTATTACTTCTCGATCGCGCCCGTTCGAAAACTCATGGCACAGTTATTCACACGATGCTTGTTTTGACGTGGATGGAGAGCAGTACAAGGACAGTTTCAGGCTTAATCCGAACTGCAAGCTTCCGTGGCCGAGCACGCTTCGTTCATTTTGAAGCTTGTCTTCGGCCTGATGTAACCTTATTTTTGAATTATTTCCTCTTTACTGTTTTCTAGTGACATATTTTACTTGTTTACTTATAGATCTTCTTAATTGTGCATTTCTATACCTCAAAATCTCAGAAGGGTCAAATAAAGTCGGGGGGAGACGCAACTTTGCGTCGACGTCGATGCTCTTTTCCCTTACTAGGCTTAGGCTAAAATTGATATCCCTTCCTCCCACATTAAAAAGCATCTGTCAAAGCATAGGTCTCATCAGCTTCAGCCTAACCCTAGGAAGGGAAAGAAGCTTTGACGTGGGTAAAAATTTTGCCTCTCCCCCCCCCCCCCCGACTTCATTTGACCCGTAAGTACATCTAGAAACAATATAAGAAAGAACAAAGTGAAAACTGATGCTTTTTAATGTGGGAGGAGGGGATATCAATTTTAGCCTAAGCCTAGTAAGGGAAAGGAGCATCGACGTCGACGCAAAGTTGCGTCTCCCCCCGACTTTATTTGACCCTTCTGAGATTTTCAGGTATAGAAATGCACAATTAAGAAGATCTATAAGTAAACAAGTAAAATATGACACTAGAAAACAGTAAAGAGGAAATAATCCAAAAATAAGGTTACATCAGGCCGAAGACAAGCTTCAAAATGAACGAAGCGTGGCTCGGCCACGGAAGCTTGCAGTTCGGACGGAAGCGCGCCCCGGGGCCAAATACCGTCTCACGGCGCGTTTTTCAACGCTGGTTTCGTTACACATTGTATATACCGAACCCATATGTTTGTTTTCAGACGCCATTGTTTTCGTAAACGTTATTCCGCCCTTGCCTCCCTCCCGGTGCCTTTAATGGGGTCCAGTAAACTTCATCCACTAGAAAAATCGTAAACAAAAATTGAGCCCGATCAAATCACATAGGGTGCTGGTGGAAGAGGCATTTGCTGTCAATAGATTAGGATTAGAACTGCGGAGAGTTCTAACAGGTTTTCGGCTAATCCTACCAGTGATAGGGACGTGCAGGTGTGTGCTGTAAGGACCGAAGGCGTGGTTATGTGTGGCGCGCGGCGCCATGGGTGCGAGCTGTGGACCCATTTCCGGCTCAGAAGCGACTGGGCTAAGTCACCCTGAAATCTGGTGGATAAGTCCGCACTTACGCGGTCGCGCATGGCAGACACAACGCAGTCTTCAAAGAACCAAAAATGGGGTTAATTGAAGAAGCTGCGATTTGTAGATTGTATAAAAGCGAGTAGCAAGGAGAACTGTGATCGTACGGGAGATTAACACAGAAACTTTACAGTTGGCGGAGGAAAGTGAACGGCCAGAAGGAGATTTGACGGAGGTTTCAACGCTGCGATGGTCTGAGCGATGAAATAGCGGTAGAATAAACACATTTTTTTCTCATTCCTCTACCATGACGAATTGTCAACAGCTTTTCGAAGGTCTAGACGAAGGGTCATAGTTTGATAAGATGAATGAGAACTTTGATGCTATGAATGTTTGTGACGAAAGTGGAGATTGCATACGAAATTTCTTATTTAGATGGATGATCACTGTTACACGGGTGAAACCAAGATTTTGATGCGTGGTATTTTTCGGTATTAGAAAAAGCTGATTGACTATTTTCTACAAATCCGTCGTTTTTAAGACTCGGGTGCATTGTGATCCTGAGTCTCTGCCAATCTCTCTAAAGAAAGAATATGTATAGTAAATCTCACGGCTCCTATCTCGTATTGTTTTTATTACTACAAGGATGCTGAGTTATGGGCAAAAGCTTCGGTGTCGGACGGGACCCGAACCCGCACTTCATCGTTCCCGGGGATATGTGGTAAACCTTGCTTTGCTTTTATTACTGTTTCTCAAGAGTTTTTCAGGTATTTCGATGGACTCGATAACTAGAAGAAGGGCTTACACAGGTGCAAAGGCTTGGCACGGAAAACCGAAGAGCTGTTAGCAGAGGGAAGACAAGGAGAAAGAATACCCGCGAGGCTTTGTGCACCATCATCATAACAAGATTGAAAAAAGATGTTTTCATTGAACCGCTACTCCATCGCCAAAGCCATCGCAGCACTGAAATTCGATGGACAACGAAACCCCTTCTCGCTCGTTCGCTTTCTTTCGCGAACTGCAAAGTTTCCGTGTCAATCTCTCGTACGATCCCAGCTCTACTTGTTACTCGCTTATATACAATCCACAAATCACAGCTCCTTCAATTCCCTCCATTTTTGATTCTTCGAAGACTGCGTCTGTGTATGCGTCTGCCGCGCGCAACCGCATGAGGACGGACTTATCTACCAGATTTTGAGGCATTTACAGAGTATAGAATACGTAATGGCCCCAGGAACCGCCTCTAGCACGAACCCATCGGGTTGCACGTCGCGACTCGGATTTTCCTTTATTGATGCAATCACCTAGCAAGCACTCGTGACATCCAGTTCTCCCTCATATTTCGCTGGGATAACCAGCATTCTCCGCCACAGAAAGGTGACTACCCACGTTGCGCCATGGCAAGTCATGGAGAGCAGGACCAAGCACAGTGGCGAGCCTTCGTTCGACATCGTTCAGATCTCAAAAGAACTCAAATGCAATCCTCGTGAAGGGGTACTGTTGCGTGGGGTGTATATCGTGAGGACATAGAAACCGCGATGCGGCGTCGCGCCCGCGACGTTCGCGGGCGGGTTGCCCGTATTTGATTGAGGCAACCTTTTGCTTCAAATGTATAAGTAGCCGTTTATCCATATCATGGCATTTTTATATCCATTTTTCATATCCTAACATTTTTATGTGCTAATGTAGTTGTGAGGGAGGGCCACTAGACTGAGCTCGGCGTTCGACTCTATTTTTACCTAGATCTTTGGGCTTAGCCTTGGTTTATGGGGGAGCTCTTACCTTCCTAAAGTGAGGCTTAGGCAAAATATACAACTGAGTGTATAAACTGAGTGTAAAAGTACGGAGTATTTCGTGATTTTCAGGAAGTTCAGCCTGAACTGTGTCTGAATGTGAAACCTTCAAAATGACGTGGTTGGTTGCAGTGGCTAACGAAGTCACGTAATTTTGATTAGACTTTTTGTCGATGGCGAACATCGACGACATCTTTCAGAGCAGAAGCTCACTGAATTACTGTTTTTGCACACCAACAATGTAATTGGCCTGTAAGTAATGATGTCTGAACGAGAACAAAGCCGTCATCGTTGGCCGACTGCGTACTTATCAAAGCCAATGTACAGGTCGAGATGTAGTCACCTACCCTACTGACATTCGCTACAGAGTACAGCGAGTACGGGTTTCGGTTTACTCTGCTCCTTTCGCGTTTTCCTCTTTAAGAGCACTGTAGCTCTGGCGCAAATACACGCCCCGATCGAAATTGACTACTCGTGCGCAATCATCGCACGTCGCACGCAGCCGCGCAATTTTTCTGCCAGATCCAAAAAATTGGTATGAGGAGGAACAGCTTTTGGAAACAGAAGAACTTAGCAATCTAGTTTTTTAGGACGACCTCCTTCCTCTATTCCTCCCAGCGCAGCCTCGCTTTGGCATGAACGGCGTTCCTGTCCTTGTACTGTTTCCACTTTTTGTACAGGTGCTCCGTCAACATCGACACCTACCATAGTTTGCTGCCCAATGCGCCTGCTCGATCAATACGCGCTTTCCCAATCGATGCGTGATCACCACTGCGAACGTATTTTACTCACTATTGACGCCCTTCTCAGACTTCCTCTTAATCACAATTTCTGATTATAAACCAGACATTTCTATGGTTAATTTTCGGTCTCAATATGGTATATCGCTACCCCAGTTTGGAAATATCCTCTCCACTCATTTGTTAGTCTCACCTTTTCGCCTTTGCCAATCTTTTCAAACCTCGGTTTTCTGGAATGTTCTGTAACACTTGACGGAATCACCTTGAAGAGTGGGTGTTTATACAGCAAATAAATAAAGAAGTATGAAACTACATACGGAAAACGCTGACACGACGAGTTGCTGAGGTCTTTCAGTATCGCGACCGCCGACTGGTTTTTCTTCATCGTTAGCAAACAGACATTGACGCGCGAGTAATGACACGCGACCAAACGGGCAGAGTCACCCAGCGCATCGTCTCCCTCTTTCTCGCTTTTGCCAGCACTGAATAAACATACCAACTACGGTACTTCTATAATGAATTCCCCGCACACGAGGCCACGCCGACATCGTCACAGAGCGGAGTCGATTCTCAGTCACCAGACACTTTTCTGCCGACCACACACAGTCAGGCGCTCTGTGATACACCTCAGCCGACTTCGCTAGTCACAGAGCCATTCCAAACGTATGTGGGATTGGTATTGGTAGGACTGACGAAGATCCCAGTCAGTTAATGGCATGGTATATCGGATTGTGAATATTTATTGCAGAACCGATCAATATAATAAAAGGAGAAATTGATATACTGCATGCTGGAAAGCAGGGTCAAGCACTGCGCTGAGGAAACTTTTTAAGAAATACAACTCCCAGGATCAGATGGGTTGAGGGGTGTCTAAGTTTCGAGATAGAAATCGCATTCGCAATCGCAGATAGCAATCGCAAATTTCAACTACTGAGCTCTTCTTCATCTCTCAAAAAGAGGTGTCGTCGATCGATAGACATACTTGGTATTGTTTAGCATTCATATCAACAACTAAGTCTGGTGGGGGGAGGGGAGGGGGGGGAGGGGGGTGGGGAAGAGGGGGAGTCGCGTAGCACTGGTCAACGTACCGGAGGGGAGGGGGATATCGTAACCTTTCAGAAATTTTCCTCGATTTGATGCTTGCCCTCCCCGCCTCCAAATGCATTAAGCAATCCCCTCTCCGTCCTTTGGTTGATTTTGTTGATTACCTCGTCCTTCCAAACCACTAAAAAATTGAGAACCTGTTGAAAAATCCGCAGAGAATTTAAAATCTCTTACCACACCGCTCCGATTTTTCCACCCAAAATACGACCCCCTCAGGGTTTCTCAACTACGCTCAACGATGTAGATGAAGGATCCAGCTACAGTTCAGAAAATAAATAAAGGACCGAAGAATTGAATAAAGTAAGCAACCCTAAATAGATAAATTCGTATTTATTTGTTTTAACCCATAAGATTTGAGGAGTGCTACTAATACAGCTTCCCTACTATATATAAAACGCTTCGTCTGTCTGTCCCTCCGTCCGTCTGTCTGTCCGTCTGTCACGAAATTCATATCTCGCGTCGCAGTGGAGCTGGAACTCTGAGTTTTTAAAGTGATATAAGGGGTGGTAAGGGGACATCAGTGGTGAGAGAACTGAAGTGATAGCAGCTGATAAGGGCTGATAAGGAGCCTCGAATGGCCAGAAATTGATATCTCGCGTCACAGCAAAACTGGGACTCTCAATTCCTGAGGTGGTATAAGGACGAGATTGACGGGAGCAATTTTGTTTTCCTTTTCCGTTTTTGTGAATTCCTCGTTTCTGAGACCGTTCGAGTGATGATACTATCGATAAATATCTGAATTCCCCGTTTCTGAGACCGTTCGAGTGATGATACTGATCGATCGATATCTGAATTCCCCGTTTCTGAGACCGTTCGAGTGATGATACTGATCGATCGATATCGACCAAGCCCAATTGCCATGCTTCCATGTGTGACGCGCGCAGTTGTGCGCGCCAGCCCAACTGGTCAATAATAACGCCATTAATTTGAATTTGGTCAATTTATGTGAACTTCATTCTTCTGAAATTGTCCTCGAAGACTAGCAGACGGCGCTGCTCATCTCCCATGGATTGTGGCACACGACTTCCATCTCAGACCATGGTTGCATTTGAATAGCGGTTACCTACAGAATGGTGTATAGAGAGACCGATGACAGCTGAATTAAATTTTGTATTCATCCTGTCTGAATTAACTTCCAGGCAAAAACTTGACCAACCTAAATGAGTTTGCATTTCGAAGTTGGAGGTCGTGTGGCATCGCGCCGCGCGATTTTCAATCGTAATTCGATCGTTCGTCACGAAAATGCCGTTCAATCCTTCGCGAAGATCACTCAGTCACTGAAACATATTCGATTTTTCAAAATTGCTACTGAGCTACATTTTTGGCCTGCACTACTGCCAACATACAAACCGAATGTGCACCGCCGTGGCATCACATCGTGACGTGTGTGCCAGGAGTGCCTTCTGTGGTTGGATTCTTCGGCCAAGGTGCAGGGATCACAGTCGCCACGGGACCCAACTACATAAGGCGCCTTTGGTCGCACTCATCGGGCTACACGCTGCACGCCGCAGCGCGAAATTGCGTCCTAATGATGAACACCCATACAAAAGCTCCAAAAAGAGTACAAGTCTTAGCAGGCTCATCGTCAATTCTCTGAAAGATCATCAGGAGCGTGTTGCCGCTAAGGAAGTGGTTGGATGAAGCGGAAGTCTCTGCTTACAAACTGTTTAGAAATACACAATACATATGAAAGGTCCTGTCAAAAACAATGCTCCCAGAAATGAAGCCGATGATGAAAATTATGTGGCGGGAGCTTTTCTGCCGTGAGGAGGTTCCCAAAAGAATCAGATTACTGCTGATATCAGATCAAAAGCAACTTTCGGTAATTTGAATTGCTACTAAAGGTGAATAATACTGATTGTGTATAGTATTCGAAATTCAGAAATGGAAGGAAATTTGTGCTGCTTCATACTTTGCGATTGCGCTTGTCGCAACATATGGCCTGTGAATAATTCACCACTGCAGGAAGGCCATCCATCGCTGCGAGCGCCTGGCCGAGTATGAATGCAATTTTGATAGGCATAATCGGAAAAAACATGTTGGAAACGTACTGATCGATTTTTCATTTGAGTCCGGAGAGTGACCTGATCAGAAAAATCTTTGATGCTTCCATGGACCAAGTCTCCGCTTCCGGAAAACAATCTACAGATCAAAATGACCTGACTAATAATCTGAACCATTTAGAAATCTCTGTTTCAACAGGTTCAAGAATGGGAAAGATTGGTCTTACCTCACGTTCAATGCGTTCGCATACTAGTAGAGCACGCCAACAACGGCGAGTATGCTGCATCGATTGATCGATTATACTCGGTGACCAATCGCTGCCTCTCTCACCGAGTATGAACGCAGTCTAGGGTGAAAGTGGAATCGGATACTTTACGTCACGAAATAAGACCACGAATAGTGATCGTACACAATGCACATAATAATGATTTCATTTTCTATCCACCGCCATCGCGCTTCTTAGCCCTCGATAATATTCCACAGCTATAATAGAATAGTTAAGCTAAACAAATCCACAGTGAAAGCATAAATCATGATAATAAAAATATCATTACCACAAGAAAGGTGTCGACATTCAACTGCTCAGCAGGAAAAGCGATCGAATCAAGCAAAGTATACCGGCTGCTGGTGAGGTGGTCGCTCCCGCTCCATTCGATCTGTGAGTTTTGGCCGTCGACACGATCCTCGGATTCACAATCCGCGTTGAATTTCATCTGGAAACCAAGAAGACATAAATATTCCACGAAAGCAGATCTCAGAGCTATTTCTTTCAGCGAGCAATGGATTGACAGAAAGGAGTGATGCGAGTTCACCCCAATTTGTAAACTTGGGATTGTTGATCAATGGTATGTGGCCCTTCTGAAGGCCCAGCACTCCTGGCAGTAATGTTAACAATATTCAGTTTCGCCTTTTCGTTCTACGACCTCTTTTCATAATTTATTTCCTTTCAAACTGTTTTTCTTCTTGAAAACAAATGACATTTCACAGGGCGATTTTATTCATTCGAATCGTTTAGATCTTGGGAATGGCAGTAAGGACCTTTGGTTGCTTTGAAGTCTTGCTCAATCGACAGTATCTCTAACTTAGTATGGACCGAGATTGCTCGAGAGCAAAGGAAATTTGAGTGTTTTTCATGTAATAATCAATGCAATAATTGAAAGAATTTTCGGGTCAAGCTGAAGAAGGAGGAACATAATGCAATGTCGTGAACTTTCTCACGTAATGACCCTTCAACTGTATGTGGGAAGTTGGTCATTCCCTATCTCCAGCTTTTTCCACTGCCCCAGAGCTTATGGAAAAACTTGCATCTGCTGGCTTATAACCGCACGGCAATATCACAATGCCCCTTCCTTCTTCTTCACTTTGATGGATCAGATTTTATAGAATCATTCTTTTACGGACCTAACAAATGAAACGTTAGTGCTCATCGCACATGAGAAAATGTCAGTAGGGAGCTGGGTCACCGTCCTGATGAACGATTCAGGAGGCGCCTCACATACAGGATATTTCCCAGGTGTCATGCTATTGTAGGACGACTGGAATCAGTTTCATTCTCAATGTTCCGCTCTGTGGATAAATTCTGATGCGGACTAACGTCACGGATAACATCTCATTCCAGTCAGATATACAGGAGCACGAGGTTCGAGTTGAGAAATCCAGCAGCTACCTTGAGCCAAATCGCAAAAGCTAGAAACACCAGAAATGGCCAGCTTCTAGATCGGAATCTGTGGAGTGGTGAGCAGTCGTCGTAGTTGCCATGTGAGGGTCAACTGCTCAGATTAATTAGGTCGCTTATGACTGGGTTTGCCTAGTTACGATTTATTCACTACCGACCCTGAGGGCCTGTCTAAGTATTTTGTCCAGAAATTGTAAAGAATAGGTCAAAAAGCAAAATATCAACATCTGATGATAAGTATAGGCATGAATAATGATGTTGCAACTCCTTCTACAGATACGATGCTCTATAAAAAGGAAAATAAGTTGATAGGATAATTGAAAATTAGTTACAATACACCTCCAAGCCAAGCAGGTTAAACCAATTGGAACGACTCAACGTGCTACCATCTGCTCCCTCAGACCCTGCTGGTTCTCTTCCAGCAACAATCCCTTCCCAGCGCGCAGTCTTCTTTCCCTGAAATTCCCCGGGTGGTCTCACCAGGTTGTCGTTCAACAGGAATCCTTTAAAACGCGCGAGCTTTCCACCACTCAACCACTTAGCCTACAGTAATCCCTTTGAGAAGATTTTTTTCCCATCGAAAAGTTTTTTTCCCCGCCACCAAAGTGCTGTGCGGTGTGTGTAAGTGTTCATGGTCTCGTGTACGGCTAAGTGCGGTGTCAGTCAAGCGACGGTGACGCGGTGATTTCGAGTTTTCTCCCCCCTTCTCATCGACGACGACGACCGAGCAAACGACTGAACGACCTTGTTCGCCTTCATCGAATTCGTTTGGTCGTGTTCGGCTCGATGAATCGCGCCTAATGTAAATGATATGTTGCGAGTCAATTGATTTGGGACGTGAGAGACGACGGTGTTCGCGCGCGCTTCACCGACTGGACCGGCCACTACACCCCATACCTCCACTAAATAGCACTTTGAGACGTTTGTGTGAGTGTGTGATTACAGAACCTAAAAACACATTTTTGTCGCAATGACACACGATGGTGGTGTCGTTTGGCGACCGACTCGATCCTACCACAGCATTATCTTGACACCACGACCTTTAATTGTGAATTCGGCCAGGATGTCATCGGACCTTTGAGTGATTTGGGGTCACCGAAGCGGACTACGCAAGAACAGCAGGCCACATTCTTATAATGAATGGGTGGAATACACTGATGTTCCTTTACAGGTCGTGAGAAACACTCATGCACACCTCTTTCGTGAGAATGGAATGAGCCACACACTTACTTCTACGGTAATGTGAGCTTCGCGCATTTTCACACGCATTTGCTGCACTTGTGTCGCGTTTTGAAATTGGAGCGCATTATCTGCCAATGAGGAAACCAAATCATACTTCCTCAGCAATGATTTGTTGCACAAATATTAGCTATTTCTGAGACCGTTTTATGAATTCATTTAGAAGGCTACTAGGCTCGGCTAGTTTCCTTGTAAAATTTAAAAATAACTTAATAAAGAAAATGTGAGAAACTGTAAGATCAAGTAAGATCGTGAAGGATTGAAAATTTTAGAATAACATTATAGAAAAATTGCAACTTTACATTCAGAGGTCAAATTTTCAATCGAATACATTTTTGTCAGAATTGGATGCATGTTTCAAAAATTCTTACAGATATGTCCCTTTTTGGCAATTTCGAATGCGTTTTTTGCCAAGAATTCAACGAGGAAAATTCCAGGAAAAACATAAAAAAAGAAAAATTTTCGGAAACCTCAAGGTTCCATAGTAGCCTCATCACTGTTTCAGTATCATGTCCATAACAAGGAAAATTCAAGAAAAGTTGCTCGAAAGACTGAGGATGCTTAATTGATCTTTTGGAAGAATGAAAACTAGCTGGTTCATCGCTGATCAAACTTTACCTAGGATACGCCACGCGCGTATGTCTTTCGGAAATCGCAGCGTTTTTATGCGCGCAGTTGGCCCATGCAATGAATTGCGATGCTCTCTACGTGCTTCTAGTCACGTCCACAAATAACTGGCGCTGCTGTGCAGCCATATGAGCATTGCTAATCGACCACCTGACCAAAGATAACGCGCTCCTAGAAAATGGGAGAGTGTGATGGCTGCACTTCGTAGAGTTTTGCAACTGGATGTCCATCCATCACAAAGAGTCGTTAACAAACGCCTGACTGTGTCGCAAGAGTGCTCTGCTGGTAGGTCCCCGCATGAGATGGACAAGGAGAGGGCTTGGTCAGCATTTCTCAATGAAAAACGCTGTATTCACAACCTTAGTAAGTGCTTGCTTGACAACCTCACTTAAGCGGAAAACTTTCGCGTTTCGAAAGAGTACTTTCGAAATCCATTCAAGAATTTTGGGGTCGCTGTACATCCACCAGAACTATGGATTGAGGGTAGATCCAGGGCCCAGCAGGAAAAGGAAGCCGGCATGAAACCCACGCCTGGGCGAACGTGGACATCAGTCGATTCAATAAACTTCTACTTGTCAACAGCTCATGAACCAAGTGCTCTGCACATTACTCCCAAGACCGCTTCGCGTATTCTGAAAAACTCTAGTTATCTTCGTGTTTTGACCTTCAGCCAGTTTGACTGACTACAGCTTCATTACCTTCCCTATGCCTGCCCCCCCCCCCTTCACCTTTCGCCTATTCATTTGCCTCCTAAGGCTGTTCAGAGGAGATAGCAGCACTCTGGGAGGTGTTTCGGTAATATGTTTGCGTATCACTACCATTCGAAGCTCACCAATTCAGCCATCGCCCATGCCCTCCTGATCGCTGGTGGCTTCTCTTGAACAATTTCGTTTGTATTCTCCCAGATGTCCTCCGTTTCCTGCAGTATCGACTACTAAATGGGCCCTTGCAACGACAGTTCACAAACGGCTGACTCACCAATCATACTGTACGATGATGAGTGGCTGGCAGGGAGGTGTGATTGTGTGCGTAAGGAGTGGGTTTGTGAATGCTCCATAAAACTCGCTGGAATACCCCAATGGCTGCGGGGACTGCACGGATGGTTGCCCGGTTGATTCAACGTACGTCCTCGTCGATGACTTTGACGATGAGGAGTTGACTTGTCAGAGGAGAACTCGTTCATCTTCATGCGGCCTCTCCTCCCCTGCCTGCCGTCACTCTCTCACTCGTTGTCGCTCATCAAACAAAGATTCTTAACAACCACATTTTATTGGATCACATAAGGCAGACGGTTGAGGAGATACCATGCTGAGCGACGCTGCGCTCGCTAAGTACCCCAAAACCACGTCAAGAACACTAAGAGACGACGTCTTTGCGTGGTCGTGTCGACAAAGTCGACAAATACCACGAAACTGGCAGATAGAGGAAGACCTCCATTCATGACTGAAAGCCGTAAAGACGCTCACCACGCACACATAAATGCGCTCAAAGAGTCGACTACTAGAACTCTGATCAGGTTGAGGACATGTGGGTGGATTTAGTTGGGTAAACTTTGGCTGGATAGTCTTAAGAAAAGTTCTGAAGTGTTAGTGTGAAGTTGCAAGTTTAGATAAATTGAAAGGGAGACAGTCGAAAAAGTCTGAAATTCAATAAAGTGAACGGCGGTCGTGAAAATGGGAAATGTATGAACTTCTTGAAATTTCACGGTGCACCACGTTTTCTCAGCCTAATGGGTATGAAAACGTTAAGGGAGTTTATGACTTATAATCTGGCGATGAGCAGAGACTAATGTGTACGATTTCCCATGTCTGGGATTCTTATCTCCTTTGCTTCCCACGTACTGCACGTCTTGGACACCTGGTCTCAAAAGTCTCAGTGATACCTTGACTTATTTCGCTCGTGCATGCTAGGAATCTTGTTCTCCTCTCGAATGTTAGATTTTTATTGCTGCTTTTTGAATTTTTGAATTTCCTGGCTATCGAAATCATATAGTTAGAATCCAAAGAATAATCAGGCCTAAGGGAAACCCACTCACACACCTGGTCCGAAACCAAGCGTGCCTAGACCACCGTCAGCCTTTGCGATTTTGCGGCATCGCACTTTTGCACGCGAAATGGCGGCATTGCACAATCTCAAGGTAGTAGTATCGCGTGCGAAAGTGCGATACCGCAACATCGCAAAGTACGACGGCGGTCTCACTCCAACTCTGTCCAAGCGGTGGCTCTAGTAGGAGACTGACAAATTGCGATGGAAACATTCATTCTTAGTTCCTGTGCGTTTTGATGTCTACCTTGGTTGTCGTTTATAAATAGCGAGAAGTATCGATGAAATCTGAGGGAAATGTGAGGGTATCGACTCAATCGACTTGCCTTTTTGGCACAGGAGACCTTTGGGTAACTTCTCACCTTGCACCTTTTTGTGCCGCCACGGTGCGCCATCACACAGCGCTATATCTACTCGGCCCACGCTAACCAGAACCTTCAGCACAGCCGACCAACAGAGGGCTCTGGTAGGCGTGGTTAGCTTGTATCAGACTGGGTAGTGCCGTGATGGCGCACAGTGGGGCGCAGAAAGTGTGCAACGTGAGTAATTGCCTAAAAAATGCTCTACTGTCCCAAGAACGCAAGCCGACTAATCCAGTCATCGCAAAGTGTACTCTCACGGGAACGAGGACAAAAAGTCCCACTGGTCTTGGTCATGAGAAAATTCTCGAAATTTCCAAGTGGCCAGTTTGACAAAATGACTGCTTTCATCCTTCTGCTCTCTCCAATGATCGGTGAATATATGCTTACTTGTTTTCATAGAATATTTAAGTCACGGAAATGTCCCTATCACGCTCGGCTTTAGCTATGCCATGTGTGTTCTTGAAGAATGGAGCTATATTTGGAGCAGCGAAATTGTCGTAGTTTTGGATTGAAAGCACCTCCATTCTTGACGATTACCTGCAATCTATGATTTTTAACTTGTACTGGGAGGAAGAGAGTTCCTTATTTGACTCACAATGAAGATGTTGCTATTCGCAATGTTAGCCCTTTAAAACTGGATAGGATTATAAACACAAATTAGAAGTGAATGAGATGCATATCGATCGGTCTAGTGAGTGGCATCGCCAGCATAAACGCGGCTGACTTAAAGGCAGCTTTAGGGAAAATTCGGACGAAAAGTAAAAGAAGTAGTGAATATGAAAGCCGAGATGACTAGTAACAGGACAGTGGAGAAAAAACGGATGGAAATGTCCAAAAACCCGAGAAATAGGACCCCTTCCCACCGCTGGTTCTAGGCGCGGACGACCTTTCCGTCAAGAGGCGGGTAGTCCGCATAGGTTTTCCGTTGGCATTAAGACGTAAACATTAAGGGATGTTAGAAAATGCGACAGCATCTACATATTTTCATGTGGTGAGCTTCAAACTAAAAGTGAGAATGCGCGCTGCGATACTTGCAATCCTGCCGATTTCCTCGACCAACCTCACCGTGACCAACCACTAATCACGTCGCCTGGAGGCGGGCTGCCTCAAACCAAGGCGGCTTGCCCTAAACAGGCCGCCTCCGCCACACTCAAGGGGGCGCCTTCCGCGGGGGATTTCGCCATACATAAGCCTTTCAGACCCGTAGTTTATCACTAAATGACTCCTTTTGGGATTCCTTATCACCCACATTAGCCCAAACACTGTCTTTAAACGCAGCCGTACCCATCATTGCCGTAGCCGTAGACTATAAACACAGCCGTACCCATCATTGCCGTAGCAGTCCTTCCTTTCTTGGATTTGACTGCGCGTTCAGCACTTGTAAAACGATCCGGCAGTTTGCGTTTGTACATAATATATGCATTTGAACGGGAATTTCAAATGAAGGCAATCGCAAAGGTATTAAGCTTTTGCGATTGTGGGGAAGAAAGTGCAGCTCAAAGCTTTTCCTACCTTATCTCTTGAATTAAAATGTGCTATTAGGCTACATAAATTCAACAATACTGTACGGCACAGCAAGAATGTCTTACTTATTGCCATTTTTTTTTCAACATGGCCCATGAATTTGTATGCGTTTAGCAGATGTCCCATCTGTGGAACCAATCACATCATGGAAGATTGTAGACAAGCTGGAATATTTCCAAATTGTGAGGATATCGGGGGTTGCTTTAATTATGAACCTATTTTCTCGCTATCAAAGCTTCCAGTATTTCAGTTGGCGAGAAGAGTAGCGTTCTGCGCTGCACCTAAGCTTTTCAATCTCTACCCCCTCCCCCCCCCCCCTCCCGCCCTCCTTCCGACCTTAACCCGATAGCCAGAGGCACCTAATTTCAAATTAGATTCGAGGTAAGGGGAAAGCGCTCATGGCGTTACCTTTTCGTGTTGAAAGTGGGGTCCCAAGGAGGAGATCCATCTGGTGCGTTCACGCCAAAGATCCCCTTCGTTCCCCAGGGTTTGTGTAATGATACCAACCTCGTGTGTGAAAACTGAAACGCCACTGGTAAGAGTGCACAAGGGGCGGAGTTAGCTTCGTATAAACTTGAAATCGTTGGAAAGAGGAGGGAGCAAAGAGACCTTCACAATGGCTTGCCTTGCTCATCCAGGCATTTTTATGGAGTCCCATTGCTTCTGCAGCAAAAAATATTATGTGCGTTTACCACCCTTGCCCGTTCTCCCCATCATACATCAAGAATACAATAATCCAGATCAGGGCTAGGGACAAGCGTTGAACTAGCTTTTAATCGGATACTACACAAATTCGCTTCTCCAAATATGGCCCAATCCCCCACTAACGCATGGCGTAGCTAGAACCTATGCGTGATGAGGGCTAATAATAATATACACACGTGTATAAATGAACTTGCATTCTTACGTGCAAATATTTTCATTCAGCCAGGGTGATCCACCATGAAGTAAAATGTGAACTCAGCTAGTAGAAAATAGTAGGCATAAAAAGGCAAGAAGCGAGAGGACACTTTGGGAGAAGTAGGAACCTTCACTCAGTCATCGCAATTTTGCAGCTCAGTTGAAAATTAGAGGGTGTGCTAGCTGAGATACAACCTGTAAAAGCTCAGAGGGCACAGCGTGGACTGCTTAGCCGTTTGGCAAGTTTTACGTAATTTATTTATTTATTTTACGTGAACATTAATTGTATGAATCATCGAATGTTAGAAGGTCATCAAATAACAAGATAACTCAAAGTAAAAACATTGAAACTGTGAAAAATCAAATAAAAAACCGGAAAAATTGAATTCTATTAATCAGTGTTAAATCTGGTTTTTCATTAAATGTACATTATATATGTGTATGAAATGTACATACATATATTGTCTGTATTTTTATATCACTTTCGCAGAGGGTAGGGAAAATAGTAGCGCGCATGTACCCAGTGCTGCCATGTGATGTTCCTACCACCGCACCGATTGAAATGCTCCACCATCCATTACGAAATTGCTTGGTTTTTGAACGAATATGTTAATGTTGCGAGGAGATTGAGGTTAGTGTTAGAACATACATTGGGGTAGGGTGTTGCTCTTTGCAAAGATCGCCAGTGCCGAACCTTATAGGCTAAATACCTGACGGCCGAAGAAGTACATGGCTCGAAGACACCGCTAAGGATGAAGAGACAGATCGAGAACTGAGAGACATGCCCCCTAAAAACGAAAGTTTGGAAGCGATGACCTGTGGCGGAACTCGCATCGAAAAGCACCTTGGAGTTCATTGCGATCCCGCAGCGCCACCATTCACGCTGCCTCGCACCCGCTGGACGAGTGGTCACGGGGGCGAGCCAACATTGACGACAGGCTAACATAGGCTCTCGCTGTCTGAATTTACCCCTCAGCAGTTACTGATGCGGAGGGGACGAAAGTGATGGTGTGTGGAGGAGGATTTTCGGAATCCAATTCTACGGTTTTTCAGACGTTTCATTGCGTTATTTCTCTATGGTCGAACTACCGATGACCTCGACATTCACATTTCATAACTATTACACAATCTGCCACTTGCCCCCAACGACATCTTCCTGTAGTGGTACCGCTCGAAGCAGACCTGCAACTTTCAGTAGAAAACTGTTCTGCTCATCTACTCTCGTGATTTTCCCGGATAGAGAACCACGGTGAGATTCTAAAAACGATACTCCAAATGAAAAGAACATTGTAGGGATCCGTAGTTTTTTCTGGGTGAAATTAAGGTGATGAGATCTTCTTATTTGATTCTTTGACGTCGAAGTGCCATAATGGAGGATAAAGAGATTGCGCTCGAAGTCAAATTCCCTTTCTGGGATACGCCATGTAGTGTTCATGCTACCACTTCGCTCAGAACGGTGGGATGGAAAGTTTCTTTGACCTGGGCGAGCACTGACCTAGGATTTGATCCTGGGACAGAGACGAAAAGGACTATGCGTCGATATGCCATCATCGCCTATGAAGGGAGTAAGCTGCTTGGAGATCTTATAACTTTCCTAACACGAGCTTCTCTCTTACTGCGATGGCCGTGCGACATCAAAGTGTGTACGTTTATCATGTCAGGCTCTGCGTGAGCAATGCCAATTGTGAACTCAGGAAATGGTTGACCGCCTTGGAGAGCTGCAGTGTCATCAGAGTGTCAGCGGAGCACCCATATGCACGGCTTATGCTGAGGTTGGCTTGATCTTTATGGATTTACTGGGGGAGCCAAAACAAAACCGCAAAAAAGGTGCAGAGTAAGCTACAGTCAAAATGAAAATCGGGAAAGTCAAAAATTTTACTCAACTAAGGGCATTTCAAAGCATTCAATGTCGACAATTTTTCTGAATACTGTACTTTCGGAGGCAAGTTTGAACATATCTATGGGGGGGGGGGACATTGAATCATTGACAAACTAGGAGCACTGTCTGGAATGAATTGATAATCTATAACCAATATAAAAACAAAAATATAAATATAAAAATCTACAAATATACATAGCGTGGGATAGGCGAGTAATTTCATGAGTGAGCAGGATTTCGATAAAGAACGAGAATAAAAAAAGTCCGTGCCTCTCAGCAGTTCGCTGGGAATGAATAATAAATAAGTATTGTCTGTTATGGAAGTTGGATGCGGGGTCAACAAATCAGAGAAAAGAGTGAGTCTCAAAATAGACTAAATTCTAATGTATTATCAAAGCTTCGCGCATTCAAGGAAGCTATCTTGCTCAAATCAAGGCTCTTTTCTTTTGGACTTCAGCTCTGCAATTCTGTTTTATTGCTCCCCCCCCCAACGCTCATTGAAATTGTTCTCCCTCCAACACTGTAAAGAATTTGAAAATAGCACGATACTTACGACCCGTTTTTTGCCTTGGACAGAAGCCAAAACATTTTTTGCGGCCAAAAAAAAAATCGTTTCATAAAGTGCCCCTGCCATTATTGGGTCTACTAATCAAAACCACGTGGAAGAGTAAAAAAGGGAAGAAATGGCAGAAACATCCTTACAGATTCTATTATAGTTACACACCCGGCGGTCTAAAGAGCGGGTACGGTATGTTAACAAAACACGAATATGTGAGCGCAAAGGCTTCACATAGTGTGGAATTAATTTTGCGTCGCCACACCACCTACAGAGAAATGTGTGGCTCCGTCCTTTATTAAGCTCCCATTTAGCAAAGCGATCATTATGTCATTCCATGCAATGCATCCTGCTTTTGTCGTTTTCCCAAGCGTCCTTGCACTTTGAGCTTTGTGGCTCACACCAGAGTTTTGGTTGACCACCCAGAGTTTCATTGGGGACCCCATTCCATGCCACAAGTTGATATGAAATGAATCTCAGATTTGCACTTCATTTCTTCTAGAGAAGTTGTTTTCACGGAGAGTTTGTCACTTCAGTTAATCGTGATGACCGTAGTCGCGTGTGTGCGCGCTGTTTTGGGCGGCGATTGATTGTCGACGGACGACGTGGCGCCACCGATGCTCCCCCTTCCCCTTTCAATCATCAAGGGAATTTTCTACTGTCCGCATTGGTTGCACAGGCTAGCGGTAGCTGAAGCATGAAGTGCAGGTTCGAGTCCCCTCCGACACCGAAGCTTTTGCCCATAACTCAGCATCCTAGCAGTAGCTAGCGGTAGCGATTTTCAGTTTTGCGGGCTTTCCGTGCTTTTATCTGCGTCAAGTCAAAAGCGGAAAATTCAACAAGCAACTCGCCAGAGTAACCCCAGCCATGGGTTCTTTGAAGTTAGCGGCTCAGAATAAGCTGCTTGAGGATTTCCCATTTTTTCTCTCAATTTGGGAAAGAAAACAGGAAATTTGGAAAAGGGTCGAGGGTTGGAGGTTTGTTATGAGATAATCGTCTTAGCAGTAGCAGGCTGTGAGTACGTATACAATCTGCTCTTTTTGTTTGTTTGTTTTTGAACAGCAACGAATATGTGTGTGTGGGAGGAGGGAGCAAATTGGTGAATTTCAAATAAAATATCTGCGTGATTCACTCACACTTCAGAGTGAAGCATTATGCCTAGGAAATTCGCTGTTTCCGCGAGGTCATACCGCATCTTTCTTGTGAGTGGGAGTCGTATTGCAAACATTTCAGTGTGAGGTCATGACTGCTGCATTTGGTAGGCGGAGAGGTATGGGTTGGAAGTCGAATAAATTAGCAATATTATATAGTAACAAGTGAAGTGAAGCGCGATATCTATTAACACGTCATTAGTAGTTAAATAATGAAAAACGAGTTAGGTGTACTGTAATCATGATAGCAGCGTGTACCGCTTAGAAAAGCGCAGCTCTCAGCCATATATTTTAGTGTTCTACTTGGGCTCAACAGATGTAAGGAGGTAAGAGTTGTTTTCGACGAATGGTTCTCACACCTTAGAGAGGACACTGTGGTACCAACAGTATTTATTTTCTTTGCAACATACTGATCTTATTTTCTCATATATCTGCCGACCAAAACCAAATATTATCTAAATTTAGTTTCCCAGTAAGCTCAACAATTGGGGTAAGTTATACAGGTTTTCCAATCCTAGGCCCCAGTCGGTGGAAGCAACGGCAGTCACCACTCCGCAGGATCACCAGGACTCTGTATGTATGGAAAATTAGCTCTCAGCATCTTTTAAGATGCACCACTTTTTACGAACGGGATGAGGATGAAAATGTGTCATCGGGGAGGAGAGAGAACAACTTCTAGGCGTTGGGATAGGAGAATCTTCGAGATGGGGGATGGTTGAAGACGAACCGCTCTTCTTTTTACAGAAGGAAAATTGCTTCACCAATTCCCTGGCTCCTTCCCCCCAAGCTTGGGCAAAAATCCGCTCCGCCAAGCTCCAGTTGGTGATGTTCAGAGTTCACAGCTCAGACGAGCAGGCCATCAGTCGAATAATCGATATGTATGTTTTTCTTTTCGCCCAGTCGCCTTATCTCTTGGAGCTCGATAACTTGTCATGCCTTCGCTCTCCACCTCGGACCATTAAATCTGTTGTGTTGTCAAACCATAATTAGTAGACAGCAGCGCCAAGAAGCGCTGAGTAAAAATGGCGGCGCGTTGAAACGCGAGTTCCCCCGAACTGCCCTGTCACACACTGGTACAACAGGACTGAGAACGGTGCCCATAAAATAGCACTATATTTAATCTATAAATAAACGTATGAAATGCACCTTCATGGGAGTATGAAACAGAAGCCATCACGAGGTCGTAAATCGAGCACTTTGGAAGAGAAATCAAGCGAGAAATGCGGGAATGAAGACGAATTCATTGTCGACGATCCCGTCCGGAGAGCATCGTAAACTAGTGGCTGTACTGACGGCATAAAATATTCTGTCAAAGTGCTGATTGGAAGCTTCACTAAGTGAGGTCATATCGGAGCCTTTATTAGTCCACATACATTCAATCAGTCCATGGTAATATCTCAGGCAAAATAGACCTGATGCCCTCAAGTTGGGGGAAGGGCTTCAGAACCCATTAGGAATTGATGGTCGTTCGAAAAGAGAAGGGATACAGATGTAGGATTCCAAACAGCTCCATGAAACCAATCGCAATGCTCCCAAATGTCGCCCAAAAGCAACTATCGATCGGTTTTCTGAAAACTTCAGTCAAACGACCCCATAGCACCTCAGCATTATCCCTGGGCGAGCCGGCCCTCTCACCTCACTCCCGTTGGGAAAGCAACCTCATTGCGAGCGGGAGAGTTGACTTTCAGGTGGCGGGGTCCCATCGTGTGAGAAGCACGACGTGTGGCGGACCGCCTTTTTAGAACGGGTCTTTGCTGTGGGTGACGAGAAAAGCCAGCCAGCCAGCAGCAGCAGTATTGCTTCTCATTCAACTGGTGATGTCGGCTGGTGTGGGAGAGCCGCGCGCCTTTTCGCCCTCACCGCTTTCCCGCATACGATTACCTTCTCGTTGTTTTCTTATCGAAAGCGCCCCCTCATCGTTGTCGTCGTAGTCGAAATGAAGGCCGCCGCCGGCCGCCAACGTCAGGTCGCTTCGATGGCGGCCCCGCCGACGGCGGCTCATTACGGAACCTCTACCTCGAAGGAACTATGCCGGCACGAAACGCCTCTCCATCGAATTCTGACCATCTTTACGTTGTCCGTGGCAGATTTCTTTACAGAGAACATCTCTCAACTGATTCACTCTAACAGGCTCCTTCTCACACTTTTTCTAGAATCTACTAGTGAATCAGAAAAATCGTTTTTATGAGAGTGAGGGAACGTGGCCCCAACCCTCTTCGGGGTCTCTCGGATCTTACCTAGATTTACCTTGTAAGCCATAGCGATTGGGCCAATTAGGTACCGACGTAGAGACTCATGTGATAGGCGTGAATACCGATTTCTGGGAGTTGGACTTTTCGGGAGTCGTGTCTGTCTGTCTGTCTGTCTGTCTGTCTGTCTGTCTGTCTGTCTGTCTGTCTGTCTGTCTGTCTGCGTCAGCAACGTACCGTAAACGTCAGACCTACATGTGTGATCTTGTGAAGCTAATACCACCGTTCAACATGCATGTTAAAACACGTACTGTTCAATATTCAACAAGTTGCTCCCCGTTGCCTCCATTAGTATGACACCGTATTGTCATGAATATAATTATATGTTTTTACATGTTATATTTAAGTATAAAAATACGCTTGTAGTATTGTTATAAGTCGTAAATTACTTTTTATAAAAATTCAAGCTGTCCTTTTAAACTGAATAGTATTACCTTATTTTTTCCCAAGACTTCGTGGATTATATTCATTTCAACATCATAAATATGACATTAGGAAGCTCATGGGTGCTTGCAGGTATAACAGAATCAAGACGAAATAGCTGTGGAAGTCCACTTATTTTGGGATTATCAACGGTCAGGGTTTGTACATCCGGTGAATGCACAAACTGGCCGATCGAACAAACAAGCCTGTTCATATTGGTTTTATAGCTTGTACAAAACATTGCTTTTTTTATGTGACTATTTTGTTGGTCTTCAAGGCTCATTATTACTATAACGGCAAATTGAGTGCTTGTAAATGATCGATAATTTTCGAATTTTCAATGATTTGTGCGTGTGGCTCATCCGACCCGAACCTTATCCCACTCGGAAAGGGTTTTCCGATTACGGCGCTATGCTGCACAAATGCAACTTCAAGCCCAATTATACAGCTTCCTAGAGTACAGGGTCCGCCAGTAAAATAGAGAAGCTGTCAAAATGTTCTTAAGGGGGAACAACTTGATGAATTTGAGCACTAACACGTGTTCACATGAATGTTGTACAATAACGTCAACTTCAAAGGGTTATAGTTCTATGGTACGTAATGACACGCCACTCATGTAACGACATGTCACTGTGCAATATCCTTCAATCCCCCCCCCCTCTCCCTCCTCAACTATCGCACCAAAAAGCTTTTCCATTTGCTAAGAAAAATCGATCCCGCTAACAAGTGAGAGGGAGAGACAGTGGTGGCGCCAAGTGCGGTATTCAGTAATTTCCTATCAAAAGGGCTCACAGCTGAAAAGACAAGAGCGGTATACGATTGTGACTAAGACTCCCCCTCCCGCCTATACAAAACCCACCTCAGCCAGCTAGTCATCTGTGCAAGGCATATTAATTCCCTTCCTCTTCAGCAACGAGAAACAGGTGCTTTGACGGGCTTTTGGCCAACAGAAGTGACTGAGTGACTTTCGTGATGAAGGAACTGAACACTAATCTTTCCCACGGAGGTGGAGGATCAAGTGGCAGTATTTTTTCCATTTGTACCTACTAGTGACCGAAGGGGCTTTCGAGCTCTGGGCAGAGAGGGCATTGCAAGACTGTAGCCATTGGAGGCACGGGAGGGGACAAAGAAGGAAAGCGTATGTATATTAAAACACTGTCACTTGTGGACAAAAATTCGAACTCAGAAAAAATACTAAGCGAAAATCACTCTGAAAAACACGCCTTTGGTCGCTATTGCTGTTCTAGCGCGCTTCACTTAGAACCGCACACTTTACCGCGAAGTGCAGGCTTCAAGCTGCTTGACGTTACTGCCATTTAATGTTGCGTAGGGCAAAATTGATTTCATTCATGATAATGCTGTACCAGTTAAACAACAAACAACAACAAACGACTGAAACAATGAAAGGAAGAAAGGGTGTTCGTAGTTTTAAAATCCAGTAAATTCACACTCGACCTCTTAGAAGGTGTCGTGTGTGCATCCCACGAATTTCTTGCTACCGTAAGCCAAAAATATCCTTACCAGTGTCTTCAAGAGGTGGCGGTTGGGCGTCTTAGTGGCTGATCGCCTAAGCCTCAGACTGAATCACCGTCAAAGTGGCGGTCAAAATTTTTGAAAAATACGACCCCTCCACATATGGTCACGGACCATACGACTTCCTCCAGCCCATATTACTACCACATATTTTGAACTGAAGGGAGCCATATTTTCGAGGAAAGCTCTGACCCGGAACGCCCCGCCCACACCATAATCTAGGCCTTGGAAACTAGAGTCAGGCGAGGCTTAGGGAATTCTACTAAGGAATGCATTTCGATTCATGATTGAAGTTGTCTAACGATAACCATGTTTTGCACCAGATACTCCTCTTTCACATATGCAACTGTAAAATATATATTATGGGCACTGATTGAAGTCTTGCTGACTGAAAAGGGGTTGGGTGCCTCCTTCATTGAGCACAAGAACTTTACAAAAAAAATCTGGAAATTGTTCATCCGTAGCAAGGCATTTTCTTGAGTTTCTAAGAGCTAAGAACCTTTCCCGTTTTCACTGTTCATTCTGAGCACTCTCGGGTATCATACCACTCACACGACGCTTATCCCATTCTACCACCATTTATAGTTAAATAAACGTACCATTCAGCCGTTTGGTGCAGGGGGAGTAGCCAGCTGGCTGCCAGCGACGATCGCTGTCTTTGGCAGCTGGCCAGGACGTGATAACTCGACGGATATTGAAACCAATTTCGTCGGCCGAGTTGACCGATGTCGAATTGGAGCCCAGAGCTGCTGCGAATGGTCGCCCTTCCCGTCGTCATTGTCGGTGCTGATCAATACGGCATATTTACTTAGCTGGCCGACATCAAACCACAGATCAACAGAATTTATGATTGCTTTACATTTACAATATGTTTATCCATCATATCTAGCGCGGTATTGTGGGCTAGATTTCGGGATATTTCTGGACTTTATTGTGGATCAGCTATCTTAAACTTTTTGTGCGTAGTCACATATTACACAATTCCTTATTGCTGATAACAAAAATGGTGATAATTATGGACAGTCAAGAGTGAGAAGCATTCCAATCCTACTAAGTAACCGACTGATCGCATTTTATCATTCATTCCATTCACCCAATCGTACACCATTCACTTCAGAGCTTTCACTTCTTACAGTATACTGTAAGCTCTCGAAATGGTGTTATATTCACAGAAGAGGGGGCAACTAGTTGATTTTTAACAGCAGCATGCCTTTACATGACTGACGTGTCAACAAGGTACCACAAATGTGATGACACATGTATGATCATGTATAGTTAATGTTAGTGTTCAACATTCATGTAAACGCATGTTACTGTTTAACATTCAACAAGTTGCCCATCCCACTATTAATGTGGCGCTCCAAAATTTTCGCTTATTGGTGTTTTCTCTTAAAAGTTAAGCACGTGCTTTGTGGAATATTGAATTTTCTCAGTGTTGAGCGACTTCCCGTATCATAACGGTACCCCTTTCTACGATCCATCCGGAGTGTACCGTTATGCAATTTCACAAAATCAATTTTGATAAAAATCAAAGGGAATAAACATGTAGTATTCAAAAGTTCGTGACAGCATTGCTTTTGAAGTCCTTTGTGTTCCAAATGGTGACTTATTTATTACAAGTGATATTATCGGTATTTCCTAACCTGTGATCGATTTGTCTCACATTGAAATCTGAGTTTTTCACAGAAATACTCCAGAAGCGAACGGATCCCACAAACTCCGGAGTCTAGTGACATTTCCAACAGAACCCGGTCGGGATGGCGGTCAGCTAAGCGACAGCGTCTATTGTCTGGTCAAATGTCCTGGGAGCCGAGAGTATCCTTTTATGAGGCCACCAGACGAAAAGGCATGGGAAACTGAGCCAACACATAAAAGTCACCCACCTTGGGAGTAGAAGCAGACAACAATCACAGGTAAGACTGTAGAAAGCCATCGGCAGCAAGCCATGCAGCCAGCCGGGAAGGCAGCCTCGTCAGGAGGAGGGAAAGTGTTGGGCGGGGTCAGCCACCCGGTTATTCATAAGTTTCCACGCATTCCTTCACCAACGACGTCTTTCTGACGCCGACCTCGGAATATGGAAATTGAGGTCAGCACTGGCTCCCTCCCGGGTAATATATTCGTCCACCACTAGTAGCTCATAGAAACACACTGAGAATCCTTTGCGCTCAGTCTCGGATCCCATTTCTCGTCCAAGAACACCATTAAGATGATGGACGCAGGACAAGAGGACATTGGCCTCGTTCCGGAGTCCGTACCGCGAGTTAGTCTCGCGGCTGCGCAGAAACCGGCAGTTCACTTCACCGACTACCGTAATTAGTTACACGAGGCGGCCGCAGCGTGCTGAGCGAAGGGTAATCCCCGCGCCTGACACTGCGGACCAATAGCCGTTTGACCACGCCCCTGGGGGGTGGAGCTCGGTCAGAGAGTGTGCGGGGAGCGCATGGTGTGGAGAGGGCGCAGCGACTGAGCGACCGAACAGACATTCCGGGCGCCTTGAGAGATAGTCCATGCACATACGCGCTGTTAGTCAACGCAATGCTTCACACACTCACTCGTCCCCAGTCACTGTGTGTGCGCGCCGCCGTGTCATACGGTAGGGGATTTCGGCCAGAGCTCACCTCCCGGTGGGCTGGATCACTCCTTCCCACTCTTTGATCCTTTCGTAGGATTCGTCCAGGGAAATCTCAGCAACTGACCATGTCTGTGCTGCTCGTAGAGACCCTCTTAAGAATCTTCTAGATCATTAGGGATTTTTGGAGACGTATTTTACCGAATTCACTCATACTGTACGCCTTTTCGCGGTTTCACTATTCTCGTGCTATCTCTTCACGCTTATATCTCTATAATTCCAAGCGAAACTGCAAGAGCATTTCACATGTTGGTTACTCTCCTGAGCAAGCAGCCGTCACACCCAGGATGTCCTCCCGAACTCATGGCTTTGTCTAAACTGTGCAATTCTTCTAGAAAGCATATATGTATTGGTTCAGGGGCCCCGAATGATCTTTCTGAACTTCACGTTGAGCTGCTCCCTCGTCCTCTTCACTGTTTTCTGCAAGGTACTTCCACCATTCCAAAATTACTTAATCCATCCCTCCCTTATCATGGGTTGTCAGTGATTTTATCTTTCAGCCTAGAAATTATGCTATATGATAGCCCAGGTCCCTAATCACCCGCAAAAGATTGTGGATTTTGTACAATATGATGGACCATCCTAAACTTCAACGTATTTTGAATTAGCACTTCTACTGGAATATTTCCAAGTTCATATTGTGTTATGCACAGTCAAATCCAGTGAAAGCGTTTGGTTTATAACAGTCTAAGCGCTCTAATGAAATAGAAGGGGAAGGAGGGACAACATGTTAATCGTTGAACAGTAACAAGCCTTACCATGTGTATGCTCAAAAATTTACGTTAACCTTACAGGGTCATACATGCATATTTACAATTCACATGACTTTCTCGACACATTATTGAAAAGTCTGTCATGTAAAGGCATGAATCAATAAGATTCTGCAAGTTAACCCCTCCCTTCTCATGGGTACAGCGTCACTCATTATTTTTTGGCTAACGGCGTGCAAAAGAATAGGCGGTCGCAAAATTTTTCTGTTTTGCAGGGAAGTGTTCTACGAAGGACTGTTTCCAAAAATAGTTTTTGAAAAAAAGAAAGTCATTGCATCCGGCAATCTACACCCCTCAACAAGCGCACTAGATAAATGAACCCCTTCGGCCCACTGGGGAATATTGAAAGGTTCTCCGCTGCCCCGCCCTCAACACTTCTTCCCACGCGCACTCTCCATTTTTGAACGTTTGTCAGTGCATGTTTTGTTTCCCAATCTTGTTTTTGAAATTTCAGTTTTTACTTCGTTTTTCGTTCACATTTGTATTAAGTATGATAGGGGATCCTACGCGTTAGCTACAGGGATATCTATGTCAAAACTCAGCTGAGACTTGGTTAATCCCTGTTTCTTTGGTAATTAGTTAATTTACTACCTAGCTACCGTAATTTTGCAAACTTAAGGGATTATTCTAAATTTCGCGGTACTTGGCAGGATACATATGCAGCTATTTAGTTTGCTGCTTACCTCAGCTTAGATTGTGCTAGTGTCCTTCTCCTCCTGGAGCCATGATGCTCAGGAGATAGATCAACAATCTTCCGCATCTGCATGCGCTCATTCAATCGCAATTCCCCTTCTCTTGAAAATTAGGCTCGAATTGAGATGACTTAGCTGCCGCTTCAATTCACGACCTTGTATAAATTGCTAAAATGATCGTTTGCTTCTATGGAAGTGGAAGTGGAAAGTTGTGAAAGAGCTTCCTTGACACTTTCTGGAACCTTCCGAAATGCTCGTTGACACAGTGACAGCGCAAAGCCGCCTCCTGTACATGCTTTTCAATCACCCCTGTATAGGATCAGCTGAGGTGAATAACAAAGTTCCGATTTGGGGAAATTTCCGTGTCATCTCTCATCTGGTGACAGGCCGTTGAGAAATTCCTGTTACCACTCAGTCGCTCGCGCGATCTGTACCGGATGATGAACTCATTCGTCATTACGTCTTCAGTGATTTTCAAAAATCGAGGGAAAATCGGGTCAGAGCGCTGAAACTCGTGGGTTCTGGATTGTTTGAGGGGTTTCCAGGACAGTGTTACATGCATAGAAAGTAGGGTCAGGGGAACAGCAGAAATATTGCTATCCTCCTTTTCGTAATTCTTGATCATTTTCACGGAGTACGTTAAAATTCCTTTTTGAAGAATCTTCGAATATGCATTTCTCTTGATTTTTCGTTGTTTTTCTCGTAGGGAGGTGAAAAAGAAAGGGCTGCACGTATGAGCAATCCTTCGAGTCCTATCCCAAAGCGGTCTTTTCCTGGAGTGACCGCCCTGATGCTTTTGAGGGAACCAGTGATTCAGTACATACTGGACAGTTGAAGCGGTCCATTGCTCTCTGTCCTCCCTTCACGAATCAGCCTTCCCCAGTTATTCACCACTGCTTGGAAATGACGTCATTCCCACCTAAATTCTTTTTTGCATTATGATGCTAGAGTACCTGTCAGAATCTTTTTGGTGCATTTAATTTTTGCAATGTCACTCTTTTTCAGTACCTTCAAAGTCCCACACTATGACGTCATAGTTTTGTACTCTTTTCTTTTTTGGAGAGTGCTCACGTCAGCGTGGGATGGTCCTAGTGCCCTGTTGCCCTTGTCACCATCCCCGTACTCCCCGTCGTGTCCCCCCCCTCCCCTCTCCTTAGCCGGATACCGCCATTCTGCTCGTATCCACGAACACCTCACATAGTTTGGAACTGATAAAGACAAAACCCTCACGGTACAGTCAGAGGAGAAGGAGGCTCGCGCTTGAATTCGAATCCACTCGTAACCATTTTGTTTCCTAAATATGCAAATTTATTTAAAAAAAAATGAAGTCATCGTTCCTATCACGTTTTTGTTCCGCAGCTAGTGATGTGGTGTGGTGGGAGACACTTGCAGTATGTAATAATGGGGGACGTTTTATCAATGCCCGATCATCACAAAGCGACGACCGCATCCGCAACGCACGTCGGTCTTCAGTGCTGCTGCAGTGCTTTCAAAACACTGGCGGCGCACTGACGACAGCCCACGTCGTTGCTGGCTGGTTGTTAAGTGACACTTCTCTCCGCTGTCATGTATACATTCACTTACATACATACATTGACACCATACAGTCTCTATTGATACACAAAACACACGGCGGCGGCCGTCACACAGCGCCCACAGAGAAGAGAAAGGCTCTGCTGGCGGTGAAAGAAGAAAAAAGACGATTTTCATATGCAAAATTTCTTTCAACTTCTACCGTTGGATGGCGTATTGTTCAAGGGATTCGAGCCACTGTAGCTTATGCGTAGACCAGGGCATATTTGAGCATTACGCTTGTTCGACCTGGAAAAATCGTCACAGAAATCCTGTGTAAAGCATTGCCATGAAGATCGCGATAGCTCTGACGACGAAGGCCATATACCCTTACTGGGCTACCCGCTGCGCTTATCTGGTGGAAGCTGCCCATAAATGCGCCCTCCTTCTGTCCGATCTACTCAGCTTGTACCTAGACCCTTGTCATGCTCGGCTTCCAGGACACTCTTAGAAGCCGCCTCCGCATGGAGGACTCGAACCCAGCACGAACTCCCCCTTAGGGTGGGTCTCTCGTGCAGCTGCGACTACTGTCAAGCGATGTGTTGCGGGAAATTCTTTAGAAACTCAACCACCAGGCAACCCCACTGACCGCGATCATACGACCCGGGCTGTTTCGTATACCAACATGGTCCACAGGTCGTCAGTCGAAAATCACGGTACTCTTGCTTAGAATAAAAGTTTTAGGTGGATTATCAGTTGACGACGTATAGGGACCACTTTATCGGTCCAGCGCCCAGATTCATTCCAAAAAAACGACCTCCCTCAAAATTCCTCAACCCATGTTTTATCCTGGCTGCAATCCTCCCGGTAATTCCTGGATCTGGTAGAGATTCCCGGTCCCCGATCACTCCTTTATGACTATGATAAGCCTACCAAGAAAGTCTGAACACTTTCTAGAACAACTCCGAATGTACCTGGTCCTACGTAGGGGAGGGGAAGGGGGGGGGGGCGGCAGAGGCGATTTGCACCCCAGTGCTCTCCCCGCAGGTATTGATAGGTAAAACCACCACACGCTTAGCCCGTAGGCATTTCTTCATACTGCTCACACGTTTGCTGGCTTGTGTTGATTATGCTGGAATGTGAATTTAAATGCATTAAATGCACGAAAATGTTCCCTTTCTACATATGTAGTGCCTCTTTAAGCTCTTTAATATCTTCGCAAGCAGAACTACGTACATTATGGCCTTATGCAGCAACCCCAGGGCTTGGCTTCCTATACCATTCAAACCCTCTACCAATAAAGCACAGACCCACAGTCCCATGGCCGGCCCACCATCGACATTCAGTAACCTGGTGGTAGCGATTAATCGACAACAGGGAGAGCGCGAGAGTCACTCTGAATCAGACTATCCGATTGTCTCTCGGGTGAAGTGCTGCTGCTCGGGCGTCTCAGCGCTGTCGTCGTCGTGGTGGCGTCGACGGTCAATGGTCAGTCCACGTTGCCGCAAGCTGGCTGGCGCTCACTGACTAACGCTAGTGCTGGTAGCCAGTCTTACAGCCTCATATGACCAGCTTCACTCTTTCAGTTCTCCACAAAAATTTGGGGAAAGCTCCCATCACACGTACTGTATCCTGAGTCCCATCATCCAGTAGACTTTCTCTATGTTCTTGTGAATGCTGGCAATGTTATCTAATGTTCAAGATAGTCATTATTATTAATTACTTATCACTTTTCACCCAGTTTGTTCCACCAGCTCCAATTTCGATGCCGTTGAAAAGGTGGTTCACAAAAAACATTTTGTGTTGTCTACCCGAGGGCATCTGTCTCACGGAACACGATGACGATCCTCCTTTTTAAAAACTGCGCGGAGCCCACACCACAAAGCTGCTAAAATAATGTTGATGATCTGCTTAGCACCTGTCTAGAAGGGTAAATTGACTTCCTGCAAGAAAACACCTTTCTCAACGCAACTTGTGACACCCGCACTACTGGAGTTCGGAAAGCACTCATTTTGGCATTTTCCCTCGCTGCCTGTAGACCAGACAGTCTCGTGCCAAGTGAATATCACAGTTGAGTTACACGGGTCAGATTACTTACACGTATTGGTTTCAAAGGGGAATCGGAACATTATCGGAAGTCACCCTTTTGACGGCATGAAATTTTGAGCTGGCAGGTTTGCCTTGGGCAAATACAATGGTATATACTTTTTTACTCTTTTCAACCTCTGAAAACGATGACAACAGCTTTAGCAGCATAAGACTTTTATCGGAGATGCGGAACCCTCCCACCTTTGAATTGAAGCTGGTTTTTTTCTTTCCTCTTCGTGAAACATGCTTCTGTGCTCGGCTTCTGCTCCAGTTTGTAGGCTAGACCTGCAGGGTCAGTTGTAATTATAATAACCAGATTCAGTTGTGACTATAATAACTATTCATCGAGCCATTTTTAGCCTATTACGTCGTCGATGCATGAACAGTTAACATTATTATCTGTGGCCTTTGTTTGAAAAGGCCAAGACTGGCGAGGCCGAGTGCCCTTTCGGGCAATGTTTGCCACTTGGGCTGCTTGCTGGTAGTTGACTGGCCTCGTATGTTGTGTCTCTATAGAGGAACTAGTCAGCCAATTAGATGTGCTGACGATGAAGACGGCATTTGAGTGAGCTGCGCTGAACGAGCACCAGCGCAGCAGCACCCTTTCTCTCGCGCTCGCTCGCACAGTCCTTCCCCAACACACTGCCACTGCCATCCGACAACAACGCACAACTTTTCAGAGACAGAAAGACAGAGAGAGAATGGACACCGCCGACAAAGCCCAACGTCTGCCAGGAGTGTTCCCGTTCCCGTTCTGTGTGCCATCGTCATCACCGTCTGTGTTCCCATCGTTACCGATGTTTCCACCGGGCTTTCAACAGCTTTACGCCAATCTAGTCCAACAACAATTCCTTCAACTCGCTCAGCAACAGCAGCAACAGCAGAGTCCAGGAGTTAGGGCAGGTACTAACGCTACCGTCGTAGAATCTAACTCAAATAGCCGCTTATCATTTCAGATCAGTCGCCATGCTTATCAGATCACCCGTCATCAAGGGAAGATTCGCCATCTATCAAAAGTGAGTTATTTTTTTGATGATGTTTGGAATTATTGACTTCAAAATCGGTGGGTACACCAAGGGTGGTGGGGGTGTCTTGATGAAGACGAGGCCCCGTATGTTGCCATAAGTGACTAATGGAGAACGTCTTACGCTAACAGCACCTCATTGGTATTTTGCCGTTCCGTAGCCGTACTATTACGATCGAATGTCATACACCGACGACGACGACGAGAGATCGCCACCATCGGCGAGAGAGACCATTTGAAACAGTTGCATGATGACTAACTGTCAGCAGTTGTTCGTCTGAAAATGTACAGCTCTCAGCCCTGGTTAGCTTGGCTGAGGCGTGGGACAATTCAGTGAACCTTCAGGAGGAGAGAGGAAGAGAACGAGGACGAAAGTGCTGAGTTAAAAGCCGATCATTTGACCTGTATGTCAGTAAGAAACCCATGGTACTACTCCGTACTGTATTCGAATTGCTTATCGATTTGCCCATCAAATTTAAGCCGCTTATTCACGTTAACACATACGAAATTCGACCGCTACATTGATCACAGAAAGGGGGTGCATATTGTGGATGTCTTGAATAACCTGCCTTCACATGACTGACCTTCCAAAAGCGTACAGTAGATGTCACATAAACATGTAGAACCCTGTTGAAGGTAATGTTACTGTGCACTATGCACGTGAAGAAATGTGTTCGATGTTCAACAAGTTGTCCCCCCCCCCCCCTAGACTTCCGTTAGAAGTGTCGGAGTTCTCTCACGGGTAATCTCCCGCAAAGCCATCCCTACCGGATACGATGGCGTGGAAAAGGGGCTCAAGAGAAAATTGGAATATCAGCTCGGATAGGGGGGAAGTTCCGTTTGTCCATATTTCTGCCTGGCCCCGTGCAGGATCGACTTTCTTCGAGGGCCACCTTCACTATCGTGGGCCCCGGTTTGATTCTCTGCACTTCATATTTGGGTTTTGGTTTACAAGGAAAGCTCATGATAGTCGTGGTTCCCCTTTGGTTTTCTCTGAGCGATCGGTTTTCTCTTGTGTAATGCGCATTTCAAGTGAAAATAAAGAAATTTTGCGGAACAGTGAGTGTTTCCAGCCATTTAGTTTATGCAAATGCGTGGCAGGGTCGTTTGAAGACTACCTGGAGCACCTACCTTTGTAGGGGTCTGAAAGTTCAATATTGCACCCAAATCAATCTATACTTTTCCCAGGGGTTGTCAAACTCGCTTGAGCTCATCCCGGAGCCAGGACAGTGTCTGCCGTTGTGTGACAGTACTTTTCCGAAATGCTGCGAATCGATAGCATTCAATTAACAACGCCACTCCTGTGTGTGAGCAGGCCGACGACGACGACACTGTGTTTCCCAGCGCACTCCATCATCTGTTTGTTGGAGTGGGACGACGACGACGACAAACTCGCAACATGCCCTTTTCATCTCCATCTTTCTTTCTTTTCATTTGCAGGCCAACCCCGGCCAGCCGCCACACAACTCACTCTCTCAACTCCCACACACACTCACTTTCCACGCACACATTCCACAAAACAATGCCGGCCGCCTGTGGAGCGCGAACGAGCGCTTTTTCATGGCGCTGAGCCTACCACCAGGCCAAAACCATGCGCTTGAAACGCGGCCATGTTCCCAAGAAACCCCCTTCTTCCACACATGAAAAACAGACGTTTGAATGAGTGAGGATAGCAGATGCGAACAGCAAATTGAACTTCGAATGCTGTGGGGTTTTCAAAAACTTTCCCAAATCTTTGAGAGGCTCTGGGAGGGTTACGAGTATGGTCGGTGTGACGGATCCTTATACTTACTTCCTGAGTTCTTATGAGGAGTCCTGTACAGTTCGCTCTCAGTTCTTCCTCTGATCCTTCCGCAGTGCTGGCGGTAGTTGCGCAAGGTGAATGCCCTGGGTAAATCTCAATGTTGCGAGGTGGACGGAGCTATGGCTAGGTAAGAATAGTGAGCAAATTTTGATCATTAATTAAGCTGCGGTGATCACATCCCTACCCTAGAACCGATTCGGCGTTCAAATTCAAGTAAAAGTCATCCTTTCGCAATATGGGAGGGGCAACTTTTTAAGCTCTGAACGGTTATATGTCTTTAGATGTCTAACATGTCAATGTGGTACCGCAAACATCTCTGTGCATGTATGATCCTGTGAAGTGAATGCTGCTGCTGTTGATATTTCATGAAATGACGTGTTGATGCTCCTCAACACTGAACAAGTTGTCCCCCCCCCTTCCTGTCCATTAAAATAATATCCCTGAACAATGGATCTTCCGATTCTCCTCCCCAAAAGTATCACATAGACATCAGTTCGATTCGAAGTAATGGAGTTCGGTACGCGCGCTGATAGATTTGTATTTAATGACTGTGGTGTGCCTCGGATGTTATCTTAGAGTAGGGACAGTCATGGTGCAATAGGTGGGAAACTTTGCAAGGGTAGGTGAAGCCGGCTGGTAGCGCTATTTCGGTGGGCAGGGCACAGCGCCACAGAATACCGGTAGATGAGGGTTTAAGGAGCAATTTTCAATTTTTGACCCACATAATTCCATAGAAGTGGAGCCACAGTATCAGGATATGGAAGTTTATGTGCACCAATGTCACCTCCGCGAAGGTTCGTTCCCTCTGTTTCCGCATGCCATAATAGGCCATACGGAGGCCCCATTTGGAGTGTGGCGATGAATTCAAACGCGATCACTGAAGCTAACATTCGTACGTACTGATTATGGTATGGCTCATTGATGGTGTTTAGGAAGCGTGGCCAAGTGTGTGTCCGTCCGGTCCACGCGGGGAGCCCAACCCTGCCTGGCCTGGTCGTTGTGAACACTGTGCGTGGTCGCTCAGGCGCTCCCCGTGCGTGCTTTATGACGCGCGTAACCGGAAGTTCAGCAGCAGCAGTAGCAGCGTTCCCTCCGAATCCTCACTACCACCACCACCACCTGAACATACGGAGGAGACATCGAGGCGTGAAATTGACCCATCCCCGTCGACTCGCGCGCGATACCATACGCCTATAAAAATCATCCGAATAATTAGCTCATCGGGGACGCACGCGCAGCTACAGTAACTCAAATTCGGCCGAATCCGACCTGGAAATTCCTCATCGCGCGATTGCTCAACTGAAACTTTTGTGAAGCTGCAGATATCCTAGTGTATCCGCTCAGGTGGGTGTGTCGGATGGATTCTTACCCAAACTCAGAGTTGATTTCCCGGTGGCTAAGGCTTAGCAGCGATGTTCCGGCGTTTTGAAAAACTTATTTTCAGTGTATGATGAGGACTTATAAAAGTCAACACCGTGAAGTAATTAAGCACTCTTTCATCAGTAGGGAATGACAGTAGCAGGTCATCGACGCTTGAGAAGCGTGGACATTTCACTTCCATCCTTTTAATCCTCTCAAGTTGTCAACCATTATCCCTCACCCGAATGACCTCACTTCCCCACCTCACCTTCTGCTGTCCGGACGGGGCCGCTCACTATTTGATTTTCCCACAAAGTCGTACAGTCGTCGGTCGTCATTTGTCATTGTTCTTTTCGCCCTTCTTGCCGAGCCTGTCCATAGTAAGTGCAATGAGGGCCGGTTCACGGGACTCCCACGAACCATAAAATGATCGTTCGCCGTCGTTGTCCTCGTGATCGCTCGAGACTATGGCTGGCCAGCCAGCTACCCTCGGAATTGGACAAATTTCTTCATTAGGAGAGATACTCAGTCACTTGCCAGTGAGTGACTATCGATAACACGAAATCACACCCGCTGAATAGCTAAGTATGACGGAGGCAGATGTTAACGAATGCGACCGGAAGCTCCACCTGAATACGAGAATTCCCTGAACAGGGACCTATCTCATCGAGAGGAGACTGACAAACGCTCGAACGCAAAATCAGTCACAAAAATTTTGGAAACGCCAAAGGGCTGTGCATAATTTCTTTGCTGTTTGTTTACTGGTTTACTTGTCATTTCTTACTTCTTATTTACACATGAGCAAGAAAGGTTACTAAAAAGGACATGAGTAAAACGGTAAATTTTCGAATGCCGGCTTTGAAAACCTTCAAAATCGCTTGTAGGAGTTTCTGGTATACCGGGTGACCTTCTAAAACCACTGAATAGTCCCTGTCACTGAAAAATAGTGACCCTCCGGAAAAAGCGATGTTGTAGCTCTTACCAGAAATTCATAGGCGCTAATGGAGGATAAATCTAAAAAAACGCAGTCGCTCCCTTTGCCGCTCTGGTCTATATGGACAAGGGTGTGTCAATCAAGCGATGTTTATTGCGACATCCATGGAAAGATGGGTGCTATTAATGGGGGAGGGGCATTTTGCAAAGAAACTTTATTGGTAACGTGTTTCTTCTTGAATGACGTGTTAACAACTTAACATAGCTGTCATACATATACATGTATGACAGATGTAAAGGCAGTATCGTTATTCATGTGATCTTGTATGATCTTGTAAAGGCAGTATCGTTATTCATGTGAAGGCATGCTGCTACCCAACATGGAAAATTTGCCCCTCCCTTTCTCCTAGAATCGCCTAGATAGGATATTACTGCATAGGCTCGGTTACCTAGGCATTTTTACTAAAACGTATGGGAAATCAGTGCGAGTCTCGACGATTATCATGGTCTAATTGCATGGGTGATACGTTTTTGGTGAGGATAATCTTGGATTCTAGGGAAGTCTCATGATCAGGATTGCTCCTGTTCTCATGTTGAGTACCACCGGGTATCTTGTGCTATCATAATCGATATCGATGAACTCTTGAAGGGAAATGCAGGGTTATATATGCTGTGAAAGAGGAACATTACTCGTATCCTTGAAGTTGAAATACCGTAATCCCTTGCGCGTTCGTAGTGGTATGCAAAGTTTGTGTCGTCCTGTGGTTTTTCTAGTAAGTACATACTCGAGGGTCGTCTCCCATAACGATTCGACGAGCCGATCGCGTGTCTTCGTAACTGCCCACATAGACAGAGACGCTCCTCTCACTGTACGTGAGTACGTGAGGTGGAGTGATGTTGTAGTTGAATGCGCTGACGGCTGAATTCCGCCGCGGCGGACAACTAGCACAAAATGCGCAACGGAGCGCAGCCGAGTGGGCCCATTTCCGTGCGTGGTCGTACCGTACGGCGGCCATATTCCCTAGTAAACTCATCTCTCTTTCCGCCTCTACAGGTTGTTCACATTCGACAGAGGGATGAAGGAATGGGACAGTTTCAGAGAGACCTTATACACTTGGAAAGGCCAGTGACTGGTTCTTGTAAGGTGATGGGATTCAGGTAAGCCAGGTCTCAGGACATGTGATGGGCTAGTAGCTTGATTTCATCGGCAATGTCGAAAAGCACAGGCGATATATGATTCTTAGAAGGAAATTCGCCACCCATAGTAGTTATGAGGAACATTAAAGTTAAGAGGAAATGCCAATCTCGTCCATATTAGTGAGTGGGGTGGGGGGGGGGGCAACTTGTTAAATGTCAAACATGTCACGCCTTTGCACGACTGACGTGTTAACAGCATGTCATGGATGTGACTTGCAGCACTTGTGTGTTCATGTAAAGTCAGTGCTATAGTCCAACGTACATGCGAAGATATGCTGTTCTTCAACATTCAGCATGTTCCCCCCCCTCCCCTCCCCTTAGTGTAGCACCTCATCCTGTAACACGAAAGACCCTAGTTGCCATGAGCAATCTCTTTCCCTGCTCACAAATTTAAACTCCTTTTGAGGCCAATAAAGCCATGCTGTAGTTGGACTTGGTGGGTAACCACTGCAGGCGGCTATATCGTCTCGCTCATCCGATCAGCCACCTAAGCGTCTGGCTGAATCAATCGAGAAATGCTTGACTGTATTGTTATCGCAGCATCGATGACAAGTGTTTTATGTGTCATCACCTGGTCAGAACAAAAGACGAGCACAGCGAAGTGTTCTTGAGAAGACGAGCTGCAGCTGCGCCATGCGCTCGTTCCGCTCACTTGCGCAATACTTACATACTCAAAACCCACAGAAGGAGATGTCAGTCGACGTTCGTCCATCAGGCGCATGTGATAATGAGCGCGCGCTCGGGGGTGATTCAACCACCGGGGAGGGAACAGCTGAAGTGAAATGAATAACTGCTCTCAGTTACTAACTACACAATTACCATTGTTGATGACTTCAACGAATTTTCCCGGCGTCTTTGTGCACTCCAACAAGGGAGTGTCTCAGTGATATTCGTGAGTCATTTGCCAGGGTGGGGAACTGCACGAAAACGTTCCCTTGAGGAGTTTGTTGAGATTTGGTGAAGACGTCTCCTCGTCAGATTTCAAGGGGCTATGGAATCACTACCATACTTGAAAGATGACTAAGCCGCTTTCATTTCCAGAAGAATTCTTCAGTGAAACAACCTCTATAAATAGGCGATTAGGGTCAATCAGGATGACTCACTCTTCAGAGTAAGACCTCTTAGCACAATCCCTACGAACTGAAGTAGTGAGAAGTTCTCGGAGGAGCTTAATAACACATATGGTCAAGTGTTACTTGAGTATTTTTCGGGATTGGTTATGTTTGGTCCGTTGGAGTTTGGATCGTACTTGGCAAGACGACCCTTACTGAGACAGGAGGGGTTGGGAAGCGGAAGCGAAGTCATTTTTAGGATTTCGACACCCTGCTCGGCTTTCGATCTTGTGTGGAGGTCGCTTCAAACCTTTCATGGAGGAGTGATATCACTGTGATCGAGTTTCCGAATGAGGTGCTAAGCTAATGGGGGGGGGGGGGGGGGATCAACTTGTCAAATCTGCTGACATGTTTTCGCATGGATATTGAACGGCGACGTTTGCTTTACAGGATCGTAAATGTACATGTGAAATCTTACATTTATTATAAGTTCTACTGACACGTCAGTCTTGTGGTGGCATGTTATATTCCACATTGAACTAATTGCCCCCCCCCCCCCCACACTAATTAATAAAGCACTCAGAAGGACCATCTCAGTGCTCGGATGTGGTTAGTTTCCACGACACGCTACTAAACGATACAGGAAATTAGTTACATCCTGGGGGGGGGGGGGTCATTCCTACCACTGTTCAGCTGCTTAATTGTCGCAGCTCTTTAGACAAGTTGGTAGTTATAATTTTTAGTTGTTTTGCTTCGATTTCGACAAAAAATCCAACAAGGATGAGAAATGGGGTGGTAGAGCCCTAGCTTTCCTGACTGGTGATGAAGCCCGACCTTCCACTTTGTTCGGGTGTGTGGGAACCTTCCAAGTTTATCTTGGAGCGTACAAAGAGGAGATAGAAGTTGGGAGACCGGTAGAACTCCGAAAAGCTTGCACTCGGGATCATGTCTAGGATACACTTGCTATGTGTAGAAATCTGTGACTGCTGGGTGGGATTTTTCCCATGTGAGTGATCCATGCATCGTCGGCAAATCGGGCGGTAGCTTCAAAAGTGTGGGTAGGTGATAGAACGCAAATTGGATGTGCTAACGACAAGGTCGGATCAAAAGACACCGACACCTGACGCCTTTGCTCGGGTGATGTTGTTACCGCGTTCGCGTCTGAACGACCTGCTTAACGCTGACGTCTTTATGAGCATCCTTCAGAATAATCAGGCCTTGTCCATGGACAGATACATCCCAAAATGAGGTGGCCTTTTGCTGCCTGTACAGCTCAGCCTGAGTGTGTTGTTGTTGTTCTGCGCGCGAGGTGGCGAGGATACCACAGGCGGTAGATGCGTCAAGTTTGAAGAAATCACTCCTGGGCCAAATCCCAAGAGTGACAGCCGGCGGCGGACTTCAAACACAAAGTTTTCTATTAGGGCGCGACGAGAAGCCGTCGATGGCAGCGCTTTCGTTTTATTTACGACTGGCACCCACCAGTGTTTTATTAGTGGACTGGGAGGCGTAAGAATTATGAGTGTTTGCTTTACCCTGATTTCTTACCCCCCAAAGAGACTCTTTCGGGCGCGAGTGAAGAGCGCTGAGGAGACAAATGAATTCGCGCCTCTCCTCGACGATGCCGCCCACCGCGTAGGAGACCTAGTGAGTGCACAGCCATACGCTTCATTGAGGGGGGACATGTGTGTTTTCCTGATGAATCTTGTAATATCTAAATGAGAAGACAAAATAGGATCTCTCAAGCCTTTTTTCAACGCTTTTTGGAGTTTCGGCATGTTTGATTGTGTTTTAAAAGATATTAGGTTGATCGGAAAGTTTTGATAGGGTTGAGATTTTTTTTATTACTCAGCATGTAGTGCAGGCTAATCAACAATATAATAACCATCGTTAGTTATAACATTGTCCCACCTAAAGAGCAGGTCAGCGATTTTCTTCTCCCAGAATTAGGAGGATTAGGAGTCAAAGAAGTCACCGACCACTTGTTCAAGGTGACGAATTTTTTTTTTTGCTAGGAAAGCCTTAGGGGGCCGGAACAAGTGGTAATCTGAGAGGGCAGTATCAGGTGAATAGGGTGCATGTGGAACCGGGTCCCAACCTAGCTCCTCCAATTTTGCACGGCTCTCTTTACCCATATGAGGGACCCGTGCAAAATTGGAAGAGCTTGGCTGGGACAAGGTTCCACATCCGTCCTATTCCCCTGATGTTATCCCTTCAGATTACCACTTGCTCCGGCCCCCTAAGGCTTTCTTAGCAACGAAAAAATTCGTCAACAATGACGACCTTGGACAAGTGGTCGGTGACTTCTTTGACCCTAATCCTCCTAATTCTGGGAGAAGAGAATCGCCAACCTGCCCGTTGAGTGGGACAATGTTATAACTAACTATGTTTATTATATTGTTGATTAGCCTGCATTACTTGCTGAGTTGTAAAATAAAATAGAAAAAAAATCTCAACCCTATCAAAACTTTCCGATCAACCTAATAAAAGGCCCAAATGGCTGCGAGTTGATAGAAGTTCAAGGCATGTGTAACTCTCTTCTGGTTCTGCAAACGCTATTCAACTCGAGGCAACTTTCTAGTAAGTTCTTTATCACAAACATCCACAGGAATCCATGGATGAAGTGCGGAAGAGAGGATATGACAGAAGAGAGGATATGACAGATATGGAAAGGGGGGCCGAGGTCGAATCTATACCTCCTTGCTATGTACGGTCTGATTCACAATCATTACCATGCCTACACACCTATCACCTTGTTTTGATTGTGCTTTGATGTAAAGTTGAAATCGCAGCATTGAAATGCCGTCATTTTCAAGCGAGGAATATCTTTCGAAACCACTTTATGTCTTTCAAAATCGCCATCTTCGTATGGATCTGTTGAAGGAACGGTGTCTTCGCAAAGACGTAGAGAGGTCACCCATGCCTCCCACTTATACCGCTGACATCCATCAACTGCTACTAGGTTTGCGAGCACTCACTTGAACCTTGTTCAGCTAGTTATCTCCTATACAGTGCGAAAGCTGAATACATGGCACATCCTTCCATTTTTTGGCTGCTGGACTGCTACTGCAGCTATTGTACTGAATTATGACCAAAGGTATGGCGTCGAATGGAGCCCAAAGCCACACATGTTCTTCTCGGCCACCGTGCTACATCGCAACATGGCGAACATCAGCAGTTATCAGAAATCAAAAATAAATGATCAAAACCTAAGTACTTTTCGTATTTTTCCATGCAGCTGCCCCACTAGACTTCATCAGCCTTTTACGTGATGAATCCCACTTCTTAGCTTTTCTCGGCGCTAGCTTTTATCTGCACCGGCTTCGCAGTATTCAACAACATAATGGAAATTTCTAAACATCCGGTTTCCACGGTTGGGATCTTTTTTGAAATTTCAGCAATTCCTTCTTGATAGTCGGCATCATATAGACCCCCAATAAAGGTCTGCTCTGAATTCTATGTCACACCGCTTTTTGTTTGCGTCGAACGGTAATCGAAGCATCGGAGCCACCTTCAGTGGAAGCAACAAAGTCGTCTGAATTCTCTGAATTTTTGTGATGTGATCTCAGCTGCTAATTAACTGAAAGGGGAGTGGGGGACATCGAGGTAAAATATCAGTGGGGGTCGCTAACTTTGGCGAGTATTGAGGTTAACCTTACTCCATCGTGATTGAGGCTTGAACGCTTCCTGTGGAAAAATTGTAGGCATTACATATTTTGAACCTTCGAAAGGAGCGGGGACGAAGATCAAGGTTCGCATTCGGCGCATGTTGTCGAATGTCTGAAAGTTGACTCTTCCTGAAGGCTAAAAATATGTAATACATACAATTTTTCGACAGGCATTCCTCGCATACTTATACCGATTCTTGTCAATCTGAGCGTTAATAGTGGGACGTTAAGGTGCTTCAGGTGAAGCTCCCGAAGGCAAAATATATTGCAGCAAAGCTAGTTCTGTGGTGTATTCCGAATTTCATTAGGCCGTCAGATGCTCTGCATGGGTGAGATTTATGATTCATTTGAAGTTAGGGTAGATCATCCATACACAGTTCGCATCTATAGACCTTTTTGAATTTCAACGAATTTTGAACCTATGGGACATCCTTGCCGTGGTCCAATCTCATTTAGGCTATTCCGAATGGATCGATAATCACACTGAATTGTTAGTGCTTGTCACCTGCCTCTGAAGTTTTATGGGTAGCGTCCTAGGCACATGCAAGAACCCCCCGGACAACAACAACTAAGCCATTAGTAAACCATCACCCCACCATCGCTGCATACGGACTTTACAGCTGCCGATATTAGCTATACAGCTCGCTGGCGAAGCGGATTTCATTTCGCTGTCGTCTCATCGTCGGCGTCATTGACGATCGGCGAAGTGCAGCCGACAATTAGATGCACTGGCGATGTGAGAACGAAGCGGTCCCCGGGACTACGGTAGCCACCCGGGTGCTGTGCTGTGGGTGTGTGTGAAGCAGTAACACGTCACTAATTATCTCCTACCGTAGTCGCGCTCGACGTCAAGAGGACTTTGTTTGTTGGTTTGTGCAGAGGGGAGCTGCTGATGGGTCGCAGCGCGAATGATTTCCCGACGGAGTAAAGTCGGCAAGAATTACGACTTTAATGTCACTTGATATGCTATGTTTATGGGCATCTATCGCCAGCCAACGGAGCGATTCATTTTGCTGCCTGCTGGACACAGCCAACAGTGCTGATGGCAGGCCACAACGAGAACTAATAAGCGATTTTTGTCGCGTCGCACAATTTTCTTTCTTACGCTACGCTTTTTTGGGAGGACCGTGCAAAGGGATTAAGGGAGGGTAGGAGAGAAGTAATTCCATTTGAAAGCTCACTGCGACTAAAGTGAAATACATGCATAATCGGACTTACAATGGCTCTACATAGGGGGAACTCGGGGATTAGGGTGGGGGAGGGGAACATCTGGGAAATTCGATTTAGTTGTGTACTAGTTGATAAGAGTTTGTGTGTAATTTATGCAGGATGGAAAGGGGGTTGAGGTCCTGTCCAACGGTATCCACCCTTTTCCGAGAAAAAAAATTCTCAGACTATGGAGCTTCCTGTTTTGGGTCTACAATCCGGCATCCACATTTGAATTACTTTTCTCTTCACGAAATCTTCGAGAGCGTCGGAATTAGCTTCATTGCATTGATTAAACTTGGCTAAACTCAGAGTCAGAGGATCAGAACTGATTAAAATGGCCAGAGATCTTTTACTGTGGAAAATTCAGTGCTTTTAGCCGCGCAGAGACTTCCAGAACGGAATTCCTCGTTTTCTGGACGGGGTTAACAGCTTGGCTTACCGTGCTTTTCTGGAATAGAACAATTTATAGAAGTATTCGCCCAGTATCTTAATTAATGACTCAATCGATCCCAGGCTACTAAAAATAAGTCGGAGCGTTCCCAATTCAGGTCCCCTAACCAATCCCAGCCGAATCAACCACGCTCGTGCATAGCTTTTCTTCCTATGAGTCCTCAATACCACTGCTTCTCGGGAAAGTCAAAATAATCTGGCAAATTAATGGTTTGTTGAAAAATCTGGAAGGTGGTTGCATCCGGCATTCGCTGTATCGCGATGAGGGAGAAAGGAGGGGAAGGGGGGGGGGGGGAGAGAGAAGGTAGCACCCTGCCGTGGACGCTTTTTTGTGGGCCTTGAAGAGCAAGGAAGCCCACCATTTCTCCCTTAAAGCTGCGGTAAAAACTTATTGTGCAGCTTGACCTTTCAAGGATGCTTAGGTGTGCAGCTTTCTATAGGATATGTACCGTCTCCCGTCTTTGCGATAGCTCCCATAATCCTTTTACGGTAGTTTTCTCTGGATGACGTATTGAGTCCGTGGGAGCTTTAACCCCTTTGGTTGTCAACTGATTGCCTCTCTTTGGCGCAGTGTCAGGAGTTGGTCGAGGAAATCTAACGGGAAGAAATAGGCTACTGGAGGGATTTGAACTCTTCCGAGTCACTGCGCGGGATTGGAAGTGAAAATCGTACTGTTTATAAAACTCTCCTGATTTCCCGGGAGTTCTGGAAGCTACGCTCCATTCCTCTTATACCAGCCAATCCTTAAAGCTGTTTTAGGGGTCATAGGATTGCACAGCATCTCTTGCAGGGTTTGTATCGGAAACTTCCCGTAGTGGAGGTCGAAGTGAAGCGGATGTTTGGTCCGGCTGCTCTAATGACTCCATCTCAGTGATCATCATTATCGGGTGGTAAGATATGCGAGCCCGACAGACGAGACCCCGTCTGTCATAGCCTATTGCAAACTAGATAAATGGTTGTCGGCTGGGATCAAAGCCGGCCTGGCCACCTTGGCACCCGTCGCATTTATTGCCTCGCTTTGGCGTCTCACATACACACATTAACGCCATCACCACATCACATTGAGAGTCAACCCAAAACGTGTTACTAGCAAGGGAACCATTACAACTGGAGTCACATTTAGAGCGTACAAACGGGAAAATTGCCAAAAAAGGACTGAATTTGCTTTTTGAGAGGTACACGGCTCATTGTGGCTTGAGACGATGGTCAATTTCCCCGAAAGACTCGCTTATGGATATCTCCGTGTCCAACATATGCTACCTTCATTTTGCATTGGGATTTGTTTCGTGGACACGTTCGGCCCTCTGCCCTCCTCCGCGCCGGAACCGATCGCTCAAAGCGTCCTCAACTTCCGGCACGAGTCTAATTTCGGATTGATTCTAAACTAATCAGGCGGCGATCGGTGAGCGACCCGTCAAGGCTGCGCTACTCCGATGAATCAGGTCCGTTTCCTTTCAAACTCCTCGATCACTCGCATGTGTGCGCGTCTCGCGCACTTGCTCTTCAAGTCACTAACCCTGAAAAATCCCGCCGTTACCGTAGTTCGGCGTGTGGCTACTGTGAGAAGGAGCCTTTGTGGACTACCGGTTGACCATTGTTTGTCTAGTTACTGCTCGTGCGAATATGCGCATGATTTGAATTCATGGGTCAGGGTGGTGGCGGTGTTCATGAAAGCCCGACAGATACACTCCGTGTAAGGAAGGCGGCCGCTCGAGATGTCGCGGGAAGACGCGGAGATCATTTGTTATTTGGACGATCGTAAAAATTTGCATAATAGGTTACGAGACGAGGCCGCCTGTAAATCTCTATTGAGGAAGGGTGACTGGCGAAGGGTAAACAGACCTGAGTGAGGACAGTCAAGGTAATACTTCAAATGTCGCCCATCAGGGAACTCACACATCAGCGAATGATCGGGCAAAGCACTTCCTATCATAGATGATGTAGTTTTTGGTGTTGCGCAGCTAAGGGGGTGCAGTTGTAACTAAAAGTGCCTCTACCTAACTGAAATATCAAAAACCAGTGCAACTAATAGTGTTTGATGATGGTTTTTTTCTTTTTTTTCATTTTTCCCATTTTTGCTGCTTTTTTACTTGCTTCGGAGCTCGTTCTCATCTACTGTACTAGGCAGGGATGACATCCATTTCGCTAGAAATGACCTCTCAGCTCTAAGCACGATCTTGGCACGTCCGAAATGTGGAAGCACTTCATTTACTGTTACTGCAGCACCCTCGAATTATTTGACGTCTACCTAGTCTTTGAAGGAACAGCCTAACCGATCACTCTTGGAATGATGGCCGGATACAGCCTCACACCCTCCAGCAGCTCTTTAGCTCAGTGCAGGACTAAGCTCCTTTTCACGATTCCACCTAGACTGATCCTCTGCTTGTTCTTTTAGGAATACAGGGTATGATATGTGTAGCAGCAGTATGTAGAGTAATGCCCCTGCCCGAAAACCGGCATCGGCATTTTTTACGCTTTAGTATGTTAGTGTTGGTCTCATTGCTTTTTACATTTGTTATGTTTCAAGTACCCCAAGAAAGAGGAGGTACAATCCTAGCAAGTGGTCAATAGCTGCCATACGCTCCACCCAAAAATATGAAGAAGTATGTAGAGGGCGCAGATATTCAAATATGATCAATAAATTCGGAACATGTAATCAAAGAAGATTTGCAACAGCTTAAGCAGACATGGAGTAGCAGCCTGAATTGATGACTGATCTCAGTATTACGTGAGCTATTTCAGAGCTTCAACTTGACGATTCCGGGTGTCCGATTTGTCCGTTATGTGGTGAGAAACTGGTCGAATCCGAATGGTCTCATCATGTAGAGCACGAGAAGAAGAAATTGCTTGGAGTGATTCAAAGGTTCCGTTTACTCGTAGCGCTTTTCTTGCTCTTTCTAAATGGAGAGTGATTAATAAAAGGGTCTGTCAGCGAGGGTTTATTCCTCCTAATTTCTCCTATCCTCTACCTTCTCATCCATAAGAAATAGGGTATTTGAATGAACCCATTCTTGGCCGAAGGCTTCATTGGAATGTTCCCGCAGAATCAAAATACTATATATCAATTCACCAAAAAATTTTTGCGACAATTTTGTAACTTTTTAACATCACCCTTTTTTGCCAGGGAAAATTTTCCTTTTACAAAAATGATTTTGTTGCGTTCACTTATTCAAGCGTACATACTTAGAGACATGTTCTGAATGAATAAAATTATAAAAAAATGAATTTGCAAGAATTTTTTTAAGTCGAAAAGAATAGCAGTCTTGATCAATTTGGAAAAGTCGTCAATTTGATCGCAGGCTCAATAGTACTGTTCATGTGTACACCAAAATTAACTCTGAAAACAACCGAATTTTGGAAAAAGTGCCCGAATTCTCAAAAACTGTCTTCCGACTAATATCCAACGTTTCTGGAAATTTGCGAAAAAAAGTGATGCAAAAACTATACTGCAACTTGATATGGGTAGAATATTGCTCATGGTCCGCCTTTGCAAGATTCCATAATTTTCGAGGTGCGCGCCTGTTCGTGATTTTCCCCCGATGAAACCTTATATTGCCATTTTTCATCAGGGACAAAGATGACCAAAAATGGTGGAATGTACGGCCAGCATGAGCTCCTTATATCTAGCTGTACACGTCAATAACTACTATGTCGATCGATTAGCACTGTACTGTATTCCAGCGTGAAAGAGTCAAAACTCATGGAACCGTCGAGTAACGCCGAGCAGTCGCGACGGAAACGTGAATTGGAGCTGCTGCGGATACGGAACAATCAACAGAAACGATTAGCTTGTAAGTGAGCGACTTCAGACTGATCAAACCCTCACCCTCTCAAGTCCAGGAGGTTAAGCTGGAAGCACTACTGGTTTTCAGCTGTTTGAGGTCTGTGTATATTCTGTCTCTTCCTGGTGCATACTCTGATTTTGCCCATTGCTCAAAGGGATGCATTTCGAATTTGGACACGCAAATTCATTTCAAACTCTTTGTTGTGACAAGAACAAATTACAGTGAATACTAAGAAAATCTACTGAAAAGCTAAGGTGGCAGGGGCTGCAATCACGATGGGACACGTCTATCCTGAATTTCCCGACCAAATACCCCAAGGGTCTCGTTCCAGACAACGCCGAGTACGCCGGAATCACCTGGTCTGACTCTGTTACTTCTTGCTGCTATCACCAGTCCTGCATTCATCGTATTTTGATTTTTGCCGAGGAAAAATTGCTCTGCATTTCCGGAATGGCTTACTCTTATAGTGGACAAACTTCTTAATAAGCCTTATTTAGTAATATGAGGGGCACTATTAATATTACGGGAATAGGCAATACTGTTATCATGTGAGTAAATCTGATGTTTTCATCGTAAAGTTCGACTTTTTTTCATTATATAGCCAATCATTCAATTTGCCGCACGGCGCTAATTGTTTATTTTATACTCAGCTGAAAAATTTCTGGAAAAATTGAAATGATTGAAGACAAAGAAAATTGAAAAAAACTGAACTTTACTTACTTTTGCTGATGCTTTTGCTTTTGGGTTCCTATGAATATATCCATGATTCATCACCAGTCGATTTTATAAACGTCATTTAAAGCACCACAATTGACTTTTTTGAATTTTTGAAGCATTTCAGTGCACCAATCGACACAAGCCTTCTTTTGTGCGTTTGTCAAATTGTGTGGGATCCAACGCGTCATAACTTTCGCACATAAAAGTGTTCATGTAAAAATGCATGTATACTGGTGGAGCTAATGTTTAGGGATATCTCAGTCCCAGAATAGGTGACATGATGATCTTGCTTAATCATATTGCAAACAGCATCGACGTTTTCTGGCACTACTGCCGATTTTGGACGTCCTTCACAAATCTCGTCGGACAGCGAACTACGACCACGATTGAATTCGTTAAGCCAGTGATACACTGTGGTTTTTGATGTAGCTTTATTGCAAACATCATACTCCATATATCTTTTTATATTTCAAAAAATTTCATTTTTATTGCCCGAAAAGACGAAATTTTTCAGCTGAATATGAAATAAACAAATAGCGCCGTTCGGCAAAATGAATGATCGGGTATAGTGTGGCCCTTTTTTGACTTTCTCAGCAATGGCTTTTGCCTAATTAGGCCTTCGAAGGGAGCTCGAGGGAGCTTCCAATCTGAAATGTGAAAAATAGTCTTTGGTTTATGACCGGAGGCGCTCTGGTTGCTTAAAGCTTAAGAATCACTTTGTTTCTCCATTTTTTTGCCTCAGACAGTCATGAAAGATTATTTTGATGTATTATTTGGAACGATCGCTACCGATTTAGTGAAACGCGGTGCAACATCACTGATTCGCGATACACTGACGCCATTCAGCCGACAGGTGGGGAAGTTTTCCATGGAGAAATTTATTTTCTATGCAAAATTGAATGGATGCAAAATTTTATAAAATTTCGGAAGATGCTGTATAATTGTATCATGATCTCTCTTCGTTAGTTAGAGTCCGTCACCTTTCCCACTACTTGACACCAGTAATCAGCTTTTCTGGATCTTGCAGCAGCAGCGTTACCGTAGTCCTCTGAGGGTGTGGACATCTGCCAGGTGTATTGGCAGTAAATGTGGCAAATGCTTAGCAAACATCATCATAAAGCGCCGTCCGTGATCAGATCGACCTCAATTATGCGAATTGTGCCATCTCAATGTAGTCGTAAAGCAGCAGAACGTCTTGGCACACAGACGCTTACGCTGGGAAGCGTTGCGTAACCCTTACAGTAATGATTTGCATTTCTAAGAGAGCCGTAAGAGGATCTCCTTTCAATCTGCCGAGCGCTTCGTTTGAGAGCATTCATTGAGTTGAAGATATTCTGCTTTTCGTGCCCCTCATATCACGCTTGCACTACCAAGTGTCGAGTTTACCGTATTTGTTAGCTGGGAAGGTGAGAGGAATCCCTCGTCAAAATCCCGCAAACGGCTCTCCCATCCTAGATCTCCCTCCCTTGTTCTTGGGTGATGTTAAACCACCCGTTCTCTTCCGTGAATAGGAAGAAAGCCCCAAAAAGGTAGCCTGGGAATAAATTACTGCTTCCATAGTTCTAAAGCATGGAGCGACTGACTGGAAATTTCTCGGAGAATCCAATGTTGTTGGAGTCCATTTCGAAAGCGAGTTGGCGTTATTCACATTAAGGGATGGGAAGCAGTATTACTCAGATGTTCCAAATGATTGACGTGAAAAAACCAGCGAATCAAAGCAATTATGACTAGAGGGTGACTCTTAAGGTACGACTGAAGCGGTCTGTATGTACGTGTAAGAGACAAGTCCTCAGCACGTCAGACACATGGTGACATGTTGTCCACCCTTTGACTGCAGGAGGCCGCGAAATCCATGGAAAAGTGAAAATCCATGTCTCCATCTATCCATAGCCGATCAGGTAGTAGAGCTGACATTACTGAGAGGGCTGGAAGACCACATTCATAATGGTTAGCTTTTGCAAGGCGGCACCTGAACCATTCTCGTTTGGAGGCTCCTAGGACTTACTAGAAAGCAAATACGAGGCATCCCTAGAATTGAATAGCACGGGCAGAGAACGTTTGCGAACCAGATTTCTTACTTTCAGTGCATTGCAGTGGCGATTACTCGGCTGTATAACTGAAAAATCTGTTCAATTACTTCCCCGTCAAATCAAATCCACCGTCAAATATCCGTAGAGGCACTGAATATGTGATCAGCCAGCTTTTAACGCTTGAATCGAGGAAGTAGAAGGCCTTCATGGCTTGGACGAAATTCGATTCAAGGTTGATGCCGTGGTCACGTCTACATTGTTGGCGCTTGAAAATCTGGTCGTGAATTCTGATCATCCTCCAATCTGATGAGACTCCACTCTTGAATTGGCCATATCGGTTATATCGACTTGCTGTGCTTTTAAATTCTGAAAATGGTGTTTTGCTGATGAAGGGGGTGCAACCTGTTAAATGCGAACAGCAGCACACAATTACATGATTGACATGTCAACAACATATCGTACGTGTCCTATACGCGCATGATCCTGTAAAGCTTGTAATTTATCAACGCGTTGTCCCCCTTGTTTATATAGCAACGTGAACATTGATATTCTACATCGCAGCACTTTATTTTCAGTCCAACGACGAGAGCGGCTCGAGCGGCTCGCCTGAAGTGAAGAAGGAAGAAACTGACAGTTTCGGTGGAGTCAAGTGTTTCTCATGCCATGTACGACTTTAAGAATCAAATTTTTTTCACCGACTGATTTTAAGAAAGCGTATTCAAATTCGAATCCATTCACAAAGCCATCGAATATTTCTCCTGCAACCCTTTTGTATTCAGAGAACGACGGACTACGGTATCGTGTCAAGTTCATTCGAGCAACCACGCTGTCAAGAATGTTTCGATGCGTTGAGAAACCAGGCCGGGGCCCTGCCCGCTACGGTAAGTTCACTTCCACTAAGGACCACCATCGTCATCGGCGGGTGTTCATCAAACGTGTCACAATGTGTATATGTGCTGAGCAGGTGTTAAATATAATGAATGGTAATCCGATTACGGTATTGCCGCCGTCGGTTTTTTAGTAACCGGCGTCTGAGTGCGGAGATAAGAGGTTGGGTTGCCTGACGACTAGTGAGGTTGCATCACCTCATTGAGAGATCGTTCTTCTTAAGATACCGCTCCCCTAGGTGGACCACCTAGGTGATTTGTCAGCTGATGGATAGCGATTGAAAATGAGATCTTCCCAGATATGACATCTTGGTGTTATATGGATGGGGGAGTGGGAGGAGGGGGGGGGGGGGTGAGTTGTTCAGAAGTGGGTGAACAACTTTCAAAGTGATATGAAACTCTCCTCTTACTGATAATGATGTTGTTCCGAAGCTTTCCCTTTTTTCAATATGAATAAAAGCCAGCATAACCAAAGAGATCGAGCTGCTGGCCTCCCCATTCATACGGCACCGCACCTTGCCTGGAAGGGGTAAGGGGCTGATGTTTCGGAGGAACTTCGAGAAAAGCGCTGATAAGACACAGATGATTAGGACACGCACTCATTGAATTGATATGGCCCAATGCTGGAAAGATGGGACTGTTATTTTCAAGAACTACCTAAGAGTAATAGATTCCTAAAGCGCTGATAAGAAACAGCTGAGTAGGCCGTTCACATATTGATGTGATATGATTGTCCAGTGCTTTGGAGGGGCGAGGGGGGGGGGGACTGTTATTTCCATAATTTTTAGGAACTTTAAAAAAAAGCGCCAATGGCAGACGGCTGGTCGGGACGTGCACTTTTTGACTAGATATGTCCAATATTTGAAAGGTGTGACTGGTATTTTTGAGAATTTTGTAGAATTTATGAGAAAAGGGCCGGTAATCGTCATGATGCGATAGCCAAACCTTTTTTTTTACAACTAACTGTAGTGGATTGTGGTGCGAGTGATTATCTGAGTGTGTTTATCTGTTTTGGCTCATTCTGGATGTGGAGCCACCAATGGCACCCTTGTTGTAAATAATCAATTGATGCTGCGCTTGAATCTAGTGTGTTTCAGTTTCTGTTTTTCTTTTCTTTTCTTGCGACACATCTTTGTGATGTATTTACAAATAAATAAATAAGGAACAACTAATCAGGACGGACACTTGGTAATTTGTTGCATTATATACATATAATCAGTTTTGGAAAGGGAGGAGACTATAATTCTCAAGAAATTTCCACAAGTTTTCGAGAAAAGTGCTGGTAGGATACAGCTGACCAGGATGAGCACTTATTGATTTTATATGTCTAACGCAGCACACAGAACCACATAGTTCTACATCTGTCAAAAAAGAGTAATTTTTTTTGCCTCATCAACCCTGCTTAGGTCAAAATTAAGCAAATCTGACAGGGTTTTCCATCCCTAAAATAAAGAGCAGTCCTCACTCTATCACTATCGCCGAACAGCCATCTGCACGAGCAGGAACGGGAGCTTGCTTTGAGTGAACGAGATATGTCACCTCAACTGGGCAAAATCCAAACAAATTCCGTCGCCCCGTTCACAACCTTGCTGAGGTCCGTTCACTCTGGGTACCTGGAGCAATTCTTACTGGGCAGTGCTCTTCAACAATCTGTTTTCTCCGGGTTCCCAACATCCTTCGTTTCCAAGAACCAGAACGTGCCGTACCACTGAAACCCCTCCGTAGGGAGCTTTGAAATATGAAAAATGATACTTCGCATCATAGCAGCGTTGTCCGAACAGCAAGAGCTCGTGACTCCCACGAACCAAAGGGCCAATCCTTAGGAAGTTTCCCACAAAAAACCCCTACGGAATCTGGCTCCACTGTTTTAAGCGGACCTTGATACCGTACTCTAAAGCCCGACTGCTCCGACTGAAGGCTCCGTATTTTGATGAAGGTGGATGTAGTGAGTCTGAGCTCGCTCCTGTTTCTCAAGGAGCATTTCAGGAATATTTTGCCCCAGTACTTTTATCTCTTTCGTTTCCCTATGTTTTACCTATGTACTTAGCGGATGTGAGCCGTGAGCAAAGTTACTCTTTTTTTAGCACCCCCTGTATATATGACGCAAAAGGGAGCCATGTGTGCCAACACCCGATTCCCGGGGAAACATAGGTTCCTCCACGGTATCGACTCATCAAAACCATGCATATTCCAGCTGACGTCTGTGATAGACTTGCGTACGTCCGTGATGAGTCCATCGACATCGCAATCGCCCCCAGAAAAGAAGATCCGTATCGGCTGACTTCTGCCACCGGCTAACAACGACTGATATGTATTCGTATTTGCACTATTTTAACTCATATTCTAGGTGTTTCCTCCCTCTTTCACATTTTTATATTCCTCTTTCACTTTTCACGTCTGCACTCTTTCTCCAAAGATATCTCTTCTAGTTTTTTTACATCAGTTTGTTTTTTTTTTCACGTACGGATTTCTCCTTTCTCCCTTCCGTGTTTAGTTTTGCGAAGTTACTTTCAAGGATGACCACGTATAGAAAATTCAGCAAAAAGGTCTTCTTTTCGAGGTCAGATAGGTCTTTGATGGCTGTTGTGGAAACCATTTGTTTCAATGTTGGTTCCTTCTTTCTTTTGTACAGATATATTTACATGAATGTGTTGCTAAATAAATGAATGGTATTCGACAATTCCGGCAAAGCGATAGTGAGGGAAATCAGAATACCGCGATCAAATCCCAGAAGAATTTTGATTAATATCGTGACGGCGCTCAATGACGAAATCCGGTCGTCACCATGTGAGGCTCTGTTTATACTCGGCGCCGCGATTGCGACGGGCTCAACGCAAAAACTACGCAGGCACCGCGATCAATATGATGTCGTGCGCGCTCGCGTACTGTATTGTATTGATCGTAGGACCTGTGCACCAGTCGTGGTCGGAGCCGACGTGTGTATCTTTAGACGATAATATTGCTTTGCGAAGTGCGACGCGATGTGTACGAGCAAGAGGTGCGGTGACTAAACCGATTTCCCCTGTCCTGTGCCTTATTTCAGGTTAAAGACACGGAATCACCTTGAAACCTATCTACGTTCGGCGATCCGTACGCCACAAACCGCGCTGCGAAATCCTTCCTGAATGGTAACACCCGTAGCGGTAGCGTCACCGCATTTGGATGCATTCGTAGGGAAACGGACATTGGAAGGAGTTACCACCATTAGCTATCCAGTAATTTGTTCCATTCTATGAACAGAAGATCAGACCACTGCGAACATTGCACAAGGGTAAAGAACAAGTACGAAATAGATAGAAAGAAGTGAGAATGAACCGGGTGTGGGTACTAATGACGGATTTCCGCGCGACCGCACGCGACGAGCGGCTCGGCGGGTGCGAGTACCAGTGGCAGGGCATGACAGCCTTCAAAGAGGCAGTGTGGTATAGGTGGGGGAGGCAGGGTGGCATGGGTGGAAGTGGAGAGGTGACGCAGCCACGCTCTGCCGGGCTCCCAAGGGGAATCAATTCGACAATTCGTACTGATGACGCCGCGAATGCGACACCGCGAAGCGATTTTCCGTCATAAGTGCACACACCCGAAAGACCCTTCCGTTCACTTTAATAGCAAACAAAATTTGCCGGTCAACGACCTTTAAAGGCACACCACGCGATAATCAAAGTGGTCCCTACCTTTTGAGGGCAGGTAGACCCTGAGATGGCCGCGAAGATTGCACCCTTTTCGCGGTGCCACGGCTCTCCACCGCCGCTCACGGCCTCGTCGATCTGGGCCGAGATGAGCCCATCGAGCCGAATCGCACCCGGCTTAGACGAGAGGGAACTTGCGATGAGACAAGATAAGGCAGCGATATCAATAGTGAAGGTAGCTTCAACAGGGAAGAACAGGTGATATCGAAGCATTTTGCGCGATATCATCGAGGAGAAGCTCTTCTATAATCTCCAATACTCGTACGAGGACTGAGGGCAGGGAGCTTCATTTTTGGTGATTTTGAGGGGTTTCATATCCATTTTTCTTCACTAGTGGGTGAACCAGGGCCTCTACATCCTGTAACACGCGCGATAGCTCTCACAATTTTTCGCGAGGCGTGCCTTTAATTACCAATAAACAAGAGGCCATGATTAGGCCCAATACCATCTGAACAACTCTCTATGGGTTCGTACAAATCAAGCATGCAGAGCTCTCTTTCTTCGTACAAATCAAGCATGCAGAGCTCGCTTATTGCGTTCGATATTTTGTACATCTTATACATTTAATTTTCGCAAGAAGGTGCATATCCAGGAAAGGGGTGCATCAACGCTCTCTCGCAAGCGACGTATTTATAATATATTGAGAAGAAGATTTGGGTTGTGTTCATAAGGTCTCACAAAATGAGAAAAGCCACATACAGTCCGTTTCGGAGCGCCTGATAGGGCGTGGCCTAGGAATTGGGTGAGTGGCGAGAGAGTGTGCGGCGGGGTGAGAGAGTTTGATACATTCTCATCCAGTTGCGTAGGCCAGCCCTATCAGGCGCTCCGAAATGGACTGCAAGCACCGAAGAATTGGTTCAACTGCACTAAAGCCTCTTCCACAGCGCACCGGGCATATTTCCTTGAGTTTGCCTAGTAATAGGAGATTTTCACTCACGATTAGCTAGTAGATAGGGAATCGTCACTAAGGCATGGTTGGTGGCGGGGATAGCTGAGTGGTTATAGGTAGTGATAGGGGAAATTCGGACGAATAGTGAAAAAAGCAGTGAATATGAAAGTCGAGATGTCTAGTAATAGCCCAGTGAAGAAAAAACGGATGGAAATGGTCATAGACCCGAGAAATAGGACCTCTCTCCACCGTTGATTCTCGATGTGGAGCCTTTCCGTGAAGTGGCGGGTGGTCCGGACGAGTTTTCCATTGACGTGTTGCCATGTCTTAAACACGAAGGGATGTTCGGGATGAGAAAGCATCCTTTTCTGGAGTGAGCTTCGAGCTAAAACTGAGAAATGAGGTCGCGATTCCTTCTATTCCCATCCCAGCCAATCAGTCGCTAGGAGCGGACCGAGCCAAGAAAGGCGGCTAAAGCTAAAAAGGCCGCCTTTGCCACAGCTCAGAAGCGCGCCTTTCGCGGGGATTTCGCCGCAATTAGGCTTCCCAGACCCTAGTTTTCAGGTGAATGACATCTTTCAGAGATTCCTCATAACCCACATTACCCCTACCACTGTCTTTTAAGGGGAGGCTCAAGTGTGCTCATTCAAGACCGCTGGGTTCAATCTCCGCCGAGGCACAAATTGGGAATTTTCACTTACGATTAGCTAATATATTGGACATTTCACTCAGGCATAACTAGTATATTGGGCATTTTCATTAAGGCCTGCATGGTCATGGATTTTGGTGTTTGTTATCGGCTTTTTCCTAGCTTCTACAGCAGTCAGTGTTGTATTCCCTGCTGATAGAGAGCTATCTGTCGTGTAGGGGTGATAATAGCTGCTTACCCGTTCTAAGCTGAGCGCCCTAGAGACATTCACTGTAGCAAACATTAAAATGACTTCAGAAACATTTATCCGAAAATCATTCTATAAACAATCTCTAAAGAAGGAAATTATGAGAAAATTACTAAATAAGAAAAACAAATTGGTGACATCACTTGATGAAGTTATCGATCTATAATCAATAATTGTGGTCACCTAATACCCGATTCAAATGATGAAAGGCCTGGGACACCTACCCGAGGGCGATCTACAATCAAGTTACTTGTATATACTATTTGCAGTAACAGTGATGTAGCCTTCAATTTCTAGCGATTCGCACCATTGTTTGATCATGTATTCTGGGACGAATCGAGGTCATTATTTTCGTTGTCTTCCTCCATTTCTTTGTTCGGCATCACCGGAGTTCCAGGTGTAGCAGCTTCAGGAATCGGCGGTAGGGCTAAAACAAACAGATTTTGAAACACGGGGGTTAACCCTATCGGGTAAAAGGATCTGGTATATGTTAGATCTTTCAAGTGGTAATTCGTAGATGAAGAATAATCATTATTCACATGCTGCCGGTGGCTGTCACCACATGAAATATGTATTCTGTGACAAAAACTTGTAGGTAAATCAATGGGTGCTGGAGCACAAGCAGGAATGTATACTGGTGCACACCAAACATGGTATTTTTGGCCCATACCCCCATAGTAGGCCTTAACAAGGGAGCAAATTCGGATCCAACAGGTTTTCCACCTTCTGCTTCCACTCGAGCTTTATTTCTAAGCTTAACATAGACCCGGTCTGGCTTCATTACCTCCACCACCAACACCGTTCCAACTCTCCACACATACCCATCCACACCACTGGAATACTCCACATGAAATATTCACACACAGATCTGGAATATTCAGTTAGGAGAGCTATAATATGGGAACATTTCGCATGGAGCGCACAGAGGATCATCTATCCATATAAGAACACATTTACGCTGTTTTTTCTCTTCCAAATCTTGGAGGTATCTTTCTTCTGGAGTTACGTGCTGACAATAGCAAGCGCGTACGGATTGATTCCGTTTCTTACCCATAGGTTCACGAGTACTTAGCATGGTACACAGCACCTATGCGACTCGTTTACGTATAGCTGAAGACTTAATAAGGATACCTAGAGTTTCTTCTTCGATTTTTGGACTGAGTGGTTGAGAGCCAAAGCTCGGTCGCCGAATGCAGGGATCAGAAAGACCGCGAGCCAGTCGTTTGGAAGTGAAGTGCCTGCAAGATAGAACCATCAAAAGCGGACCTTTTGCATACTGCTAATTTGAAGCATCACAAGATGAGCGCATGTGAGTGGGTGTGAGCTATGGGAATGGTGGCAGCCGAAAGGTACTGTTCGCGGTTGTTGTTCAGGTCAAGATTATAGCGAGCTATCTCGTACTTATCAGCCACCCTGTATATCGAGACCTCACCCCTTTTGAAAAAATAAAACGTACAAAAATCAAAATTTGTTGGTTAGAGGATCGCCGGGAGGAAACGATTTTCTGATCTCTAGATGGCGCTTGGATTACATGTATGATGACTACTTCGGGAGATATCTAAGTGGGGTATCACAGAAACTTTGAGCAGCGCCTATACAAGGCGACTCAATGCAAATGCCGCGACGCACCCAAGAGACAAAGCTCCGCGATCAATACGAACAGTGCAAGCTGTGCATCTGATGTTCTTGTATGGACCGGTGCACAGCAAGAATTGACTGTGAATGCACTGGTCATGGGACTTTGCGCTGTGCGGGAGTGGAAGCCATTAGGATCGCTTAGTCAAGTATGTACGCTGCTTAATTGCTAGACTTCAATTAGTAATGAGCTGGTATGCGATTTTTACCGACCTTGTCGTTATAGGGCTACTGAGAGATGTGGAACGTCGTTGCACGAACGGAGACTCAACCAGTGCAAACGGTGAGCGTGCAGAGGGTTGTGGCGATGAAACCTAAATGCGACATAAAAGCTATCAAGACACCATCAATTAGTATGAACAAGAGCACTCGAAATTTTCGGCCCAACGCTTTTTTAACGCAACTTCTTTTCTACCGATTCTAACTTCTCAAAACTTTTTTACATGAACAAGACGAGATGCAGACCTTTACACAAAAAAATGTTTAATTGCACACACTGCACTATTTTTACGCCAAATTCTCAGAAATTGTGTTAATTCACCACTACACTCTGTTTTTCCCCGAATTTTCAAATTGTGTAACTGCACACATTACACTCTATTTACACCAAAATTTTCAATAATTGTATAGTGTAGGAGAGGAACTTCAAGTGTGTGAACCACAGCAAAAGCATAAAGTCATCTCATTTGCTTCTCTAATTACGCAGCTCCTTTCTTTCCTATGCTCAGGAGATCCCCATGCAGCTGAGCAGTTATTACAAATTTGTAACGATCGTTTAAGAAACTGTACATACCTGGGAATCGTCCTCCTCTTCCGATTCTGTGATTTCCTGTACGGATCGTGCAAGAGCGCGAATTTTCTCATTACGTCGCATCGTTGGTGAGGGTCGAGTTTCACAAAATTTGGTCATCACTGGGCTTGTCGCAATATGAAAACGACTGGCCGTCGTCATTTCCTGAAAATAGCAAAACCTAGTTAGTATATGCGACAACGTCATAGATATCACGAGAAGGAATAAATTCGCAACCGGATATATTGTCAAGCACTGAGAACAGGAGAAAAATCAAAGCGTAAGCTCAAATAGACGGAATGTGATGCGTGAAGAGACATCAAACTGTGAAGGACCAGCACGAATTTGCGCGCAGCGTCCAATCTTGAGGAATGTATCAAACAAGTGGGTGGTTTTGATTTGAAACGAAACCCTGATCGCTTACAAATGACATCAGCTGATAAACAAAGGAACCAGACTCCGAGCCGAAGAACGATTGTGTTGCTTGTTACAGTTTTTGTATTACATCTCTAATTTAACTGATTGCCAACGGGAAGAGAAGCTAAAAAAAACCCGAAATCGATCATGGTGTTAAAAGAGAACAGACTACATTCCACAAATAGGACTAATTCGGGAATCCGCAGTTGTGTTGGGATACGAATAAGGAAATTTCAAAAGGCAGCGACTACTTACAAAACGTGCTCATCACATAAGTTTTCACCGTGGATGAAAACTTTGTAACGTCAGAGCAATACGACTGACGTGGGTAGAGGAAAACCTATACGTGCATTAATTTAGGGCCCACCGCCGCGTGGTGTAACCTGGCAGCGTTTGTCATCGAATTCCTCGATACTAAAGTGAGGCAAAAAGCGAACAGCACTCAGATGACGTGAGAACGCGGGGCTCAGCATTAAGCCGAGATAAAAGATCCAGATCTATGAGGGTGAATATGGGAGGATTGGAGGACATTAGGGATATCGCGGTGATTACGAACGAGATGAAAGCAGAGGAAGCACAATTCAGACAGGCAAGGCAGCAGTGGAAAAGTGGAGTAGGAAGCTTTTAAAGACCCTGGAAGAAGGGGGTCGGTGTGCCGCGCTAAGTTACGCACCAATGACTTGTTAGAAGGGGAGCTGACAAAAGAGTACACTGGAGCTTTTAGAAGCACCCTGTTGCTAAGATAGTAATAAGAAATATACATCAAGATGAGCTGCAACGCTGCGCTTCCAAAAACTTCCCTCACAGCACATTCCCCCATGGTTTACTTAGAAAAGGTACAGCCGAAGGTTGCACAGCGGTGATCGGAACAGCGGAAATGAAAAGATACGTATTAATTAGGCTGCGTTCATACTTGGCGCCGGCAGGGCGTTTCTCTATACATAAGCAACGAGACAGATTGGCACGGCTGCAGAAGCGACGCAGACAACGAGATAAGATGGCAAAGGTGGAGATGCAAAGACACGCAGCCACGCGCTGCCGCCGCACCGCAGAGTATGAGCGTGGTCTAAGACGCTCAGGCAGGCCGTGTCCACTACGCGATTGATTACCTGATAGGCCGACCAACTGAATTACGAGCTTCGAACTTTATATATTTTTCGTGAATACTGAAGCGTGAACGGGAACGAATGAGATTTTTGATCAGGAAGATTCAAGGAATGTTTTCTTTGATTCCATATCGGATTATGGCACCTCACAGACAAAGCGGACTACTTAGTAGGAGTTTAATCGGCTCTAAAACATCAGATCTCTTTTCTGATTAGTACCATCCACGGTGAGAATCCAGTACAGTTGCCACTCCTCTGGAAATCCGGAAATCTTGCGAAAGCCGCCTGAATTTGAGCCGAAAAAATGTTGGCCAAGCCATGAGCAGTTGAGACGAAGACGAAACTGAATGCGACTCGACGGAATGAGATTGACTTAGCTAGTGAAGAGTCATGTGAAGAGCCCGAATACCCTTCGGCAATTTAAGACACTCTTAACTGAAAGCTTTACGATCACTGGAAACCTGGGAACTTCTCATGAGGATTTATCCAAAAATTCCACCTGCAAACAATTCTCCGCACAAAACATTCGATGACGCACTACCACTAGTAGAAAATCAATTTCCTGAGATAATATTCGGTTTTACTGGAACGCAAAGCCATGATAGATGATGTTCGGTGAATCAAGAGGCGGGAAACCTCAATTTGGCCCTATCTGGCATGATGGAGCTAGGTGTGAAGTATGGGTAAGTATATAATATTTCTAGGAGGCGGGCAATGGACACGGCGAAAAATTTCGTGCCATCCGCCACTACGCTCAGGGTGTCACTGACTCGAGTCACGTCGCAGTAACTGACGAAGGCCACGCCAACTGTCTCCAGAATCAGTCATGGAGGTTCTTTCACACCGAAAGTACGAGAGTAATATATTCGTACTTTCTATGAAAGTACTTGAAGTACATGAGACCCAGCACGCGACGGATGGTGTCAGATTAACACATTCGACAGTCATCACAGGTTTTTTTTTACACCGAAAGTACAAAAGGAAAATATTCGTTTTTTTTTTCGATGAAAGTACTTGAGGTGCAGTGCGTAAGACCTCAGCGACGGGTGGTATCGGATTAACACATTCGACGGTCACCAGAAGTACAGCTGAGAGTGTACCAGAGATAAAAAATACTTGGGAATGCTGATGATTCCTTTGCAGGAACGCCATGCACTGGACCCCATTTGGAACCAAGCGGCAACTTGATTGTTGGAGTCAACTTTCACAACAATTATTGACGTCAAAGTACCAAAAGTGTTCTCTTCTGGAGGACAAAAAAGAAAACTGTTCACAACCTAGTTAAGCCGCCCGGTCACTCGATCCCTCATGGGTGGTAGGCCTGGACACCAGACCGAGAATCATCCAGCATCACATTTTTGTACTTTATGTACATTATAGTCACGAACAGTGCTCGGATATTGGCAAGGACGATTCCCAACGTAGTTTTTTTGTTTTGCCCGGATCTTTCCCATCAACGTTCATCAACGTTCATCAGCTTCATCCTGTCCATCTCCACGCACTATATGAGGCTCTCCAAAAAGTGATTTATGAGTCGGGCCCATTTCGGTCTATTCCATACGTCAAAAGCCATGCTACCAGAGCAGCCCCACCGCTCACTAAGCCGCATCCACTTTATATAGTCACGACCTTTGCAAACAGCAACTAGGAAACACTATTGCCATGTTATGAAGGCTTCAGATTCATGGAAAAACAGAGTTCTGTTCTCATAACAGTACAACGAGACTTTCAATAGCTGTGGAATATCGCATTTCCAAATGAGCTCGGCAGAAAATACACGATAACACGAAGAATACACTGGAACTGAGATCTGCGTGATCGATGTATGCTTATCTCGAAGTTAGCCGATAGGCGTGCATTCACACTCGGCGGTGCGGTCGCTACTGCCGCGGCGCAACCGCAGTGCACGCTACAAAACCAACGCGATGGCGTGCTTGTGTTTGATCGGGCTAATGAGTACGATTGTATCTTAGGGATAGAACTTGAATCTGAAGAAAAACACGAAGGCCTGGTAAAAGTGCACGAATGAGCCAGTAAAAGGGCAGCAGTCTTGATGAGGAATTATTCGCCATGCATCACCTTTACGGCGAGCTACGGAAGCGCTATCATGCTTACGGGATTTATAGAATGACGCACGCGATTCTTCGGAATAACATCTATGTGAACGTGGAACTGAACAAAAATATGCTTATGCGAGCGACGACTTACGTTGATATGTGACGTTCTTGGATGCTTCAGCTTCTTGTACGTCAGCTGCGTGATCAGAGGCGGGCAAATGGCCAACAGGCTTTTTCGAAGGAAGGATTAGTTGGAACTCACGAGGGGGAACCTCATTAGGACACCGTGCAGTCCTATCAAGTGTCATTGCGGAACCTCATTAGGACACCGTGCAGTCCTATCAAGTGTCATTGCCTATCTTAGATGTGTGGAACAGCCTTTTTTATCTTCTCTCACAATGAAAGTACTACTGAGGGGGGACAGTGGCGGCAGTGCATGCGTCACAATTGCACGTGAACAGAATGAAGACCTAACCAAGCCAGACAAACCCTTCATCTGACCACGCACTTCAGGGAAACAGTGCGCGTCTCCAGCAGGATTCGATCCTCAACGTGTAGGATCTAATCTTGAAAATTTCTGAGACGAGGAGAGGAAAGCCTACACTTACTCGGCGAGATTATCCTCACGGAAACTTGAGCTTGGCTGCAACCTAACTCCTCGGACGCAGTTCTTTGCCTGTAATGTAATACCTCCCCTAGTGCTAAACGGTGCTCAACGTGCCCTCGTACAAAAATGAAAGGAGAGCCTGAGAAGGGGCCCCTGCCGAGGGATATCGCCGTCGTTAACAATTTTCGTTCTACCATGGAGTAGGCGATCTAAGCGCCACCAGTAGCAAGCCCGATTCCTGTACAGCGCGAGTAACGCTTGAGAAATGTGGGATTCACAAGTTGGTATCTGTTCAGTTGGCATTCGAGTACATAACGAGTGAAAGGAGACGAATGCCCAGAATCCTGGTGCCATAAAGACACCTCACAAAAAAATGAATTCTTCTGTCACCCAAACATTTGCTCATTATGGGCCATATGAAGTCCCCGCGAGAGAACAGAATTTGGCTGGGAAATAGCTCTTTGAAGTAAGGCCTGCCGAGGTGGGACTGTCCGTTGAGGTGAGCCACGAGGCTCTGAGGGCAAAGCGGTGGGGGTTCGGGAGCAAATTACGGAAGCAAGTTAACGTTGAGTGCGAAAATTGTAATTGTGCTCATCCCGGACGGATGTTGTTCGGCGGGAATTCAAACAAGTTGCTCTCTTTCCATGTTTTCGATTTTGGCATTGGGATAAAGGAAATTTCCCGGTTCTCTTCGTTTCGTCTGTGCAGTGTATCTACTAGAGTGATTTTGAGAGGAATTAGATACGGTAATTTCAACTTGTAAATGAGAAACAACTTAAGCTTAGCGATGATGCAACGTTCTATTCTACCTCGGAATTGTGGTACGCCATGTGTGGCATTAGGCGGGAATTCCCGTACACAATCGTTTTTCGATTTCACGTGCCGTTTTCGTTCGCCATGACTTACTTGATTATTACAACAATAAAAATCACCCTTCTAACAGCCTGTCGTCTGAAAGAAGAAGAAAATTCCGACATGTACGGCCTTTATTTTTTACCGAAGTGGAAATTCTACAGGATTCAATTAATTAAAAGTGATAAATTTGTCGGTACCACGCATTTCCAGCTCAGTCAGGGCAGGATAAACAAGATGACGAAAGAATTGGATCTGCCGAACAAGGTAGCCTGGCCTTCGCCGCAGGTGATCAATTAACAGACGAATACGGACACTTCTGCAAACCACGGCAATTATTCGCATCACTAACTATAAGCTCATGAGCTATTGGAGGGTTTCCGATGCAGCCTGATGGTCGAAAGCCCATTTACAAAAAGAGTCCCATGACTGCAGAAAACTGTAAGCAAGCGTCACACTCCAGCGCGATCGCAACAACTGCAACGCGCGCTCGTGTTCGCAGTGTATGAACGCACCATGCCACCGCCCACACCTCGCTCACAGTGATGGAGTTGTCTTACTGCGTTTTTCTGCAAATGTGAAATTGCAGGGAGAGGATTAGATAGCCTTGATTGAAAGATTTAAGAAATCGACATTTTGTGGCAATCCAAAATCCTGGAACCTCAGTTTTTATAATCCCCTTAACCGGACAGAGGCCACGAAATCGATATCCATCGAATTTTTCGCCGTTCCACATTTTCCAAAACGCAAAAAACATAGATCCCACAATCCTCCCAGTCGTTTCTTTATCATTTTGGACCATTTCGACATTTACACACAAAGAAGATCTCTTTCACTCTCAACGTTGTCTAATAAATAATGTATGACTGGAAAACCGTACGTCTAGTTCCCGTGTGGAGGTGAAGGTATAGATAAATCGCCAAGATCCGCTCAGGGCTGACAGGGAAGATCATCAGGAAGTTGTTCAGCATAGCAGAAAATAAGGAGTAAGTACATACTGGCGGACAACACGTGAAATTGTCTGTTTACAAAATTGCCGAGAAACAAACGAGCGGCAGACGTCAACAGCTGCACTCGTCATGATAAACAACAGATATGGCGTACTTATATGATCGACATGACCTTTTGGAAATTATTCCGGCGAGATACCACGGTTACGTATCACGACACGGGTGAGCCATTCTTATACAGACAGCAACCGCTCCTCATCTTAGCACCTCATCGCCGACGGCTTTGAAGAAATACACTAGAAAGAAATAGCAGCGGAAAGAAATGGGCCATGCATCAAAGTTCTAGTTGGGACCTTCATAATGAGCTCCACTTTGAAGAGCGATTAATGGATCCCACAATGAGGCTGGCAAGACTTAAAAAGTGTTATTAAAGTCTCGGACGAGGAAGTGAATTTTTTTTACAGGAACCACACCCTTGCGAGCAAACGACTTATGTATTACATATGAGGGGTGTTTGATTACGCGCCGAAGTTATTTGAAAGAACACTTTGACATTTCCTTCTTTGGAACAATAGTAACTAAAGCACTCTCTCAGAAACGTTGGAGTATCAAAGGGTTACTTTTAAAAAGCATGGTCAGGCCTACACGTGCTTTGCATCAACAAGAACGGCATCACAGCCGCTAGAGCAGGGTCGGGTCAAGACGACCCTTTTCCCACTCGACGGTTCCGAGCCTACCTGCCCCTATACTCAAAGCACCGCTCTAAGAAAGTAGTCAATAACACTAGCATCGCTAGCTCGATTGACGACCTTTTAAGCGATAACCTCACCGAACTGAAACTTACTCAAAAAGGAGTGATCGTTGAGAAGTCCTCAATTTCAACAATACGACCCTCCTCCTTTTTTCAACCAAAAACACAACCTTACTAAAAATTTCAACCCAAACTGGAGCTTGGGAGCACGTTGTATTTGTTGTTCAGGCACAACTTTCGACTGGAGTGGGGGGGGGGGCAAACACATTACGATCTTATCTTGAATGTTATTCATCTGCCTGAATAAAGACAAACAGCAAGTGGTACTTGTGATAGCAGCCAGAGCGGAAACAGATTGCCCTTGTGAAGCTTTACAGAGAAAATGCTATGCAATACCAACCGAGAACGAGCTATAGCAGCTGAATGCAGCGTATTTCAGACCACATCGAGCCACATGAGGTGACTGCGAAGGCGATGCGGGACGATTACGTGCGACATGGAACGAGATGAAACCACAGGTCGTAATAATAATCATTATAGATACGCTGAATGCGAAGAAATCGTGACAATGGCAGGCAGTCGGTGATTTAGCACAGACATTTAAAACGTCATAATTACTCTCGCGCATGTTTTTGTCCAATTGATGGGAGCCAGTTTCATTCATTGCGCTAGACTTTTCGTATTTGAATGAACCTTTTATTTGATTTTCAGTCAGGGATCTTCGGGCTTTTAATCCGCCCAGTCGCACGGCAGAGATACCAAAAACATTGGAGGAAGAAATTTGTTGACGTACACACAACCAGCCCATAAGGTTTGTATTCGCCCATCCCATTCAAGGCAATCTCAACATTTATTCTAGTCCTGCTACTATCTATTTGGAAAGATGAAAAATTTTTGCGCTTCTAAAAGTATTTCATGGAATACTCAATCAGAAAATTGGTGTTTTGCTAGCGGTAGGGGCAGAGGAGGTGGGGTGGTGGGCTACTTCTTTTAACGTTGAAGACTGCACGCGTTTACATGAATGTCGAGCAGTATCATCAACGTTCCAGAATCACAGACCGGTGAGAGGCATGCATACAAATGACATCTGCGATACGATATAGACACGTCAGTCATAAAGGCTATGCTATCGTTTGACATCCAACAAGGGGTGAGGCTACTTACGCTGGAAAGTCGCTTCGCGGCGTCGTACTCGCGGCGCTCCCAGTGCGACTTGCGAATCGACTGCCCTTGAGAGTCCGGCAGAGCGTGGTCTCATCACCTCTGCGCTTCGACCCATGCCACACGGCCTCGCTTGAAGGCTGCCATGCACTGCCACTGGCACTCGCACCCGCCGCGCCGTTTGCCGCGGGCGGCCACGCGATTTTCTGGCGTAAGTAGCCTCACCCTACAACAAGCTGGGGAAAGCAAACCAGACGCTTTTGACAATCGGCTGCTACAGTAATCATGTTTTCGCGCCAAGGCGCGTATCGACGCTGCTCGTTGTCATCACACACTCTCTCGCGTTTTGTCGTTCTCTCTGCGCTCTCCGCGTAGGAGAAAGCATGTGGCAAGCTGCCCGTGAATTGTACTACGCAAGCCGTCTAGGGAGGCAGCACGGCTGCGAGCGGCGTTCCGAGAGGGTCTCAGTGATGGAGGAGAGGATGGGGGAAGGTGATGAGTTACTGTGACGGTTGGTGAACCGCACCCAATTTTTTGGAGAGCGTGTGATGGTGGCACGCATGCGTCCATCGAGAAGGTTTAACGTAGCGTCAACGTTTCGGGGGCGATAGATGGTCACGGTGCACACCTATGTTGTAGACTTAGGACGGATTTTCGGCCACAGCCCACATTAGCCCCTGCGTCGAAGGTTCCTTCCCCTGCAATGCACGCGAAGCGCGCCACGAGTCGCGTTAAAACGAGAACTTAGGTGCTATCGCAATGAGGGGGGGGGGCATCCCACAACACAACTGGACCCTATTTTTACCTAAGCCGTGAAGGGAAAAAAGCCCTCCCTTCCCCCTCCAAGGCTTAGGCAAAAGTATACGCGTGAATGTGCAGATTGACCCATCAAGGGTCTCTCCACGATGCGCAGATAAGCAACTTTCTGAAGATGCCACCCCCCCCCCCCTCATTGCGATAACACCCAAACCTAAAACATAAAACATCTGCTTTTAACCTAATTCCTTCGTTCTATGTGTTTGAAGTAAGCAAACCAAACCCAAAACACTTAGAGGATGTAAGGAAGCATGTGTTGGTCGTGACACGAAAACCTGATTGCTGTAGCAGCCGATTGTCAAAGCGTCTGGTTTGCTCACCTCCAACAAGCTGCACCCCGCCGCCCCTCTTACACTATATCAACAGAATTTGGTTACCAAAAACTTGAAGCCTTCGAAAATAGATCAGACTTGAAGCCATCGAAAATAAAATAGTACAACTGCGTCCCATGGGAGTTCAAACAGCTGAAAGGTAGGCGGCGACGGGTGGCAGCGATGGACATCACCGACAGCAATTAAAAAGACGACGTCTTTGAATGAGAAAACAATGTACATCCATGAATATAATGTAAATCTACAGATTATTTGAACAAAAACCTGAGTGAAATGATGGAAATCGGTTCACATGGGTTTCTGTTCAAAGGATCAAGAAAGGGAAAACAAGTTTTCAATTATGCGTGAGGCTTCTTATCAGTTGATCTAATGAATGCTCGTAGGGTTTCAGACCAACCGGCGTCAATGACCACAAGCTGTGAGTCACCTGAAAATCGCCCTGTACATGAAAGAAGCTTCTGGTGGAATAAAGTTATCAGTCCCCCCCCCTTTCATAGTATGACACCGCTACGTGAGTGAAACAGTTGGATGTCATGGAAACAGCCATTACGTTTCTTAGTTGACCAGCATGGAAGGAGCAATGGCTTCGCGCTCATAACGTTGGTGTATGGGCTCAAAGTGAAAGAATCCTCAGATTGGACAAGATCAGTGCAGTGTTCAGTGGTCAGTGCTCATCTCGATCGGAGGCAAAACATTGCGTTCGAGGTATGATCACATATGACGAATACGATATGTCATCAAGCAATAAGTAATACATGCCGAATTCACGAGCCAATTGTACATACAATGTCACGAAATGATTGATGCGCAACATGATAAAAGGCAATAACCCGTCCAAGACAACACAAAAGACTCAAATTCGTCATAATCATGCTATATTCACGACGAGGGAGGAGCAACATGTTAAATGTTGCAAATGATTGTTAAATGGCATCGTCTTTACACGAACACACATATGTATATGACATCTACAGTACAGTTATTGACGTGTTAGACTCATAAAGAATGTTACAGTTTCACATACACACAAGTTGCCCCCCCCCTCCCCCCGCAGTCATTAGTATAGCACCTTCTGAAATCTTTTTTCAAACTTTAGGAATGGCTGGTGCTCAGAACTACGTGAGGCCTAACCCTGAGTCCTTTGATCTCAATGATCCAAAAATATTAGGATAAATCGTCCAGGCCCGACTCAGCCAATGCAGTAAACATAAATTGTTGTTCGTTCGGCACAATTATGATGAACGCTGTCCGAAAATTTCGTTAACAAGGGATAAGCGTTCCCGTCTATCCAAAGCTGTAATAGCAGCTAGCTTCTCCCGAGCCATTGCGATAGACGATTGCGCAGCTACTTTGATGGGATCTGCTCACTGTCTGAAGTACTGTTTGGATTCAGTTTTCAATTGGATGCCCGATTAATGTCAGCCTCCCCCTTACGCCCTAATGGCGCGATAGCTTGAAGGTGGCTCAACTTTTTCGGAGAATTTGAACTTGTTAGAGGCAAAGGGCGAAGCAGCGGGATGAGCCTCATCAAAAAATGCGCTAGATATAGACTTCCTCAGCTGAGGCACCCGCGATTTGTGGAACGTCAGACACGAAGACGAGGACAGCGCTGTGGGTTCATGAGGTTGGTAATGAGGCTCCCTTCAAACGACGGAACGTTTTATCAAATTTCAGGAACAGATATCTACACTGAGATGCGGATGTTTCTTGCGACTGCATCAAGATGCCAAAATTCGAGAGATGCGCTCGAAACTAGCCATTTCGTGTGGTTTTGCCTACAAATAGGCTCGAGCTTACACCTGAGTCCCAGAGATGTAGAAAATAAAGATGAAAAAAGCTAAAACCAGCAAGAATAGCCGACTTTGTGCGTTGACTTGTATACGAAGAGATCACGGCTGCTCATGAAGCAATAAATTCCGCAGCCTCGTTAAGCACGACACCCGGCCTCGAGCCGGTCTCACGGGAGGTGTTCGCGAAGGCCTCTCACTAATCAAAAATACTCGAGAACACTCAGGAAATCGTATGATCGTTAAGCCATCTTGACTTTATAAATTTCTACCAAGTGTTAGGCTATACAGCAAGCAGTTATTTTCAAGCTGCATCTTTCCAATTGTATGGAGCTTCCTATGAATCGATGGAGTGTGGGTCTGCTTCAAAGAGGAAGAGAAGTATGTCCACTCTCACATTTATACCCTCGGAATGCTCCGTGCACGAGTAACACGCTCGATTCGATAGAATTCATTGAAAACGTGGCCATGCTGGGATTTCTTCGCTCTACCCGCACAACACGCATTTATCGCTGCTACTACTACAAATGGCAGTTTCTAAGCAAAAACAAAAAGCCACAACATGCCAGATCTTTGAACGAATGCAGTCACCTAGAGCACTTGAAATTCCCCCTTTTGAGCCATTCCTACTAAGAAACAATATAAGTGGGAGGAACATGCAGGTTGAGAGCAGGTTTGTTCCTTCGCGAAACAATTAGACAAACAAATGAAAGCGTTTGATTCTTGAGGAATGACTCACGTGGGCAAAAGAACTTCGAATTGCAATTTTTTGCGGCTTACTCACACCTAAGCAAGTAAACAGAATGAATCACAATGTGCTCAAGACCCTTGTCGAAATCGCTGCGTGGGCGTAACACACATTTGAACGCGTCAAAACCGTTGCAAAAAAGGATTTTCGCCGAAATGGGATTGGGAAGACTTTCGAGGACGAAGCGGGAACGGGTAGGCTGGCGACCCGGAAGAAATTAATAGAAGTCAATAACGTGTCTAAAATACGCTATGCAGACAATATCTCGCTGAGACAGCTGCTGAGCGATGCCCCCAACGAGAGCAATTCAGCGATGCCACAGATTTCCAGCTCGCCGTACTCATCAGCACGCATATACTTTATGAAGTAACGGGTATTGAAATACATGTACATATTGGGCTCAACAATAAGTTTGTTTCGTTTTTTATTCTATGTGATTCACAACATTCACTGCGTCTTTTGACAAAGCTCACGTGTGTTTTCGATGGATCTCTTTCTGCTATACGAAGCGATACTATTAATATTTATGAGTTAGAAACGAAGTAAAGCAGCAAAAAAGCGTACTTCCGCATTTCCTCTTCATTTACCATCAAGGTTGAAAAGGAAATATATGCTTGTATTCGATAGAACTTTTCATCACTACAAAACGTTTCATACATCTAATTGTTTATCTGAGGCATAGAAATAGAGTACTCATGAGAGACACTTGTGGCACAGTGTAGCCATAAAGTCTCTTACGAGTACTTTTCAGTTTTTAGGTCTCATGAATCAGAATGAGGCTCATACCTCATTGCTTTACCAAAAGACGTTCTGCGCGCAAGTGAGTTCAGTCACGCCGTGACCGTGCGCCCTGACCATAACCTTTCACAGCACTGAGAACAACTTCACCGTTGATACTGACAACATTCAAAATAATGGACAATTCAGAAAATTAGAATGAAGAGACGGAGCTAGCAGAGAACGTGAAAACCATGGAAATAAAAAACCACTGAAATAATTAAAAAAATAATCTTTTCGACTAAACATGATCGGCTTGCTGGATAAATTACAACATCAGTGGCTGATTAATGGGGTAACTCACATGTGAGTAACGGAATGAGCCATATTGAATTTCCAAGAGTCCAGCATCCTTGCCGGGATGTCAACTCACTGTTTCCTTTGCTAATGGATCAAACTTGGCAGCTTAAAATTGATGACTTGCCCATTCAGATTGACATCAACCCCAGCCACATTGACATGAACCGCATAGAACAGCATGAAGATGGATTGACACAGAACCCCTGCAAACAGGAGGAAAAAAAGTACGAAGAACAGCTGCCATGATATAACAAACGAACATCTTTGACGGGGTACTCGGAAGCTCCTCCCCTTCCACACCAGCACTGGCGGTGTCGAAATATCATTTGCGTCATCGTGCAAACTCTTGCGAGTTGATGAGGTAGGTTTTGCAGACGGAGGACCCGCAAATCCAGGTCAAAGACTGAGGAGTAATCGGAAGTCTAATGGGCGCGCCAACTGTCGCAGTAAGAAAATGTGCTGAGATCACGCAACAGAAGACCCGAAGGTTTCATTCTACTGACCTCGAGAGTTTTCCATTTCCTTTACCCCAGAATTACCTCTTGAAAGAAGCTTTCATTCATGTGTGGTGGTGTTTTGTTGACTTGATTATTTTAGATGCTAAAACTGTTACCTATTAAGACAAAACAGTACTATAATAGTAACCATGCCCTCTCCCCTCGCAATTCCAATTCTAATTGATATGACCAGACACAGACGTATTTTTTTTTAGCTTTTTTCAAATTCTTGTTATATTTAGTATTTTCCGTATTTTAGTATTTTAGCACTTTATTATTTTTTGTAATTTCTAGTATTTTTTAGATTACATGTAACCGTCTGACGACTGGAGTTGTTGGGATACGTTTTCGGTTATGGTTGACACCACTACTTAGCATAATTTTGTTACTTCCTATTCGTCTCCATATTCGGAAACAGCAGCGCCACGAGACATGTCCAAATAAGGAAAAAAATTGTGGTTTGGAACTGGTGCAACACCATGTGCTGCACGCGGTACGTCTATTGTTAGGGGTGCGTACACTTATGACGGGAAGTCGCTTGGCGGCGTCGCACTCGCGGCGCCATCAGTACGACTTGCCGAATCGATTGCCTTTGGGAGCCTGGCAGAGCGTGGCTGCGCCTCCTCTGCACTTCCAACCATGGCACACTGCCTCCTCCACCCATACCACACTGCGTAGCTTGAAGACTCGTCGCGTGCGGCCGCGCGGAAATCCGTCATAAGTGCACACACCTAAACAGCTGTACAGATCTCTATGTTACCCGGCGTTACTACAGGCGCTTTCACACCAAAGATTTGAATTCCGGAAGGGTTTTATAATCGAGCAGTGCCGCTGTGCATAAAAACCGCTATGAAACGAGAACCATGTTAAACCCTCTTCATTAGCATTTCTCTTTAAATAGCAAAAATAGCAAAAAACATCGCAAACAGGTAACATCAATCGAACAGCTGATGATGAACATAAAGTGACTGTCGATCGAAATGAAAGCGATAGAGGGGATCACCCAACAGGCGCTTTCCTTGCTATACTGTCTCCACGCGCTACTAACGTCTGCTTTTCTGCTGAACGATGAACTGATATCTACAAGTTCGCACTGAATTAAAGAAAGTTCGCAGAAAACGTGCAGATCAATTTCAGACGCCCTTTCAGTTACGATCAATTCCACCGTTCCCAAGGCAGAAAATAATTACAAGCAAAAAAGTTTGTTGAAAAATATCCCAAAAATCTTGTCTTACGGTTTTGCCCGACAATCGCGTGTGACGTAAGGACGCCTGCACGGGTGAGTTGGACAAACAATCAGGAAGAAACGAAAACCAGACTACGAGATTCTGGGTGTGCTGCACTCTTTTAACTCGTCAATGAACTCCGAACTGAACCTACTTTGAACTTTCAACTAGTGGCTTTGGGATAGAATTACCGTGGTCTTGCCAAATGTAAATAGAAAACAGTCCAGAGTCGATGTTCCGAGAAACTGAGAAGATTACGTGCCTGAACTGGGGATTACAATAAATTCCTAGTTGACGTCCAAATAACCCGAGTTTCCCACAGATTTTCCCAAACAACTCTAATAAACCCAAAACACTTGCAATTTCAGGGCAACAGCGCTGAATCGTGGGATATCTTGAAATGAGAGTGAACGGAATCCTACAAGGCTAACATTTCTTTGCCAGCTGAAACCAAACTTGCGACCTCGAGCCACTCCAACAAAGTGAGCCATGGTCAATTCTGGAATTTAAATCGAGTGTTGCATTCTATAAATGAGTTGACGAACTGTATAAAAATTTGACTCGCATGCTAATTGGGGGGGGGCAACTTGTTAAATGTTAAACACATGCCTTGATTTGAATGATTGATGTGTCAATAACTTAGCTAGGCGTCACACATATATCACATGACACATGTACAGTTCTTCGCCACACGTAGAACTGCTGCCAGACTTTGCGATTTTGCGACGTCGGACTTCCGCACGAAATAATACGACCTTGAGATTGTGCAGTGTCGCAACTTCACACTGCGACACCGCGGAATGCAGAAACGCAAAATCGCAAAATCTGAAGGCAGCCTGAAGTCATGTTATCCACGGTTCAATCTCGAACAAGAATGCCCCTCCCTTATAGTGTAGCACCTATTTCAGTACAATTGACAAGCCCATTTTGACGTGTTGCAAGAAAGAAGAAGCCCACCACATGGTGCAACCAGTCCTGTTTGTGAAGCTTCGCAATCTTAAAGAAGGAATGAAGGTAAAAAGGAAGAGAATCAGAGAAAGCTCGAGGCTCTCTCCGCCCCAGCGTTCCTCGAAGATCCACGAAAAAAGAGCAATTGTTTGATGAGTTATGAGCCGTATTTGAGTCGATTGAGCGAGCACGAGATGACTCACGACAAGGTTTGGCACTCTCCTGCGACAGATGACGCAAGAGTGTGGAAGGGTGTCTGGAAGCTTATGCAGGATTGCCTGGTGAAAGGTTAGTGCAAGAACAGCCGCACTCAGCTCTGCGAAACCGGTTTATGGTAGCGGGGCGAGTTAGCTAGCGAGTGTTGCGCAAGGTCGACGCGTACCCGACATTCAAAAGTGGCTAGAAGGACTGAGTGCAAACTGTGAAGAGTCCACGGAAGGCAAATCTTTTTTATCATGCTTCAGATACTTTTTGTTGTTTTCATGCCACTACTAGAACAAATAAGGATGTAGGTCAGATAAGGATTCAATATGGAACAGCCACTACGCTGATCGACTTTTGCTTGCTGAAACCATTGGTAGCCAGACCAAGAGATAGAAGCTCCGTATAATCACTGGTGGCCATTGAAAAATCTGATAGGCTTCCAAAGGAATTTCAGTGCTTTAATCAAGTATCACTTCCTACAGAATGGTTAAAGGCACCGGGAGGGGTAAGGAGAAAGTGAGAACTGTGAACACATGTTCTCTGAAAACAAACCTTCTACTTCAGAAGAGGATATGTGTGGCGAAATTCGCCTTGAAAAAGCGCGGCTTGGGGTTCTATAACGGCCCCGTAGCACGGCTTGTCGCTCCGCAGTCCTGCAGCCGGGCGAGTCGGCGGCGAAGGCGGGAAAACGTTCGCGTCCAGCTGACTTTGTTCATCCCGCGCCTGATCTGCCTCGGCTAGTGACGCAAAGGGGTGCGACAGAGAGGGAGTTTCCAGGTTCCTATTGTATTTATCGGGTTGTTAGCCGCTTTGTCTCGTTCTTCCGCTACTTCCCTCCAAATTTATCTCTTCGGTGTCGTTTCACTAATGTCACAAGATGGCATAATTATACATTTTAAAAGAGCTCCTTCGTCACTGATAGGCTGAGCTGTTTACTTTTGACTAGACACCCGACACTACGTCTAGTCGCATGTGCTCTGGGTAAATGAGGAGGCAAGCTTATTAGCAAACACTAACCCTAGGCTTGCGTTTCGGGTGCTATACTAATGAGGGGGGGGGAGGGGGGGGGGGGTGGCGGGGCACGGAGGAGAGAAACTCGTTGAACGTTGAATAGTAACACGTTTTTACTTAACTGAAAAGTACCGCACGTATACGACATACATGTAAGAACTTGTGAAGGTAATGTCACCGAACAACATTCATGTAAAGGCACGTTAATGTTCAATATTCATCACGTTGCCCCTCCTCACCCCCCAAACTTGTAAAGCGACCGTTTCCATGGTTGTCTGAACGTACAAAGTTGCTCCATTTACCTTACCTCTCCCGAATCCTTAACCGTCGCAGGTAAGTAGGCAAACCCTTACCAGGTCCGGGTTCCAGTCGAGCATATGTTGAAAGGAGAACAAAAAACAAGGAATCTCAAGAATAGCTATGCGAAAGCGTACTTCGTCAGTGAAACTTGAGTCCAGAAAATGAAACAAAATCTTGAAAAGAAGAAATTTGGACCCATCAGCAGATAAATAACATATATAGCATAGATGGCCTCGAATCCTTCCAAAAAATCATTCATGCGCTCTAAGCTTAATTCAATCATGGAGAATTATTGAAACAGATGAGGCCGAATGATGAGGGGCGGGATTGAACGCGTTCCAGGGAGACCTATTTAAAATGTCGCTGTGTACTTAGTTACAATAGCTGTCATCGGACCCAACCAGTCTCCCAGCAGGTGTTTGCTTGCTTTCGTCAGCGAAAAGGACATGTGTAGTGTCTTTCATTAGGGCAATTGAATCGTTACACACAAGCACTCTGCACTCGTGACTCATTCAAAAGCGCCGTTGCACTTGTGGGCCGTTGAGTCCAAGCGCAGAGAACAAAGCAATCACCCGTGGGAGAAGAAAAAGATAAGAAATGGAAGGCGGTCATTGCACCCCAGAAGGTTCGGATGGATAACGAGTCGCAAGCAGATCAATCCACTCTGAAGATATCTTGCTATTCTTTATAAGCAGGAAGTTTACTACTACTATAAGCAACGTACACACCTCATCAATCCACATGGAACAGTCGGTGACACCTGTGGTCTGACAATGATCGATTATTCCCAGCCAATCTGCAATCGCTGTGATAAATAGGAGGGTGTTTTTCGTGTGTGCACGTACTGATTGGCTGGTCCAGTCTTCCCCTTTGACCGGGAGTGAACTAGGAATTCCGTGGACGGGGATCAAGGCGGGAACGATGGAGTAGAAGATGTCAAGAATGAGTTATGGGGAGCCCCGGTTCACGAGAGAGGCTCAAACCACGTGGATTTCAGCGAGGACATCCAATCCAAATGGATATGGTCGACATCAAACCAGAGTACACCGAGAATCAAGGATTCCTCGACAGAAGGGTCGTATTTGAGTGCATAGGAGGGTGAGAGGTCGTATTTTCGGTGGTCAGCGATAAGCACCAAAATCTAGATTTTCAATAGAAGCTGATAAGAAGCAAAGGGGATTCCACAGCGAATCCGTGTGAGGAAGTATAAAACAAAGATCTAATCTTTTTGCTCCAGATAAGATTACACAGCAATGAAACACATTGCAACTATAAATTTGATAAAAGTTTCTAGTATTGTAGAGGTAAAAAAGAGGGGGAAGGTCATATTTGGTACCTGTGGAGGAGGGGGATCGTACTGAAGCGGCTGATCAAACCCCGGCGAATAAACGGCCACGAATAAAATGTGCTCAAGTAAGCAACGGTGCTAGATGATCTTAGAATCTGCAAACGATCCATGTGGGCATCTTAGGCTCATACTTCCGAATCCATTTACAACACACCTAAACATGCCAATAGAAACGGTTATGGAAAGAAACGATTGTAAGCAGGCGTATGGATTCTGCCCAAACGCAAAAAGAACCCCGAGGTGGTTGAGCTACTTTCTGCCCCCCCCCCCCCCACCCCAAACCTACTTGGCGTTTTATTGCATGAAGCCAAAGGGTCACCTTGCACAGCGATAGATCTGCAGCCTGATGACCTTGAAGATCTTGCCTTCAGTGACACGCAGACGGCAATGAAATTAATTATCCCATTCGAAAGGCAGCTTGCACAAAATTAAAATTCAAAAAAATGAAGGGGGATGCCAGGATTTATGGGGGCATATTTGAACGAAAACAGATGTCTGCTGAGAGCATAATGTATTGGAAGAAGAAGTTCAAACAGGATAGAAAAATGCAACTCGAAGTATGAGCATCAAAAATAATCAAAACAATGAACAATGCTTTAGCTTACAAAAAGTGGAGAACCTCCGTTTTTTCCGCAAGCAGGTGATGCTTAGCAATGGAAGATGCCGAGAATAGCAAAGCAGATCGATAGCGGAAAACAAAACGAGCTTCGCTAGCTGCGTCACCCCAACAGGCCACGCCGTATTTCAAATATGTATCGACCGCTGTTTACACATTTTGCCCATGTTGTCTGCTTTGTTTTTTCGAGTGAATTGAATTGATAATTATAAATTTTCCATAGTATAAGCAGATAAAGCCAAGCGGTATAATGTGTTATAGGGTAATTCGTTACAGTGGCATTTTATATGTGACGGGTTATAAACTATATGAATATTACGATCCATGCATGTAAAAAATCTTTTCAAGGATACGCCATGCATTCTAACTTCACTCAAATTTGTAATGACATTTGAAAGTGATTTAGCTCATACAATAACTTGGAGGGGAGGAGCAGCCGATGCACTGTCACAGAGCTTATCTCCCAAACGAGCCTGGTACCAGTTCATCGACTTGGAAGGAAGGAAGGCATGGTTAGCCTAGGTTGACATTTATCTGAGATCTGGTCCCTAATCACGCTAGTGTTAGCGGCGCCACTTATTCCCACCCAGCCTCACCTCTGAGGGTAGTTTTATGAAAGTAACTGACGAGCTGGAACATTTGCAAAAAAAAAGCTCCGGAAATTGCAGAAGTTCTTGACTGATTCAGCAGTCTCTTGAGTGGGGAGATAGTCATACGGGAAGCACATATCAAGGAAGCTACATGGCGTCCCCACAGAGGCAAGAACTACTCAGTGACAATGCTTTATGTGCTGATATGCCATGAACTAAAGCTATCGGAAGGGTACTGGGTTGTGGATACGCGTCCGAATCTGAACTGGCCCGAAAGGGTGGGGACGATTGGTCGAATTTTCGCGCGACCGCCCGCGGTGAACGGCGCGGCGAGTCGTTTGGAATTCCACTCAAGATGCGATGGGCTGTTACCGTGAGGGGCCTTCAAAGATTGCACTTTTTTTGCATTTTGTATTTTCAGCGCGGGCGGCTATTTGCTTTTGCTCTTATGCTTTCTTGAAAACTGGACTATTAAAAACAGTTAAACTGTTATTGTTCTCTCTCATTCTGCAGTGAGTGATCCATATAAGTTTCTTCGTGAGCCTTAACAACTAATGAAACATATCAAGTTATCACAACAATCAACAACAACCTCAAGTAAAATCGAAGCAGTGATAGCCATGCCTTTACTAGCTTTGAAGGACGATGGAGAGCTATATTGCGGTCTTAGGAAATTCTAATTCACAACATATTGCTAAAAATAGGTGCAATCTTCAAAATCCCTTACGGGACCAGCCCATTGCGTCTTGAGCGGAATTCCAAACGACTCGTACTGACGGCGCCGCGGGTGCGATGCCGCGAAGCGAAAATTCGACCAATCGACCCCCACCCGGTCCCCGAAACCCGCACATGCACTTTCGGTGGACCGTGACCAGACCCTGCGCAGACACCCACGTTGCACGGGGTTATTTCAACAACAACGTCCCGCTGGAAGTAAACATTTCAAACTGCAGTGTCCCCTCTAGAACTTCCTATCAGCTGCATTCCTCAATAACCCTCAAATTCAAACGCGTTCAAAATCCAAGGGCTCTTCCACTGTGTACTCCCGCACTTTGCCGCTTACCAAAAAAGTGAAAAGTGCTTGTAAACATGAATATTGGACGAGCTGTGAGAAAAAGGGAAGGCAAGCTCTGTACACATCTATCAAAGAGCGAGCAATACATTCGGAGATGTGGGAAAGGCCACCAAATGATGTGATTGCGAAGGTGCCGTTTGTCATGAATTTCGGAACAAGGAGTACGACAAGAATCGCCCATCACTGCCCAACAACTGAAATGCTCGAATAAAATCCTCCCTCAAAAGACCACTTCCGCCACGATAATACCAGGGTCTGCGCGCCTTCGCAAGCCTGCAAACTAGCAATAATGGACTACAAGTTCTTTGCATCCACACGTTCTCCGGAGCCGCCTAAAGCGACCATCAACTGTTCAACTCATTGCAGCAAACACCGGTGGGATGCCAGACGGACCAACTCAGTGGACCAACAGTTTAGGGATTCGGGTAGAATAGTAGGTGGAAGTGATACAGAGTTAGAATAGTATCCAGGGCTTCTCTGTAAAACGGGGGCATCTGCGATGGCTGGGAAGAACGACAGGTAAGGGGTGACCTGATTATCTCCTGTTACTCTTATACTTTAGGCTGCAATTATACCTTATAAAATGCAGAGTATAACCGCAGTCTATAGCGTTCAAAGTTCGCAGTAGTTGACTAGGCTTCGCTCGACGCACTCTAAGCGGTGCATAGGTGAACCTTTGGAAAGTGGGTGTGTCTGCTTACGACAGAAAGTCGCTTCGCGGCATCGCACTCGCGGCGCCACCAGTACGACTTGCTGAAACGATTATCCTTGGGAGCCTGGAAGGGCGTGGCTGCGTCACCCCTGCACTTCCACCCATGCCACACTGCCTCGCTTGAAGTCTGCCGTGCCACTGGCACTCGCACCCGCCGCGCCATCCAATTGGCCCTCACAGCAGCAAAAGGATTTATAAGAGATGAAAAAGAGAGTCTCTGACCGATATCAACCGAAGTTATTAAATATAAGGACATGTAGCGGAAGTCCGCCGCTCAACTTCGTACATGAGCTGGGGTCGGGTGGTTTGAGGCTTTTTAAGCGTGCTATCACGTAACTTGAAGAGAGAAGAAAGAACACAAGTGGTGCATTTCAAAGGCAGGTGGATGAAATCAAACCTCGCGTCGAGGAGCGCAAAAGTCGAAGCATTGCCTAGTTTTACCATCAGACCGACCATCCTCATTCAACTTTCGGTCAAATTGTGTCCAAGGAACTGAGGGTGGTCAAAAGAGGGTTGCGTTTGGATCCTCAACTTCTCACAGGAGCAGAAGTCCTGGAGCGTATTTTTACCTACAGAAACAAAGTACACCGTCACCGACGTCAACCACTACCGTTGAAACGGTCTCACATGGCGTTCATTTTATTCAGTAAAAATCCTGTGCATTTTCAAAAGGACTAACTAATATTTATCAAAGCCACGCAGATACCAGAAACCAAAATTCGAGAACGACAACGTAATACGATTTATGGCGAGGGTCAATACTAAACCTTTACCAAATAGGTGATGTTGTTGTTTCGCAAGTTTGAAACACCACATTTTTTTCTACCCTTATCAGCTTACTGCATTCCCGTAAGTTGTACGTTTCCGGCAACATTTTCGCTTGCAAATCATTCACATCCAGAATCGTGCAAGCATTTCGGCAGATTGTTTTTCCAAGATTTCCGAAAGCCAAAAGGCTAAAAACTTCACCACCACGGTGTCGAGTGGACATTCTGCAATGGAGCGCTAGTCAGTCAGGGTACACCGGGAGTCGAGGATTCCTCGACCACGGGGTCGTATTTGTCGGCCTGGTAGTCCTAGGCTAGATGATAAGCAAATTTGCCGTCGGCCGACCCGGTTATGTGAGACAATACGATTAATTTATAATAACTTTGTATGACTATTCAATCGGCAATTGTTATCGATACTGTAGAGGCTATGTAGATGTTTGAAGGACTGTATATGGGACCTCGTTGGGGGGGGGGGGTCGTACTGAAGCTGCCATTCTCCTAGACACCTCGCTAGCTCGCCCCGATTTCGACTTACTAAGTTCTCGCAGAGCTCCAAGAATGCCGTTATTCTCCTCAGTAGCTCAAGTCATTGTCTCGTCTTCGGCACATGTCTGTTCGTACTTTGCACACAAGTTTTTCTTAGGTGCTTTATGTCCATAAATAGCTGCAATTCCGGCCGTTGCAGGCGCTCCTTTTTGCGCTCTGCAGAACACAAAGAACGTTCAAATAACAAAACGAGTGTGTGTACTATGTACCATGATTTGTATGGTGAAACTTCACTGCGACAGGGAGAATAAACGGAGGACATGCCTGCGAGATGGGATACAAATTGATGGAGGTCCCCGAATGGTACGAGGTAAAGGAAAGTTGCACAACCCGGAGAACATAAAAAGTGAGAAGCTATGAAAAACCTTTTTCGAAGAGCCCCCTGAAGATGATGAGCTAGTGTTCCTCCCTATGGCGTATGAGCAAATTAATACGAACAAATTGGCTGACGATTGACGAAGGCCCAGCCGAAGTTTACCTCCAGTGCTTACGTACTCCGAGGAGCATCTGCTATTATCTATACCGGACAGCCGTAATCTCTCAGCGATAACAAATTCCAACAACCATACTTGTTCCATGACCTGCTGCTCTTTTCCCCTTCATACCTCTTTCAAATGGATCGACTCTTACGTCGCTGACAGTTTATAAATCATCATAACAGAGAAATCATCAACCAGAGGAATGATCAGGAGGCAGAAGTAACATTAGGCTCCTTAAGAAAAGAAAGCACAATGGCCAGGTGATGTGTGGGTGAAAAAAGAAAGTAAATTGTCAAAGAAAAACCGAGAAGTAGAACATATAAGCTTCTGCCATCTTCCTATGGACGAGATTTGCGGTGCACTGCGTCAATGAATATCGATCGGAGACCATATGAACCCGTGACATGTGGCGTGCAGTCAACGCGGGAGTGATCTGTGCTCAGCAAGATTGCTGAACGCCGCTCAGCTCGAAGAGCGCAACCTTCGTTGCATATTGTGAGACGGCCGTTTCTCTGGACCCCCATAGTACCGAATTTCTACACTGAATCACGTGAATGCGCTACGTGTTTAATCACTGTTGAAGTGTGCAAGAGTTTATATGCCCCTTGACAGTGAGGAAAACTGATTCTCAAACGAGCTCCTGCCTGGGACTGACAACCGTTCTTTAGAGAAGATTGGATCACCAGACCACAATTACTCAAAAAGGATGGTCGTTAAAGAATCCTCAAGGGAATTACTAAAATGGCCCACCCCGGTCCCCTGCCCTTCCAATCGAAAATAACAACCTTCCTCGAGGGTTCTCCACCCATGCATAACCTCAGTTCCTGCTCTCAGATCATCTCATGACAGCCATTTTTACTCGCTTGAAAGTGGACGATATTGACAAAGCAGCTACCGTGACGAGAGTTAGCATAGGAGAAATAGCGTCGACCTTTGGTGAAAGTAATAAATGACATTCATTGGGGACTCAGCACAGCTTTTTGCTTACTGGCGCAGAAATTCTCGGAGGCAACGTGCATGGAAAATGAATTTCCTATCCCCTCAAGTGGATCATTTGCACATAGATACTTGCGCCACTGTACACAGCTGCATGAGAAAACACTACAATTCTCAATGAAATTCTTGCATGAAATCTCAGACGGTTCGTGGACAGGTGGGCGGGGCTAACTGGGCTCCTGTGGGGAGTGCTCAAATGATTGGAGACCCTTAATTTGAAGGGACTGCAACACGTCTAAACCTGTGTGAACACAGGATGGACAAGTTAGCCTTCCGTAAACAACTCGTAAATCAAGCCACATTTTGGCAAAATCCCATCTGTGAAAATTTACGGTAGGACTTCAAAGAAGTAGTTTTTTTCCTTTTTGTGGCAATTTTTGCTTTATTTTCCGTGATTTCAATGGAGTACTGACATACAATTCTAATTTTGAGGAAAAAAATCCGAGCGATTCCCGTCCACGGTGCCCTTTTATTCAGCAGTGGGAAACTTCACGTTCTCACCATAAAGTATGTAATGAGGTACGGCACCAACATGCAGTGACAGCTGAGATGATGTCATGTGAGAAACACAGCTTTGGTTCGACTAAAGCTGGCCAACGAAATGTGGTTGTCCCCACCGCGTTTTGACGTAGCAATCAATTTGCTCTGCTCAGGGTGGATTATGTATGTCTCGGTGATTATACGCTCACTTCTATGGCACGTAAACGATGTGCCATAGAAGTGGACTCAGAGGTCGTTTTCACTGGCGAGAGCCTCAGAACGGGTATGCCCACTAGATATGAAAGCAAGGATTTTTAAAGTCACATTTTATTGTGGAGTTATGACCAAGATAGCAAAACAAATAAGTAAAATAAATGTCTAGCGTGAAGATTTATCGTGAAGATTTACCCATTCGGCTTAAATAAGCTTAATAAACAAGGTAATTTATGTGTTACGAAACAACCTAGCAAATCAAGGACGATTTCTCGACGTCGAGGTCAACGCTGAGCAGTTTCTGTCAGGTGGAACCCGGGCAGTCAACAAAGTAGCAACTGGGCCCTGATAAACAAATTCACCGTTGCATTTGATACCGAGAAGATAAAGGAGGACGTAAGCCTTGAAGCATTTATTATCATGAGATCAGCCATAGCTAGAAGACAGACTCCAAATAATGCCGAAATGTTGATTATTGATTGAAGGCATCACGGTGGATTATTTGGTCGAATGCAGCATAGAGAAGAAGTGCATAGCATGGCAGCGAATTGAAAAACAAAAAAAGTAAGTAAAACCTGAGGTGAGAGGCCCCCCACTCACCCCGTTGACTTCTGCGACGCACGCGTTTCCTGATGTTCCCAATCGCTGTATTATCGACTGTAGCCACGTGGATCTGTGACGCGTGACCTCCATACGCAGCACGTAACACGCAAACCAGCGTGAGTTTCTGTTGAGAAACAGAACAGACTTTTCACCGTCACACACTTGAGCCTTTCGGCATTTATTTTCATTGACTATGATTTCTCATCCTGAGCCTTGCCCTCGTAATGCCTTCACGTTTGTTTCTCAAAACCTATTTGATGACGAACTGAGCATACTGTAAGAGAATGCACTTTAACAGGAATGCAACGAGATTTTCAAAAGCGAAAAAGGGACGTGTGGGCGATCCATGACGATTCGTCACCTCCCATTCGAACGGAACCGTCCGAGAATTAGATGCACTTTGTCCGAAGGAGCTAATATATGCAAAAAGAATACCCATCTAGCAATTCTTCCCCGGTAGCTATTTATATATACGCCCTTTTAGAGCAAATGGGTCAGAATCACATGTGAGAGACAAATTGTGTCAATCCGCACACTCAAGCGTACATTTCTGCCTAATAATTACAAGAGAAGGGTTTCCTTCCCATGGAACCTTGAGCAGGGACCTAGATGAGGATCATACTTTTGCTTCTCGTCGATGCTGGTTTTTTAGTATTCCACTTCTAAACTTTTCCTTGTACTGGCACCCATGCTAAACCGTCATTCATACGGCCCCTTTATGTATGACTACCACGGTGGCGTTCAAACTTTGCGGCTTCAAAATGGCATATTGCAGTTTTTGTTTTCACGGTTAAAATCAGTTACTGTATCTCTATCTATTCATCTGAGTCTCATTTCAAAGTTCCATGGGAAGTAGAAACCCTGGTTAGTGAGAAAGAGGGTTATGCGGCTTCCAAACTGAAGCAAAAAGAATGAGGGGAGAAGAGTGTAGTGGAAATGCCCTCTTCCTCTCATCAGCATAGCACCATCGCACAGGCTTACTGCTCGATGAGATTCCTCAATTTCAATATTGCCAACACGGCATCCCCACAACTGTCAGGAGGTCAGGGCCAGTCTATTCATCTATCAGTTGATCCATAATGGGTGCAATTTTGCAAATGCTTCAACACCACTAATCGTCAGATGCATTCATACTCTGCGAAGCGAAAGTACGACGTATGCAACGCATACGCAAGGCTTCGATCGACATTGACTGCTCGCGCTGAAGCACACCGTGGATTTCGCGTTGCGTACGTGGCACATCGCGCCGTCAAGCCTCACTCCACCGTATTATAATTAGACAACTACTTCCAATGCGCGAAGCGACATGAAAACTGGCTAGTAGTTTGAATTTCGAAAATATGCAGGATCATGCAATGAGCAGTACTTTACATACACTTGCTATCAATATTACTTGTTTCCAGTGCTAGAAAAACAACAATTCGTCATGTTCGCTCGAAAAGCAGTTTTTTATCTGAGGCGGTCGTCTTTTTAGTTATTTATTTGTTTACTGGAAATCTGAAGAGGGAATAATCGAGATGAGTTCGTCCGATGAATACTGGCAATCCGTGAGTAGTTTCCTCTCAAAGGACTAACGGGAATCAAAGATGGCGGAGCGCTTCTGTGCGACACTTGACAGTAGTGCACAGGCCCCAGAACCATTTCTGTAGTTGCCTTCGACAAGGAACAGTGAACGCGGACAAAGGAGGTAATGGGGGATGTGGAGCATAGCCGGTAGTCCCTCTCTCACGATCACTACAACCTTCGCATCCAAAAGAAGTTCATCATGAGCTCTTTCAAGATGCCTCTTTCACTACTTCAAGATTCTCTTCACTACATCGAAATTTCGGGTCAATTAGTGAAAACAAAGCCATCGCTCCTGGAGTTTAGCGTTTCCCTCTCACCATTTTTTAGCTTACGGAGCGCAAGCTTACGAGCTTATAGAAAACTACCACATCGAAAGCACCATGGGGACAAGAAGAAAATAACAACTGAGAAACATATTCTTCTCGAAAAAACATTCAAGCTCTGAGCTCAGCAACGCCCAATGGCGAAACTCCCATTGAACTCGCGCATACTGGGTCTTTATAGGTGGGGGTCGATTGGTCGAATATTCGCTTTGCGGCGTCGCACTCGCAGCGCCGCCAGTACGAGTCGTTTGAAATTCCGCTCAAGATGCAAAGGGCTGGTACCGTAAGGGACCTTTGAAGATTGCACCTAATTTCAGCAATATGTTGTGAACTATTAGGTCTGTGCAGAATAAATGGCCAAAACGGAACACTTTTTTTCAAAACGCCATAACTTCGCTCAGACACAACCTTATTTGTCGAAATAAAAACCATTCGAATCTACACAACCTTGCCAACGATCTCGTAAGGAAAATATGCCATCATGATCAAATTTTAGATTGCAAGAATTAATGAAGTCAACGATGGCATTTTCAACATGCATCGTTTCGCCGAACTCCTTCTGACCCAGGTTTGCATCGAGAACCGGGAAAAAGTGGTAATTCGTCAGAGATAGGTCTGAGGAATAAGGGGGGCGAGGGAGAGTCTCGATCAGTTTCTGCCGGGTGACTTGCGAACTGTGGGGTTTTGCGTTGTTTTGCGCACCCAGTAAAAAAATGATGCAGTTAGGCATCGAGCCTCTCCCTCACCCCCCTTATTCCCCAGACATATCCCTGACGGATTATCACTTTTTCCCGGTTCTCGATGCAAACCTGCGTCAGAAGGAGTTCGCCGAAACGATGCATGTTGAAAATGTCATCGTTGACTTCATTAATTTTCGCAATCCAGAATTTGGTCATGGTGACATATTTTCTTCAACAGATCATTGGCGAAATTCTGTAGATTCGAATGGTTCTTATTTCAACAAGTAAACTTGTGTCTGAGAGAAGGTATGGCCAGTTATGTTTTGGCCATTTATTCTGCACAGACCTAATAGAATTTCCTAAAACTGCAATATGAGCTCTTCATCGTCCTTAAAAGCTAATAAAGGCATAGTTATCACTGCCTCTATGGTACTTGAGGTTGTTGTTGATGTTGTGTAATCTTGATAAGTTTCGTCAACTGTTGATGTTCCCAAAGAAACCTCCATGGATCACTCACTGCAAAATGAGAGAGAACAACATTTGAAATACCTTCATTATTTTAGTTATCTCAGAAAGCATAGGAACAAAAGTAAATAGCCGTCAGCGCTGGAAATAGGTGCAATCTTGAAGGTCCATTAAGGTACCAGCCCGCTGCGTTTTGAGCGGAATTCCAAACGACTCGCACTCGCCGCCCGTCCGCTGCGGGCACGAAAATTCGACCAATCGACCCCCATCCGTCTTTATCACAATCTCGCAAAGCTGTGTTTCATGCTGATTCGCATCCGCTGGGCGAGGTGCTGTGAGAGCAGAACAACGATCGCAACGGACATAGCCCATCACCGTCTCCATCTATGGCCGCCGTCAGAAGGTGCCATTTTGCGATTGTGCGGAAGTTGCGGCATTGCACAACCTCAATGTCGTAGAGTACCTTCATTCACCGGAGCTTAGCATCCATCACGTAATCTTAAGCGGGGAAGGGTTCATGGATCGACAAAATGTCATGCAAATTAGCCTCCTTTCCACTCTCCGTGCAGCATTCATTAGTAGCTCGGGACGTCGACATCGACAGCGAGACGTGCAGATTCTGACTATAGTGAACGCATAGGAACAGCATAACGTGCCCATTGCCTGTGATTTGGGCGATTAGTGTCACCGTACGTCCTTCACAGTAATGAAGGGGCTGTTTTACTCATCCTGAACTGACTATCCTGTCGGGGATTTGCGTCGGGACTGTCCAACTGGGTCAGCGCCATACGCCCGACACGTCACCGCTAGTGACAACGGTCCCGCTAAACGGGATCAGCAAGAACTGTCGCACAGAGTGACGCAAATGAAGTTAAACCTGAATCAGTGATGGAAAAGGGGTTGGGAGCCCGCAAGGTTGGGTGGGTTCTGAGTTTGTCGTATTTTTCAAAAACTTTCTACAGTGCACCTGCGCACACGTTCTCCTCATGTGCCTTGTTGCCATCGCTAGAGAGCATTCAAATTATTGATCGCGGCATGCGCGGCGGATGCGTTGCGGCAATCGATTTCGCTGCGACGTTGCCGAGTATAGATGCAACCGTAAACGTTTACCACCATCGCAAACTCAATCAACCATCATCCGACTGCGCTCTAAGCGATGAGTACAATTCTAGAGCAGTTATCCCACAAATCCTATAATGACAAGACCCTACCAAAGTGGCATCCAAGTTCAGGGAACCCGATGACTTTCGCAAAGGCGAATAGGCGCGCACGGGTGCGTGCACTTACGACAAATTATCGCACAGCCGCGGGCGGCGAGAGATGCGGCGGATTCCTCGCGTGTGATTGCGTACATTGGAACACTACCTATGGAGTTTTACGTTCGAATTAATTATTCCATAATTGGAATCGTTATTATGTATTGTGAAACAATTTACTTGTTATGTCACTATTTTGTCTATGTAGGGCACAAAAGTTATTATTTTTCAAATAATGATGAGATAAACAGCTTTTTAAGGGGCCTACAAGGTGCCGCACCCTAGCCTCCTGAGAGGAATTCCAACTGACCGCGACAAGTTGTGCTGACGGCGCCGCGAGTGTGACGTCAACACAACTTGTCGCGGTCAAAGCGAAAATTTGTCATAAGTGCACACCGCGCGGGTGCTATCGCAACAAAGGGGGGGGGTGCATTTCATAAAAAGTTGCACATCTAAACATCTTGAATGGATCTTCGAATGGTCATTCCGCTTACTCAGGAGAGAAAGCCTTCCCCCATTCTAGGCTTAGGTAAAGATGTTGTCTATAGTGGGATGCCCCCCTGCTCTCACCACATAAAAGAATAGCACAAATAAACCGAAATTATTGACGCAACAGCCTTGGAGATGAGATGGAAGTCTGAAATTGCTTCAGTGAGACTATCAATCTTATATGGCACACTATGCTAGTCGTTTGAGGTGACACCAGTCGTTAATCTGCCCATACTGCTGCAATACCAATTATATTTATGTTGTTTTTATAGCTACCAGTTCTGGAGGCATAAATAGCGACAGAGGCATCGACAGACGAGAAAAATGCATGCACGGAAGCAACAAAATTAATGTCAGCAACATACATGACAATAGCAGATATGTAGTACCCATTACCCATGACATTGATTTAGACGGATTTGATTTAGGAAATTAGAAAACAATGAGGCGTTATGTGGATACCAGGAGAGAGGAGGAGGAATGGGGAGAGAGAGGAGGAGAAACCCATCCACATCGTTGCTCCTTCCAGTGCCCTGCTCAAACAAAATCCAAACATTTGACTAGAAGCCATTTTTGTTCACTTCGTCATCCCACCTTGACCGGCTTACATCGATTCTCCTGAATTGTGGAGTTATAAATCGAATCAAAATGATCCCCCCGCCCTCCTCACCGCACATCCATATAGCGCCGAAATTGAAGAATCGTGGAGCAATAATAAAGACGGGACTGATTCAAAAATTGCTGCACGAGGATTCGAAGAGCTTCCCGTTGCCCGAGTGCGGCCCGACAAATTGCGCGGCAAACTGCGGACCAGTTCAAATGGAGTGGTACTCCCGGTGATTGCGTACTTCAAACTGCTACAGTATCTCCAAGCTAAATTTATCCTCTGTGAGACTGAGCTCGTATTATTTATGGTATTTGTCGCTGATGTTATAAATGAACACTTTTTCTGGTTTTTTGCTTTCACGACAAGCACTCCATAGCGTGGGCAATGGATGTATTAACGACAAAATAAAGGTGAATGCAGCTACGATAATCGTTCGCTGTACGCAGTTACACGGAATGGCCAGTTTGTTCGAACTGCTTTGAAATTGTTCGCGCCTGCTTTCGCAGGAGTCCAACCCATACAGACATCGTGATTATAATGCTCGTGAAGTACGAATCAAACAACGGGGGGTGGTCAGAAACTGACATTATATTTATAATGTACATCTATACTCGGCGATGCGATCGAAACAATACACGGCGCCATCATCAACAGACGCAGCGCTGGCCGCGACCGAATAGCTGGCACTGAATTAGATAATGATGCCAGTGTGTTCCGGATTCACTGCGGAATAGCGCTCGTTGTTTATCCGTCGCCAAGTATAAATGTAGTCTCAGGAACGTTTGGGTTGTGCAGACATAAAAGATATCGAAATTGCGATGCTAGGAAGGTGAATCAAGTGGTTACAATTACCCACTGTCCGGTGATTCAAGTACGTATTTGTCACAGTGTACTTGTTCCAGAAACCTAGAAAGCAAGAAGCTGTTGAAACGACTACATATAGTATAGGCGAAAGTTATGAATGTTAAAGGCATCGTCCACCGAAATTTGAGCTCCTCTGTATCTAAGTTGTATTCACTCAAAAAAGGACCCCCTGCAGAGTTTCACGCAAAAAAAAAAGCGAGAGTCCGAATGGAATACAGTCGTTCTTCAGTAACGACGGTGAGGGGTGGCCAAGGAGGAGCTGCCGCGAGGGCTGTAGGAGCAAAGGGCGACGATGACTTAGTTAGTGAAGCAGAGTGAGAGGCAAATCAATATTGCGCGCCGAAATTTGAATTGTGCCTTGCCAGCCAACGGCTGATCAGATGTTGCACGGCGGGAATTCAAACGAGCGATTGTACTTTCAGTCTGTCAAATTATACATTGAACAGAGGAAAATTCTCGGTTTTTGTTGTGTTGCTGTTCATGTAGTGCATCTAACTGAGTGATTCTAAGGCAAATCAGAATCATGGAAATTCCATGAACGAGTCCTTTAAGTGCAGTCGTGCGAACGCGCTGGTGAAGAGCTCGAATAATTACGTTGCACTTTTCTTTCTTATGAGCATTAATTCAGCATTGTCGCTCGCCTTAATGAAGTGCTTTGCTTATCGTGAGAAATGGATGTCTATTATACTGAGATTAGGCATAAAAATCGGCAGAAGGAAACAGCGGACTGGCTGAGGGACACTGGACCACCACATGTAGATCCTTTTATATGCAGCTAGATCTGGTCGAATGGGTTTCATGAGATGTGAATTAAAACCTCACACAGCAACCTGGTAACCTGACTTGGTAACCATTAAAGGATGTCGACGTGCATTCATTCAACGAACGACAACAATAAGGGGCAGGAACGTGTCAACATGTTGTCGGCAGCCCGGTTGTTGAGCAGATCACTTCAGCAAGTGAAACCCGGGTCAAGCATTAGTGCAGTAATCCTCGAAAAGTGCCGTAGGGGTCGTATTTTGGACGACTGAGAAGAGGAAGAGGTAACAGTTTCCAGTTAATTATGTACATTCACATGCTGTGATGCATCAGCGATAGTAGGTCGAAGAGGCGCGCGTTATAAGTGCTTTCACACTCTGCGGCAATGCTGGCATTACTTCTGGCGTCACAGTCCGCGCTGAGTATGACCCGCATTCTTAGGCCGCTTCCATACTTTGCGCACCGACGCCGTCACGCGCGTGCCTGCGTCACGCGCGTGACGGCGTCACGCGCGTGACGGCGTCCATAGATAATGCGGTCCCAATCACACTACAGTATGGTGTTGTGGCCGATTCGAATCTTGGCGCTGTGCCAATACACGAAGCGGCCACGATCAATACACGAAGCGGCCACGATCACCTTATTGGCACAGCGCCAAGATTCGAATCGGCCACAACACCATACTGTAGTGTGATTGTGACCGCATTATCTATGGACGCAGGCACGCGCGTGACGCAGGCACGCGCGTGACGGCGTCGGTGCGCAAAGTATGGAAGCGGCCTTACCGCACGCTGCACCATTTATCGATTGGCACGTGAAGGATAGCGCATATAAACATCCATTTCGAACGATCTTCAACAGCAGGGATTGATTCCTCGCACTGGGTCAATTTTGAGAGAAGTTAGTGAGAGAAGTGAAAGAGCCTTGAAAAAAATGATGGGAAAGTCCTATGACGCGGAAGCTTTCTTCGATGCAGTGGTTGACCCTGCTGTATCTAAAAAGGCGATGCCGGAGCATGAAGATCAAGTGAGGTTTCGGATGACGCGATTTCTGAATTCCTGGTTCCTATGAAGGAATCATCTGCGAAATTTGAGGCTTTTTCATTATCCATACACTTTGTTGTGTTTGCTTACGGCAGGCCATTTGAAAAAAAAAACACGTAAAACGAAAATTTGGCTAAGATGCAGTCCCTCAAACTAACGTCCGACGAGATGGAGTTGTCCATGGGGACGACGGGGCCCGGGGGGCTCTGGGAACAAAGGGGTGAAGGTATGTGGTCAGGGACGCAGCGTGAGAAACAAATCAACATTGGGCGCGGGACTTTGAATTGCGCTCCGCTCGCCGACAACTGCTCAAAAGTGGTTTGGAGGGGAATGGAACGAATTATTGAGCTTCCAGTTTTTCGATTTCTGCATCAGGACAAAGAAAGTTCTTAATTGTTCCCGTATTTTTTTTCATAAACTGTATCTAGTAGTGTGATTTCAAGACGAATCGGAATCATGGAATTTCTGTGGACGATCCCTTCAAGCGTCCAGCAGTACATATGAGCTTTGAACTAGCGCACATGGGTTTTTTGATCACAGTACATGTCAACAGCCCACTGAGAAACGAAAAATAAAGAATAGATGAAAAGCATGACCGAAAGCGTGCGTGCCGGTCGGTTACTGCTATCTCGCCAAGGATACTGAAAGAAGAATCCAAAGTTTTTAGAGAGTTTTCAGTATACCAGTAAGTTACTTGACAATTTCCAGAAAAAGAGATTATAGAAATCGTATCAGATAATGAGTCATCGGAAGTCAAGAACAACGATTGGTTAACGGCTGAATAACCATTGATAAGTAATGAACAAGAATTGTGTGCAGTTCAGAAGAATTCACATCAAGACAGCAAGTTCTGCTCTTACCTTGAACCACACAACTGGCACTTCATGCCACCGAAAAATGGTCATGAACAGCGAGCGGCAGGGGTCTTTGCTATGACCCTTTTGAGGGTCACTGCCTACCTGCTGACCGAAGCGGTATTCGAAAATTGCGAGTATTCCGTCTCATAGACATCGATTTCCGCAATGCACACAAAAGGCTAAGCGTTCGAGCCTATGATGTCTGACAACGAGTTGTTATGAAACCGCGTTCTTCGGACACTAAAAAACGGACGGAGTGGTCATGTCTTACTTTGCAGATCTGTTCCCGCACATATCAACCAACCTTGCACCTTTGGAATTGTCTAATTGGTGAAAACCCAAACATCAACTGCTTGCTCAGAAACATTCCAACGCCGTTCTTGTCCTAGGTAATTGATAGAAGCACTAAAATGACTCGTAGAAGAAAACAGAAGGTCACGTGGCGCTCCACAGACAGAGTGCTCGGCGTTGGCAGTTCAGCCCCCTCACCATATCTGCGGACTGAATGAGATGGTAATAAAAGTGGCGTCTACAACATAGCACAACGGTATAACGGCGTCAGCAGTTCGTTTCATCCACAGAGGAAGACAAGTTGATCTAATTGATGACGGAATATTCTGAAGTCTCTGGGATGTCTCTACTTTGCCACAAAGAACAAGGGTGGGACAATGGGTGATGCTGCGTTCAATCTGGTTCCTCTTAGCCTAAGTTATGTGAAATGTGATTAGTGCGCCCTTTGGAGAAGGCGTAGACGTACGCAGTAAGGACATTGTTTGCACGCGAATTTCAGATCGAAATCGAAATGCTCGACTTTTCTTAAGAAGTTTTGCGGCGAGACTGAGTAAGAGGATGACGGTTCGGGAGGAGGGGTTTCGGCAAAGCTCGAAGATACGCTACTCGCTTCTAGTGGCAGAAGACCCTAGAAGGACTATCCAGCATCTACATCTGTTGCGCCCCGCGCTGTGCCAGTGCGGCGCTACACCCGTCTCAAACCCACGCTGTCCACGTATACTTCTGGCTCGATTGATCCATAAGCAGCTCAGATGGGCGTAGCTAGGGCGGGCCTAGGGCTTGTTAGCGCCGTGATGGCGCACCAGGTCGGGGGCGATTGGTCGAATTTTTGCGCGGCCGCCCGCGGAGAGCTGTGCGGCGAGTGCGAGTGGTTTGCAGCTTTATCTGTTGAAACAGCAACAACAACATAGGCGAACTTCGGGAGCATCCAAACTGCAATCTTTGAAGATCCTTCACGGTACAATCCCACTGCGTCTTGAGCGGAATTCCAAACGACGTGTACTGACGGCGCCGCGAGCTGCGAAGCGAAAATTCGACCATTCGACCCCCACCCGGCGCACCACTGGCGCAACAAAAGTGAAACCTCTATAGTAACCAGACGATCAACTGCCTCAGAAAGGTAGCTGAGAAGAAAAGAGAGAGGTGAGGGACGATCTCCAATATGCGAGGAGAGGATTCCGCATTACGTTGGGAATGTTACCCATCCAGAGCTACAGCCCCTTGATTCATGCAGTACCTCGTTGATTAATCGCATTTTAGAGAAAGTAGGCTCATCCAAATGAGACCCGCGGAAACGTTTCCAGGACTGTCAGAAGCAGCTGACTTCCAAGACTCTCAGACTACATGCAAAGCAGTCGTGCAGGGACGGTGCAATGATGGAGCGATATTTTGTCGGAGGTGAAAAATAATGCGCCCAGCCCGTCCTTGTACAACATTTTGCGCTTTTGTTTTCATTTTCGTTCCACGACTGCCAGAACCGGACAGGGAGCACAACATTTTCCGGGTGCATGAAACGATTCATATCGCTGAGTCACGATCGTTGTGGGGGGTGAGCATAGTTCACGCGATGGCAGAACAATAGATTCCACAAGGAATGGGTCTAATTCGATTATACTACGCCAATAGAACGAATCTAACAGCGATCAACACATTTTTGCTAGGTACTCGTGAATGAAAGACTTTACTTTGGTATGCGCCATTTGTTGTCATCGACCGCCTGGCATGCCTTCAGTATTTTATTGACAGAAGATGCCTCTCATTCTGTGGATAGAGAATGCTGTAATTATTTCCTGTGGAATAAATCTATCATGGCTAATTTCCAAGTATTCCTCTTGCCCAATTATTTACATCTTCACACGCACTTTCACGGCCATAATGCCTTTACTAACGGAGCTGGAGGAGGGAGTATTTATCTTAGAAAGTTTTCTGCGCTTTTTCACCGAATGAGCAACCTGCTGCGGTTTTTAATGATACTCGAGCACGTTTTTACCTACTACTGAGAAGGACGGGAGAAATTCCACCTTTCCGCTCAGACAACGATATGCCTTTCCTGAATCGTAGTCGTCGCCTCGCACCGTTCGAATCACCATGCGCTTCTCCTGCGTCCAGCTCTGAATATTAAAGACAGAAATAGGGATAGTGTGGGTAATGGGAATTCCTGAAGTAGGTCATGCAAATGAAAGTAAGGGTCTAAAAACACTATATGTGGCGGAATTTCCGATGAGAAAGAGTGCCTCCGGGCTTTATATGAGCCTTTTCTTCAACAGCTACCACTTGTTTTATGGTAGCCCGCCCCCTTTTTTTCAGTGCGACGCCGCCCCTTTGGGTGAGCACCTCGAACTTCATATTTTATGATCCTTCCATATTCGGCCCGGATTATCCCTATCACTGCCTTTAAAGGCGCGGTCCCAATGAAGTGCCCGAATCTTATAATCCAGCACTTTGTTCACTTCACAGTTCATAGAAAATACAGTTTAGTGAAAATGGTAATATTTCGGGCACATGAAAAACAGGAAGTTCTGTATCCTCGAGTGACTGTATAGCGTGTTCAAACTATCGACGAACACTGGTAAAGGAAGGCCTAATGGCAGCTGTTGAAGGAATTCGGATGGCTTCAGGTCACCTGACTACAGGGTGGGGCAAAATTACGGAAACTAGGCACGACCGCGGGAACTTGGACCCGGTGGGCGCTTTTCGCCTTTGAAAAGCTCTTGCTTACTTTTATTCGATTCAGCGCAACCTTCTCTACTAACTAGCACAAAAAATTTCGTATTTGATCCAAAATTACAAGGCCATCCCCTCACCGGACTTCCATCATCGACCTGCACCTTCAAGGATTCCGAGCGGTTGACATCTCCCGCCGTCCAAGGTACCAAGAAGTCTTGTGTCGAAAACAATCGCAATGTTTACAGAATTAGGAAACCTTTCCGACCAACCAGGACGTGGGAGACCGACTTCTATCACGACCAAGGCGAAAATCAAGAAGATGCGCGATCATCTGCGTGGCCTTCGTTCACCGCTGGTCTTCGTCCACAAGGAGTTAAGGTCAACGGGAACAACTATTTGGACATTTTGAAGAACGAAGTCCTACTGTGGGCCCAGAGGCACTTTGGATATAAGAAATGGTGCTATCAAAAAGACAGCGCCCCTGCTCACGAGGCCAAGATTGTTCAGGAGCGGTGCAAGGAAAATTTTCCAGATTCCATCGCTTTTGATGAACGGCATCCCAGTTCACCGGACCTCAACCCACTCGATTTCTCTGTATGGAGCGTCCTCGAGTCTAAAGCATGCTCAAACCCCATCGCGACCTCAATCCTCTGGAGGCAGCACTGGAGAAAGCATGGGATGAGTTGGACGAAGACCACGTCCACGCCACGGCCGAAGCGTTTCCGGAGCGTCTTCGAGCCTGTGTCGAAGTAAATGAGCTTGCTTTGAAAAAAAGAAGTGGGTTTTGTTCGGTTTTTTCTGGGGAACAAATCGATAATGATTACTTTTTTGTTCAAGATGAAATAAAGTTTTTGGGTGGCACCAATTTAGTTTCCGTAATTTTGCCCCACCCTGTACATCAGGTGGATTCAATGAAAATATGAAACATGATCAAGTATTCAAAATTATATTCCAGGTTTGTTGAAGATGATCGATACCGAAATAGAGGAAGAAAAGGGAGATTGTGTAAGGTGGAGGGGGGACGCAATATAACCAAACATATTTGTAATGCACACCATTGCACAACACACACCTAACAGCACGCAAAACACCTGCCACTATTCCATTTCCAAAGCTTGTGATAGCGAGAAGGGTTTTTCCTGAAGGAAATGAGTCTAAGCTCGGGTTATATTGCATTTCCATCCCAACACACATTGACCCAAAGAAAGCAGGACGGTTTCAGAAAGTCTACGGACGCTCACTCTTGAGAAGCTTCCCATGCATTGAGCGCTCACCCCAACAGGCCCTTCACCTTCAGATCATCGAAAAGCTTCAAAATGAAACACGATACAATGGCTGCGCCACTAACCTGACCTTTAAGAGTGCACAAAACTTCAACTGCGCCTGCTGATGCTTTCGAAGACTATGCGATGCTCAAGTAAACTGTTTAATGTCCAAATGAAGTCCAGTCGCTAATGGTTCCTGGGGTATGGGAAACTAAGGATGCCTGGAGTGGGACTCGACGCGCAACTACATCGCTAAAGACACTAAAGTAAACTGCACCACACCACAAATATGTGTAACGACATTTTGCTAGCCGAAACGTTTTCAAGAAAGAAATACCCTCAGAGAGATGAACTTGCCCCTTCATAAACAACTGTAAGCTACAAAAGCAAAGTTATGACTACATCCAGCATTGATATCACCGATTGTACACTACGTGCTGCGCATTCGTTCTTCCATAAGGCCCAACAAAACGCATTACAAAAAAAGCAACTCCAAAAACAGGTCTTGATCACTCACTCGTACAGCAGGAGGGGGCAAAAAGTTGTTGTGATTGAAGGAGAGCGAGTTAAAATAATGAACCCTACGCGAACATGGGACCGAGAATGTCGTCAGCAATTAGGAAGCCCCTGCTGACTAATCTGTTTCTGTTCACAGCTCGCCTAGGCAAGGGTCCTGTGATTGCATGAGGAGCACAACAGAGACCGCGTAAACAACGCCAAACATCAACTGCTTGCCCAGAAATTTTTTCGAACCTCAATCGTAATCGTACAATTCCTCATGCTCCCCCAATAAACAGCCGAAGATCGAAAGGACAGGGATAGTGTATTGCCTTTATTCAACATTATCAGACATCGAAAGCGGGTGGGAGGGGGGAGAACAATGAGGAAAAGCAGAGCAGGGAGCAATCTTCTCTGTGAGCATTTGAGTTCAAAAGAGATTACCTAGGGTGAAACCGGATTGAATGGCACGTCTTCAGGGTCGCCATCGCGATTCCATCGTGCTGCACTTCGGCGGAGCGCTTCACTGGCGACACTGTCCGAGGGCGTGTACCCTTATGTCAGAATTTAGCACCGCAACCTGTCGCAGCGAAGCAATGCGGGCGTGCTGAAGGCTCCATGTTGTGGGGTCCCGAAGCGATTACAAGTTGACTGCGTATCGCGCCTTGGCATTACCGTGTAATCGTTCTGAGACCCAACTACCGCGACGCTCATAGCTCGCACACTCTGCGTCGCACATCGCTCGTCGTCGTGCGAATCCTGACATAAGGGTACACACCTCTGACCGAGTTGCTCCTATGGCGGGACAACATACACTGCTGGCTGGCATAGCCCCTCACTGTCTGCCCATCAGTAGCTAGAGTATCAGAGGGCGCAAAAGGGAAGGAGTGAGAAGAAAACCCCTGTTTCTCGCGTTTTGGCCACTTCATCCAGTGCTTTCTCTGCTGTTGCACTACTTTGAATCAAATTTTATTAATCTAACGGGGAAGGTCTTCCAACTCATGACGCGCTTTCTGAAAGCTGTTTTTTGCATGTATGGGGATACGTACAAGAATCATATAACTGATGTCCATTTTTGCTGCGCGGCCCTACAAATGCCAAGAACGGGGTTGATGGTTTGATCACCACTGAGAACAAATTTTTGCAAAATTTAGATTTTCAGTTTTTGGGCTCGTAAACATTCGAATATGAAGATTAAGTGCGGTAATCACATTTAGATCTCCGTACTGCCCTATATTGCCAGTTTTCAGCAAGTTTGACAGTCCAATTTTTTAGCCTTTCGGCGCTCATAGCACACGAACGAGGCGTTTTTGCGCGAAACGGATTAAATATTCGTGTTCAGGAAGTTGAACTACCCCTAGAAGTGATTTTTCAGCCCAATCGAGATTTTGACCCAAATTCGAAAATTTGAGTTGGGCATTGGTATACCATCGACTGCACATTCGATGAACGAGACGACGATATCACTTGTTAGGAAATTCTCTCTATTTCTCTTGCTTGTTGCTTGATAGCTGACCATGCTGCGCATATTCCATTGATTTTATCGATTCTGTGAGTTACCCAATTCTACAAGTAGAAAGCGCACCATGTACCCATGACCAAACATCTTTTTCGAAGTTAGGGTCAAAAATTGGAATTGGCTGGAGATGTGTTTCCAATGGTACTTTGACCCCCTGAACACGAATATGACACTCATTTTGTGCGAAATCGCAAATTTCAAGCCCTTTCGTATCCAAAAAGGTCGCATCATCAAATTCATTGACAATTCATTAATAGAGTCATTTTGGCATGCTGTTAACGAAAATCGTAGTCATCCTACTATATATAATTCGCTTAGTATGTCTGTGTGTGTGTTTGTCCGTCTGTCACGAAATTCATATCTCGCGTCGCAGCAAAGCTGAGACGATGAATTTTACAAGTGATATAGGGGGTGCCAAGGGAACCCCAGCGGTGGTGGACCGAAAGTGATAGCAGCTGATACGCGCTGATAAGGAGCCTCAAAAGGCGAACGTCACCGAAGTCGTTTCGCCTTTCGGGTTGATCCAAGAACGCTGACACTCAAAGGTGTTTTGCGGGACTGGCCGGGAACATTAATGGAGGGTGACCCGCATTGATAACGGTTGATAAGATTCGATAAGGAGCGTAAAAAGGCTAGAGTCGTCAAATCTGTTTCGCTTTTCGCATTGGTGCCGGAGCGTTCATACTCACAGATGTTGTGCGGGGTAAGACGGGGTCATTAATGGTGGATGATCCAGCTGATAACGGTTGATAAGATTTGACAAGCAGCATGAGAAGGCGAATGTCGTCAAATTTGTTTCGCCTTTTGCGTTGATCCAAGAGCGCTGACACTCATGGGTGTTAAGCAGAGTGGGATAGGGACATCCATAAATGGGTGACCCAAACTGATGATGGTTGATAAGATTCGATTAGGAGTGTGAGAAGGAAAATGTCACCAAGGCCGGTACGATTTTGCGGCTAACAGTGGAGTGTTCACATCGCAGGTACTGTAGGGTACGGGAACCTCAATGGTATTTTTGGGTACAGGCGCCTCAGTGAAATTGATAACGGCTTACAGAGGCTGATAAGAATCGTTAGGATTGGATGGGATGAAATCCTTTACATCGCTTGATACTACTATACGACCGCTTTAGCAAAAGCGCCTGGTGCTCAGTGCCATTGGGTGAACATATTTTATGATCTGATATCACTGGCTGATGTATCGACCGCTGAAATGCCTAGCGTTCCAAAAAATGGTGCATTTCTCTTGATGCTGCGATCTACATTGATAGTTATGAGACAACCTATATTTGTGATAGCAAAGCAAGCGATTCACTCGGAATCATTTTCCAATGCGGTACTGGCAGCAAACTGGGTATCGACCGCTAGACTATGCAAAATTCCAAATAGTGAAGCATGTTTACGAAAACGATATACGTCGATAATCGGGATTCGTCTACTATCAATGTGTAGGAGTTAGATGCTCAGCAAATGAACACATTGGTACCAATCGATGCGATCGAATACAAAACTATCGATGTCTAAAGTATTCAAACTCCCGAACGACCTCGCGCACACAACTGCGATTAGTGTCGATGACGTGTAAAACGGGCTCGATGCAAAGCGCTGAAGTATGGTAACACCGAAATGCTCTTTTATCACGCAGTCTTCTCTGCTTTTATCCAAATAAATAACTCAGCTGAAAGCTGTGGAAAGGAAGTTTCCACTCAACTCCATACACAACTGTGGTCGTGCCGATCAAACCCATTTTGCACGGCATCGCCATGAATCGCGCGCAGTAGTGTGCGCCCGCCAGCTGGTTTGGCATAAACAGACATATTTGAAAACGAAAAAGCGAATGTAAAAAAAAGTGTGAAACTTCGGAAATGCCGGGATTCGAACCACCAACCCAGCATTTCATCGCTTTGAGAGTCCATCGCCGAACCCACTGGGCCATCAAGACGCCGCATTATCCATTATCGGGGAGGCTTTATGAGACTGCTGCGCACTTTCAGTACATGGAGGAGTTAAGATTTCATTTTTTCCGTATTTGACTTTGTTTTGGATGTGAAATAGAAAAGCGCCTTTGGATCTGCACATGGTTAAAGTTGCAAGGAAGATGCGTTACTATAAGTGGATTAAAATCGCCTTTTTGAAAAAAATTTTCTTTACTCCTTTTTTGGCATTTGTAGGGCCGCGCAGCAAAAATGGAAGTTAGTTATATGTTTCATGTAGATACCCCCATATAATGGAAAAAACCGTTTCCCGAAAGCGCGTCGACCTGAAAGACCTCCCTTGTAAGTTCTCTGCGCAAGTATCTTGCATTTTAGTGGTCAACATATTCCTCATACATGAGCATATCCTTGGAGAAATCGGTGCTACTATAGTGCCCAACAGAAGTAGTAAATTCAAAGGATTAGAGTTGCAATAAAGTTTTAAATAGTTAAAAACGAGTTCCCAATTTGATAGCCACTCGAGAGGCGTTTTAAAGTGGTCATAGAACAGATAAAAAAGACAGGACCCACACAAAGTCTAAAATGGTGTCGAGCAGGAAGAGTCATTACGGCGCCGGAAATCCACTGCGCACATTGTGAGAATGTACAGGGGGGGGGAGGGCGGATCTCCAAAGAGCACTGACGTGTCAATCTGCACAATCAGGCGTAAATTAAGCGTAAATTTTTGCCTAAACTGAAGTGGAATGGGGTGTGCTCCCTTACTCCTTTTAGAGTTCAGACACAAATAGCGACAGCGAGAATGCTCCTCCTGTGCTACACACAAAAAAGGCCGAGCGAAGTTTCTGTACTGCACCGTGTATAATGGTCGAGAAAATTGCTTGGGTGGGAATGTACCCAGTGATAATGCTATGTGCGCCAGGGTGTGTGCACTTATGAGAGGAAATCGCTTCGCGCCGTCGCACTCACGGCGCCATCAGCACGAACTGCCGAATCAATTGCTCTTGGGAGCCCGGCAGAGCGTGGCTGCGCTACCTGTGCACTTCCACCTATGCCACACTGTCTTCTGCGCCCATCCCACCCTGCCTCCTCCACCCATGTCACACTGCCTCGCTAGAAGGCTGCCATGCCCTGCCACTGATATTCGCACCCGCCGAGCCGTTCGCCACGGGCGGCCACGCGATTTTCCGTCATAAGTGTACACACGTTGTACGCTATACAACGATTAGGTGATATCTCGATCGCGATATATGTTCAATAACACTAGTAGGGTTCATTTTTTAACGAGATGGGCGACGCGAGTGAGCGAAGGTGGGTTTTGCCTCTCTTGTGGAATGCCAAGTTTGTTTCTGTTCTCCCCGTGATGGTTGGAGGAGACACTTGAGTCGCCCTAAAAGCGGTTTGCAGTAAAAATTTCAGTGTGGAATCAGCCACCGATTCGCACGACAGCTCGCATGAGATCGAAAGACAACAGTGGTACCACGGAATGCTGCCACGCGAGGACATCAATAGGTGGGCTTCGAGCTGAGACCCACGATAATCAGCAATCTTCGAAAATCAATCGCGCACATGGATTAGTTGGCTGCGACCCAAGGTTCCTTCACAAAAAATGCAAAACTTGGCTAGGACTGCGCCCATCCTTTCTTAATCGAGAGCTAGGCAAGCGAATTATTTTGAGAACAAGTTGCGCTGGCCGGACCAAGTGGCATAACTGATACGCATTCAACAAGAAATCAACGTGAGGTATTTAAGAGATTGTTCAGAGTTCAGGCGGTCAGGCATTTGGGCTGTCATGCGTAACATTCACCTAATCGATATGTATCTTATCCTTTCCGCTCACCTATTTGCCTGATCCTTCAATCGCCCAATCGCCCAATTCCTGATCGTCTAATCGTCTGATCGTCTGGTTCGCCTTACTGCATGATCGCCTCATCGCTTAATCGGTTTGTGTCTTATTCACTTTGCTCTGTCGCCTGTCCGCCTAAAATGCAGGAGCGATCGCAAACAGTGAACACCGCCCAAAGCTTCATAGATAACAGAGCACCTCTCATTTCATTCGATGGTGGCGGTCGGAATTTTATGTGAATGAAGAAATTCTCTTATCCCAGAGCTCCCATCCACCCATAGTCTCATGCAAGAAAATCTACATCACGTATGCCTACTATCCAAAAGAATCTAAAGAAGTGGCGCAGGAATGAACTCTTCTCGCCTTGGAGGATTATCATATTCCCCCTACATTCGACAATGTCCCCCCCCCCCTCCTCCCCCCCACCCCCTCTATCCCGCCAACTGTCATAGCAAAAACTGCATCAGCTATCTCTGCTGTTCGAAGTGTTGCAGACGAGAGGAAATAAGGTCTTACGTCGCTCTTTTCGCTGAGCCCTCACCACGTGGAACTTTCCACAAGGTGTTCTCTTGCACTTGCTCGATTTTGGAGAAAACTATTTAAAATGTTATACACTGTCCAATTCAGACTTATACCAGCCATGATCTATTGGTACAGTTATAGGACCCAGAGACTGCATGCAACAAGCAGTATTTTTGATAAACAAATTAGCGAGCCGGCAGTATGTGGAAGAACTATAAGCGTGGTTCGGTCGCCACTAATAATAAGATTGGAAAATGCAGTGATGAGTTTATTTGGAGTTGGGTTTGGTCACAAGGGCGAAGATGAGTGAGAACGGCAGTCACGGCGCAATGCATCCTTTATGCGTCACAGTGTGGATGGAAAGGGCAGCCTTCGTGCCTGTCTTCCTACTCCAACTTATAAAGAGCAAGGTACCAGTCGCCCCTGGCTAGCCGAGATTGTGAGCCAGTGAACGTCGAAGAGCCATGGCAATGTCCTCTGTATTGTACACAGGAAATGATGACATCAGCAAGAACAACGAACTCCTCTCTTCCGTGGAACGAAAGCCGATTTGGGAGGACTTCTTGAAAGTTGTGAATTACTCGAACGATGTATGCCGTTCGTCGGTACCTCTGGATAGAACACGTCCATAGATGAATTTCCATTGTTTCAGAGCAAACAAGGGTTTGCTGGCGAAAGTGCACACCCAGTCATGCATGCATGGAGCAGCACTCCACGTGCTTACAAGTGCTGGTATTCACAGAAAAACAACCACGCTTTATTGTCTTGAAAGCGAGATCAGGAGCATGTACCCTTACGTCAGAACTTCGCGCCGTGGCGTCGGGCGTATGATGCGACGCGTGCGGAATAGGGGCGCCGTATGTAAACGGGTTCTAGAGCTATCAGAGTCCTTTTTTATGAGTAGGAAACGGTAAGTGCTTTGGAACCCGTTACATACATACAATGTCCGCAGCACGCACGCCATGAAGCATTATGCTGAAGTGAGGGCTGCAACCCAAGAACAAAATTAATGCTAAGGTAACTAAGCGATTCCCCGTTATTTGGGGATGTGTACGTACGAATCCGCCTCAAAATTTGCTGAATCGATATATTGCGACAGATTATTCCGCCGCAGGCAACAGATTTTACAAAAATCAGCTGGGTGTTTTGAGATTCGCATTAGACTATTGTTCATCCGTCGGTGAAGATTGCACATAAACGCAGCCCTGGTAATTGAAGAAAGGCGGAATATACCAAAAAAGTAAAAAGTTGATGGTGGGTGTAGACAGTAGAGCGGGCAATAGGACTGGAAGGAAGAGAGTGATAAAGAAGAGAATAACAATGACCCCCTCATGAACGAGACTCTCTCGTGCATCTCCTTAAAGGAATCGTCCACGGAAAAATGAGTTTTTTTGTTACCCATATCTTTATGTTGTATTTACCTAATAAGGGCTGTATGCAAAGTTTCATGCGAAAAAGTGAAAATTCGGGTGAGACACAGCTCCCCAAATTATTGTCCGGGTGGGCGGGGCCTCGCAGTGAAGGCTTCGCTCGTCCTCCGCCGCGTTTGGGATTGGAGAGTGGGACTGTTCACGTGAGATTCTGTTTCTAGAATGCATCTTCGACCGTGACGGACGACAGATTGGGCACTTGCCCCGAGGCCCCGCCCACTCGAGCGGACTTCGTGGTGTTGTATTTCAGCCGGGTCCACATTTTTTCGCGTGGAACTTCGCATGCGGCCCACATCAGGCAAGTACAACATGAATTCATGGGTAACAGAACAACTCATTTTTCCGTGGAAAATTCCTTTAAATGGCAGAAGTCACTTGCGAATCTCCTTCACCCTCTTTGTTGCTCTCAGAGAGCAGTTCGGGCTTTACAACATTCCACAACAACAGCAACACACGCAGTTTTCGTGAAAAAAAGTCGTCATTCCTTCCTTCATGAGTTTAGCTGACAGATCGGATCCTTCCGGATTTCCATCCCACTAGAAGTAGTTCATTTATAAGGAATGCTCTCAGTTCTCATTTAGATTACTCACGAAAGATGGCCAATTCCTAGTCCGCATCACAGAGCCCTCGCCACAAACGGTAAGACAAGTGTAATACAAGATGTTTGGTTACACAAATTTAGAAAAAAATTGCCACTAATCCTTGTACAGTCCATTTCGGAGCGCCTGGCAGGGCGTGGCCTACGGACTTGGGTGAGTGGCGAGAGTGAGAGTGTGTGCCGGTGTGAGAGAGTATGACACACGTTCATCAAAGTCCGTAGGCCTCACCCTGCCATGCTCAGCAAATTAACAAATTATTACCAATCAATGCAATTGAATACAAAGCTATCGATCTCTAAACTATCCAGACTCCCAGTGATGGCCTAAACCAGCTGGCTCGCGCACACTACTGCGCGCGATTCGTGTCGATGACGTGTAGAACGGGTTTGATGCAAAGCGACTGAAGTATGATAACACCGAAATGCTTTCTTATCACGCCATCTTCTCTGCTTTTATCCAGAAAGTAACTCAGCAGAAAGCTGAGGAAAGGAAGTTTCCACGCCACTCCATACACAAGTGAGGTCGTGCCGATCAAACCCATTTTGCACAGCATCGCCATGAATCGCGCGCAGTAGTGTGCGCCCGCCAGCTGGTAATATTACAAGTGTCTTCTAGATTCTCAGCTGAGAAAACAGCTAACACTACTTATGACACATTCGCTAGCCAACTTTTATGCTACATGCCCCGCTGCTCCACCTTTGTCGGTTAAGAGATACGAATTTCGTCCACCACCTAAAGGTGGTTGGATGTCCACCAGGATGTCCTTGGGGTTTGAAGCAGATCCGAATGTCTCCACGGGTTATGTGACAGCAACGCTTACTGTATTCATACGGCATTGGAAATGTGTGCTAACAGTACTACCGTGACGACTACCAATTAGTCTAAACAGCTGCACAAATTGCTAACAGTACCTTTCACCTTTGCCGAAGAGCGAAGCATGTGTTTGGCGAGATGATCACGTGTTCCAGCAATAATAAAGAGGAGCTATGAAGTTCCGTTTCTGCATGCTCTTACCCCACCGTATCGCAACTATTACTTGATCAGAACCCTGAACGTTATATATCAAGCAGTTCAATTATCTAGCTGTGTGTATGCATGGGTTTTTCATATCGTAGCTTGTGGATTTTTGGGCAGAGAACATTCAGGCACTCAGTCATCGAAGGTAATTGGTAGAAGACAATTCGGAGAGTGTTTTAGTAGAGGCTAGATAACCAAACTTCTAACTTTTTGTGTACCGCTCATGGCACTGATTAATAGAGTTTGGAACACCTGGGAGTACCCTAGGGTAAGAGAATATGTAGGACGAAGCGAAACTTAAGAGCTCAGCCCTTTCGTATTCACAGCCTTATCCTTGCAGTATGCTGATATATGCGTAGCCATATTAGAAGGCAAATCAGCTGGTTTTTGAAAGCGATAAAAACAAATGTTAGCTAGTTCCTGGAGATGTTCAATACAAGTAGTAGTCGCCACAGTTTACAGGCCGGTACAAGGCTGATTGTGGCATTCCTGCGAAAATTTGGAGCGAATAGATCTGACCTGTAATCCAGCTACTGCCACACGAGAGAGACGATTTCCCACCATTCAGACAGTAGTGCTTTTTCTCATGATTAATAGAGAGTATCTCCAACTGAACTCCATCTTCTATCTCCAACTGACGCGTCTCACAGGCCTTTTGTTACCCAATATAGTGAAGATACTGGTCACTTTTAGTGCTGAATTGTCTGACTCCCTCACTCAGTGCAGCACTCAAACTGTTTATAGTTTTTGCAAGCATTTGGGGGTCTGTCAATTGTCGTATGGGCGCAGTAAGTGTTTTCTTCGGTGTCTATCTTACAATACACTTTCAAGCCTTCAGAAATTTCATTTCTTCGAAGAACGTCGAACCACCTGTGGGTGAGTGGGCAACAAAATTCGTATCCTCCAATCCAAAATGTATGGATCACCGAGACACTTTATAACGATAGTTGGCGTTCTCAGTCGCTGCAAAGCAGATATTAGCAGTTGTTTCGTTAACTAGGGATCCTGGAGACACTTGAAAATATAGCGTGTCAGAAAATGGCGTCTTTAAAGACAGTGGTAGGGGTAATGTGGGTAATGGGAACTCCTAAAGTGGGTCAGGCGAATGAAAGCTATGGGTTTAGAAAGATAATACGTGGCGAAAATTCCGATAAGAAAGAGTGCCTTTGGCCTCTATAAAAGCCGTCTTCTTTAAAGGAATCGTCCACGGAAAATGAGTTTTTGTGTTACTCATGTATTTATGTTGTATTTGCCTAATGTTGGCCTCATGCAAAATTTCACGCGAAATAATGTGAATCTGGCTGAGATACAGCACCTCAAAGTGCGGTCCCAGTGGGCGGGGCCTCCGTGTAAAAGCCTCGTCCCGTCTTCCGCCGCCGTTGGGAACGGAGAGTAGGACTGTTTACGTAACCTTCTGTTCCTACAATGCGTCTCCTACCACGGCGGACGCGGTACGAGGCTTTTACACGGAGGCCCCGCCCACTGGGACCGCACTTTGTGGTGCTGTATCTCAGCCAGATTCACATTTTTTCGCGTGAAATTTTGCATGAGGCCAACATTAGGCAAATACAACATAAATACATGGGTAACACAAAAACTCATTTTCCGTGGACGATTCCTTTAACAGCTATCACTTGTTTATGACGGCCCGTCCCTTGTTCGGGGCAACCCACCACTTTTGAGAATGAACGACGGGAAGAGGGTATCATTTCTCGGGTTTTGACCATTTCATCCGGACATTTCTCCATTTCCTTACTATTGATCACGTCAACTTTCACATTTAATGATACTTCCATATTCTTCCCAAATCCCCCCTATCACTGCCTTTAATTTAAGCCGCTTTCGGTTACAACTGTGCAGGACCACCTCGTATACATTTCAAGAAAATCATTGAGCATGCTTTACACTTCGGGAATAAATACCGAAAGATTTCAAAAGCAGTGAAACCACAAGGTTTTGAAAGTGTCGCAAGGGGTACGCTTCAGCCTAATGGTTAGCGAGGAGCTGATTCCGCCACATTTTCAATAGGAGCCCTTCGTCATGTTCCAAAGATCTCATACTTTGCTCTAATCTAATTGATCCACGCTAGCCATAGCCTGCAGCTACCCGCGAAACGATGGCTGCGTTTTGCTGTTCGGAAGGATTGCGAAGCAGCACGCAAGCAACAATCAGCTGCAGTCGATTCTTGAGTTTCCAATGAGCAATGGGAATGAAATGACCACAAAATGGGACTGAAAGCCTCTTTTGTTCACGTTGGCGGCGTGGGCTTTACTGGGTAAAGTGTGATGATGTAATGACGTACATATATGCCGATGCATATGCGAGTCTGGGATGTGTAGCGGTCATGAGCAGGTGTCGTGCCGACTTCCAGACGAGGGAGGGCAGAGAACTCTGCAAGGCAGCGCTGAATCTTTGATGCCAAGCTAGTTAGCACCTGGTATTGAGATTTGTGCCATACGTATCTGTGGCTTGCTGCATCTCTTACAACAACCATTTAAGCCCTCATGAACTTCAAATTACCTTCCCTTTAGATGCCTCTGCGAGAAATGGAGCCTCTAAGAGGTTCCTAATTAAACCAATTGCTTCCAACCCTAGTGCTAAAATGGATTTCAACTCCTCCCTTCGAAAAACTTCGGCATTGAAGTTAATTACGATTTCCTCTGCGATACCTAGTGCTAAGGTAAATTATACATACTATGTCTACTGTTATCACCTTTGAGGGAAGACGAGTAGTTGTGTCATCACGATGGAATGGAAGAAACTACCATTTTATAGTCGGAGAAAGAGCAGGTACCATCAAATCATTGAGATTGTTATGATAGTTCAGAGTTAGGATAGAGATCTTTAGCTCTCGTTTAAGGAAAGTATTACATTGAAAGGAACTCGTTTCCTGATATATGTACTCTGATCGAGCACTACGTTCGGGAGCACAAACCGCTCACCGCACAATCGGGAGCGTTGTTGCTGTCGCCTGTGAAGAAGCAGAAATGGGAACTGAGACATGATTGGGTAATATTGACCATGCCTCTCTACGAAAGCGGATGTGTACACTTATGTCAAATGTTCGCGCGGCCGTCCGGGGCAGGCGGCGTGGTGAGTGCGAGTCGTTTGCAGCTATATATGTTGAAACAGCAACAACAACAAAGTAGGCGAACTTACGAAGCATCCACTCGCAATCTTTGAAGATCCTTCACGGTACCAGCCCATGCGTCCTGAGCGGAATTTTAATCGACTCTGGCAAGTCGTACTAGTGTCGCCGCGAGTGCGACGCCGCGAAGCGAAAGTTCGACATAAGTGTACAGATCCTATGAAAGCGGATCAAATGCTGAACTCTGGTGTTCACAGATCAAGTTAGATAAGTTACTTGGTGAAGGTGCATTCGGAGGAGTCTACGCTGGAACCATGACATCTACATTCAGTACTAAGAAGGTAAGACTGATGCTCTTGAAGACGTACATGTTTCTTTAGTCTAGTTTTCTAAATGGAGCTTACTATGTAGAATGACATTGAGGTGTTTCTGTAAAGACTCCTCAGAGCTAACAATAAGAGGTAGATTGATAGAGGGGCACGGTCAGAGCAATTTGAGACCATAACACCTGAAGTGTTCTGCTGGATTAAGGTGGCAGTCAAGGTTCACAAAGGACGTTCTGTGAGCAAAGAACAGATTGCGGAAATATGCAAGGAAGCTCGAATCATGCGACGCTATCGACATCCAAATGTTGTGAAGTTTTACGGCGTTGCTGTTGAAAGGGTAGGTTTCCCAGACACCATTCTCAAGGAATCGTCCACGGAAATTAAAGTTCTTCTCTAACCCGTGTATTTATATTGTATTTGCTTCTCAGGGCCGCATGCGAAGTTTCGCGTGAGCAAACCATAGTCTGGTTGAAATATGTACAGTGACTGTCAACTGGGTGGAGCATCCGTGCGTGGCCACGATGGTTCTAGGGGCAAAGGGGCGACGATCATGTGGCTAGTGACGAAGAGTGAGTAGGAAATCGATATCGAGCGCGAATATTTGAATTCAGCTCGGTCAGCCGACGACTACTCAAATGTCGCTCAGCAAAAATTCGAAGAAGTTGCTCTTCTGACAGTTTTTCGATTTCTGCTCTGAAACAAAGGGGATTCCTCGTTCCCCAAGGTGTTTCTATTCATGTAATGCGTTTAGTAAAATGATTTTGAGAGGATGTAGAATCATGGAATTCCGTGGCTGAAACCAGTTTTGAACTGCCACATGGATAAAAATAGAACAATGGAGGAGTTCCTTTTGTTCGTTTTTTGGGCTCGTAAACGACATGACAGAAAGAGACCTCGAAAAAAGAGCATGACTGAATGTATTTGATTACCGAAGTGTCCAGTGAACAGTTGCAAACAACAATGAAGGGATCCATCCGTCAAAAATAACTATCATGCTGCTGAATAACTTTTGCCGCTTTTTCCTCGCAATTTTCTAGAGGCCTCCAGCATCTTCTGCGAGTAGGATTCATGGATAGGGTACTAAGTACAATTCGACAGTTTAGTTGGATTATTAAAATCCCTACACATGAAATAAGAAATGATTTTCTCCGAGAATGACTTTGATTGCTTATTCTACACGAGATTCACATTTTTCAACGCGAACGACGAGGCCCACTGGTCATATACACGATGAGGTGACTCCGAAAACATATTTTATTTCCCTATTAGTTCAAAATTAACCACCGATATAAATGCATAATTTGACAAATGACAATAATTTTTTTAAAAACCAGAGCCTAGTTTTGTTGCAAAAAATTGAAAGTCTTAAAGCGTTGTAAAGATGCTTAAACAGCTAATTAATGTGCTGGCAAACAGGAGGCTGCAGAACTTGTACAAATGAACAACTGAAAAATAGCCATGATGCCAAAAAGACCAATTTACCTCTTCATTGGGTTTTTATAGAGTAAAGACATTTATAGAATGCTTGTTATGTTATTGTGACAGTCGGAGTTGTTATGCTCGTCGTGGTCGACATTTCGGACAAATTGCCGTTCGAAAGAGAAATGGAATTCCCAGCACCGCTGCGAACCAGTTTGAAGCCTTTGGCAATGACGAAGAGTCATAAAATGATCGCAATAAACTGTCACTTTATAGCGAAACAGGCAGGCAGAAGATCATCGAAAGGAAATGCTCTCGGTTTTTTTTTCTAGATTTTAACATTGTGACACATTTCGAAATCAAGCCTTGGATGAGTGATAAACTGTTTATATGCTCCGCTTAGCGAGGTCTCTCCTCAAATACCCCTGACAAAAGTTGTGGATATCGAATAAAAGATAGGGAGAGGCTGGTACCCACACCTGGGTACATGGGAGGCGTTTACATGGTAGCGTCAACAATGCGCTGCTAGAGGCTTTCAGGTGTGTGCACTTATGACAAAAATCGCTTCGCGGCGTCGCACTCGTGGGGCCATCAGTACGAGTCGTTTGGACTTCCGCTCAAGACGCAATGGGCTGATACCGTGAAGGATCCTCAAAGATTGCAGTCTGGAAGCTTCGGAAATTCGCCTATGTTGTTGTTGTGGTTGATATTTCAACAGATAGAGCTGCAAACGACTCGCACTCGCCGTGCCGCCCGCCGCGGGCGGCCACGCGATTTTTTGTCATAAGCGTACATACCCGAGACTTTTTAGCATGCACATTATACGAAAAGGACCCTGCCGTTTTTTTCCGCTTCAGAGCGCATCAACAACTCAGTGAGAAGGACCTCCGCTGTGGGTGTGAGAGATTCTATGCGAGAAGAAATTTTCGCACTCAGATAGAAATGATTCATCCATCCTATAGCTCCTTCGCTGTGCTTCTTCTAACTCGCAACTTCCTTCTTATAAATAGCACAGAAAAAATATGTTCATCACTTTTAGAAGGTTCAATTAGGTGGAAAAGATGGTTCTCCCTCTAGGCATGGACAGGGGATCAATCCATGCATCAGCGATCGCCAACGCTGAACAAGTTATCTATAGCTTGCGAATCAGTAGACCGGTAAGAGAGTTGTCTGGGAGGCGAAAAGGTGCACCGACGGCCTCGGCAAGTCACCGTGTGGGTCCGGTCGGATGGCACGACGCTTCTGAATGGGGGCTAAATGCGCGGTGGGTCCATAGAAGGAGTGACTGACGCCGAACGAACCCTCTTATTCTGATGTATTAAGGAACCAGTCATGCTTGTAATGGAGCTGGTAGACGGTGGATCGCTGGACAGTGTACTTCGAAAACGTAAGGATGACATCCCACTCGGCGATCTTGTGAGTGAAATTACAGGTGCTTCACCTAATACGATGAAACTATTCTATTGATTAATTCAGGTGCAATATGCCTTCGGTGCCGCTAAAGGGCTTGAGTACCTACACGAAAACGATTGCATTCATAGAGATGTGGCGGCAAGGTACACATATTCGTTGAAGACAGCACTAGTGGTAATATGGTTGTTGAGGAATTCCTAAAAGAACGCAGTCACATGGAAACTATGTAGGGGCTTACGAAGACTATTTATGGGAAATCCCCGTCGAATGGCGCGCACCTGAGCTATAGGAACGACGTAACGGTTAAGAACTCTCGATGCTCTTTCCAGAGAAGAATGTTGTCGTATTTTCGAACATCCCTTCATGTTCACGACTTGGCAACATGCCAGTAGGAAACTTGTCCGGACTACCCGCCTCTTGACGCAAAGATCGTCTACGTCGAGGATCAACTGTGAAGAGAAGGTCCTAAATTTCGGGTCTTTGGCCATTTCTTTCCGTTTTCTTCTCCTTCGTATTACTGAGCATCTCAACTTTCATATTTACTGCGTGTTTCACGGGGCAGACGTGGTTTAGTGACAGGTGGCGCACTCATCACTCTCATGGTGCAGTGATCAAACCCCGCATCAACGCCCGCCCACGCCGACCGAGCCTTCCATCCCTCCGGGGTCGGCAAATCGGTACCAGATCCGTCTGAGAGGATGAAAGCACTGACTTGTACATCGGCTGACCACCGCAAGTCATTGTATAAACTTCAAAAAACTTTTTTAACTGTTTCACGATTCGTCCGAATTTCACCTACCACTGCCATTATACTTAGCTTTGCATTTCAAACCGTGTTCTCAAGGCAAGATCGCATCTATACTCTGCGGCGCAACTGTACAAGGTATGCAAGGCGCCCACAACGACACCCTTGATTAGTTCACATCGGAACCGACAAGGTACTAATCGGTACCGTATTCGCTTGTCGCCATAACCCTAAGCGAAGGTTCTGCCGCATACCCCTGGCGGAGCATGCCGACTTCAACCGGGCTGCTTTGCTAATGCCGTACGGTTCTCGCGGATATGAAAACGACTTAATCGATCAAAAAAAGAAGAATTCTAATAATGAGTTTGAATGACTACATAGTACTACTAGTTAATATACAGATTCCGGTCTGAATGAATGTACTTCCTCCAGAAACTGCCTGGTGAGTGGCACGGATGTTAAAATCAGTGATTTTGGATTGTCACGTGAACTGTCGAATAGGGAAAAGAAGTATAAACTCAAGGTAAGGCTCCGTTTTCGACGAAAATTGGTCAAAGTCAATGTGCATAAACCGTTATTACTGCAGAATATGTGACTGTGCCTTCATAAACCCATACCCTCCTCTGAAATAACCATTCCAGCAAAAGCATGTCCCGGCTCATACCAAATCACAAGGATCCTCTCACATTGAAGATCGCGCTGAGAGCGCGCGGTGACTCCTGAGGAGGATCTCGGAGAGCTCCAGAGTCCGGGTGGAGGTCGATTGGTCAAATTTCCGCTTCCCGGCGTCGCACTGGCGGTGCCGTCAGTACGAGTCGTTTGGAATTGCGCTCAGGACGCAGTGGGCTGATCCCGTGAGGGACCTTCAGAGATTGCACCTACTTTTAGCTATATGTTGTGAATTAGAATTTCCTAAGACTGCAATATGAGCTCTTCATCGTCCTTAAAAGCTAATAAAGGCATAGCCATTACTGCTCCTATTGTATTTTGAGGTTGCTGTAGATTTTGTGTTATCTTGATAGGTTTCGTCAACTGTTAATGCTCCTGAAAAAACTTCTATGGATCACTCACGGCACAATGAGAGAGAACAATAATCAAATGACCTTTAATTTTTTCAGTTATCTCAGAAAGCATAAGAAAAAGCTAATAGCCGCTAGCGCTGAAAATAGGTGCAATCTTCAAAGGTCTTTACGGTAACAGCCCATTGCGTCTTGAGCGGAATCCCAAACGACTCGCACTCGCCGCGCCTTCGCCGCGGGTGGTCGCGCAAAAATTCGACCTGTTGACCCCCACCCCCAGAGTCCAAGTGGACAGTGAATCAAAAACCAAAACTACCAAAGCTGATTCGGGGTGAACATCGGAGAAGGAACGCGAACCCCAACAGCCGTGCCGGTGCTATGGGATTTAAGCTGAGGTAGAACAACATTTCGACTCGGGAGGTACGGGCTCTGGGTTGGGCGAACCACCTTTAACCTAATGTGAAATTTGCATCTTAATATCAGGCCTCACTCACGCTAGAGGTCCTCATCACCTAGGCTCAGGCGGAACCCACGACGCAAAATCGTTGCCCTATAGTACCGTCTAGTCTAAACTCCAATAAGGTATCCATAGCCCATGCACTGTTCACTTGAAATCACGCCATAAGTGAGAAAATAAGATTTCAAGTAAAGGAGAAGAAAGGCGCTGTCATCACCTATCGACAGCTTTAACGCTTCGAGCATGATCAATCCTTTCCCACTCCTGATAGCTCGCCCCAAACATCCAGCAGACTGAGACCAAGCGCAGGCGACCAAACTTGCCATTCCCCTCTTTCAGGATATGAATCAACGCTTACCGATCCGATGGCTGGCACCAGAAGTTCTTGCCACGGCAACGTACTCAACAAAGAGCGATGTGTTCTCGTACGGAGTGCTACTCTGGGAGGTACGCTCTTGTCGAGCTTTTCTCGAAATTGGTTTAACAAAAGAGGCTCATCGCCAGGACTACAACAAAAAACCATAACCTGAAAGAAAACTGGCCCGCAATGACTTCCAACCATAACCTGAAAGAAAACTGGCCCGCAATGACTTCCATGTAGGGAATCCGAAGCACATCTACGCCAGACTAAATCGCTCTTCGTCTAAGAGAATTATCTATCGATGCATGGTTCCCATCACCCAAATCTGGAATATGTGTTAAATGCAGGGCAGCCCTTGGAAGCGCATGATCTGGCAGACGCCACCTAGCGCTACTATTCAGCGCTGTCCCCATAAGTCACTGGCGACAGAGGATCATAAGAGTCTATGCGAATGTATTCCGAATTTTGTTATAACCCAAAACCTACGCATGACATTGAAAAACATGGGAAAGGAGATCGGTATAAGGTGTGGGCATGATCACTATCGTTTGGGTGTGTGCACTTATGACGGAAACTTGCGTGGCCGCCCGCAGCGAACGGCGGGGCGGGTGCGAGTACCAGTGGCAGGGATGGCAGCTTCAAGCGAGGCAGTGTGGCATGGGTGGAGGAGGCAGGGTGGCATGGGTGCAGGAGGCAGTGTGGCATGGGTGGAAGTGCAGAGGTGAAACAGCCACGCTCGGCTGGGCTCCCAAAGGCAACCAATTCGGCAAGTCGTACTGATTGCGCTGCGAAAGGGACGCCACGAAGCGATTTTTCGTCGTAAGTGCACACACCCCTATCGTTTCGCTCCCTGTAATTTCGTAGTGCTCCCTGTAATGTCGTTTCAGATCTATTCGGAAGCAGCTGTACCGTACCATAATATGAAGCTTGCTCAAGTACAAGCTCAGGCAAGTGATAACTTCTATTGCAGACCTGATTTCCTAGTGCTTCATGAAAACTAGTACATAACTATTCTTACTGGAGAGTCAAATACAGAGGGTGACGAGTCAATGAAACCATTTTTGCTTATTAACACAGTATGCGTCAAAACCTCTGAGATCTGCATTGATTTCAATGCCTTCACATGAATTGCCAATAGGTTTAAGGAAATTTCTGTCCTTTAATAATCTCTTAACGTTTACAGGTGTTGGCCGGCTATCGCTTGTCAGCTCCAAATAAAATGCCCAAATTTATACGCTTGATAATGGAAGATCATTGCTTCGCAACGCTTCCTGATGAACGCTGGACAATGACTCAGGTTGGCTTCCAAAGCACAAAGTCGCAAAAGGACAAACCCATGGTCCACGCCTTTGCTTTCTTTCCAAACCGAAGTTCGTATAGCTATCGAACGAGCTAGAACTGTACCATATCGATTATGCGGTTCTGTGCGGCCATAGCGACACCGAGGTAGTATGTCAAGACACTCGAGAGGTGTCACCGTGTCTCGTGAATATGGTTTTCGTGCGCAACAGCACCTTTCTGATTTCGTTGTAGAACCAGTTCGAGTGTCCTGTCCTACACCGCGGTGGCGAGTATGAATACAGACAAGAGCGAAAGTGACTCGGGTCCTCCGACCAAAGGCATTCAAGAAAATGAAAAAATGATGTAGACGCAGAGTCTGACATCGGCCACGCAGAGCAGTGAAATGTCAGACGGCATTCTGGGGTATCCCTGCCTGAAGAAGCCAAAGAGAGAGGATCCCAAGATCGAGGTTAAGAAGAAGGATATTATGTTGTTGCGCCGCTCCACACCTGAGGCCGCTTTTATACACTGCGGTGGTGCCGGCGGTATGGCGTGGCGCTGCTCACAGGCAAAGACAGAGTGGCACTAGATGAGACGCAGAGACGACGCAACCATGCGCTTCCGCTAGCATCACAGAGAATGCGGACGGCCTAACGCCTTTGCTGCAGGAATAATTTTTGCTGCAGGAATAATTTTATTCTAGGAGCTTCCCCCTAGGCTTAGGCAAGCATTTACATCCCTTATGTGCAGCACGGTAATTGCGCCACACGATCACATACCGGTTCGCAATCAACTACATCCGCAATGAAGAACTATGTACAAGAACGCTTTCAGCAAACCATAAAAGCGCGATACGAGGCAATATTACAAAAGGAGTGCCTTGAGAAGTCAACTTGACTATGGGCACAGCTATTTCCTTCCAGATTCGACAGCATATTGAAGACTTGCTTGAATGGCGAAAAACGCCCACTCAACAAGAAACGAGTGCGTCAAAATGAAACGACTCGAACTGATATGTTACTTCATCGAGTTGCTCACTGAAAAATATATAAAAGTGTATTTCGTTAACTAAAAATGGAACTCATATTAACGCTTCTCCAGAATAAATTTATTTTTTGCTATGGTTTTATAAAGTTTGCAGAATCACGAAATGCTTCTAACAGGGATAATCATAAAAATGGAAGTTGCTGCTTTAAATAACTTGCAAAATCGCTGGAGAACGTGACGACTACCTTTTGCAAGGAACAATTGAAGATCCGTATAAATAATCTCAGAAACGGACGCTGCCGACCCGGATCGAATTGTTGGAAATTTACCCTTTGGGCTTATCCGGGTGTGTACCCTCATATCAGGATTACGCGTTACGGCGCGCTCCGCGCGACATTTGCGCGCGAGATGATTGCCCTCGGTAGGGGGTGAGACTACTTACGCCAGAAAATCGCGTGGCACCCCGCGGCGGGCTGCGCGGCGGGTGCGAGTGCAAGTGGCAGGGCAAGGTAGCCTTTAAGCAAGGCAGTGCGGCATAGGTGGAGGAGGCAGGGTGGCATAGGTGCAGGAGGCAGTGTGGTATGGGTGGAAGAGCAGAGGTGACGCAGCCACGCTCTGCCGGGCTCCAAGGGCAATCGATTCGCAAGTCGTACCGGTGGCGCTGCTAGTGCAACGCCGCGAAGCGATTTTCTGGCGTTAGTAGCCTCACCCCTCAGTGTAGGTCGCGTGTAATTACGTAGGAGGGGTGGCGACCGTATCCACGCCTATCTTTATTCATTTCGCCGTTATATTGAGCTTGTTTTGAAATTGTGTACATCTCAATAGACAGAATTCGGTTGAATACAGTTCAATTTGAGTGTTTTCACTTTTTCGATGAGTGGACACTTCCGCCGTAAAGCAAAAGCTAGTTCTTGCATAGGTACATGGTTTCGCTCACCTCGGAACTCGTTCGCCCTAGACTGAGACAAACGCTGATCTAATTTGAAGGCAGCGATAGGGAAAATTCAAACGAACAGTGAAAAATGTAGTGAATATGAATGTCGAGGTGCGTAGTGATACGATGGCGAACCCACCGTTGACTCTCAACGTGGACGACCTTTCCGTCAAGAGGCGGATACTCCGAATGAAATCCATTGGCATATTGCCAGGTAAACACAAGAGGATGTTTGAAAATACGACAGCATTTATTTTCAGGAGTGAGCTTCAAGTGCGAAAGAGCGCCGCAGTCTTTACAACCCTGCCGCACTTCTTGGCCACTCCCACCCTGGCCGATAAGGACACACGTCGCGTGGAGGCGGGGTATGCCATGCAAAGGTGTTAGCTGTTAACCGTTACGCCGTCACTACGACTCGGGAGGAGGAGGGGGGGGGGGGGGGCTTTCCGACGGGAATTTCGTCATAATTAAGCTCCATACTGTCAGACCCATAGTTTCCATGTGAGTGACTTCTTTTAGGGATTTTCCATAAACCACATTATCTCTAATGCTGTCTTTCATATTATCATCGCTTTGATATGCAAGTAAGAATGACACATAGCACAGGAAATGGAATAATTGCAAGGAAAACGCTCTAAGGGTGAAGTGAAAGCACTTAACCTGTTCAGCTAAATACGGTCTATTGAAGCTCAATATAGTATAGGCATGAATAAAGATAGGCGCAGATACGGTCGCCGCCTTCTTACCCAATTACACGCGATTTCTACCGGGAGCAGCCAATTCGCGTGCAAAGTTGGCTCGCGCCTCGAAATCCTGACATGAGGGTATGCATCACGGGCTAAGGTACCCTTGCACCCTTCTACCCGAACTGGAATATTCCCGATACTTAACTCTTCAGCCGCTCAAGAACCGCAGTGGTGAGTTTGTTTCTGGTAAATGAATTGACAATTTTTCAGTAAATTTGGCAGCTGACCTACCCCGCTCGACGCCCTTCACTGTGGAATGAAGAGTTCGTGCCACTGTAGGCTGCGTTCATACCTTGCGGAGCCACACTAGAGTGTGGTTGCTTGTCTCTGCGTCTCCGATTGTGCCACCCTGTCTCGTTGCTTGCGTTGTCTCTACACCTCCCCCTTGCCATTCTTTCTCGCTGCCTGTAAACCCAGCCGCGCCCTACCAATGCAAAGTATAACGTGGCCTATCTCTCCTACGGTGGAATTCGTGATGTTCAAACTATTCAGAGTGGAATTGTATCGACGCGTAGATCCTCAATTACAGACCAGATAACTAGGAGCCAAGAACTCGATTTTTGTGGGGGATGTGACGGAGTCATTGCGGTGTTATGGACGAGACGTACGCGGTTTTTCCATGACTTCGCGAAAGCGGGTCAAACATCGCAATCGCAATCGCATAACGCCCCATTCGCTCTTCCTGTACCTCTCTGCATTGGGTACAACATATAAATGCGTACTGAAAACAGCTATGCTTTTGGACAGGGTGCGTATCACAACCTGAAACAATCAATCAACGATTCACAAGTTCATCTTTATTATTATAATTTTAACTTTATCGCTATTTCAGCGTACGAATAATGTTGCCAGTGCAAATGCAAAAAGCTTCCGATCACACGTTTTCAAAGAGGTTTCCAACAGTCAAATCACCGACACAGACTAATAAAACACTACGATCAGACAAGGGCACCTGTCACAAAAGACAATGTTCGTAAAAAACCTAATTACTCTGCAAAAAGTGCTAAAAATTTACTTGAACACGTAATAATGCAGCTAAGTGAATACTCTACTGGGAATTCCACTATGATCACAAGCCCTTATTGTAATAGACGATTTCTGGCGGATTTCTGCGGGCCGCGATCTTTTTCTGCAGTTCAGGCTCGAGATGTTTCACCTGTAAAATTTTTGTTTACCAGTCGATGAGATAAAATCAGTTTCCTAAGAACATATCAACCACGACCTCAGGAATTTTCATAAAACCAGTTTCCTAAGAATACAACCACGACCTCAGGAATTTTCGTGATATTTGAGAAGATCCCTTTAGTGGTCCCTTACTCATTCTAATTCACCCTCACATCACTTTGGAGCGATACACAAGTCTTCAAAAATGCCCGACTGTTCCAAAAAAGTTCACGTCTGACTTCCGACAAGCCCCATTGGGTATCAAAATGTTTTTAAGTAAAAATATACAGAATGCACAGGAAACAAAAACAACTCACCGCAATAGGTGTTTTCTGAGGAAAAAGTGCACAGCATAATGGGGTCGAAAACGTCAAGCAGAATCCACATAAAAGCGTTTGTATGGGCGTGGCCATCCATGGCTAAATGCGAAACGAAAAATTATAGGTGTATCCCTATCATGAACATGCGAGAAATTCGTACACAAAATTCACGTGTTTAACTCCGATACATGAAGTGTTACAGTTGTTTCCACCCCTGTCTACGGGCTGCTCATTTATAAAATACAACGCCATCTAATGAAACTTAAATGAGCCGTGTTTTCCTGAAAGATTCGTTGATCACCGGCTTTTTGACCGCTTTCATCTACTATGAACTCTCAGTTGCTTGAGTAGTATGTAAGAGCTTATCTAATTCGAAGAGGTATACAATTCCCCCACATTGATAATTTAGGGTTGACTACTCGTACTTGCCGACAGATCGCTGTCATCTGAGTGAGCGTCTCACCGTGTATAAGCACAGCCCCTTACAAATTACTAATATTCTCAAAAACATTAAATCAAGACATTCTAGATATTCTCACCTTATACGATCGCATTTTCATAATTTTTTGGAAGATTACTGGAACGAGCACTGAAATAATAATATATGAGTCAAAACCAAACACAAAAAGGCCAATTTTTCCATAGACCGTGAAGAAATAGTAGCATGACGTCGAATGAAGACGAGTTTTCTTACGGTAGGATTTTGTGAATAAAGCAAACGAGATATATCAAAAGAAGCTAACATATTCAAAGATCAGAAAAATAAGCACCTATAAGATCTATGAAAAACGTACCCATGCTTGGGACGGCCATGCCGATTCGACTAATTGTGACTTGCGGTATAGCAGTATAGGGAACCTTCAGTGACGATCCTAGTACTTCGCCTTTTTCATCCTCTACAGGAATACCAACGACGAATTCACTATAGTTAATGTTTATTAGAGTACAAGACTGCAGAAGCTAGTGAGACAGCCCTCACTGACATGCATCCCTCCCATTCACTTCGACAATTTGCAAAGCATTTCAAGACTTGAGATTCACAGATGGAGAGAGCCCCAGGGGACAAGACGAGGTTATCGCTCAGACAATGTTTCAGCATACTGGCACAGCTTACGTCCATCTGTCAGTCAACACGGGTGTGTAACCTTACGTCAAGTTTCCGCATCGCGGCATGTCGCACGCGAAGCAATGCGGACGAGATAAAGGCGCCATGTTGTTGGATCCCGAAGCGATTGGAAGTCAACTGAGTATCGCGCCCCTAGCATTACCTTGTAATCGTTCTAACATTGTAAGACCCAACTACCACGACGCGCATAGCTCGCAGACACTGCGTCGCACGCCGCTCGTCGTCGTACGAAATTCTGACATAAGGGTACACACCCAGCCAACACCACGTTCCTACCACGTAATATATAACTTGCAACGTACTCCCGCAGCGCTGCACAAATGATAAAGGGAACATTTCAAAAAAATCGATGCACAAAATAACGAATAAAAGGAAGCGCGTGGTGCATAAACACCTCCTGATTCTTAAATTTTTTTTAAATTTCAAGCCCATAAACAGCGCGCCACATGTAAACTTACTTGCTCCTCATCATCGGAATATTTATGGCATTTGCAGCAGCCACAGCAAGGAATGGAACGAGAGCTCCAACGAGTCTCGGAACATTCTGAAACTATGGAAGTAGTCTCAGTAATTATTCTGGGGGCTCCCGAAAATCATGAATGCGCGAATATGCTTTACATTGTTCCGATAAAAAAAGATCACCTTCATTTTAGCCAGCATTCGATTAGCTCCGAGGGCTGCAGCCATTGCTCCACCGGTTGCAGCAACGTATGAGGCCATAAGACGTTCTGACGAAACCTATGAAAGACTAAACAAAGCTCAAAGGAAATCAAATGCGAGTTCGTGAAACTATACTTGTAATAGTGTAATGTGAATTGACGATATAAGTGAGCTGGCTGCGTTCCCTGAGTTCACATTTATATCCCCTAAATGTCGAGTCCGCTCCCTGTTTGGTAAATTACATATGTATTAACCGTACAAACAGCAGTATCGCCCAAACGAAAAGCACCGACGTATGAAGTACGCCAGGCATTCGTCATAGGTAAGCGCGAGTAATATAGAGCAACTTCACGAGGAAAAAGACCGCAAAGTAGGGTTGTGCCACGACGAGAGGAAATTTGCGTTGTACTGTCTGCCGTAAGGCGTGATGGTAGCGAGCTAGAGGTGGGGTATTATCGAAGGTGTTTTATTTCTTACTTTGGGCGTGATCGCTTCGGGATCCCATCAATACCGCGCTCCCAGCCGGATCCATCGCGTCGTGCTCCTCACGCGAATTTTCTGTCCTAAGACAGACACCACAAAAAATAGAGTGCTCAAGTGAGAATACGTACCGAATTGAGCCTTCTTGTTCGTGTTGCGGTTTGCGGCTTTATCTTCTGCGATTTTGCAGAATTTTAATCATAGTGTTGCTAATAACCGCGACTCACGACTTTTGATGATACTATGGGACAAAGAGACACGTTACCACAGATCTGGTGTCGAAAAAAGATATCTAACAACAATGCCGCATGTTTTGACATGCCGGCGTACACATACTTTCATCTCCTAATTGGCGACCAAAAATATCACCAATCAAAAAATGCAAGCTGGCGATCAGCAGAACTGTGAATGAGGCTACCAGAGCATGAAAAAATGGACCAGTATTCATATCCTTTCATAGGAGCCACAGAAGCTGAACCAAATATAAAGCAATACACATACCGGATTGGGCCCACTGCGATTTGTGTAGTTGACAACTGCATTAAAGGTCTGGTTAATCCATTGGAAGAACACCACGTGTGCAGTTCTGCAAAACAAAAGCGTAAACTCTTGTCGATTCATCTTGAGTTCGACTAAATAGGTTTCCTCAACACCGCTCTCACACTACTCATCTACGCACCAAAAAGACGACCACCTCGGAGGACATTCTGCCTTTTAGCCCTGTTTTCCATCGCCGCTGGACTTTCCAAAAAATCCCTTATTCTTATGCGATTGTTTACACTAGCAAAGCACAGTTTTTCGACCCCTCTCCTCTCATTCGTGTCATGTACAGAAGATTAATTTGTTGGCACTCGTACACACCTCGACACCAAATACGTGCGAGGCGAGCGACTTCATCGAATAAAACTCCATAGAATTAACTCACTCAAAAATGAACGCTATAACTCACTTCTGATAGAAGGTGAGCATTCCTCCTGTGATTGTCATGTTACATGGAACCTGAAAGAAGCGCATATCACAGAAGACTGACTAATATCCAGGACCGGACCGCCATGGTAGCATATCCTTCTTGGAACTACAACGGATCGTGCAAGTGACGCCAACGATTAACAACAGACCACATAACAGGTCTACGGCTCATCATCCTCCCAAATCAATTTCTGAATGGATTTACAGGCAGAATTAGAAAGGCAGTCTTTTTCGATCCGTCCTATTGCACACAGGAGCGTTCATCATTGCGACAGCATCCATGTCGCCCAGCTCTCCTGACGTTATCGTAAGAACTCCGAAGACCCAACCTAATCGCCAGGTTCACTGTCGGCATGAGCAAGGAAGGCTACATGATTTCAGCAGTGCAAAGCGGAGTAATTTTTGCTAAACTTTACCTGAGCGCTCATTCTTCCCAATATGAACATTTTTTCGCCAGTGTCTGGATGAAAAGCGGAGTCGTATTGTTGCTTTGCTTCCCAGAGCTCATCAACTGTGAGATCCTTGTCATAAACGCCTTTTCTGGAAAGAGCAACAATTATCGCTGTAGTAACACATATGTGTCATGTAACGTAGTGCAGGGTCACAACCTACTTGTAATCACTGACAATTTTTCGCGATTTCTCTAGAGTTTCACTGCTCAGTAAAATATTCAGCGGATTTGTAATTGTGAAGAAGTGTTTAGCACGACCTGAAAAAAATTCACGTGACCTTCAAAAGTTCAAAGATTGTCCGTTAATTTTACTTGTCTATAACTGCACCTGCAACATATTAGGTTGAACTATGATTTCTGTTACACTCTTGGGGAAAACTGTGGAAGCTTCGGGAATATTTGGTAGTGGGGGGTATATGAAGCGACTACTGATTAGCACATTCATATTCTCCATGGCTTCAACTAGCAGTGAATCTACGACAATTTCGCGAGATGTGCGAAATTCACAAACACCGCCCCGGTTCCTCAGCATGCAAGGCCACTAACCGAATCAACCAGTCGATGGACCCAGGTACTGTCCCTCATATGGCGGCAACCCGATGGCTCGATCTGCTCAAATTGAAACAGAAAAAAATTCAAAAAATTGCACAGAGAAAAAATGTATTTGTTTCTAAATTTTCAAAAAAAGGGAAACTGTTACCATTCAACACGGCAGTCAATGGCGATCTCTACTGCAGGCAATTGGACACCGGAGCGGCAAAACTTACCTGGAAAATAGACCGAGACTTCTTCCTCCACGACAACGCTCGTCCATATGTGGCAAAGTTGACGTGTCAAAAGATCCAGGACCTTGGTTGGACGAAGCTCCCCAGTCCACCGTAATCCCCGGGCATGGTCCCAACTGACTACCACCTATTCCGATCTCTGACCCACTTCCTCGACGGACGGCAGTTCAAAGATGAGAATGATCTCAAAATCGACCTCCAGACTTTCTTCGACCAGAAATCCCCAGACTTCTATAAGCCAGGCATCTATTATCTCCCTATTCGCTGGCAATATATTAGTGATCATAATGGTACATATTTTGTTGACTGAAGTTAGACACAAATTAAGAAAAATATTTTTGAAATTTTTCGTCATAGTGTAACAGAAATTATGATTCAACCTAATAATTTATCTCTCGTCAAATAATGCCTGCGCGGTTACTGACAGATAGATCAAAATTGGAATGTTCAGAAGGATTTTATTCTCTTTACTGATCAAGATTTATGAAGAGTTCGTCATCGTATCACATTCGTGAACCGTAACTATACTCGCGCCTGCCGCGACATACATACACGCGCCTGTATGGGACTGGCAACGCAGCTGATCTCTCCGTCCACACCCTCACCTGCGCGTTTCCCCTCTGTAGAGTTGCTAACATTTACCTGGCCTAGGAAAAACGCCTCGCGTCACACGTCGCGGCATCTGCGATTTTGAGGCTATCTGATGCAACGAACTCAGAGGATAGCAGGATCTTCAATACCATATGTATCTAATCTTCAGCCGAACTGAAATTTTTTTTGCAAGGAGTAACTCTCGCCCAACTTCCACTCTGAGTAATACCCTCCACACAATACTGGCGACCTGACCTTCTGGACACATCGGTCGGAACACTTGCACGCTATCCCTGAGTAACATATAGTGGAGCGTGATGGGTATTTAGATGCATTTGTCTGTTGGCCTTTATACCATAGAAAAGATCGAAGAATTCTGCTCATAAAATGCCAAAATTGATGCATGAATGCCAAGATAAGATATGTCAGCGAAGTGTGTTATCACGAAGGCGTCCCCAAATCGATGAGTGTCGGTAAACGGACAAATGTGCGGCGGTACTCACTGCCGCGACGCATAAGCTCACGCGTCGCGGCCTCCATCATGGCGCGCGCTGGCATGCTTATGAGCTCTAGGTCTTCTTATCTCATTGGGCAAGGCTCTTCGTAAGCAGCACATGAGATCTTCGTTTACTAAGGTGTGTGTAGAAGAGTGACTCCTAACTCGCCGCTAAAGCGGCGAGCCAAGAGTCGCGCGCGCTTCGCGCGCATTGCATGGGAAGGAAGCCTCGACGTGGGGGCTAATATGGGCCATCGCCAAATATCGTTGTTGAGTTTATGAAATCGGTGAGAAGAAAGCGACACTTGTCATCACCGAATGTATACTCAAGTGTATATTTCTACCTAAGCCTGCAAGGGAACGAAGCCCCGACGTGGGGGCTAATATGGGCCGTCGCCAAATATCGTTGTTGAGTTTATGACATCGGTGAGAAGAAAGCGTGACCTGTCATCACAGAATGTATACTCAAGTGTATATTTTAACCTAAGCCTGCAAAGGAAGGAAGCCCCGACGTGGGGGCTAATATGGGGTGTCGCCAAATATCGTTGTTGAGTTTATGACATCGGTGAGAAGAAAGCTACACTTGTCATCGCAGAATGTATACTCAAGTGTCCATTTTAACCTAAGCCTGCAAGGGAAGGAAGCCCCGACGTGGGGGCTAATATGGGGTGTCGCCAAATATCGTTGTTGAGAGCAATGAGACAGAAGCAACTCTGCATTCGCCTCTATAGTGCGCCGACCCTACAACAACGGGAACCGAAGGCTCCCGCAATCACTGAATTGGCGATTTGGAACCCCAATCGCAATGACAACGGATCATCCTCCTCCTCCTCTACTTCACCGCTGCTCCACAGTATCCTCCCTCTCGTCGGACTATCCGATGATATCAACGTTGGCTTCCGTACCAATCATGCTTAGTACACGCTGCGAGTATCTCGCCACGTGCACTCTCTTACGCGGAGTGCGCAGACGGAGCGAAAAGACGGGAGAAAACTTGTGCCCACTGACGACGAACCACGACGCATGCTCACGCGTTGCGGTTGTGAGTACCACCGCACATTTGTCCGTTTACCATTCCCCCAAATCGATAGGCTTACCTTCGAATGTGCTTTGATCCCATCGCGGTTTTGAGATGTCCGGTTTGACTGCTAGCGTTGCTACTTTCTCACTCATTCTTACAACCCAAGTGCTACCTGTGAAAAAAAAAGCATAAGTCAGGACCTGCGCCAAATTGTAAACAACAATCAACAGCAAATAAAAGAGCGGTAAAATTTCTTGGAATTGTATTTAAAAGGGCAGAACGCGAAATGTTCTCAGTACAATTAGGTACTGTCGAAAGCTTGCCAGCAAAACTGCAATATTATACGAGTGGTCTCACACCCCCTCCTAGTACAATTGGTGGTCTTGCCGTGCACCTTGCCACCATGATTTCGAACCCTTGTTCCGGCTAAGCAGCACTAATTTGTCCTGAAGCGTGTGTTTTTGCCTAACCTTGGTGAACGAGGGGGGGGGGGGTCCTCTCCTCTCCTGAGGCCTATGTTAAACGAAAATAGGGCAGAACAGCGAGCACAGTTGAATGCCCCTTCACATCAATGTGACAGTACCAAGCACTTCACAGCTGTTCCAGGTGCGAAGCTGGACTTTGGAGGTGGCAAAGTAGGAAGACTAAAAAGAAATAAGAAAACGGCATGAGACAGCATGAGAAGAATGACAACGATCATAAAAATGAACGAATGAAAAAAACTACTTCCGGTCAAAAAAGACTGATACCTAAATGATGGGATTTTGATGGGCTGGACGGCGTATCATGCCAAGTCGGTGAACGAATGACCCACTATCGCGTCTGCACACTTGATTAAAGTTTTTCCATATCATGCGCATTGATACGGCGATCAGATGCAAAGCTCACCCAACCAGGCGCCATCGTACGGCCCGTATTTTTATAACACCACCGTGCTGTTCATATTTTTTTATCAGTTCAATAAGGCTGAGATCAAAAGTGCGGCATGGTCCTGCGGTTTGGTACTCACAGCGTAAGGTTGCATTTATGCTCTACAAATCCTACAACATCTACAAGTTGTACGACCGTTGCTTCTCACGCTCCAGTTTGAACCTCTGCACAGATCGCAGTGCATGTTTATATCTTGCCTACGATAGAGAAATTGCAACTGGAGCTTAAGAAGCAGGGTTCGTACGCCTGCGTGGAGCAATATCTACGCTATGCACGCGCTCAACGAATAACGACTTTTTTTCAAAATGGGTCACTCTCGACACCATACCTTGCCCACTCTAAAACGCGTAAGAAAATCAGTTCAACCGATCAAGTAATTGAATTCGGCATTGTCTTTTGACTGCATCCCGATTTTCTCCTTATTCGCATATTCTTGAGAGCTAAGTAATCTGTCAATGCGGAAAACGGGAGACCGCTGCACATTACTGGTACAGCCGGCTGAAAACCGGACACCATAAAAGTGAAGAATAGTGAAGAAACAAACGACACTTCCGTTCGTCATCCTTCGTTTTTGAAGTATCTCACAGTCTTCTGACCAGCGCTTTGTCACCAGCAGGGACAAGCGTAAAGCCGAGGGAAATTACTGAGAATTGCAAATGTGTCCTTTAAAAGAAATAAGCAATCAATATTCAGGTACTATAAAGAAACGGCTTTTTCAAATCCGTTGCGACGCTCTCGAGATTCTTTTCATCTCTCGAACTTTTATTTAACCCTGATGTTAATATGTTTGCGCACTGGCTGGGCTCAGCCCTTCTAGGATCCTATCATTTTTCCAGCCGCTTAAAACGGCGGCACGCTACGTGTGGTGGTGAGAACCGGTAATTAATCATGTTCATGTTCCTTCTAGTCCGCCAGCTCTAAATAGCTTTCGCATCGTTAGCTTATGTTATCTGCAATGAAAACTTGTGATCCCCAACTGAATTAGCACGGAACAGACAACACTGACCCAGCCCTGCATTTTTTCGTAACATAGGTTTAGGCGGCAGTAAAGCTCTAACAACAAGAAGGTGTGTTTCGCTTGCACATTCCAACCAAAAGGCATTGAAATTCCACCAATGGAAAAAAGAAGCAGCAATGCAACATGGGAAAAATCATAAACTGTGTACAGTTCCTGTAAGTCATACCTTAAAACAAAACGAAGAAAAAACAACTCGAAGTTTCAACATGGTTTCGTCAAATAGGCGGTACTATGTGAGCTACGACGGAAAACGCCTGATTTACGACAAAGTCGAGCTCAAAACATTCGAATACCATTCGCGTATTAGTGTAGTAAATAACAGTATGTTACTGCTTTTCACACTCTGTTATTTTGATCGTAGGGCATCGGTATGCACTAAACACCCGGGAAAACGAAGCTTTCGATCAAACAGCTATTAGATGAAAACCACCTATCGATCAACTTTCACCTACGTATTTCAACAATATTTAAACAAATGAGGAAGTGACAAAGGAATAAAAAATCCGGCTGCCGTGAACAAGGAGGCGTCGAAGAAGTGATTAATTGTTTGCAGGCAGATCGATTAGTGCAGTCGACTGTCGCCTTTGTATACCCAGCGGTTTTTTTTTCGCCCACCTGTGGCTAGGGGGGGGGGACAAGCAGGGTAGTGAGTCGCGTGGCAAAGCTGCTGGTCGCCTTTCGTGGCCACTTAGCTGTTCGCCGTTACGTCATCACCCCACGTGGGGTGTAGTCCCCCGTCTCGTGCGCCGTCGAGTGAGTGCACTAGCGGGCACATATCGATCAAACTCGAAGTTTTCTATAAGTTTTCAGTCGATTTTTTTGCGCATAGCGTGGAGAGGTTCCGGAGTCATTCACTCAAAAGGGAAGAAGTTGAACGTTTGGCAATTGGTGGTCCACACGTGGGAATGGTTCAACCTTGAATGACTAGCTAATTCGATCGTCTTTGCTATTCCAACTTGTTTCGTATCTTCAAATGTGGTAAAACGACGTCTCACGACAGGAGCGAACCGAATTTCCATTCAGCTCTTATGGGAACAACCGTGAGTAGGCCAATCGATGTGCTCATAGAAAAATCGGTATGACGCAGAAACATTCTTAACTATTCCCCTCTGGAATGGAAGTTGGAAATACTAGCAAGAAATGGTTGTACATTGAAGTTAGCAGCCGTTATCATCTGCTGGGAAGGGTTCACTAATTTCCCAGCACGTGATTCAGTGCCATTATTGAAGGCTTGAGGGAGCTCGGTTGGTCTCACACAGGTCCGACCCTAAACTACGGCGAGATAAGCGAACTCGTTGGAAACCCAACAAATGGGCCTAACTCCATCCGTTGGGTACAGGCTGATTAGCTCCTCAGTCAGCCTCTGTCGGGAAATCCTCGGCAGGGGTGGGAGGGAGGTCGTATCGTTGAGTTAGCTGGTGATTAACGGAATTTTTCAGACTGTGGGCCCAGAGTGTAAAAGGGTGATGTGATAAACTGACTAACGGGGTTCAAATTCGAAACTAATATTTAATTTTATCCTCACTCAAATTTCGAAGGATATACAATAGGAGGCATCCCACAAATAGGGAACAAGGTAAGACACAAAAGTTCAAAGTGCGTAGAGACAGCATTCAGGGTAATGTGGTTATTGAGATATCCCTGAAAGAAGTTACTTACATGGAAGCTATGAGCCTAAGAAGGCTATCTGTGGCGAAATTCCGGTGGTAAAGTGCGCCTCCGAGCTGTAGAAACGGAGCAACGGATAAGAACTTTTGGATGATCGACCCCGCCTTCAAGGGACGTGCTACCTGGTTGGCTACGATGAGAGCGGCCAAGGATATGTGGTGAGATCGAAGGTATTGCGGCGCGCTTTCGCAGTTTTAGCCTGAAGCTCACTCCATGAAGAAGATGCGTATTTCTATCATTCCCTTGTGTTTACTTGGCAGCATGCCAATGGAAATTTCGTTCAGAGTATCCGCCTCTTGACGGAAAGGTCGTTCGCGGCGAGGATCAACGGTGAGAAGGGGTCCTATTTCTCGGGTTTTCGGCCATTCCCATCCATTTTGTTCCACTCCTGTTACTAGGCCTCTCGACTTTCAGATTTACTTCTTTTACTTTTCGTTCGAATTTCCCCTAATCTTGCCTAAAGACGATATTGTAGGGAGAAGAGAGCATGACGACGCAAGGGTAAGCTGAGTCAAAGGGCACGCTGTTTCCTTGGTCCTCTTGGAATTGTGAACTGTGCAAGGGGTGTGTCTCTATACTATCGTGTTCCGGACCGAGATGTCGCTCCAGTGGGCGCGGCATGCGCGTCGCACTACACTACGTCGCATTACAATACTATGTTGCTTCCGGAACCCACATAGCGCTGGTGAACACTCTGTTTCTGAAATCCCAGAAGTTAGGTGGTTCGAGACCAATTGCCTCACCAGCTCCCTTAACAAGAAGTGACTGGCGGACGTCGCGATGCTGATCCCACCTCGTGGCACACACGTCGTCGCGAAGCATCCCAACCATATCGAAGAAGTCCATATAGCAGAGTTTCACATCGTGATAAGCGCAGTAGTGAGCCCTAGCCCAACTTGTTTCTTACAAATACCTATCACTATTTGAGATTCTAATTCAGCAATCAAAACATTACTTTGTTACCGATCTCGGAGTACAAAGTATATTTTCTTGCTTTGAAGCATTTAAGCTACTGGGTCTCGATCGATAATCTAGTCAGTTTCTACTGCATATCACACCGCTGTAGAAGGCCACTACTCCTTGAAGGTTCAGATGATTTGACGGTCAATACCACTCGAGCAGATATCACTGAGTGTTGGTGCTCTAGGAACAACTCAAAAGGCGAAACAGATCCAGCGACATTAACCTTCTGACGTTTCTTATCGAATCTTATCAACTATCATCAATTTGGAACACCCACTATTAAAGTTTCTGTCCCATTCTGTTAAACACCTATGAGTGTCGGCTCTTCAGAATTAAAGCGAAAGGTGAAACGGAGTTGGTGACTTTCAAGTTTGACGCTGCTTATCGCCCTTTATCAGCGCTATAACATCCGATCCCTCACGATTGATGTGCACTTACTATCCCCTATATCACTTATAAAATTTAGAATTCCATCTTTGCGCTACGCGAAGTATGAATTTTGTGACAAACAGACACACACAGACGTACAGGCATACTTATAGTAGGATGAAACTGAGGTAGGGATCACAAGGTGAACCCACTTACTAAGGTATAACTTTTCAGAAGAGCTAAAACGGAACGAGTAGTTCTACAGCCGACCCGTGTAGCGTCATTGCTAAGCCTTCACAGAAACTCATTAGACAGAGTAGGCTTCGCCACATTAAGCATCTCCTATGGCGCAGTACACAACGTGAAACACTCGGCAACAACAACTTGCTTGCGCTTGTGATTGTTTTCTGCTGCACAGGTTCGTTAGGGTGAAATCTTTATTTCTTCTGGCGTATCAACAATTTCGTCGTTTTCAAAGACATTAAAGCATTTCACAAATCCTCCCCACTGCTTATCCTGTACATACCTTGCTAGATGACAACGCAAATCAAAGAAACCAACGAGGTCGGACTCAAACATCGAACTGCTCACCTTGGCTCCACCAGCACTGACCGCTTGCTCCCCTTCGACGACACAACGAGGAAGTGAGACTACCCGATCGGGTATTGCTACAGTGTTTCAACAGATGCGTATGTGCAACGCGCTACCTCGCAATCAGAGCCCATATGATGGAATGCAAGGCAAGCATTCGTAGTTACTGTGATGCACTCATTCCTGTTGTTCATGCGTGGACCGCCTCGCCTTGTCCAGAGACCCTAAAGGGTTTTTCTATTGCTGATAACATTTTCATAAGCCAATATTTGCAGCGCGGCAAGACGGGGGTGTATCATTAATTAGGGTTTCGCGTGCGAGCTAGGAGCGGGGCATGTAGTTGGGTACAAAGAAATAAACAATTGTAAACAAAGAAACCATGTTTAAAAAGATTTCAGGGGGGGAGGGGAAGAAGCAAAGAAATAGTTTGACCCCCGTTTTGCATGGACCCTTCCACGGAGGTTGAACTTAGAGATAACCTCCCTCTGTGCTCATCGGTAAGGGAAGGGAGGTAGGCATGTTTTATGCAATATTTTTATGTATTTATTTATATATATACAAGTTAATTAGTTAAGCTGAGTGTAAGTCAATTATAAAAAAGAGAACCAAGTCTTAAGCTGTGTTTATATTTACGTACTACGTGTTGTAAATCCCTAAATATTTCCTGTTAGACTGTTTCAATTGTTTGTTTGGAGGAAGAACTGGCTCACCATATAGTAAGCGCTCCTTATGTTAATGAGTGTGAATGAAAAATGAAACATGGTGGAAGTTGTTTTGCCCATGGAACGTTATCATATGTTACTCACCAATGTTAGAATAGTACTATCATTCGACTCTAAGTCACTTTCGACTGTTCTTTGTTGTAGGTGGGTTGTTAACGTTTTTTGTTTGAATCCACTTCACTCGTCATTCCAAGTCCCTGTCAACCATTCTGTTAATCATCTTGAATAGCATATATAGTTACTTGTAGGAGCGGCGAGTTGTTAGACTATGGGTCAAGTGAACACTCCAGTCGTGACAATGGCAAGTTTATAGAAGCATAATCATCACATCAATCTCTGTATTGAGAAATAATAATGACGTTAAAGGTTGAGTCAGGAGTGCCTAACAAGGTCGCATATGTCTCATTTGACCTCACCATAGAGAGTAGACAGCATAAATTATAATTTAGATCCGTCAACATTTTATGAAGGACACTTGGCATTTGAAGAGGTGACAATATTGCAGGACATAATAAATCCGGTTTTAAAACTGGGTTTTTTAGGAAGACTGCTCTGTGGACACAGGAAAATCCGTCTTCTGTTTTCACGGTCCGGTCGTTTTAAGTGCATAGAAGATACTACAGTGTGCTGAGACATAGACCTACTCTTCATTTTACTTTGCTTTTACCCTTTTTTTACCCCCACAATGTAATTGAACATCAGTTGGACTGACTAAATGGCTTTGGCAGTGTTTCTGAGTGAAAACCACCAAATGACAATTTGACCGATGTTTGGCAATCTGACCGATGGGCACTGTTAATGATGGCATTACTTTACTATATTTGGACACATTCGATCAGAGTGATGCGGAGTGAGATGAAAAGCCAGAAGCTGCATGAATTTCTGAGCGCTGCCGCATCTATTCTGAGGTAAAGGCTATCCCAGATCCTTTCATATCATTTTGCGCACTACTGCAGACATCACTGGCAAGCTCATCTCAGTGATCTCTCGGAGTGCGGAGCAGTAGTTCAAAATTGAAAATATTGCGTTCTCAGAATGGTTTTGATGCTTCTGCGCGATTGACCCACGAATTCTTAGGCGGAACTGGCTCCACGGAAAAACTCACCGGCGCGCGTATGCGGCGCGTGCTAGGTGACGTCACAGCCACCGCGCTGCGCGACTGTGAGCGATGGCCTTGCTCCTACCAATGCGCTTTATAGAGGTTAACCTTGTTGGTGCTTTGCTAATACATTAAGGTGAGCACATAATGTGCTGCGGAAAGCTTTGCTGCTTTGACAGACTTCTGATAGCTGCGTGAGCTAGCCTCTTTCAAAGGGGCTAGCTTTTCCAGACGTATGGATTTGCCTCAGCCCAATGATGTAGAAGTTTCAAGAGACTGTGTGTGCTCCGTCCCATGTATAACCATGCGGGGAGACGCATAGTAGAAAAGAGCAAGCCATCTCATGACTTTGGTGAAGTGACAGCAAGGTTATCCTCATTGAATAGCAATGTTTGTAGCGCAGGCCATCGCAAATCGTCGCGTCGCGCGGTGGCTGTGACGTCACCAAGCACGCGCCGCATGCGCGCGCCGGTGAGTTTTTCCCTCCTCCCGGCGGAACTATTCAATAGGTCAACTTTCGGTTAATAGTCATGGTACCCCACGGAAAATTACTTTCTGCAATCAGCAAGCAAATAACTAGTGAGTTTGGTTCGAGACAGTTTGTTTAGCACCACATCCCGTCTTTTAGACCTTCCCAATTTCACACAAAGTTTTTGAAACACTGAGTTCAGCGACTTTTACCCTGTTTTGAAGCTCATATCCAACAACTTGCAGTTCACTGCCCTGAATTTTGTATCTGACCTTGACAATAGTCGTCATTAACATCGAAACCTTTTTTTTTGGCCGTTCAAACATACTGATAGTTGAGGTACAACGGGTCCTGTTCTTCATGAACTTTCATAGGTTGATGAGCTTCAGCAGCTTTTATCTTTTAACCAACTGCTGAAGAGCTGTAGGTCGAAAATTGTGAGTGCCTCATTGGTAGCTGGATAAAAAATGAGTAATCCGTTAACAAGATGGGAAAAGCGGGAAAAATGGGATATGTTGGAGGCTCATGCCAGAACTGTCTACTGTGGTAGTGTTAAGACAGATTTGCACTAATTACCATATGTTTTCTATGAATATATATCACTAATTGAAAGTAAAGGCACATCTCAGGTTTCTCCAAGGAGGGGCTTTGTGGATAGTTAACCATTTCCAGCATGCTCCATTACCCGCAGTGGAGCGTAGCGAGTTCGCCCCCAAAAAATCGACTTCGAATGACGGCATAATTGGAACCCCCTTCGATGGGACTCCAAATGTGCCTTTGAACTTATTGTTAGTAGTTAAGTGGTTGGAAATTGATCATTTGAATACTGAACATTGAAAACTGATACTTGCGTTCTTCATGTCCTCATTTCTCAATGTTGATGTGATTTTACTTCGTCACGTAAACTGTATACTCTTCACTGTAAACACAAAGAAGTAAAACATCAACCATAGGTAACTACTTTATCAACTGTGCATAAATCATGAATCAAGGGCGTATTCCGCGAAAAGTTCAAGAGATAGGTGAACAGTGGAGAAATATTCCAAAAATTATGCAAAAACCTCCAATGGACACACTTTGATGATACCTTTTGGTGTAAACACACAAGAAATAACGCCGAATATCAAATTGACAGGAATCACATCTGTGAGAGAACCTTCTCCACGGAGAATTGTATGTTCCATTCTTATGGTAAAGTATGAGATTGTGCTCAATAAAGTCATTTACCAGCTTCAGTGTGGAACATCTTGCACACTGAAGGAACTGAGAGTCTGTTGAGACGCTCGAAAGAACATCTGACTAGTAAAAGAAGAAAAGTGTGGTTGCACCGCTTGGGAAGCACTGGTAAGAAGATCATGCTGGCGATTTTGACCTTAAATGGACAATCTTAGCCTATGAGAATGACAATGGCTCTAGAAGATGCTTGAGGATTCTTGGATAGGGTGCCGCGGACCACGCAAAAACAACAGGAGTGAGTAGATAGCAATAACTGACGAATTCTTGCCCTATTTTCCCCAGGTGGATCTCATAGAGGGCACGTAACGCGTTGCACGCACGCATTCTAGTGAAACGCTGCAGCAATGCACAACTGGGTAGTCCCACTTGCTTTACGTGCCGTCCAAGTGGAGCGAACCCGCGGTGTTGGTGTAATCGAGACGAGCAGTCCGATTCTAGACCACCTCATACACGCTTCTCTGATTTGAGTGGTAATAATTTGTAGGAAATCCCGAACGGGATATGTAGCAGCAAGAAGTTGAGAAATGCTCTCAGATTCTTAAAAACAACGAAATAATCGAAACTTTGGCAAAGTATATATTCCACCAGAATACAAGTGTGCGGCAGAAAACGAACACACCATCCGATGCAGCTATCAGCGCTTATCACTTCGTTGATGTACCCATTATCTCATACGATATCTGTGAGTGTTAACACTTCGCTGTCAACAAGCAGCGGATCGGACACGGTCGCATAAGTCGCGATCGCGACAATCGGAGCATCGCCGAGTACAAATGTACCGGACCTCACTATGCAATAACGATTCTGCACACAAGGATAACACACTGAGTGTTCCACGACCTTTTCAGCACTGCGCTAATTAAATTACTCAAAGTGCGCGACCGTAGATCGTCCTCAGAATACTGTCCTTGAGCCATGTTCTCCCCTAGCCACTGCCAATTTCGAGATTCATTCTGCACTTGGTCTTTCTATCGTTCATACATCGCCCTCATTGTATTTTCAACGACATTTTTCACTGGGTGGGTGGCTTGTCCGCTTGACAAATCAGCGAAATTTCTTTCTCGTTTGTTTTTCGAATAAAAGTCTTGTCAACCATTCAAGCAGTTATCGCTCATTTCACTTGCTAGCAAAATTTCAACAGGGCCAAAATATATACTATATATATAAATATATCAAACAATATTGTAGTCTATCATAGCTGATAACATAGATGTACCTCCGAAATAGCGTTTCTTTCCGAGCGGAGACGCATTTAAAACTTTTTTTGGGTGGAACTGCATGATTTCCCAGCACAAGCCCCACAAAACTAGTATGAGGTCGTATAATGAGTTCGACTTTTATTCCTCTTTTGTTTCACATTGGTCAGGGTAAACCCTTCGTTGACAAAATGCGAACACGTGTTTGACAGAGCTTTATCCAATACATAATGCGGTGCTATTCGTTTTTTGAATCATTCACACGTTCCATATATTGAAGTTGAAAAGAGAAAAGCTGGAGACGGAAATTCTGCAAATTCGACGTCCGATCTTTTTCGTTAACCTTATTTTCATATTTGGTTATGAAAAAACTGATTGCTCATACCGCTCGAGACATCTGCAATGCCTACGGAGCGTCGTTAAGATCAAAACTGCTATATTTGAACTCAGTAAGCAGTAAACATATTTTGCTGCGTGATAGATCTTTTTTCGCAAACGTTCCAGATGTTGAAAAGGGCTCAAGCAGTTCTCCGCGGTGATAAGCGAAGATGAGCAGGTGTTAAAAGTGTAGATTTTTGACTCTTGACATTCCATTTTCAATCTTTGAAATAATAAACCAGCGAATGAATTCAGAGAACAAATAACATTGCACTGTAGAACAGAAAAAACTCTATCAAATACATATGTAAACTTTGTCGAACGGCAAAGAGAGTAATGTGGAACTTAAGACAATAAAAAACCTAACGATCTTATTTTACAATCTAATGAAACCAGTTCAGTAACAATGAGCATTGTAATAATGCGCGTTCACAAGTTTTGATTCAGGATGAAAGTCATCTATTTAAAGAGAAATCAACACGCTCAGAATAGTTTTATCGCACCTGATCATGCTCGGTGCATCCTATTTGGTTTCTCCATCTTTATCAAGGTCCGTAGATGATCGGTAATCTGCAGGTAGCATGGTAGCACGCAGGTGGGTGCTCTTCGTGCTTTACTAGGCCCTCTTCAGTCAAAACGTGCGGAAGTCCAAGGTCCCGCAGACCTTCTCAACTGAACAGTCCACTTCCTACTGGGGTGCAAATAGATGTTAGAAGATGATAGGTTTTTCTCTTGCTAGTGAGATGAAGATAAAGATAAAGCATGCAAGATAGGGTACAAGTATCGTTATCCCAAGAAGCCAGTGCGGGTTATCTGGGTGGCTGTTCACGCATACGACGTCGTATTTAACACTGGCGCCCAGTTGGCACCTTTTACCCAAATCGGCGCAGTAACTCTTTGTCACCGAATTGCTTTCACTCATCGAAATAGACGTAGTTCACTATCTCTATCACAAACATGATATTCGTTTCGGGGCAGCGTCCAAAATACTATGCTCTATTTGCTGCCACCTGTTCAAAACAGCGTCGGTCTCCAAACCTACACCAAGGATTTGATAGATGGAGTATTATACGTTTATTGAGTTATCACATAGAATCAGCATCACTAATCACGAACTATAACATCTGTTCAGTGGCACCATCGTTTCGCTTCAGAATAAGGTTTGTTTGCCAAAAAAGGATGTCATAATGGTGATAAATGCCCCAGATAACGCCAATAGGCAAAGAACTTCCAGAAAAATTTTTTTCTTCTGCTCACATTGCTCTCCTTGTGATTGATAGGGCACAGGACAGACTTTCGCTGTATAAGCGCATAGCTAATTAATAACGGAGCAGCGCCTTTTGTCGCGAATGGTCTGTATCTGCAGATGTGAGGAATTTCAACGGTGATGAGACCAATACAATTCCCATCTGGCGGAAAAGAACAATCCTTCATCGATGTGACCGAAGTGTGTGTTGGTGGCCCTTCTCCTTCTATCTACTTCTACCTACCGTGTTTTCTTGTCTTACATCACCACAGAGCTACGCCCACTGCGAACCTTTACCATAGAATCGCGTAAAGAAACAAATAAAAACCAGAAGAGGGAACTTGATTTCTGCTCCCATGTTTTCTTTCGTTACATTTCGTTTCCATTCAAATAAATATAGAAGTTGCCCTCGAATTGAGCCTGAACTGTTTTTCGACTGAATATCACGGTTTGAGTTCAGGAGAACTTTGGCTCATATGAAGGAAACAGTGCGCCATACCGACGCTCAAGATATGTGAAATTTAAGCTACTCAATCCGTGTGCCCGCTAGAAGGCAGAATCGATAAGATGATCAATTCTCGAGGTTGCTTCATACGTTGAGACGGCTGAGACTGCCGCCGGCATTGAGTCCAGCTGTGACGTGGGCTATGGCACGGGACGTAGTTTCATTAGTTTCTTTCACACTGTGCCCTTCTGCCGGAGTCACAGGTAGAATCACAGCTACCGTTAATGGGCGAAAGCATCGCCATGTATGAGGCAACCTCAAGCACACACCAATTGCTACTTCTGTTCCACCGTGCAAACATATCAGTGGGACTAGATAGGCAGAAAGTATGTCTTGCATATTTTTTCTCATCTGAGATGTGTAGCATGCCAAGGAAAAAGGCTGGACTGGTCAGGTTCGGTTTTATCCACAGTAATGGGACTCTTCACCTCCATCTGTTGCACTACATTTACCCTTCCCCCGTGAGAACAGAGTGACTAAAATAAATCATCCACACCCCTATCATGCTTGACGAGTAAAGATTCACCACCGGAATGCGAAGAATATTTGAACTTCTGCCAAACAACTACCAGAAACCAGCACCCACTAGAAAATGAGCTCACTCAGCCCACGTGCCCAACATCTTCCACGACACATTCACAGGACCGTGTCACTTCGTGCTGAGACGTGATGCCTTTGCGATCGTCGATCCTTAACATTTTCGAGACGGCTCATCGCCTACGAACGACAGATTGCGTGAAGTAGGCTACGGCTCAAAGCCGTAAGATATGCAAACAATCCTTGGGAATCGTTCAGACTTCAAAAAGGAGAGAAGCATGCTGGCTGGTTTTCTTCTTTAATCTATTTTTTTACTTCGATGTGGTCTGTGGATCTCTTTCACTGAACTCAATGATCTCATTGACTCGGGTGTACTTACGGGTTAGTGCGAGGACTGAATTTACCCTGCCCCAGACCTAAAACGCAGATGAGTTATCCAATAGACTCTTTTCCTCGGTTTTTGATCGATTTATACTTCACGCACTCGAGCTTCAGTAGTCATCTATGCCTGTGGGATGGGCTTTCGGTATCAGTTACATTTGATTGCTGAGAGTACATGCGATACGGTCTGGGGCACTTCTGGAAGCAAAGTTTCACCAGGTTTGAAATCACTGTGACTCCACAGACCAAAAGCAGCACAAGTTCAGGCATTTCCCCCGAAACAAGGAGCCCGCCAGACGGCGATTCTAGTGAAATCTCTCAGACGCAGTTGGGAGAATGCTAGGCTGCCTACGAAAGCCCAAATTGGGTCCGGCGACATTAGCTCGCACGCAGCGCTTGGCGGCGCCAGTTTTCTGTTCCAATAACACACAGTCGAAACGCTCTTGGCGCTTTCACGAGCTGTGTTGCAGTATTAGCCTTCGGTTTTTAGCGTTACCTGAGCGATTTTCGGAAAGTATCCTTGTCCTTTGTAGTCACTATCGATCCATTGCTCTATACCACTTTTCAGGATGCGGTGTGAGGAAAACCGATAAAAAGTCGCAGCTACTAGGTGGTATTGAAATATCAAATACAATTTCCGTAGATGGGTTTTTGATATTTGGTCGGCCATTACGACATTTTCGCAGGTTCCGCCTACTATTCTCTGGCCTGGGTAACAACTCTGCCGCACTTGCCAATTTTATTCAGCCTTTGCGTGAATGACCTCAAAGGTACAGGATCACTTAAAAGAATCGTGCACTGAAAAATGACTTTTTCTGTGACTCACATCTTATGTTGCATTTGCTTAGTAAGGGCTGCATGTAAAATTTCACGCGGAAAGTAAGAATCTGGCAAAAATACGGCTCCTCAAAGTGGCGGCCGAGGGGGCGGGGCCTCCGAGTAGGTGGTGCCCGCCCTTTGTTCACCGCGATCGGAGACGCATAGTGGGGAAAAAATTAGGCAAACAGTCCCACTATCCGTCTCCAATAGCGGCTGACAACTAGACAGGGCACTTCCTCGGAGGCCCTACCACCTCGGCCGCCATTTGAGGAGCTGTGTCTTTGTTGGATTCTCAATTTTCGCGTGAAACTTGGCATGCGGACCTTTCAAGCAAGAATGACAATAATGTATGGGTAATAGAGAAACTCATTTTTTCTGTGCACAATTCCGTTAACTCCCTAACGCTTCCTTCCAATCAAAAGCAAATTTTGCGCTGACTTCCGCCCTTTCAATAAGCCTATTTTTTAACAATACATCTTCTGAAGTCCATCATCAACAAAAGCATCCTGTGATTTTTCCTCTGCTGGCTGCCATTCCTCGTACGACGTGCTTTTGAAGGATTTTCAGTTTATTTCATAAAAGCTCATTCGAACCAGAGACAAACTCCAAAGGTGAAGCACATGATTGCAGCCACCCGAAAGGAATGAGTAGAGGCAATCACACCGACTCTGGGAGCGTTCAGCCCTAGTTTTTCAATCGTATGGGAATTTTTGCAGCATTCGTAGAAATTCTCTTCTTCTAACATCATTTTGAACCAGAAATTAGCTCTTACTTCTTGAAAAAATATATTTTTTCCATTTATATATAAAAATGAAAATTTTAGAGAGCGACCAAGTCAAAAAAAATGAAACAAGAAATATATTTGAACCAGCTAATCGTACTTATGAAATTAGGGGCCTAGATGTTTGCTCAGAAGCCCACGCATCATTCGTGGAAAATCAGCAATCAAAGTCCTTCTTGTTGAAAAAGTATCATTTTCATCGTATGCATAAACACTGAGATAATCCAAATCAACTATTGACTTGCACTGAGAGCCCTCTCCACGAGCCCCACACACGCACGAGTTTTACAGGCGTCCAGAAAACTGCGGGAAAACTCGCAGGAATTCTATTACAACTTAATAACAGCTTTGTAATGATAACCTATAAGGCTTGTTGGTTTACAGCAGGTCATGCCCTGCTCCCTGTCACTTGAAGAAATGTGGTTTATTTCAGGACCTCCACCCCTTCGGTTCGCTCCGACGCTTCATTGTTGTGACAGGGAACATTTAGTAGATTGCCTCAATAGATCGTATCACTTTCTTCTATGAGAAGCTCTCCTCAAAGGAAAACCGGACCGCTTCGACTACGCGGGTAACCGAACGACCTGTCCCAAACAAAACAACTGGGCAAGGTGCTTCCAAAATACAAGAAATGTCACTTTCTCAAAACCACTGATGTGGTGGAACACTTCTCGCAGTCCTCGAGAATTCACCTCATTTTCGAGAGTGTAGCGGTTCCTGTTGGAATTCGGAAGCGGTAGTACAGACACATACGTGTTGACGCAGTATCGCTCAGGACTGTTCATTGCCCTGCAAACGCGAAATGTGCCATTTTGGGAATTTTACTTCCACATCACCCCTTTTGACGGTCAGATTCCCTCAATCCAACCATCACGGAACATCTGCCCATGCGAGCTCGTACCGCTAGGCCTTTCACTTCCCTCGACTAGAGGAAACGGTGCCCACTCTTGCGAGAGGACAAAGGCAATGCATTAGATGAAGACCTTCCGCGAGCGACTGTAGCGGTCAGAATGCACTCAAGCGCTTTCACCTCCATTGAATGGAAGTCGAACTACACGGCGAGATTAGTATTTAACACCCTTTTTTATTATTTTTGTTTACCCTAGGGGTGCTCACCTATTTACCAGCGACTTCCAGAGCGATTAATTGAAATCATTAGCCGAAACCATGAGATTGATTTTTCCTTCTTAGTGATCCAGGAATCTGGATTCCAAAAAAGATTTCGCAGACAAGACGAACAGTGGGATTTCTGTTTCTACTTTTTTCACCATATATGGGCATTCTTGGCAGATTGTACTTCTGCAGTTGTCTCTGTTTTTTCTACCATTATCCGGATTATTGTTATTCTCATGTTCTCTCTATTTGAATGGTACGCATTTAGATTCAACTGATGGTACGAGGAAACAATTTTCACCCACAGCCATTTTCAAGATCGCTAGGCTGTCAGCGTTTCAGAGTCTGGTCAACTTTATACAGTATCTTAGGTGTATTTACATATGTACAATGAGCTGGGGCGGTGTGGTGACGCGCGCTTCCAACCCCATAGTACGGGGCCTACATCAACGAGCGCCCAGGCCAACCAAGGCCTCAATCCTTCCGGGATATGTTCGTCAGAGACAATAATATTGACTTACAGATTGGCTGGCCCGTAAGTCATTGTATAGGCCTAATGGCATTTATCTGCCACCACAATGTTGAGAGTGAATGCAGAATGCGTGGCGCATCCTCCAAAGGGGACTGGTTAACGGATGGAACTTTACCCTTCTATCCTATCACCTGGCCAAAATGGATCAGAGAGCATATTAGCAAACAGGTGCACTTCTAAACCCACACTACAGCATGCATATGTTGTGACTAAAAGCTTCGTCCTTTACCTTTCATACGATCGTCATTACTTGCAATCTAACAACCTTTCTTTCCCATTGAAACAACTTGATTATTGCAGGCTTTTTCAAAATGTTGCGGAAATTAACATAATCCCCAACTAACTCATTAATGACCTCCGCTTTCCGGAAGTGGCGCGTATGGATTGGGTCCCAGGTCATCCGTCATTTGTGGCGTAAATGCTTTCATATGCGACCGCTTTTCTTAATACTTTTCGACCAAAAGCATACATAAGGAAAAGGCTGATAAGTGTTGCCCTCTTCAAAAACGGCTACGAAGAGGATCATTATTTCTTAAGAGGAACATTAATGACCTGTCCTAAACAACTGCTGGAATGCTCCAAATGACAAGTTTGTTTACAGCAATCTGTTTAGCTGTCGAGAAAAAAGAGTGAAGAAAACAAAGTTGTGCAGCCGCGAAAAACTTTCAATTTATAGAAGCCAAATAAAAATCGTTAAAACAATTTGCACTTTATCTCTTCTTTTTCCAATCTGACTTTTTTCATAGAAATGTTACTAACCGCGTGCACTGTGACGATTACACTGCAAAAAAAGTCCCAACTATGAGTGGGGAAGGAGAACTTTACGAGGTCAATAAAAAGTAACTTTTCGATTTTTCAGCCAATCTAGTGGTAAGATGATTGCGGCCAAGGAGAACTCAACGAAAGATTGCGCTAGGAAGAAACTGCACGGAAGAAATTAAGCAATTGCAGAGAGTGACTGAACATCAGAAGCGTATAAAAATCTGGCATTGATCAATCCCTTTTAGGAATGTGCGACGGATTTTACTTCTACTAATGATATTTGAGTGCAATTTGGGTACTCCTGATAAGGAAACGGGGACGGGGAGGTAAGGCCTCCATCCTGTTTCTACTAAGGTTTAGACAGAAATAGACGCTTGCATTACTTCAGTGTTGCTTAGAAATTCATAATTTTGTATCAGGATAGAACCGCGATTAGTCTTACATGACCGAATTAGCGTTTTCGTTCTCCCAGGTGAGTTTCAGCCAAAATCACTTACCTCAAAATTTTGATCGCGGATTTAATCCCATATCATGCCACCAGCGTCTTTTGTTACTTCACTGCCCTCCCCAGAAGCATAGAAGACCCAATAATTTTCGAAGAGCCTGCTGGAAACTTCAAATTTTTTTATCGCAGCTCAACATTTTTGGAATGACACATGTTTTGAATTAATCCCACTGCAGAGTCTTTCTACGAAAGGCGGAAAAATTTCCAGAGAAGTGTATCCCTAAGATATATAGGGTGTCCCAGAAGTATGGGCGCCTGAGTTCGTGTCTCCTTGTATTCCTCAATACGATCCTTGCATCAATTCTTTTTCTTTCATTTACTGCTCAGTGGATGCACAGAGTTTTCTCCTACCAAGGTGGATGCTTGTCGGGGTGAAGCTCAAGTATCTTTGAGATTTGAAAAGCTTCCCAAGTACTTTTTCCAGTCATTTGCTTCAATGGTTGCACGTACCTCACCGTACTTTTGTTCAAGCGAAAAGAATTTGCACGTCCTGAACCGTTATGGGCAACCGACTGTGGCTAAAAACGTCTAGATGGGTATGAGATGCCGATATGGTTGGGTGCCAGTCAAGTGGGTCCCAGTAACGATTTGAGGTTCCATGACGACACGCTAACGGTTTTCGTCGATCTCCTGCTGGGGTCCTCAACTAAAAGCAGGGTCTGTCGAGTCAGTCATCCCAGCACGGAGTCATATGAAGTAGCGGTGGGAAGGATTTGTGAAGGAGTGGGTGGAAAAAACTTGCGTGTCAAGTGCGGTCGAGTGCGAATTGAGCTTATATCTTTAGTGGCAAGACAGCTTATGATATGACTGGTGTGCCTTGCTACACAGATGTGAGTAAAGTTGTGAGTTCCTTGATTTTTCATTCACTCTATTTAAGTTAACAAAATAATGCAATACATTTGCTCAATAGTTTTGGGTCACCCTTTATTTCTATTCTATTTTTATTTCAGTTCGGAAAGTAAAAATAAAGACCATTCAGGACGCTTTACTCACCCATCTACCCAATGTAAACAATAGTTGGGTTGTCTACAAAAATGCATACGAAAAGTCAAATGTCTGTACAAAAGTAATTCGGACGGTTCGCTGATCTCTAAAAGTTGGTGAGAAACTGTAATGCAAGGGTCACCACTGGCGGTCTTCATATGTGTCCATCGTGCAATCATGTGCAGGGGTTCCGTTGATGGAACCGCTGCTTTTCAAATGCCTTTGTTTACCGTTACTGAGTGCTTGTTGTTAAGTTATCAACGTCGGTGCCGGTGCAGTGCATGTGGTGGAACATGTTCTTCGACAGGGCCTGAGGGGGAGTGATTGCAGGCACTTGTTCCCTATATAAGTCAGCTCTAGGTCACTGACCAGTGTATGCACACTCTTGTCTACGCTTACCCTTTTTTGGGTAAGATTTACTTTTCCTCTATCGATAGACCTTGTGATGAATTGTCTAGACTTCTAATCTATCTTAGGTAGGTTCACACCTCATCGCACCTTTTTTTCCTTGAAAGAGAACCGTTCAAATTTTTGAATGTTTCACAACGAAAGACCACACTTTTCCACGAACTACTCGGCTCTCAGGACAACTGCATCCTTCTTCGATCTCGAATTGTTATTGAGTGGAGAAATTTGATAAGAACGCTAGCTGCTAATACGCGATGCACACGGGCTATGAGCCTCAAAGACACCGAGAGGGTAAATTTGGCAAAATTTGGGATCATAAAAGTAGGGGTGCTCAGCAATATAAGAGTAGAGAAAGAACGACATAAATTGCGAAATAACCGAGGAATAGGAAGCCAAAAATCCAAAAAATCCCAAAAAACCCAAAAATTCCCTATCGCGTCCCACTGCGTCACTAGCCGGGGGGGGGGGGGGAGTGCAGACGGGCCAGAGGCTGAATCAGTCTGCCGCGATCGTTTTCCCGCCTCTCCCCGACGACTCGCCCGGTCGCAAGCCGGAGGACGACATGCCGTGTTGCGGGGTCGTCATGAGACCCCAAGCCGCGTTTTTTCAATGCAGTTTTCGCCACAGATGACCTTTTGTGAAGTTGAAGATTCGTTTTCAGCGAACATGTTCCCCAAGATCTCAGTTTTCCCTTGCCCCTACCAGTGCCTTCAATGTAATTGCCCTAAAGCGATAACTTTGCATTGCGATTCATTTTTGGTATGGGCGATAGGTGCACAAGCTCACTTGAATAACGACGTATGCCTTCAAGCGCATTTTCTGTTTTATGGCGCCACCTAGGTGCTCATTGTCACAGAAACATAGGGCGGTAAGGCAGAGGGCAGAACCCTCTTTATCTCGCAATGAGAGCTCTACTGTAACAGCTGAATCACTCGCCACTGGAGATCATGCTGGTCGGTTGCCACGGTTTACAGCGATAACACTTGGCAAAGAAAACCTGAATCTCGTGCTCGCATAACCCACCAGCAGCGTTTCTCTTCTTTGACTTTCGCGGCGCAAAGGTATGGCCCGTTCGAAGACTTCCGGAACTGGTTTCCAAGGGCATTTCACCGCAATCGAGCAAACCGCTTATCAGAATCAAAGATTGTTTGATAAACATTTTTCAGAGTTGCATTATCAAATCGATCAATAATATGATGAAACTGATGTTACGAAATAGAAATGAAATCTGTAAAAAATATTTTCGGGTCACTATTTTTGAAATAAAAACAGCCATACGAAAGACTCTAGAAATGAAGCACATATCTGGATACCAGGGTGCTGTCATTTCTGAGCGGAACCCTTGAAGACTGCCAAACCTTGCGGAATTGATTCAACTAGAGGCTCCATTTCTCTCCTTCTTGCCCCTTACCCGCAAAAATTGAAGAACTGCCGAGGCCTTACAACAGCACGTGTCTGGCCGCATTATCTGTTCAGATTGGTAACGGCTAAATAGCACCGGAACCACTCTCGTGTCCCTCGCAATCCTACTCGTTTATTTCCAAATACATTCGCCACTTGAGGATGTCAAGTAGTGTGCCAAGAAATCTGGGTGTCATCCTACAAAAATTATGGGAATTATCAGGGAAATGCGACCTTGCCCTTCACTTATCATTTTCGATGCAATTTAGCGCTGAAAGTACCCCTTGCACCGCAAACCCGTTTATCGACATATGACAGGGCCTCTAGGGCCACTGCGATTTACGTTTGCGTAGTCCCTTACTTTCCATTTCAAGACTGGACAAACGTCATCATCATGTATCATCTGCGAATTTAATCATACACGTTATTTCTCTGGTACGACGCTTCCTAGAAACATCAGGTCTTTACGTCCATCAGGAGGCGGGGCCTATCTCTGAGTGCTCGAGCTGGAAATGCATCAAGACTATCCCCAAGAAAACCGCGTTTTTTTTCAAAAATTATTGACAGCTGTGGGGATTTAGTGGGGATCAGAGCACATGAATGGACGCTATCGGACATTAGGCGAAACGAGTGGATCGTTACGTTCAAGCTCCACAGACAAATTATCACGGCATTCCTTCTCTTTGAAGTCTATTTGCCACCAATATAGCTAGTTATCTCCTTCCCTACGGACTCTAATTGGCCACCCTTTACTTACCCTACACGATGACCTTTCAAATGGGAAGTATAGGGGATTCTGCACAGTGGCATCCCGTTTTTGGAAGATGGCAATAGTGTAATGCGTTTCACCAAAAGAAAAGATCTGCTCCATCGTAAACTGCAGGCGTTGTTCTGGCAAACCCCACCTTCATATAGGTCAGACAATCATGTATGCGCAATGAACTATTCGATTTTCAGAGTGACGAGCTCCCCAATTTCAATTTTCAGGTGCGGTGTGCTTTAATCAGTTTCGCTAACGAAGTAGACGACCTTCAATACCACGAACTGAAACGTGGCTAAGATGTGGTTGATTAAGGGATCTTGATCTTTGTGATGGCTGCTATGAAAGCGAAGCTTTGGAGTTTCGTGACCCCTCCGACTAGACCTTACAGTTGTACGGTCAGAAAACTCCCACGAAATTCTTCCCACCACAGACAACAGTATTTGTGCACGGAGTTTTACGCGACGAGGCCGTCGCACAGGCTTCAACACAGCAGTGCTTATGCGCTCCCAACATTGTCGCTGGAGATTACTGTAATTCTCGACAATGTGATACGATACAACAAGCGATTTTTTCTGTGTGGTGATGGCATTTCCGTGCAATGGAACTGCCATCGGTGTCTTCATTTACAGCGTAGCGCGTCCTGTTATGTGACCGTTGCCACACCCCCGTGGGCAGGTACCTCACTGTAAACACCAGTTGAACCGGGTATGGAAGTTCGACCCCGTGCGGAGGGAATCGTTTCTGCTTTTTTCTCAATCGGCAATCAGCGCCGACTCTCCTATATGGCACAGAGAATCACTCGTGGCTTGAGCCCCAGCAAGTCCCTCTACACTCTCTCGTTCTACCGTACATTCTCTCAGTTACTGACTACACACCATCAAAGCCTTTGCCAGCTCCATCTTGTCTGACAGATACTATGGAGTATGCAAATATCGAGTTTAATAACGGACTGTGAGTACTGTAACCAGAACTTCTTGTCTTGTTCAGGACGTCAACCTGGTCGGGATCAAATTCTTCACAATCTTTATGTTGCTCGGTGCTCTCATATTCCTTTCACCGCACACTACTGCCCTTCCTATATTAACTATAAACACTATACTTTGGATGATCGTCTTCACAGAGCTTCACAGTGGTCCCATGAAACGCAACATCCTTGATATCCCTTCATAGCAATGTGCTCTACTAATGAGAGGGTGCAACGTGTTGCATATTGGTTGAACAGTACGTTTACACGATCTTATGTCCATACATGTAAACTATAATACGGTACTGACACGTCACTCATGTAAAAACATGTTAATGTCAACATTTAACAAGTTGCCCCTCCCCCTCCTCCCTATTATTCAGAATAGCACCATGTAGGAATTTTTTCGGGCTGTTCTGCCTCATCCAGCCCTCCATATCTATTGGTCAAGTGGCGGGTTGGCTACAAAGCGACCGCTCAAGTTCAAAGCACAGATCTCCTAAGTGAACTTGTCTGATGGATTTCGTTAATGATCACTTCGTAATTTCTTTCCATTATACATTCATGAGCGCCTGCGTATTCCTTTCTTCGTCACTCGATTTCTCAACGATTTCCATACCCAAATGAAGAAATCGTCCAGTAGCTAATAATTCCAGGGAAGAACTCGTTCTCAGCATCTTCCAGGAAAATGGTGCAAATTTGGCAGATGGAGCCGTACCCATGTGGTGACCCAAGACTCCCACATCATGTGTTTCCACCGAAGATGATCACACCAGACGAGTTATCGAAGAGGACCGGAACCCTCTATTGGAAGGTACAGTCGTGTCCGAGTCCCACACTACACACTTTAGCCGCTTTTTTAGGTATTATACTGAATAATGTTAAGTTTTCTGCTTTAGCTCGACACATTGGATCAGGTAGCTCTTTCAAAACGGCTCATGGTTATGAAAATGGAGAGAAACTTCACCAAGGAAGACATTTTCACGCTTGACGCTGCTACTACAGCCAACTTCAGGGACAAGGTAAGGCTCACAGAGTCTTCGATCACTTTCATTGAGGTGCTTTCTCTGTGATGTGGCTGGCCAAAGTAAGAGGGGACAACGAAGGGATCACCTTCTCAAGTATAGACTGGGCAAGCGGGGCAAGTGGAGCAAGCGAATTGCAACTGCACCAGTAAATCTAAAATGCATGGCGCATACCATAGTGGTTAGAGCGATCTAGAGGATACCAATATCGTTCATTCGCATGTTTGCTCCTGACTGCTGGGTAAGCGTTTGACTGAGGGGGGGGGGCATCGGAGATGGAATTAGGAGTGAGAAGAAGGGAAAGAATGTCACCAGACTGAGGAAGCGGTGTACAGCGCACACTTCCCCATCGTTTGGCACCGTACAAATCGAAAAATAGCATGTACCTGACATCAAGTCCTCACGTCCTAAGTAACTCAGAATTGAGTACATGTGTTGTAACAATAAAATCATCAATTAGTTGACCATATTCATCGATTTAGATCGATGAACTGTTCGAAGAGTCGAACCACCCTGAAGACGAGGCAAGGATGATCATCGACGGATCGGCTTATTACGATGTGGAAGACAAGGTCAGTAGTACTAACCGACTTTGATTCCTTTCCTCAAAATCCATGGTTACATCCACCAAATGACGACCAACGAATGCCTTTCCTCAAAAGACCCCCTTGGGTTTGGCCAGCTACTTCCACGCTTGCTTGCTTTGTTTTCTTCACCACAAAACAAGTCTGACCCAAAAATTCTTCTCCGCAGCATCCTAACAGACAGAGGAGTTGTTGTTAGGTATGTAAAGTTAAAAGATAAGTTAAGAGTTATAGTACTTCCCGTGTGATATGGCCAAAGTAAAAACTGCGAACGATTTCAACCTTAAATGTTGCCGGCGAAGTTTCTCGTCGTCTTCTGAGCAAAGCCGACCATTTTAAAGCCAAACCTCACGATCTTTGCAGTGTCTAGCATAAGTCGAGCAAATTTTGGAAATAAGATTCATGTGGTTTGCTTGTCTAGCATTTCATGAAGTGGCTAGTAAAAATAAAAGTTTGAGGAGGAGTTAAAAGTGTGGGCTAGTTGGTGGGGATCAGCTCTGGAAGGAAGATGGAGGCTGGAGTTGAAGCTGCTGGACGCTGAGAGGTCAATGCTTTCCCTTCTGCCTCGTTATTGCAGTCCACATAGGCGCTTCTGCCGTTAGACCGTATGAACCCACCGACGTAGAAAATGGGTGGCCACTGACTATCCAGATGAGGGATGATATACTGAGGAGTTCGAAGCCGTGCCGTGAGATTCCGTTGCTTATCGAAAAGTGATAAAGATGACCTTGGGGATCGCAGTGCGCCGGGTAGCGACCAACTCCCAGTGATCGAAAATCGGGTGCTCTCGTACTCTCCGACTGTGATCTTTGAGTGAGAAATGCTATCATTCAAAAACAGCGATCGTCGCATGACTTCATAAACGGCAGGGTGAACTGTGCCTTCGAACAAAAGTATCAAACTTCGTAACCAGTAGGTCTAATGGTACGCCCAGAGTTCTGAGGACTTTTCTCAGCTTCAGCAGTGACACCACGATAATTACAATAATATAACAAGAACGATCCACTAGTTTCCTTCACTTTCCCAACCGTGGTTGATTCTGAAAAAGCTCGTTGTAAGTCAAAATGCATAGTTTCTGCGCGACGGTAGCCTTGGACCGTCTTCTCCGATGAGATAAGGTTGTCCCTCAAACTTCCAATGAATGAATGTGGCGTAAAAGGGACCAATGCGACGTCGCGCTGCGCGACAATCGGCTCAGGCGGAATGTCGCTCTTGTCGCCTTCATGCATCCGCTCCTCCTGTACTACACACTCACTTTAAACCAGTTCGTCTCCCTCAGAGGGGTGGCAAAGCAGCATCGCGACGGAAGGTCGCATTCCTTTGTCATCTGTTATCGGTAAATCAGCTTGTTGTTGTTGAAGCAAAGCAATTTACCAAAAATAGGGGGTGATGTTATTCGACCTCCTCGGACTGGATTTCTGAGGTAGGCGATAAGATCAAGCGCGTAGTTGTTTTTAGAAATTTTATCTGATAACTTCGATGACACAAAAAAACAAAGGCTAGTTCTCTTCAGCGTTCCTACTGAATTCTGAAGCTAGTTCTATACAGAGTTACCAACAGAATAGTATTTCCTCTTTGAAAACCAGGTTGGTTAGGCAGCGTTTATACCTTGCGTGGGCAGGGGTGGCTACAGTCACGGGCAACGAGGGAGGGTGGCCTCAGGGAGGCGCAGTGACAGCGCAGGAAATGAGATGGATGACACAGGCGAAGACGCAGAGACGCGCAGCCATGCCCTGCCGCCAGCACCGCAAAGTAGGAACGCCGCCTTATAGAACGGTTCCGATGGTTTGTCAAATGCTCGCTCGAAGAACTCCAAAAAACTACCTATATATTTACGTTATGTTGGCCTAATAATGGCCGCATGTAAAGTTTCACGCAAAAAAGTGTGAATTCGGCTAAGATATAGCCCCCGAAATTGTTAGCCGGATGGACGGGGCCCCCCCAGGAAAAGCCCGTTCAGTTGTCGGTCGCGGTTGGTAAGGAGAGTGGGACTGTTAACGTGTTCCTACAAGGGGTCTCCGACTGCCAACTAAGTAAGCGCTTGCGGAGGCCCCGCACACACGGCCGAGACTTTGTGGTGCTGTAGCTCAGCCGGATTCACATTTTTTTTTCGTGTAAAACTGTGCATGCGGCCCACATTAGGCAAATACAACATAATTATATGGGTAGAGAACACTAATCCTCCCGTGGACAACCTTCAAAGTTGGGACCTCCCACTTGTTAACTTAAAGGCAGTGTTTGGGGAAATTAGGCAGAAAAGTAAAAGAAGTAGTGAAACTGAAAGTCGAGATGCCCAGTTACAGTACTCTGAAGAAAAAACGAATGGAAATGGTCAAGGACCTGAGAAATGGGACCCTTCCCCACCGCTGATTCCCGAAGTGGGGCCTCCCCGTGGAGAATGGGGTATTTCAGACGAGTTTTCCATTGACGTGTTGCCATGTCCTAAACACGAAGTGATGTTCGGAAATGAGGGAACATCCTTTTTCTGGAGTGCGCTTCGAGCCAAAACTGAGAAAGCAGGCCGCGATACCTTCTATTCACACCCCAGCCAATAGTCGCTAGGAGGCGGACCGAGCACAGTAAGGCGGCTCGAGCAGAAAAGGCCGCCTCTGCCACAGCCCGGGGGCGCCTTTCGCGGAGGATTTTGCCGCAAATAGGCTTTCCGAACCCGTAGTTTTGAGTGGATGGCTCCTCTTAGGAATTCCTTGTCACCCACATTACCCCTAACACTGTCTTTAACCACTCGAGCACCATGTCATCCCTTCTTGGTCGCGGCCCTTTTCGAATACATCAAGCTGGAAAAGCCTCAGCAAAACCCTCGGCGTTCTCACGCTGAGATACAAACTGGTAACCTCGAACTCCGAGGTCTTTGAATACGAAGGTTTTTTGAAACGTCGATCAATAAAGCCGTTTCATAACAAGCGAATTTGGCTTAGACGAATAAAAAAAGATTCGTTCGCCAGGGTTCCCACAAGATGTTTATGAAGCCTATCCTTCATTGTTCAAGTATCTATGTGCTTTCAGAACGGTGACTGGGTGCGCATTCTATGCGAGTATGGCGATCTCATCCTGATACCAGCAAAGACATCGTTCCGTTTCACCACAACACCGCAGGTAATACAAAAATTTTAAAGATGTGCCGCATGGGCTCTCTGTGGCCATTACTGAGCCGCATTCCTGTCAAAATCATCCACATATACTAGAACGAAGCGACATATCCATAAAATAGATTGTTCTGATGGGAGAACATCAAGTTCTGAGTGATTAAATTGCAGAATTTCGTCAAAATGCGCAGATTCTTCAAGAACAAGGACGAATAGACCATGGCCCGGCAGGATGTTCACTAAAATGGATACAAAACCATGTACATAACTAGTCCTCTTTCATATGTATTTCTATGCACTCGTACATTTGAAATTCATATGTACTTCCACACTACTTTCGCTGCTTCCATTGTGGTGAACTGCAAATAAATCTCCGATACAACTCCTTCTTAGTTCTGGGTAACACGAGAGCTGATTTGATTGATGATTGACTATGAAAGCAAGCGTGTTAGAGAGAAAACGAAATGAATCGGCCAATACTCGATGGTTGGGACTTTTTTCTGCAACCAGTCTGCACCCGAGTTTGCCTATGACCGTGGTCTGGAGGAGGCAGGATCACGCCACCGAAGGGCTGTGTTAAAGAGCTCAGGGCGCGCCTCCAACATATCCTCTCCTTGGACCCGAGCTACCATCTATGATGAACATGCCTCTCCCTCCCTCGTAAACGCCAACAATGCCCTTCGTGATGTCTTCAATCTCAATACTTCGTAGCGATGGCACGGACAGCTAAGTCGTGAAAATCTTTGAGAATACACAAAACACAAGGATTTGGAAAATAGGACGTTACTTTCGTCAGACCCAGATTCATACGCCGGTGTTTTCAGAAGACACATAGCTGAGACAAAGAAGACTAGGGAAAATGGGGTGAGGATACTCACGCCAGAAAATCGCTTCGCGGAGTCGCACTCGCGGCGCCACCAGTGCGACTTGCGAATTGATTATCCTTAGGACCACGGCACAGCGTGGCTGCATCACTTCTGCGCTTCCACCCATGCCACACTGCCTCCTGCACCCATGCAACCCTGCCTCCTCCACCCATGCCACATCGCCTCGCTTGGAGGCTGCCATGCCCTGCCACTGGCACTCGCACCCGCCGCGCCGCCCGCCGCGGGCGGCCACGCGATTTTTCGGCGTGGATAGCCTCACCCGGGAAAATGCCATGGTCTTCGACTACGGAGGAGACATTGGACGGAACTCCCTATTCACCCAAACAAGATAGACTACGAAGCTGTGGCGGTGAAGATGGACTCTAAGGAGGGGTACTGAAACATAATGACTGTGTATGCGTTGCGAGCCGGTTGCCGCATAGCCGAGAAGGACGACTGCCGTTCCGTCCTTGTTAGAGCTTCAATTCGACCACAGCTCACAATTTATCAGTATACAGTACGTAATTCGCGAAAAGGGAGACTCAGAACGTCACCCACAGCAGCGAAGGCAAATTCATCGATGCACTGCCAGGAGAAGACCGCCCAACCACTTAGCAGATATTACCATAGGGTTTCCTGAGAAAACAAGGGTAAGGACGAAATGGAGAATCCAGTAATTGCGCACCGAGTTGGAAAGAATGTTTCCGGGTGAAGAATCTGAAAGATGACTTTAGAGACTGACGGACTGCTCCATGCAAAATGGAGACGTAGCGATTGAGACGATCCTACGATGCGTGAAGCAATTGCTGAGTGAAACTCGAGATCTGCTGAGTGAACCTAGAGCAGACGAGCGGTGTGGATTTAGAACTAGAAGGAACGACTAGTGAAATGAAAGAAGGGAGGCACAAGCGCTGGCAAAAGATGAAGAGCGTAGAAGACTGGCCGCCCACAAAGACTGTTAATGACTCGGGGAAAGTGCTGTAGCCAAAGCAAAGAATATGGAAATGGATGCGTACGGGCGAAGTGACAGGATGAGGGAAGCAGAGAATTCTATAAGCTTGGAAGCTACAATAAATCTCCCCAGACATTGGGGCTGTAAAAACAGCAAAAAGTACGGAACGTTTCATTCATGTTAGCCGATGGTGAGGAGGTGGCAGGAGTATTGCGATGGGCTTCTTAACGTGAAGTCCTCTCATGAGAAATGCACTACAAAGAAGGTGTCGGCCGGTCTAATTCTGCCTTGGACATAGAATTAAGTTCGTTGAACTCTGAGAAGGAGATTAAGACGCCATAAGTTCAGATGAATTACCAGTAGTGGCATAGAAGGCACTCAAAGGGTACAGGGTGGAGTGCTTCACACCCTCAATCTCTCAATATAATCTCTGCTAAAGGAAGCATTCCGAACGAGTGGAGCACTAGTACGAGTTCTTCAATTTTCACACAGAAGAAGACACAAACTGATGTTCCAACTACGGCAAAATAAAATCGACAGTTCGTACAAGGAAGCTTTGCGAGCGAAAAAATGAAAGAAATGGCGGATGAGGCCGCTTTCATACTTTGCGGAAGCGAGCCGTCACCGGCGTAGAAGGCGACAATCGCCGGCGACACTTTCGGTAGCGCCAGCAACCAAATGCCCACCGCCGACAACGGTGGGTCTATTGCGACGCGCTGTATTTAAAAACGCACGAGCGAACCGTACTGAGGTATGGTGAAAGAATCCGACAGAACGCGCGAATCTGCGGCAAAAACCCGCTCGAATCTTTCCACAAATTAAAACCATGCCGAGATTCCCGCCAAAATTCGAATCTCGCCACAGATTCGCGAGCGCGGCACTCTCGTCACGATCGTGATACTGTAGCATGGTTTGTCCGAGCATTATGTATTATTAGGGTGCACTGCAAAAGTGCCGCCGTCGACGGAGGTGCCGTTATGTGTGAAAGCAGACTACTGCTGCCAGAGACTGGCTTCGGAAGAACTGGAGAAAGGTCAGAAGGGTTAGGGCTATCCAATGTTCGGCAAAGAGTGTGACCGTAGAGGGCCAGAACGTGGAAGCAAAGTTGCAATAAATGAGCATGGGTGAAACAGAGAAATATCATTGGAGTCCTCTACGATTGAAAGTGTTCCAGGACCCTCAGGGAAAACGTTTATTGGACAGTGGTAAGGCTCGCAATACTCCACAGCAGCGAATGCTGGTCCATGAAGGAAAACCACGAAAGGCAGCTGAACTCCGAAGGAGCGCGTGCGTGCGGTTGCACACGGTTCCCAAGAGACAGGTACGAAGGAGTTCATGCAAACTGCTCCCGTGCAAGTAAAGGCATGGGAGCAGTGCTGGCTGCGATGATAAGGGCAGCTGGTGAGAAGACCAGAAGCGCATTCCGATGAAAGTCAGTGACATTTGAGGTTCCCAGCAAGCCATTACGACGATCCAGTAAAAGTGGAGGGGTGTCATCAGCACCGACATCACTGTAGTCAAAACAACGGCGAAAGAACGCCTTGGATACAAGAAAGTAATGACATCTTTCTCGCTCGGAAACCCCGCAACGGCGTTCGACTAAACTGAAAGAATAAGAAGTGGAAGTAACACATCCAATTCACTTGATATTTTCGGGGAATCCCACATAGCTCATGACTCGGGTACGATAGCCGTGGCAGTTAGAATTTGGCAGAATGGGAATTTAGGGTTGGCCAGATCAGAAAGAGATAGTTGCGGTTACTTTCCAAAACCATTCCATAAACTGTGCTACACTTCCACACCTTTGAAGCAAATAGGCACAGCACCTAGCGCTGTTATATTTCGGCTGTCTCCGAGTTACTTGGTCAAAGGGATCAAGACAGAAAATCAAGGACGACTGGCATTGCACTTTCTATGCAATGGAAACATCGCTCTCAAAAAAAGTATGAGAAAACTTCGCGCCACTAGATATTTACCAATAATTTAATGTGGTTTTCGAAGAGAATTTGAATTTCAATACATTCATGCTAATGAACGTAACCCATTCCTCAGATGTTAAACTAAAAAACATGAGATATTGATAAGATTCACATAAAAAACGGTTTCGCAACCCTGAAATTCGAGAAGCAAACCAGATTCGGAGGGTTTCCTATCACCAAATAGTACAATGATCAATCATCCTCAAAGAACGCCATTCTCCGAACGAGTAAAGGAGACATTGAACAAATCAGTTCGTCGAGCAACGAATGACGAGCACTGTGGTTCTGGGCATGGCCTCACTTATGATAGGTAAGCGAACGCTTTTTGACAATCAAAACCTGAGCCTGGGCATCCAAAATGTAAAAATGTACGGATGATGGGTCAGGATTTCGGCTAGCTATTTGTCATTCTACATAATCCGCCTTACTTTGATTATTGTAGTTCATATATGGAAGCCATTACCAGATTTTTTTTCTCAGCATGGGTATGTTGCAATTTTTTCCCGACGTACTTCACCGTAAGCTTGCCATAAACGGTAGAATAGAGTAGCGGTCCCAGACTCATGTCCAAACCGTGACCGAAGAGCCACGAAATTAGACTTTTTTCGAGATTGATGGCTATGTTATCGATTTTTCTTCATTCTTCATCAGCATTAAGTCAGTTTTGCTGATCCATGAACACTAAAATCGCGACCGGATCGTGAGCGGGCACGGAAGAACACTGCTTTTTGAATGGGCCTGACTTTCGAACCAGTCGTAGAGGGGTTTGGAATGGCTTCTCTCAGATCAAATCCATATTATGCACTTGAAAATCTCGTACATTGCATTTTCTAAGTACATGTGTCAATTATATTATATTAAGATGTCTTTCACATCAGCCCACATGCACTAATCCTCATGTAAATTAAAATTGTGGCCAAATGCCACCACGATTATGTGGGAAGGTAAACCCGCTCATACAGCGCTCAAAAAAGACCGGTGAAATATTAAGGGTGTGTCGTGTAAGAAAGTAGGTTTTTGAAACAACCAATACCGCTCCCAGCATAGCCGTCTCGGTAGGAGACAGGAGATCAATGAAGTAGGAGTGGAGTCAAGGTTTTTTTTTTGAAGATTAGCCGGGATTCCTAAAAGGGGAATGTGTGTCCTCCAGCTAATGGTTCAATGTCAAAGTCTCGCAGTGGAAAGTGTCTCTTTTGAAGTGTGAGCACATCTTCTTCCTTTCTCTGATGTTAGACCTCTTCCCCTCCTATGTTTTGTTTCTGTCGCACGAATAACATTCGCAAACACTTTCTGCTGAGTGAGTGAGTAAAAATCAGTTCTCTAGTTAATTTTAAAGATAATGACAAAGGCTGCTCATACACACCTTTCTTTCGCTCGGTTTTTTTATCGCAAGCAGTCTGTATTTTGATCGAATGACGACATATTCTCAAGAACTGCTTTTGCTTGACTGACTTATGAGTCAGAGAGTTCGCATCGGTTGCAGAAAGATGAAATGGAAATATCACGTAAAGAGTCCTCGCAAAGTCACTCCTGTTAGTCAATACCAATAAGGATCATGGGCCACGAAGCGCGCAATGACGGCTGACCCTGTCAGTATGCATCACGACTTCGATATCCTTTTGGTGACATTTCAACTATTCGCTCAGCACAATTGTACTGGGAAGCCAGCGACTGTTCAAATCCGCCGCACTTCCTCGTGAACAAGTTTGAAACCCGTACCTTTACACACACAAATCAGTAAAAAGCAGCAAGATCTCTTCAAAGATTCGGGGTAACTATGAAGCTGAAGATAACACAGTATCCTCATAGCGATCACCATTTCGGTGTGGTGAACGAGGAGCCATGTCACTTTTCACAGGGCGATTCTCTACTCCGAATTGTCACCGTGTCAACTGCGCCAGCATCACGCACATGTCGCTCTTCAGACATCGCGTTTTGCTTATTTATTAACTCCCTTCTTTAAATTTATCAATATTGCATATATCGAGATATACCCGATACTCGAAAATATGAAAATCACAGAAAGTCAGTCTTCAGATTGAGAGAAAAAGACAACAGAGCATGTAGGGTGTGTACCCTTACATCAGGATGCCGCACGACGACGAGCGGCGTGCGACACAGTGTGGTGCGAGCTACGCGCGTCGCGGTAGTTGGGTCTCAGAACGATTACAACGTAATGCTAGGGGTGCGATACGCAGTGGACTACTAATCGCTACGGGACCCAACAACATGGCGCCTTTAGCTCGCCCGCATTGCTTCGCTTGCGACATGCCGCAGGTGCGGCATCCTGAAGTAAAGGTACACAGCCGAGCATGTATCTTAACACATCGTTATAATTTTTGTGGCTCATCGTTCGCGTTGGATCCCGGGCAGAACTCTGGTGCCCTCATTATGAATCTTACCCATAGAAGTGCCTGGAAGTTTCCACCAGACTACGAAGAAAACGTTGCGAGAATCATCCTTCAAAAACCAATATCCCTAAACCAATATTATCCTATCATGGCTCCGTATAGACAAGCCTTTATAGGGTTAAGCTATAGAGACGCTCAGCGCTGTAATATCACGCCAACACCGCAAGTTTTTTTTCTGAAATCCATTGTCAGTTGTTTTTCGTGATCACTACTAGCACCTCCTTCCCGGAAATGTGTATTCGACGGAAAGAGCTCTTAACTCTTGAAAAGCTCTAATAAACTGTCCACGAAGCTCTGTCAACCCAGGGGCGAGAGCATTTTTTTTACCAATCTGTCTGAGCGTCATTACACTCATATTAATTGCTTAATTTAAATTTGTTGATTGGAATTGCGTTTCTATCCATACTTAATAGCACATTTTCAGTGACCGCTCGGAATCCTGTATGTGACCTCGACATTGAGCCGGGAAAATGTCGCGGCACCATTCCATCGTAGGTTCAAACCATTTCACCACAATACACTTGCACTATTTGAATTTACAATGCTGTCTTCATCGAAAGGCATCCTTCACAGTTTCAGATAGGTAACAGCGTTTCCTCAATTGCTTCACTTAATCTCATGTTGTTAGCTGCCCTGCATCACCAATTGCCCTACTGATCTCGAGTCGGTGACACGGATGTATGCGTACGTCTCATACACGAGTCCAAAGTAATCATGTGGCCCCTTCTGACTCCAAGATCGAGCAGCATTTCGTTCTTTTTGCGTAGATTCTACGCACATTCAGCTTGCTGTTGTCCTTGTGTTCAACAGAAGTACCGAAGATAACTGCGCTGATTCAACGGTCATCTCAATATGGCAAGACATCAAGACATGCCCGGCCTGTCTGATCTTCGAGTATCTCACTGCAGCGTCCCTGACCCTCGACCGTCAAAGGAGTTTGAAATTCTGGATTCCTTTGCACTTGCAAGTATCGGGATGCTTTGAGCATCAACCCTTCGGTTGAGGGCCAGTAACGCTGTCTGCATGTCCATCAGGCATTCCTGCCAACGTCTGCTTCGGTGACTCGGGCACATGCATGCAGCGCAGCTATTGTGTATGTGAGGCAGAAGTTGGCAGCAAGGGCAATGGAATGGGAGAGGATGGTGCTGAGCCGGATGCTCTTTGTTCTCTTCACTACTCTCACGACACTCTTGGAAACCCCAGATTGCGCTCTATTCTGCTTTTCATGTTGCGTCTTCGATCTGGGCACGTAGAGCCGGAGGACTTGTGATGTCTTCTCCAATAAGCGTGAATCGAGCATCAGCTACCAATAGCATCAGCTAATATTCTCATGAACATGGTCTTCGCCAGGCTCTGCGGCGAGTCAACCTTTCAGATATTTTTTGGTTTTTGAAAGCCTGGAGTGACCTTTTTGGAATAACCTTCGGAATCGCCCTGTATTATCGCCGCTTGCTCGGTTGTGGTCTCTATGAGTAGAACGCCGTCAGCGAATCAGAGCTGAAGCAGATACCGACCAACGAGCTTCACTTCCTTGTTTTTTTTTTTATCAGAGTGACCTTTTCCCAGTGACGCTGAGCAGTCTGAATAAGATGGTAAGGCCCTCAACGGCTCTTCCTTCACATGATGACCGCTCTGTATAATGGTCAAAATCCAATCGTGAAGTTGTCAGAGATTTTCAGAGATTTGGGTGTTCTAGGTAGATTCCGTTTGATGAGGAGTTTCGTAACCGCTGCTGCCTCAGCGAAGTCGAAGGCCTGCTTCGGATTGATAGAAGGCAGTCGCATGTTGAGTTTACTGGATACGAAGCTTTCTATTCACATGGCTGTCCTAATTCCATGCTGACGCTACCGCGGATGACTCGTAAGGAAGTCCTGTAGACGATAGCAAGCAGATCAGGCGATAATCGTCACATGGGTCTCTCTACTTATGCAGCAGCACAGACCTACCTATATTTTTACCTGTATTTAGGTGTTGAATGGAAAAAAGTCTGGTCACATTATAAAGACGACTCGGAAGACTTTTAACACTCGTCTCAATCAAAGTACCACCGCACATTCGCAGCATGTCTGAGCCCCTACAACCCGCTCCATGGATCACGTGCGAGTCTTCTCGGTATACACGGAAAATGAAAGTATGATCATAGCGCGGAGTTGCTAGTTGTCCCGAGTGAAAGTCCAAGTCAACCAACCGAACTTGAAAAGTGGGAATGCTCGTTAGAGCCAGAGTGGGTAAAATCCAGAGACAGTGCATGCAATGAAGGAGGCATCTACCGCTAAGCATTGGAACTCCATTGAAACATGCCTTGAAACAGTGCCGAAACTTAAAAACTTCCAAGCAGCACTTGCGCTATTTCCTTTCCCTTTCCTCTTTGTCTTCTCATCTTTTCATTTGTTTTTTAAGGTACGGTTATAGCAAGTATGACCTAATGTGTATACCGTTCACGTACGGTGGCTGTGGAGGAAACGGCAATCGATTCAGAAAACAAGAAGAGTGCGAAAGAGCTTGTGAAGATGATCTGTTACTTGCTGGATCGTGACACACATCATCCTTCTCATCCCTTTGAGTCGAACCTTGCTGCAATGAAGTGTTGCATCGGAAGTGAATACACCAAAAAATAGTTCAGGTTGCTTGTTCCAAAGAATCCATTGAAGTCCCTCACGAAAGTAGTGGTGATATCACCGGTAGTACGTGACTTGTGGCGAATCGCATAATATTAGGTTGTAAGGAAAGTTTTGGCTGGTTTTTACAATTTCAACTTCGAGAGATCATAACTCGGCTTCGAGTGCATCTTTTCTCACAGAATAAGCACCATTCGATTCGCTACACTCTTAGCAACATTATGCATATCTACATATCTCAATTTGATGAAGGGCTGATGATTTATATCGCGCGAAATGAAAAAAGTCGACTCTAAATCGGCATTCTTTCTGAACACACTGCTACTGAAGGAGCTGTCCAGATGTTCGGGAAAGTGGGGCTTAGTTAGCTAAATATGGTGAATATGATGCACGAGTAAGGGCTTCAGCCTGCAACTGCTTCAATCAGTGGAAGAAGATTTGTAGAAAATGCGCTTGGGTATGGCTTTCAAAGGGGTCGCGCGGCACCCATTTTTTGGGTTTTTTTTCAAATCGAGGCTACTTGAGGTGGTCAACTAAGTTTGTTTGTTGAGGGCCAATACTTGTGGATATCCCCTGAAAGTATGGACGCTCATCGCTTTCTGCTGTTTTAGTTAAAGCGATTTGATCAATTAAAAATTCAAGCAACTCGTTCTCATTTCTGCACTTCTGAAACCAGGAACAAAGTGTTCCATCCAGTGCTTCACCCCCTCCCCTTGCAGTATTCACATTTGTAGTTGCCTTTGCTGGGACTCTATTAAACAAATGAACTCATGAAGTGAAGTCATCCGAAAAGTGCCATTTTCGCAGTACTTCAAAATTTCCCTAATAATTCGAAAATCTTGTGGCATTTCAAGGAAAACATATATTCAGAAAGAGCAACTTTTATCTATTCAAGGAGCACAATATGTAAGTTGATTGATGTTAACGCACTCTGATATTTGAATTTATCTTGTGAACGCGAAAAACCGACCAGAACTTTCCTTACAACCTAATATATTTGAGAGCTATTGTAACTGTTCCACAAGTAGTTCCAGAGAAAGCATGAAAACCCAGTCAAGATGGAATCATCTTTGTCTCGAATTACTACTTTGCATTTAGAGGGATCAGGAAGAGGAGGATACTCATGATGTTTAAAGGCACTAATGAATAAATTGAAAGGGAGCTGGTGCGAAAATGACAAGCAGCAATCAGCAGCAGCAAAGGCAGAAGCGTTCTGAAGCATGTTGCAAAGACTGTCATAAACTAAACTTTTATAGCTTTATAATGATGACAATGAATAAACCGCAGAACACGAGAACCTGGGTTGTTACGAGTTATGAAACAAATAAAATACTTCAACAGAAACGTTCAATTTCAAAAATAAAGATGAGAAAAACAACAGGGCGAGCACAAATTATAAGAACAGACTACTGCTTCTTTTTTTCTACCACTCTGCTCATTAACCACGCGTTGTATGACTATTTTTCAGAGTTTCACTTCTGTTTCACTCCCAAAGGTACTGAAAATAGGCGAAAATCGAACTACGCAATTTAATTCCAGCATGAACTTGTTGAAAACACCGCAAACCTAGTAATTCTTTTCCCTTCTGCTACGTCTTTGTCGTTTTTTAAGAAATTCGCACTCTATAGCCACTATATGATTGAATCTCGATGAGTGTTCTCCCTTTTGGCTCCAACGCGGAGGCAGCTATAAAATCTGGCACCTGTAAACAATAGGACAATGGCAAAGAATGAGTTTTGAACACTGTGGATTACCACTGACTTCTAAGTGGATACAATTGTTCGAAGCTTGCTTCTCCTTCATCTTTGTTTCCGCGAAGTTTTCGCCGTTCACGGAGGCCGAATGGGTTTTTAAGACGTCAAGTAACACCGCATTCAGAGCGGGAACAGACAACTGTTATTTACTGAATTTCTCATGCTCTCATGTCTCATGCTGAAACTACCTACTTGGTCTCCAAAACACCTCGCTTCCCTTGTCTTCTTCAATACGACTTCAATCACTTTTGAAACGTTCTCCAAGCGGCCTCTTATAGAACAGTTGTATTTTGATGATACTGAAAGGAGCAGTCAGTGTTGGGTGCCAAACACAGACATGTGGTCATGGATAGAAATAAGCTTACCGTCCGTGTCGGTTGTCTGAATATCACAATGATGTTGATCTGTTAATGCTTTTATCTCTTTTCCCCCTTGCCAATAATCGTTCCTACTATGTCACTAGGAATGAGCATCTCGGCATGCACTTCTTCTGCGCATTGGTTTTCCAGATGGGGCCTCTTTTTTTCCGGACCGTTAGGTGAATCCTCTTTTCCTTTATGCATGTTTTGGGGTTTTCAAAACACGGTCACCAATTTCAATACCATCACACTCCATTCTCTGCGATTTGTATATCGCATTGATGTTCATCTGTTAATGATCTTATTTCTTTCCCCTTCCCCCTTTCCTATAATCGACCCAACTATATCGCCAGGAATGAGCATCTCGGCATGCACTTCTTCTGCGCATTGGTTTTCCAGTTGAGGCCTCTTTTTTTCCGGACCATTCGGTCAATCGTCCTTGGCTCTTTTTGTATGCTTCTTCTGCGCATTGGTTTTCTAGTTGAGGCCTCTTTCTTCCGGACCATTCGGTGAATCGTCCTTGGCTCTTTTTGTATGTTTGGGGGTCTTCAACGCACGATCAGCAATCTCATTACCATCCAGCTCCATTTTTTGAAAACAACTGTAGAATGTGAGGAAAAGTGTGGCTAAGCGATACTGATAGAGACGACAGCGATTGTGAGTAATGTTGAGCAAAATATCAAACAATCAAACAATCAAACACCAAACAACAACATCAAACAGCAAACATTTGATAGGAAAGGGGAAAGTAGTGGCAATGCGTAGAATTTGCTCACTAAATGGCATAAATGCTGGGAAGAATAATGTCCATTGGCCACCCTCCTTTCACACAGCAATTTTGACTCCCGTGCGATCAACTCCGCCATGATCCGAGTCACCTAGAAATGCTTTACGCTTCTCTGATGACTGTAAGCATGATAATCAAACTAACCAAGGAAGTTATCGACACATCGGTTGTGTCAATGCGACACAATGCTTTGAGGCGCTATGTGAATACGGGGGGCGTATCAGGATAATGCATGTCTAAATCCATACCTCAACAATATAAGATCGGACAACAACAGTAGCAAGACGATAAGAATATTAATGAAAATAAAATTAGAATGAAAATGAAAAAAGAAAGGAGCCGATAGCGGATTCGCCCGGCGTCACTGTCGGTATAGGAGGTTTCGCGCCAGTATCGACATGTCCACCACCGTCTTCTATAGAATGGCACGTGGTCAAATATCCATTGGAGTGCGATCTACCACAGCGTTTCTGCTCATTAATAAACAACGAGATAGTCGTTCCCGATTCACACAGCGAAATTCTGAACTCTACCCATTTCCAACCTCACTTTACAAGTATGAAAGGATTGAGGGCCACCAGGGAGCCGCGAAAGGATTACATATGTATCGGTTGGCAGAAATTCGAACACTGGAATTTTTATATTATTAATTAGATTACAAAATATAATATATTACAATAAAATTATATTATTAATAATTATTGATAATAATAATTAATTATTGATTAATAATTAATGATCAATTAATATTAATTATTAATAAATTTATACTATTAATTATATTATAAATATTTTATATTAATGAAAATAAAATTAGTATGAAAATGAAAAAAGAAAGGAGTCGATAGCGGATTCGCCCGGCGTCACTGTCGGGATAGGAGGTTTCGCGCCAGTATCGACATGTCCACCACCGTCTTCTATAGAATGGCACGTGGTCAAATATCCATTGGAGTGTGATCTACCACAGCGTTTCTGCTCATTAATAAACAACGAGGTAGTCGTTCCCGATTCACACAGCGAAATTCTCAACTCTACCCATTTCCAACCTCACTTTACAAGTATGGAAGGATTGAGGGCCACCAGGGAGCCGCGAAAGGATTACATATGTATCGGTTGGCAGAAATTCGAACTCTGGAATTTTTATATTATTATTTAGATTATAAAATATAATATATTAAAATAAAATTATATTATTAATAATTATTAATAATAATAATTAATTATTAATTAATGATTAATAATTAATTAATATCAATTATTAATAAAATTATACTATTAATTATATTATAAACATTTTATATTAGTGAAAATAAAATTAGTATGAAAATGAAAAAAGAAAGGAGTCGATAGCGGATTCGCTCGGCGTCACTGTCGGGATAGGAGGTTTTGCGCCAGTATCGACATGTCCACCACCGTCTTCTATAGAATGGCACGTGGTCAAATATCCATTGGAGTGTGATCTACCACAGCGTTTCTGCTCATTAATAAACAACGAGATAGTCGTTCCCGATTCACACAGCGAAATTCTCAACTCTACCCATTTCCAACCTCACTTTACAAGTATGGAAGGATTTAGGGCCACCAGGGAGCCGCGAAAGGATTACATATGTATCGGTTGGCAGAAATGCGAACTCCGGCATTTTTGGGCTCTCTGAACAGTATAATAGTTTAGCCAGCTGGTGCGAGAAGGTAAGCTAAGGAATCTGCCAAAAATTCATATTTGTACTGTTCGCGATTCTAATACGCTCATTTGTGAACAATACCTAACGTAGGGATTGGATCAATGGTGATCAAGCAATTGGATCATCAACAACGATTGGATCCACCAACAGCGAGCATAACACGGCTAGCAACCTGGACGCATCTACGGTTGAGATAGCTAGCTAGATCAGGTCCAGGGCTGGTGTCGAGCGAGGAAAAAGAAAATACGACCTCCTCCCGGTCGACCCTTCCGAGACTACGACACCTTTTTTTACACTTCAGGTAAGGTGTCCGCCTAGAACGGGAGCCAGATAATCATACCATTGCTACCTATCATACTAAATATGATCATCGATTAAGGACCCTTTATTAGAGCTCGCCTAATATGTCCAAAAATTGCTCAAAAATTTCGCTGTGTGAATCGGGAACGAATATCTCGTTGTTTATTAATGAGCAGAAATGCTGTGGTAGATCACACTCCAATGGATATTTGACCACGTGCCTTTCAATAAAAGACGGTGGTGGACATGTCGATACTGGCGCAAAACCCCCTATCCCGACAGTGACGCCGGGCGGATCCGCTATCGACTCCTTTCCTTTTTCATTTTCATTCTAATTTTATTTTCATTCATATTCTTATCCTCTTGCTACTGTTCTTGTCCGATCTTATATTGTTGAGGTATGGATTTAGACATGCATTATCCTGATACGCCCCCCGTATTCACATAGCGCCTCAAAGCATTGTTGCTTGAGACATTTACTGATAGTGAAACGATGGAGGAATTTTGAGGTAGTATAACATTTTAGGTAGACGTTTTCGTGGTTATATCTTCTTATAAAGGTGGTATGCCTCTATCTTGTTTTTATTGTTTTAGCTGTTTCCGTTCTCCTCCATTTTCTTTGACTTTTTCTGATAATTAGTAGATCAAAACTAGTCAGTAGATCAAGTCTTGGCCATCAGTAAGTCAATCAGTCGTTCTGTTATGGTCTGCTTAGCTTCAACGTTACAGCGTGTGTAGGCATAAAGTTCTTTGGTTAAGTATAAGAATCACAATAAAATATGACGCTACGCACGTCGCGCAATACATTATGCCGACAGTGCAGTTTTTTTTGCCCAAGCAGTCTAATGGGGAAGGAGCGTGGGGTGGGTGAGACAAATTCCGTTGCTAGAAGAGGGTTTTATCGAGGTTCCGTCAGAGATGTTCCCTAGGGGCTGTTTAACCGCCCGATGCGCTAGTGCGCTTATCAACTTCACTGTTTAGTTAATAATTCTAGGTATTAGACAATTGTGGTTTGACAATCATGCTTGTGTATACGTGAGTAAAGGTGCACAGCAAAAGGCAATCACGTAATGTTTATCGCCCAAATAATTATTTAGATGTATGGATCCTACATAATGGTTAACGTATTGCCAACCGATGTGTCAATAACTTCCTTGGTTAGTTTGATTATCATGCTTACAGTCATCAGAAAAGACTAACGAGAAGTCCACATTTCGCCCATTGCGCGGTCGCGTCGCGGCTTGCGGTGGAGCATCTTATCATCTCTTCTCTCTATTCAAAGTTCTTTCGCACATATGTATTAGCAATGTTCCATATCCAATTTGGCGTACGATAGAAAATTTCTCGAACTGTACTGTGAGGTATCACGAGTTATGTAGGAATTTCACCGAAATTTGAACAGTAAGTGGGCTCTTTGAGCAACTCGTCCTCGTCGTGAACATCACCGATCGGCTGACTGATCGCGTTGGCAAACTCATCGGACAGTTGGAGATCTTCAGCTATGCTGTCCATAAGATCTCCCACCTTAAATGGCCATTCTACAAAACAATAAGGGGGGCCAAAAAGAGAGACACATGGATACCTTATCCAAATCAAAGTTTTGGTTGGCAATCTGTAGCGCTTTCGTGGTTTGATCGAGCACTCCTAACACTTCCATATTGAGACCAGCACCTTCGAGAGCTGTTCGTTGAGCCTCGATTTTCATCATCACCTGAAAACCTTGTGTAAGGTGAAAACTCAAAAAAGGAGATTTCAGTAAACAAGTAAATGAATAAATGAAATCCCCAAGAAGGGAGTAATTTTTCAATTCGACCACGTTGACTCATGTAAAATTAGCTATACTATATGGTAGTTATGGCACATCCACGGCTCCTGTCAGAAAATGGACCCATGCAATGCGAATGATTTGAGCTCTCTGTCTTCCAATTTCCAAAGAAAATATTATTTACAAAAGCAGAAAGAGCCATTGTCTTGAACAAAAGTAAAAAAATCTCACTCCATCGATTCGTGACAGCTCGGTCTCGTAGTGCTTCTTACGTTTTAAGGCCGCTAGAGCTGCTTTCTTGTTTTTCTGGCCGTGTTTCTTGGCATTTGCGATTTCCTAAAAGGGCTACCTTGTAGATTGGAAGCTCTCAACTTATAAATGGCAGCTGAATTAGACCTACCGCAGTGATTTTGTCTTCATAGAACGTTTGCTTCTTCGCCAATAGATCCTCGATATCGCGTAGGTTGTTGATAGCCTCTTCGGCGGACGGGGCGGACTGCTTTCGTTTCCGTTTTATGCCGTCGATTAGCTTCCCCAACAACGGCATCTTCTGAAAGTCTCCTCATAGCTCTAAGCTGCGAATTGGGCTGACTAAGTTGATGTCAAAGAAAGAAATGATGGGAGATCTGAGCCAGGGGAAGCGATGAGACCACATGAGCTCAGTGACTCATCAGAACAGCTGGGCAGTTGTGTTCTGATCCTCAAGAAGATGAGTCTATGTGGCGTGAGCAATCAGGGTGCAAGTCGAGTATTTTTTTGACAGAGGGGGCCTATTTGAGCGGACAGGAGCGGGAGGGGTCGCAGCCACAGAGGTCAGCGATAAGCACTAGAATCTCAACGATCACTGAGCAGATGGGAAGCGAAGAGTAGTTCAAAGCGAGTCCGTGTGAGGGAATGTGAAATAAATATTTTTAGCTCAAAAGAAGAATTGAACACTTTGCAACTAGTCAGGCGATAGTTACTGGTATCAGAGTCAAGAAAGGGTCTTGTTGGGTCTTCATAGAAGGGGAGGGGAGGGGGGTTGTACTGAAGCGCCCATTTTCCTCAACGTCTGGGAGCGCCCCGTGAGCAATATTCTGTAAGTACAATTCAAAATAGGTCCTTAAAGACACGATACTGGTAAGGGGAAGTAAGAACTGCGAATACATGTTCTCTGAAAACAACCGTTCTACTTCAGAAAGAACAAAATGCTAAATGACAATGGGTGCTCTCGAATGATCGCACGAGTCTTTCACTCTCTCAGCTAATCATTAATTCGTAAAAAATGCTTCCTGAATGTTCAAATGCACATTCGACGTTTGCTGGACGGAGGGTTTGCCCGATTGTCATTGGTAGAATATCATCAAAAAAGAGTTTCCGCCACACCTCCTCTCCTCCCGACGGATAACAGACGCGGCGATACGCCATCTAACACTTCTATCATCAATACCAGCATAAATCGTGAACTTAACGACTCCAATCGTTCCGTATTCTGAATGCTTCCACACCTTTCAGGAGCAGACAAAGAGAGCGTACCGTATTCCAAAAAACAATTCCAATTTTGTGCAGATTAAGTCTTTTTCTTCAATAGAATGGTAGCACGTTAAATCGACAACGAAAACACCAAGCTCGAATGGCCATTGCGCATCTCTCTTTTCAGGGGTTTCAATGAGTTTCAAAAGAATTGAACCAAAAAAAAAAGAGTCAAAAGGCAGTGAACCAAGAATCTTAATCATCTCGCATCAAATCATAGATGTACTAATGCCCACACAACAGGAAAGCAAAAAGTGCAGTAGTGTGATCAGCTGCGCCGATCCTTCACGAGCTGGCCTATAACAACTTTGAATAAAAAAAAAGAACAAATGTCCAAAAGACAGCCTTAATTAAGCACAGCGGGATAGGCTCGTAGAGGAAGACACCTCGTGGAGCCGTTTACGATGAAGCTGAGTTTTTGGGCTCTTTCTATTCCTTATTGAAAAGCATAACTCTCTGACCTAATGCTTAAGCGGTTAAGCATTTTTCACTAAATAAAGTCTCAGCTAATTGAGATTAACCAAGCATTATTTGAGCACGGTTTTCTTCATTATTGAAATGCGGAAAAAATAGTAGTGGACGATTTTTTTTGTAGTTTTCACCTCATGTGGCCACAGTTAGCACTTCAGAGAATCCACATGGTTGTTCAAGAGAGTCCAGGGGATTTCTAATGTGTTTCACTAGACCTACTAAGAAGAGCGGGAGACACGTAGGAAGACTTGTCGAAGTCCGACGAGAATCGATTAGAACCACTTGACAAAGACAACTCAACGGCATCAACGGCCTCGCAAGCCACACAAAAACGTTGTCATGAGAAATGGCAAGCGACGAAGCGCAGTCCGAGCAGAGCATATGGGAGGGGCACATGTCCTACGAGTAGCCACTCATGGGGCTTCAAAGCAACCGTCTGCCAAGACGTTTAAGTTTCTGTGAAATAACTTTAACGTCCGTCTACAGATTGGAGAAGCGCCCTGGTAAGCAACAGTGACGAACATCGAAAACCGAGACCGATCAAGTGGTCGAGTTAGGTGCGAGATGTCATATGCCTGTTGGACGCATCGAAAAAAGGAACAATTGTCAACGAAGGAGAGGGACAAGATGCACAGGTAATGCAGCGAATGCAGCTTCCATTCACGATATCGTTCATGAGAAAATGAAGGTAATTTGCATACTGCATTTATAAGTGAGAGCGCCTATTGTATCGATTTGGAAAATGCATGAAAAATGTGAAATTAACAGATACGTACTCGAGGGAAAAGGCAGTGTTCAGAGTTTGCGAATCAGGCGATCAGACGACCAGGTGGAAAAGAAAAAGTGCAAATCGATTGTTGAGCGACCCGACACAAGGGATAAGACACGTATCGATGGATGACCCGCTTGATCCCCGATCTTCTGATCGCCTGATCGATTTGAATCTTATACATCTTGCACGGTCGTGTAATCGCCTAAAACGCATATGCGATCGCTAACTCTGAACACCAGCTCAGTCTACCTGAGACAAAGCAGGAAAAGATGAGCGAGGTAGACGCAAGCAAAAAGGTTTTTCCTGTTTAACACGAGCTTTTGAACCCATTTGCTTCGATCACGCGGGATCCTTAGACCCATTCCTGGCTCCGCGGTGGACAACAAATTCGGCCAAACACGTTCACGAGAGTTTTTGTTTGGGATCGAAGGCGATGAAATCAGGACGTCATCGTAAGAAGCAGCCACGAGGAATGAGGAAATATTGTTGGAGTCATAAGGTTCGTGTCATGGTCATTTCAGATACGAGACGACAGGAATTGAGAGAAGGAGGAATTAAATTACTAAGAGATGGAAGGAAAGAGTTGGCCAGGGCTAATGCCACTTCATGTGCAGGTGCAGAGCACCATCTGCTTTTTCACACTATGAATCTGCCGGGGTTGCATAAAGAGTGGGCAGGAAGCACAGTTTTCGCTTATAGTGGAACCAGGGCTTAGCATCAGCTCAAGATTACTTCTCTTCTCGCATGATATCGCAAGGGGGGTGCACAACACGAACCTTTCCTAGATTAGTCCCAGAGCTTTACGTTGAGCTAGGAAAAGGGAACCCATCCGACTTTCTTGTATAGGATGAACGAATGGTTGGCTATTCCACATGAACACTACATCCTCCGCTTCCTCTCTTCCGAACGAGGCGTTATCGCATGATGAGGGGGAGGGGGGGGGGGGCAAAAGCTAAAGCCCATTAAAGCTTAGACAAAAAGCTTAGACCGCTTGAGTGTGCAAATCTACCCCTCAAAGACCCCTCCAAGATGCTTAGATAAGCAAATTTGTATGAGGTGCCCCCCTCTCTCACTGCGATAGCGCCGAAACGGCAATGTAAAATACCAGACAATATGTATTCCCTTCCCATTTATCCAGAACCTCTTCCTCTCTCCCGAGCACTCCCCAAGACAGTCTTGACCCCGTGTCTGAGCCTGCGAAGTATATCATTCGGGATCTTCAATCTTTTATGTTGACTACATATGCGCAATAAAAATGTTCACAGCCCGTTGCACAATTTATGGGAGCAAAATAATGGGTGCGTGGTTCATACCAACCGCTAAAGAACTTTTCGACAATTCGATTCCTTTTCATTGGCCATTTCGTTTCGCCAGGAATTTCGTCGCATGTGCTCGGAGCCTTGCCTCATTACATTACAACATGAATATCAAAAAGAATAACGACTGCCATCTGGCAAGACGTAATTATGTGGCATAAACAATTTTTATTTTCGGAAGTATCCCAACAAACTCATACAAAATCCAATTTGCGTTCACAGATTGTGACTTTGAACGACTGGAACTGGATGAGTTAGGAAATCATGCGATTCCATTCGGCTAGCATTGCCAGAAAAAGTAAATTGGTGGGAAAAAGAAGAAATCGTCTATGAAAACTGAATTCTTGGACTCCTTGGTAGAGATCACTCATGGAAACAATTACCATGAATAGAACCTCGAGCGACAACCAAAAGCCTAACAGTGTCAGTTCAAAAGCGATTTGGGAAAGGGAATGAGAGCCGTGGACGACGCACCAATATTTGTTTATTTGGTTCCGGGACCCGTTCCGAATCACCTGAGTCACAAATATTTATTACTTAACTGATTAACTCAGACAACAGATCGATTAGTAACACACAGTTTAAAAACTGGAATAAATAGAAAGAGAATACACGGCTGCGATAGAGGCTTACAACATGCGATTCGCCTTGTCGACGACTTTCCTTCTTTTTTGGACTGCTCTGAGTAGAAGACTGGCCAAATTAGGTTGGCTATGGGTATTGGACTGCTACAGAAAAACCTGATTGGATCGTGAGCATCATGCGCTGCCTGCTGTGTGAATGCTCGGCCATTTGAATGCCGAATTTGAATTTGTCGACCGAAGTAACAAATGAACGCTTCCTAACCACAAGCTATGCCAGTCCCGCTAAGAATGAACGAGGCAGACGTGAGAAGCAGGGAGAATTTGACGAATAATTCTACTTTTAGTTAAGGGACATGGTTAGAAGTCTCAAAAATCAATAAAAATTCCACGAAATTTCGTATTAATAACATAAAAAACCGAGAAGTAATCCATAGAACCACAATAATCTGATAATACTTTCAGTATGCATTAAATTTCAAACAGAGAAATGGGGTACTTGACAAAAAACAGTTAGACGGGGGCTGACTCTTTCCTATTCCGAATTCCGTTCAACCATCATCTAAACCAATTTTACCCAAAATAAGTCGATTCCATGTGAGAGCACAACTCAGACGAGAGGGGGGGGGGGGTACAGAGCGGGAAAAAGAAGGAAATTGCTCACAACGCTGCAACATTATGCACTCGCAAAAGTATAAGCTGGAGGAGGTTCAAGTCCGCATGCGTACGGAGAGAAATCGAATGAGCACTGACAGCAGCCTGCGATCGAATGCACCCGCCGGGTGGGCCGCTGGGTGACTGGGTGGGCCGTGGGTGGGAACGGAGGAGAATTTTCTCGTGATCGCAAGATGCAATTAATAAAACTCTGCTCTAATAAGCAGACTTAGCATTAAATTGTACATTGTGCTGTTCTCCCGTACCAATAATGGAGGATGTTTACAAATTTTGTTATTTAAAGCGAAGTAGAGGGACCATATCGCACTGGCAGGGTTCGTCGGATCTCATACAACAAAGGTCAGTCATGCTTAGTAACCTTCAAAGATCAACATCGTGTGTCGGCTTCCCTTTTGATGTGGGAATCAGTCCACTTCTCTTCTCACTCCAATCGAACTACCCTTCAGTATTTCACCGCCGTACCGACTTTCATGAGAGAAAATCCCATTAAACAGCTGCAGAAGATCCCCAAGACTGATTTTATGCGGAGGCTCTGTGGCATGTATCAAAAATTTGATTATTCCTTATTGATCACACAGCGTGAAAGGAATCACCCCTTCAAATAGTTTTAGAGCAGCATTTCCAGATGTTTCAAATAAAATATCCCCTACTATACTAGTAAGGTTGGGGGAAGGGGGGGGGGGCACCTTGTTGAATAATGAATAATAACAAGTCTTTACAAGAATCATTAGCTCAACAGGATCTCACATGCGCATACAGACATCTACGTTGATCTGTCAATGACATTAACGTCGCGTGAAGGCATGTTTCTTTTGAGCATTGAAGAAAGTGTCCCCCCCCCCCCCCACCCACCATTGGTGAGGGACCATAATCTTTTCAACTCGTGGAAATGTTCATAATCTCGGACAGACCAATGTTGTGGCAAAAAAAGGAATGTTCGTCACCAAGTTCTTGTGTTACTCAAAAGTAAAAATCAGTGCCGATGAACTCAGAATCGGTGAAATGGGCTCATCTCGGAATATCGCAAGAGAAGGATTATTTGAGTCTTTCCGCGTTGATAGGCTGACCTTGCAGCCAATGAATCGTGCCAACGATTCCGAACAAAGAACTACCGCAAACACAGTAGAGTCGACGTTCTCGTTCAATTTCCACGAGAGACCCTTTATTCGAGCAAATTTATGGCATTCCAAAGTGCAGAGACGAGCTATCAATCAGCACTAATTGAATGAGTGCAGCCGGTAGGCAAACATCCCAGTGATTTAGTGCAGCATTTCTTTCTCCAGTTAATTACACATTGGTGCTGGTTGAAGTAGCAGGGACGTGATGTAAACAAAGACATTTTACAAGTGGCGGGCAATGAGCAGGAAAAGGCGAGGAAGATAAAATCAACCGCGAGAGAGGTCGTGAACAGGTTACGGCGGCCGCCGAATGAGCCGCTGCTGATGGGATCGCACATTCAGCACCTCACTTCTAGCATCGGGTCGCACAGTGTAACAAAAGCCCTTTCTCAACGCTTCCTCTCACTACGTCGTTGCAAGATTGAAAAATTGGAAGAAGAACTGAATAATTGAATATGAAACTGATTTTGAGTGGTGACATAAATGAATTAATTGCACATGGAAGCGGGTGGCTAACAAGCTTTGACAAAATAGAGAACATAACAGAGCAGAGTTGAAGCAGAGCATAACAGTCTACTTGGGCTGCGCCGTGCATGCTATCTCCTTCTGGGGGCGCAGATTCGCTCTATGATCAGACGACCACATAGCATATCTTCTATAAGCCATATCATTCACACATAAAGCAATTTTTTTCCAGCCGAAACAAAATATAACGGGACTGTAGAAGCAACGCAGTGCCAGATACACCACCCACCCGTTTTTCTTCAGATGTTCCCCGAACGAGGTTACTGGTCCTTTTGCTCGCTGCTTCAATAGGAACAGAGAGAGAGAGGACAGCACTTTTTTTGCAAATCATTTAAACAACGTTATGGCACCTTTGAACACCGTGTAAGGACATACGCAATGGGAAAAATGGATCGTAAGCTGACATTCTCCCTGAGAACAGGCAATACTTGCCGTAAAATAAGATCCTTCTCTTAAAGTTTTCATATTGAGCCCAAATACGCCCAATTTTATCAATCAATACCGCGAAAGAAGGAAATCTGAACTGAACAAAAATAGATTGAGGAGGGACAAAGAGTCTTCATTCCCATGGACCGATCACGGGTGGCACAGCAGCGAAACACGCCATGCCGTTTGATGACGAGTCTGGTTCCACCCGCATCATACAACCTCCAAGTTCTGCGTGGCCACTCGACTGGTGCCAGATTCATTTTGGAGCATATGTAATAGTGCGAGGGTAGGGTAATTTCACAGAAGCTGTGTAAAACGAACGCTGATCAAAGCAACCGAAATTCCCGGAAAAAGCTGGGATGTTGGCTTATCTCAAAAATACCGGACTTAGGAATTTTTTATTGCAAGCTGGATCGCTGCTAGTCGATGTAAAAGGAAACGAAATGAATGAAGGTACTGCTCAGGCTTCTAAGAAGGATCTGGCTAATATTCTCCTCAAAAATAGCAAAATTTTATGTCTAGGTAGAATTGGAAGGTCACAGCTGCATAGCACAGATAAAGGAAAGCTTCTAATATACTGAGGTATTGTCTCTATTTACACCAGGGAAACGTACAAGGAAGCAGACTCACCTTCCTGAGAGTGTAGAGCATGACAAATCGAGCGCAGGTCTTCTGAACCCTGAAGCCTTACTTATATGCCGTGCCGTCAGGTTGGACCACCCGCTGTGAAGCAACAATAGATTAACGACGTCAAGATAGTATCACTACTAGTGCAAGTGCGTCACCGGTTACGGTAGTGTGGATGAGTCATTGCACTTAACAGACACGCTTGGCGATATGTTAATAGCAACCATACGGACATCGTAGGGGTGAATACGAAGACCTTATTCTATGATAGGACATTCAGCAAAAAGTGCACACCCTGTACATGAACCATGTGTAAAACAAACCACAATGATGCAGGAGGAATTTCAAAATGCGTGACCAAGAAAGCGATAGAGCAGGGCCTAGCACAGCACCACCGGAGCCATGACTCGTTTTTTTTTTGAGCTCCCGAGTCCAGAAAAGACTTAGAACCGTTTATCTGATTCATGTCCGAAGAATAAAGCTAAGTGTTTTGAACTACTACTGAACGAAGGAAAAGAATTTTTCTCGCCAAATGGTCCCAGGTAGGGTTCAGTGATAAATCAAATCCTGGATCAAGGTCCACCGAGGCCGACGACTTTGCATCCCTCATAATGGGTATTATAGTGCCAGACTTGTTCGAAAACACTCAAGTCCTCAGAATGCGTTTGAATGCTACACGATTCTCAATGGAAAAAGAATGCGTGGCACATACATAAAAGTGGTTCGTCAACAGCGAATGCTTTATGCTTCGACTCTAATGTAGTATGGGTCATACCAGCATGACTCTCTGCAACTATGTGGGATAAGCGCATGACAGCAAACAAGTATTAAAATCGAAAATAGCGAATATACCATAATTACGATTACACAAAGCTAAAATTTATGCGAAATGCTGCCGAGAGCGATAGCATCGTGCATGGAGCTTCTGGCCACTGTGCTTTCTACAATATGAGCTGGTACACTCCGGCAGACCCATGCAAGCCTACCACCTTCCCCTCCTAAATAATCAAATTCATAAACCCGGCAAGACGCATAAAAATTGAAAATATGTAATTTGGGTACCAGCTGGCCATAAAAGCTACAGCTGTCAACACATCTTCTTTGGAAAAGTAAGGAGACGAACATACTTGAAAATACGTGAAAGCTGGTCGGAAGAAAAACAAAAGAAACTCCAAGGAAACCGAAACAAAATAAAATAAATGGTCAACCTACGCTAATTTCATCTCGGGTTCGAAGAAGCCTCGCTTTTTTTCGCCCCATTTAACGAATGTTGAAACGGATGATGAGGCGGGGGGGGGGGGGGGGAGAAATCGATGTTATGTGGGTCCCACCTTCTCAACAAAGGACGCGCCAGTCACAATGAGGAAAACAACCCCGCGTCGTGGTTGTGTGGTCATGCGTAAATGACAATCACTTGTTCTGTCATCATCAATTTAGAGAAACCGGAAAATGATAGGGTCATTTTCGGACGGGTAGCCCGTAGAGGGGAAAAAAACGGAAAATTGTTGCCAAAATAACCTCAATCTCGTAATAACTAGAGTGCAACTAAAAACATGTATGAGGTCATTTTGATGTGCGCCCTTTTCAAAAGTACTCTCTTTCAACTTCTCTACCTATCTGTTTGCTTGTACTCGCAATCGGTTAAATTGAAAACTGATAATGGGTATAATAGGTCTTGAAGCAAGGATCAAAATAAATGAGCAAAAGGCGTGATAAATACGGTGCTGTATGAAAATCTACCGATGTAGCACACCTACATATGTGCGCTGGCAAAAATGCTCTCTCATCAGTGAGGGTTCGAGTAGCACGCCACTAAAATTAACGAGCAGTGCTAGAAAGGGCAGAGAGATTTTTTCTGTTCTGAAAGCGAAATTATTCTCCAACGAGTGGTTGCGAATTTGCTTGAACACCAATTAGCACACACTTTTACTTTTCAGTACATTCCTTCTCCCAGACTTATTTGTTTGATCTGGAAATTGCGAACTGAAACTGGTTGCGGAGTAGTTGAGAAAAAGATCCGAAAGGTGTCATCAAAGGCAAAGGGAGAGGTAAGGAGAAAGTGGGAACTGGGAATATATGATCTATGAAAAACCCTCTAGAGAGAAGATATGATGTGTAACGAAACTCGTGGAGTGCGGCCTCGAGTTCTCACGGACCAGCGGCAGGGCCCGTCGCTCTGCATTTCATCAGCCGGGTGAGTTGCCGCAAGGGCGGGACAACGTTCGCGACCGGCTAGCGTAGCCTCTCCGCCCGTCTACCCTCGGCCAGTGACGCAGAGGGGCGCGAGAGAAAAGGGGGATTCGGGTTCCTATTTCTCGGTTTTTTCGCGGTTTTATTTCGTTATTACTCTGCTGTGGAACCCTACTTTCATACCCCACAATCTGTCAGATTCACCCTTCCGGTGTCTTCAAGAGAGAGCCATAAAAAATACCGTCTGAGGGATATGCGGAATAATCAAACAGGGGAAAAAATGGACAAAGAGAGTAAAAAGAAATAGCTCACAAATTGAATGCGAACGATAAAACGTCGACGTATAGTAGCAGGAGTTTCACTCAGATGTCTTCGAAAAACCAAAGAAGATATACGGGCAAAACGTAAAGGTGGACTGTGCTGGAGGTTAAAAATTCAAAAAATAACATATAAATAATTTTGAATACCGGAATTGGGGACAAAATTTCGATACATTCGGATACCAGCTAGTTCACATACCAGGAAAAGACATCGATTACTATCAAACTACCGGCGAAGCAACCCTGATTTTGGTACAAAGTGACTTTACCCACCCTACGTTCCATAACAATGAAAGGAGACGCAGAACTTATGAATGTCACCGTCATTATCCTGATAACACACTATAAGGTAGATGTCAGACCTCGCGTTTAAGCAATTCCTACTATCTCAACCGTAAGGCCGCTTCCATACTTTGCGCACCGACGCCGTCACGCGCGTGCCGGCGTCACGCGCGTGACGCCGGCACGCGCGTGACGGCGTCCATAGATAATGCGGTCCCAATCACACTACAGTATGGTGTTGTGGCCGATTCGAATCTTGGCGCTGTGCCAATAAGGTGATCGTGGCCGCTTTGTGTATTGATCGTGGCCGCTTCGTGTATTGGCACAGCGCCAAGATTCGAATCGGCCACAACACCATACTGTAGTGTGATTGGGACCGCATTATCTATGGACGCCGTCACGCGCGTGACGCAGGCACGCGCGTGACGGCGTCGGTGCGCAAAGTATGGAAGCGGCCTAACCACTGATCTACGCAATCGTCAAAGTAATACATCTAGTGAAAGGAATGGAAATCTGATGAAACTACGAAAAAATCGCGCTGTTTACTGATTTTCACGAAAACACGTGCGTCAGCTGAATCAAATGATGAGCACTTTTATTAGCTATAATCTATGTAAATATTGAGTGATTCAATTCGACGAAAAACAACGTGAGCCACAAAAGCAGAGCAACAAACCATCCAGCCAAGCGAAACGTAGAAAAAGGAAGAAAAGAGTGGGATACTCACGCGTTCGAAGAATTTTATGAGCATCGTAGCCGCCTAGCGAGGTGAGCTGAGGACCTTCCTGCTTGAAGCAAGTTCACTGTTGACATAGACATGCAAACAATATCTGCAAATATCGTCTGGGTGACATGGAACTGATGTCTCCGGGGATAATTTGTGTTCAAAGAATGCTTCAACTGCGCTTCTTCACTCAAGAACATCCGTTAACTAAGCACATGTCCACTTTTGATATTTATGTCGCGGACACAACGATTACTGGAGGACTACCCTCAACGAGTTTATAGAAATTTATTTGTCATCTATATTTACAAGCATGCAAGAATGAAATCGAGAAGAAATTTGATTAAGAAATAAATATGAAAACAACAAATACCACGAAAATTGTGATGAAAGCAAAACGTAGAATAGCACAAACCATAAGCGTTGAACACTTACAAGCGGACTAAGAGTGATGGGAGAGCATATTGTTAAGTGAAACGGCAGACATTTTGAAGCTCTAAACGGTTTGTTTTTCTGCTTTGACCATCAGAAATCTTGGAAATCTTCAGTTGACACCGGTGAAGTGCAACCGAATAAAACTGATTTGTGAAATATTACAGCTGCTCAATTCTCAAAACGCACACAAATTCGTTTCGCTCCCCTCCAAACAAAGCAAAATATGGCCACTAGCGAGCCAATACACCCTTTTAACAACCTCCTATTATTAAATCTTACGGCAATCCGCTGTGTGATGAATAAGCGTATAATAAAAGTCCCAGTCACTCGGTTTGAAATTAGTTATAAAGCAGAAGAAGTATCTGCAGTACCCTTCAACCTGATTGAGAAAAGATCGGCTAAGGAGGGGACACTAAGAGTCTCACCAATGTTTCAAAATGTCTGAGAAACACCATCCCCGTTTGAGAACAGAAGACTTGCAGAAGAGCAACGATACGACTCAGTTCAGCATTGTATGATCCTCAAAAATATTTTTCCTTTGTTCTTCCACCTTCTTCATCCATCGATTCTGCTCGGCTTCCACACGTCCAAGAACGTCTGGAAGAACAATGTGAAAATTTAAAGCTCAAATTACTCCAAGAATCCCCATAAAAGATACAGCGAGCATTTTTCTAAAACTGAAATACCACAACAACACTCACTAGGTTTACTGCTGGCTCTCGCGCGCACGGTTGTGGCTGAAGAGGTTTCGGACGAGGAAGCATCAGCCGCTCTCGCAAAAATGTTGTCTTCCATCTGAAAAGACCGAGACGATACTGGCAAACTAAGCTTACGAACCATAAATGCGTTGAAAACTAAATTTAGGATTACTCACTTCATCATTCTGCTGTCGATATGGAGACTGACTGAACCTTTGCTTACGGAGCATAGGATCCAAACACATTAGGAAAGCCATGTACGTAACAAGCACCATTATGACACAAATTACAAATATGACAACGACCTGCAACAGAAGTGAAAGGCTCAAAACATGATTATAGGTCTTTGAAAGCCTAGAAACCGCTCATACCAAAAACCGCCAATAGCTCTTAAGGCTAAATTCATTCGCAACATAAATTCATTCGCAACACATACAAAGATAACATTCCGGAGATATCCTGATTCACATCCAAACACTCAGGAAAAAATCGATAGGCCTTCAGCTTCGTTCATTGTCCTATTCCCGTCGACTGGGTAACAAGCAAAACTACACAATATATGTAGTATGATAATAACGTAATAAGAAAAAATTTGGGTGCAAAAACAAAGTGTTCCGAAGATGAATGGTAAACTCACTTTCAGCATGACAGTATTTCTGCTCTCGAATCGACAGTCGCAATTAGCCAAAAAGGCATCCATGTGCAGATCGTCGACGACCCTCATGACTTCACCTTTCACCACAGATTGCGGGTTGCTGAGACACACAATAAAGCATGGGAGAAAAAAAAAACCAGAGAGTCGTGTTTCCGTTCGAAGCTAACTAACCATTTGCTAGGATTGATGTTGGTCATGGTGTAGTATCGTCGATGATTATCATTCTGTTCAGTGTGATTGTCTCCGACAAAATACATGGTACTTGGACAGACACATCGACATCGTGTGTCTTCAAAATTCGCCTGAACGGATCTTCATGAAACCAAAGCGCCTCATAGGGGATGATAATGGCAAAATGAGTTGCTGGTACTATAAAACATCTAGCAAGGAGTAAGGCCCTCAGCTTGCCGTAATTCTAGAGGCTACTGTCTGGTTCTGCCAAAGTAGAGCTTCAGAAAATTTTTAACAAATAGATGGTTCAGGTAGCTCGAAAAAGGTTATAGCTTTCAATGCGTAAATTAGTGAATTAGGAGTACACGGTCTACCACGATCTCTCGTGATACTGAAGTAACTGGTATCTGCTTATCAAAGACACTTTTTGCTTGTCACCAAGACCTTCTCTGATAAGACTTTCTTTTTTCCCACGCTTTTCCCATCTATTATAATTCTATTATAATATGTGCATATTCTCGCCAAAACAATCGCAATTCGATTTTGCGAAACGAACACAAAGTGACGCTGAGGAATTGTCACTTCGTAACATGTGAAATTTCACCACCGCCGCTTAAACAAGTACTCAGAAAGAATTCTCACTAAAAACTGTCAACTATCAAAAATGTAAAATTGTCCAAAAGAACTGCATCCGATGGCTCAATATGCGAAATTTACATGATTTTCGAGCACTGAACTGCTTTGAACCTAATCCTTTCCAACTCTCCTTACAAATGATTTGATGTAGAAGCGCAAGAGTACATTGCATAAGAGGTAAGCACGTATGATTTGACATGAATCCCCTGATGTACCAGGTGAATAAGTGAAAAATAAGCGAATAACTTCTGCTGATCGCTCATACTTGGAGTTCATTGTTAGCGGATTATCCCCAGCAAGCACACGCTTCCATTTTGACGGTCTTGGGATTTTGGGCGCACTGCTGACCCGCGTCTCCTTGGAGATGCTTCAGGGAGCCCCGCCATCGCTATGAAGTTGAAAAATGTGCATTTTTGGGAGGGCATGGACAGCGAACGCATTAGCAGCCACAGATACTATGCCGAACTTCGCCTCCACTAACACACCAAAATGAACAGTTCCCATCATTTGCCAACTTGTTGGATTCAAATTCTCTGCTGGGATATCACCAGAGATCATGAATCCCCTATTGACCTTATATTTTGGGATTTGACATAGCTAGCGAAAGTACATTGCAGGAGAGGAGGCTTGAAAGAATTATCGTCTTCTGGTGTTACTACAATTACTACAATTTTCGCCTTCTGGTATTACTACGGGACAATTTGTTCGCCTGCGATCAGACCAGGAAATACAAAATCCCAAACAAAATTGTATCGTATTTCGCGGTCGCACAGAATTCCACTTCCCCCAAAAGGCGCGTCACCGGGTTTAGCTATAACACTGAAAGCCATCCAGCATGCGGATGGTGTGTGGTTAATTTTTTTGCTGATCGTACCCGAATGTAAAGGGAGTGGAAGGAATTTCCTACGTGATTTATATGCCATAGCGAATAGTGGTCTGCAAAAACAAGCCCCGAATAAGAGGTGTTTCATAAATAAATAATAAACCTAGTAAACATTCGAGAAAACTATCGCAATGAGATCGCTTGGCACACATGAAATAATATGATGGGAACTATTCGGCTATTACAACCCCAGATACCCCGAGTTGGTCAAAAAAATAATTTTCGCCGAAACTTTGCCTAGGGGGGTTATTTGGGGTGCTGATCACGAATATGACATCCGTTTTTGGCGTTCGCGCCAAATTGGTGCAATTGCACCAATTTGGCGCGAACGCCAAAAACGGATGTCGTATTCGTGATCAGCACCCCAAATAACCCCCCTAGGCAAAGTTTCGGCGAAAATTGTTTTTTCGACCAACTCGGGATATCTGGGGTTGTAATAGCCGAATAGTTCCAATATGACGTAACACTTCAAATCGTCAATATGTATATGGTACGGACCATGAAGAAATCAAGAAAGTTTGGAAGAATATATAGAAGCGAGCAAAAAGACGTACCTCAGCAGTAGTCTCACGCACGAATGTAAACGCTAAAGCAATGGCCAAAGTGCATAAACGCATGCTTGATACAGCCAAGTCGCGATTCTGAAAAACCTCTTTCGAAGATGCTTCGATCTCACACAATAAAGACTCCACACGAACAAAGTTTAGTGAGAAAAGGACAAAAATATTCGATGGATGTTGAACCGCAATAGCAATTCGGAGATAGCCCTGCCAATTATTTTCTGGCGGACGCGTGGACGCGTTGCGGTTTTGTCGCTGGAGCGTGTAATAATCTCGCATAGACACTTTACGACCCATACAAATTCCCGCCGTCGGGTTACTGTAACCCATCGTGCATTTGGCTGCTCGTGAAATTCCCGGTGATCCCTATCGGGGGGATCAGCACCGCACCGGATAGACAGAGTCAGCCATCTACATCAGTTTCTATATCGCTTATTGTGATTGTAAAACAGGAATAACAACCACAAGGAAGCCAAGCTCATCCATTAATGTATCGAATACGAAGCAATACGAACAGGGTTCCACCATCACCGACCTACTGACTGGTACCATAACCACTTCCGAATAAAAACATCAAACTTCAGCCTTTAGATCACCAGATATGGCGAAAGCACATCCAATGCCCCAACGAAGGCAAGGCGTGGGGTGATCAACCCTGCACCACTACGCGTCATCCTTTTACCACAATGAAGCTTTTCAACAAGGTAAAGAGGTTGGATAGTTACCATGATAGACGAGCCTCTACAGTTGTAAGGGCTGAGATGAAGAAAATCGACGAAGCAAAGGGCTGAGATGAAGAAAATCGACGAAGCACAGAAGCGAACAGGAAGCGAATATAGTTTACTTATTTGTGTGCGCCAGAAGACGCACCAGATAACAGGAAAAAATGACTAAAAGCAAACACCAAGGTTTATCAAGAAATAAAAAAGGTAACATAGCTTTTAGTCGTTTAAGCAACGGATCAAAGTAGAATTCAATCACCAAGAACCATGAGCGCTATTTTGATGGGAAACGGGTCCTCCTTCCGAACAGACGCAACCACGAGCCGGGTGAAGTCTTATACCTGCACCGGTCGGTAATGGTGCCCTTACGCCACCTTAGGGGATCACAGGAGCTGTGTGAACTTCGAAAGACAAGTATACCGACAGTGCTCGGGGAACAGAGAGAGCAGGTAAAAACCGGAACCCAGACTCGCGGGCGACAGGAGCGAAGGGTATGTTCGGAATGGGGATGAAGAGAACCCTTCAGTCCGGTAGGTATATGTCTACCAAGAACACGCTACTTATATTGCAGAATAGTCCTAGTAACTTGTGCCTAACGACAAGGGAGTAACAAGAAAGAAGGGAATAATAATCTGTCAAAAAACTGTATTCCCATTTTCGCAAAAATTGTAATATCGGAAGTTTTTTAATTGTGGGTATCTGGTGTGACTGTTTCGACTGAAGCTTCAAAAGGCATGAATGTGATACCCACGCTGGGATTCAAAATGAAAGATGGCAGTAAATTTAATGATCATATCGTGAGATATCGGGAACTTCTACTATACCGAGCGGTTAGATCATATTCAGAAATTGGAATAATAGCAGCATGTTCGTATTCTCACCGAGCAACGTCTGCACTGCTGTCGACGGAAAACAGGAGATCCAATTTTTGCATTAAATTTGATGCTTCCCAATCTGACCACATGAACGTCTCCGAGAGCCCTTGTGGCCCACCGCCCCGGACGCCCCTTCTCGTGGCAACTTACACGGGGGCTGTGTCTCAGCTAGATTTTCCTTTTTTTCGCGTTTCCTTTTTTCGCGTGTAACTATGTATGTGGTCCGCAGTATGGGGACACAACATAGATGAATGGGTAACAGAAGAACTCAAATTTCCGTGGACAATTCTTATAACTGGCGTTTCCCATAACACACAGTGTTGGGTAGCTCTAGTCGACAAATTTGTGCGAAAGAATTGATTTCACTCTCAATAAGTTTCCACTTACATCGCAGATAAGCATGCAACCTTCATAGACGATGCATGCCGTTCTTCGTTAGCATGACCACGCGGCATAGCCATAGTTCCGCATGAACTGCTATTCTGCTACCACCTGATGGGCAGGCAGCGTTGTGTTTATGAGCGATATGTGGATGGCACGTTCGCACTACTATTATGATGACCCGCTGTTTCTAATTTGGAGATGAAATCACTTCCATTCTGTCTCTAAGGGAAGCTCATTCGGAAGATTCGGAGCTTTCAAAGATCGAATCACAAATTTTTGCGAATGAAACAAGAGATATACCCCAGCAATACCATTTAGAAAGGACAGTGTACATGCTCACGGGGACAATAATCGGTTTCGTTTTTGGCGCGAAAGTAACACCGCACGCGGCACCGCAAATCGATAACGCGAGAGTTAGCCTACTGTGAGTGGTCTACCATGAAACGTGGATCACTTCTCACATCCTCCAGTTCATAAGTACTCTAGAGTGGAGTCTTAGTGCGCCGATAATAACGCCCAGTCGGCGGCAAATTTACGACTCCTTGCTTTTTTGCCCATGCTTTATTGTGGATCTCAGTAACCCGCAATCTGTGGTGAAAGGTGAAGTCATGAAGGTCGTCGGATATAGACTATTGCACGCACCGGAGGCCGGCCGTGGTTGCGTACCGGCTTGAAGACAGCTGGCTTGGGTCAAATAAAGTCGGGGGGGGGGGGGGGGGGGGGAGACGCAATTTTGCGTCGACGTTTCACCTACGTCAAAGCTTCTTTCCCTCCCTAGGCTTAGGTTCAAGAAGATGAAACCTATGCTCTGACAGATGCTTTTTCATGTAGGGGAAGGGGATATCAATTTTAGCCTAAGCCCAGGGAGGGAAAGGAGCTTTGACGTCGACGCAAAATTGCGTCTCCCCCCCGACTTTATTTGACCCGCTGGCTTTTTTCGGCAACACGCTTCCCGCCGGGGTGTATATCGCTAGGACAGAACCGTCGCGTGCCGAACACGACCACGCGACGTTTCTGTCCTAGCGATATACACCCCTTCCCGCCGTGAGGTTAGACACCAGACAGGCCGGAGTACGCGACGCCAAAGCTCCTTCTCTGAAGGCTCAGGCAAATCCGAGAGACCCAGACAGCGAAGGACGACATGGACGCAGGGTTCCGCAATCACGGCCGGCCTCCGGTGCGTGCAATAGTCTACATCAGGTCGTCGACTATCTGCACATGGATGGCTTTTCGGCTAATTGCGACTGTGGATTCGAGAGCAGAAATACAGTCATGTTGAAAGTGAGTTTACCAATCATCTTCGGAACACTTTGTTTTGCACCCAACTTTTTTCTTATGACGTTATTATGGGTGCTATGGGAGTTAGGGGGGGCCAGCGCACTGTGCTCTGCGTCTCTAACGCCGTGGCTGAGCGCAGAGAAGCCATAGCGCTAGCCAAATTAGGTTCGAATTCTGCATAGAAACAATTCTGATGAAGCAAATTCGTGTTTCTTTTTTTCGTCCTATGTCAGCCTAAGCCTTGGGGAAGGAGATTCCCTTTCCCTAGGCTTAGGCAAATACGTGTAAGTGGTTGTTCAGTCTAGTTGTAGTGAATTTTTCGTAATATAGCAGTGGAAGATTAATTCAATCGTTTTCTCAGTAAGTTAGCTGTATCTAGGCATAAAATAACCTTGAGAGTGCCTATAAGCAAAAATTGGGCGCGACTCTTGCACCTATTAGGTGCTATAGGAGTTAGGGGGGGGCCACTCGACAAAAGCAAAAGTCGCACCCAATTTCCGCTTTTAGGCACTCTCAAGGTTATTTTATGCCTAGATACAGCTAACTAACTGAGAAAACGACTGAATTATCCTGCCATTAGTATATTACGAAAAGTTCGCTACACTAGACTAAACAACTACCTACGCGTATTCGCCTAAGCCTAGAGAAAGGGAATCTCCTTCTCCAAGGCTTAGGCTAACATAGGATGAAAGAAAAAACGAATTTGCTTCATCAGAATCGTTTCGATGCAGAATTCGAACCCGATTCAGCTAGCGCTAGGCTTCTCTGCGCGACACCATAGCGTTAGAGACGCAGAGCACAGTGCACTAGCCCCCCCCCCCTAACTCCCATAGCACCCGTTATTATCATTCTATATTGTTTAATTTTTCTTGCTATCCAGTCGACAGGAAAAGGACAATGAACAAAACTGAGGGCCTTTGATTTGGGGTTTGGCTGTGATCATTATGAAGTTCTAGCTTTCGGCCTGGCACAAGTGGTGGGAGGTGCTTATGGCCAGACTAACAGTATAACGACAACCCCTTAAAGCACCGATAGTGGCAAATTCGACGGGTCGTGGAATGCGAAAGCAGGAGTGCTTAGCAGTGTCAGTAGAGAGAAACGTTAAAACGCGGAAAACCCGAGAAATAGGAACCCGGAAGTCCCACATAGGAACCCGGAAGTCCCACACTCTTCCTTCTGTATGTATCACGAGCCGGGGGTGGATTGCAGACGGGCGAGGGGCTAAATCAGCCGGCAACAAACGATGTCGCCCGGCTGATGAACTGCACAAGGGCAGGCCATGTTGCGGGATAGTGATAAGACCCCAAGCGGTGCTTTCCGATGCAACTTTCACAAGAGATTGCCAGATAGGAACCCGGAAACGCCACACTTTTCCGCCTTTTCTGTCACTAGCGGGCATTGCAGATGGGCGACGAGCTAAATCAACTGGCCGCGAACGCGTTCCCCCTCGCCGGCAACTCGGCCGGCTGATGAACTGCAGAAAGGTAGGCCGTGCTGCGGGATAGTGATAAGCCCTCTAGGTGACGCTTTCTCGATGCGACTTTCTCCTCACATCCCCTCTCCCGAAGTGGAAGGTTTCTTACCCAGAGCGCATGTATTCACAGTGCTCGTTTCCCCTTACCTCTCCCTGTACCTTTGGGCTCCTTTGAGAATACGACGGGTATTGCGCAATAAGAAGTACTCGTCAGAGGGTTAAAGCATGGTAAGGGGTAAGACACTCGTTAGATCGTACGTATCGATCGGTCAAGTCAAGAAAAAGCACACCGGAATGTTCTTTATGAGTTTTTGAGAATGAATTTAGCCTCGAGAGCTATTCGTGGGTTTTATTATGAGTGGGTGCCCGAGGGAGCCTGTGGCAGTTCATATCAGTGAACCATTCTCTCGTCCTTTCTTCAAAGACCTCCAATCATGATGATTTTGAGCGTTTTCATATCTGTTGCAGGTCGTCGTCATATTTGTAATTTGTGTAATAATGGTTCTTGTTACGTACATGGCTTTCCTGATGTGTTTGGATCCTGTGCTCCGTAAGCAAAGGTTCAGTCAGTCTCCATATCGACAACAATGATGAAGTGAGAAATTATAAATCCAATTGTCGAACGCATTCATGGTTCGTAAGCTAAGGTTGTCAGTAACGTCTCGGTTTTTTCAGATGGAAGGCAACATTTTTGCGAGAGCAGCTGATGCTTCCGCGTCCGAGAGCTCTTCAGCCACTACAGTGCGCGCGAGAGCCAGTAGTAAACCTAGTAAGTGGTGTTGTGTTGTTTCACTTTTAGGAAGATGTTCGCTGGATCATTGGTGGGGGTGTTTAAAGCTAATTTGAGCGTCTCATGTATGAAATAATTCTTAAAAATAGCCAAAATTGGGCAAGTAGATCTGTCCACGTTTCCACCCATGGCCTTATAGAATGGGAAGTAGAATTCTCGGAGTAATTTGAGCTTTGAATTCTACATTGTTCTTCCAGACGTTCTTGGACGTGTGGAAGCCGAGCAGAATCGATGGTGGAAGAACAAAGGAAAAATATTTTTGAGGATCATACAATGCTTAAACACACCAGAAGGAGGTAATTTTGGCCTACGGTAGAACAGACGTAGTGTGGACGAGTTGAAGTGGCCGCCATTGCACAAACTCCCCAATTTGACGTCGTGGCATGGTGCCAAGAGGGGATCTACCTATTATTGTTTTTTCCTTTTACTTTTTCCCTTATTCTTTCTTACACTGTTTCTAGATGTACTTACATGAATGCTAATGTAGTTGGGAATGGCCACTCCACTGCGCTGGGAGTCAGGTGCTACAACTAATGTTGGACCGCGGCCCGTCTCCTACAGCGGGCAACTTGGAAAGTCAGTGCGATGGTGCGAATGAGGCGCGAATACACACCGCAGCGATGCACTTTTAAATTCGGGTTTTTTCACCGATTATCGCTTCTAACCTTCTGCATTCGTTACAAAATGCTCATTTCTTTGTATTTTTCTCTTGTTTCGGACCCCTTCCGGTTCCTTTAACTGAATATTGTCGTTGCTCTTCTGCTGGTCTTCTGTTCTTAAACGGGAATGTGTTTCTCAGGCATTTTGAAACATTGGTGAGACTCTTAGTGTGGTGACCCCTTCGGTGTCGAACCTTTCTCAGTCCTGCAGATACATCTTCCGCTTTAAAATTAATTTCAATCGATTTGGGTGACTGGGACTTTCACTATGCCGCTCATTTATCTCACTGCGGATCGTCGTGTGATTCAACTAGAGGAGGCTTTTCACAAGTGTTTTAGACTCTCTTGTGGCCATATTTTGCTTTGTTTGGAAGGAACGAAACAAATGTATGTGTTTTGAGACTTTAGAAGCTGGAATTCTTTCACAAATCAGTTTTATTCGGTTGCACTTCACGGTGGCCACCTGAAGACTTGTAAGATTCCCGATGGTCAAAGCAGCAAAACAAACCGTTTAGAGCTTCAAAATGTCTGCAGTTTTACTTAACAGTAAGCTCTCTCCCATCAATCCTTCCGCTTGTAAGTGTTCGACGCTTATGGTTTCTGCTATTCTCCATTTTCATTTCATCACAAGCTTCGTGGTATTTGTGATTTCCGCCTTGAGTTCTTCATTTGAATTTCTTCTTGATTACATTCTTTCTATAATTCTGTTGCGGGTAGTTCACCAGTGATCGTTACGTGTCCGCTACAGAGACATCAAAAGTGGAAATGTGCTTAGTTAATGGATGCTCTTGAGTGGAGAAGCTCACATGCACTAGATGAAGCATTTTTGAACTCAAATTATCCCCGGAGACATCAGTTTCATGTCACCCAGACGATGTTTGCAGATATTGTTTGCATGTTTGTGTCAACTGTGAACATGCTTCAAGCAGGAAGGTCCTCAGCTCACTTCCCTGGGCGGCTACGATGCTCGTAAATTTCTTCAAATGCGTGAGTAACCCACTCTTCACCCTTTCTTTTTCTCCATTTTGCTTGGCTGGGTGGTTTGTTGCTCTGCTTTAGTGGCTCACGTTGTATTTCCTCGAATTGAATCACGCAATATTCGCACAGATTATTGCTAATAAAAGTGCTCATCATTTGATTCAACTGACGCACGTGTTTTCGTGAAAATCAGTAAACAACTCGGTTTTCTCGTAGTTTCATCAGATTTCAATTCCTCTCGCTAGATATATTACGTTGACGGTTGCCGTTGCCTAATAATTATAATTAATTAATTATAATTATTATAGCATGACATTTATAAGCTCTGCGTGCCATTATTGATATGAAACCGTAGGGTGGGTAAGGTCACATTGTACCAAAACTCACGGTTGGCTAGCCGGTAGTTCGAGAGTAGTTGGAGCCTTTTCCTATTCTGTCATCTAGTTGGTATCAGAATCATCGAATTTCGTCCCCATTTTCGGTTTCGGTCTTTAAAGACACCGTAAGGGAGTAATTTTGGCTTACGGTAGAACAGACGTAGTGTGGACGAGTTCAAGTGGCCGCCATTGCACAAACTCGCCAATTTGACGCCTTGGCATGGTGCCAAGAGAAGATGTTTCCATTATAAAGTTGTTCATTCCTTTTACCTTCTCCTTTGTTCTTTCTTATATTGTTTCTAGATGTACTTACATGAATGTTAATGTAGTTGGCAATGGCCGCTCCACTGCGCTGGGAGTCAGGTGCTACACTAAAGTTGGCCCGCGCCCGTCTCCTACAGCGGACAACTCGGAACGCCAGTGCGATGATGCGAATGAGGCGCGAATACACATCGCAGCGATGCACTTTTGAGTTCGGGTTTTTTCACCGATTATCGCTTCTAACCTTCTGCGTTCGTTACGAAATGCTCATTTCTTTGTATGTTTCTCTTGTTTCGGACCCCCTTCCGGTTCCTTTAAGTCATTTTTTCCTGTTTTCTGGTGCGTCTTCTGACCTGCACAAATAAATAAATTAGTAAATTATATCCGCTTCCTGTTCTTTCTGTGCTTCGTCAATTTTCTTCATCTCAACCCTCATAACTGTGGAGGCTCGTCTCTCGTGGTAATTATCCAACCTCTTTACCTTGTTGTAAAACTTCGCTGTGGTTATAGGATGACGCGGATTGGTGCAGGGTTGATCACCCCACGCCTTGCCTTCGTTGGGGCACTTGGATGTGCTTTCGCCATATCTGGTGACCTACAGGCTGAAGTTTGATGTTTTTATTCGGGATTGGTTATGATACCAGTCAGTAGGCTCGGTGAGGGTGAACCTATTGCTTCGTATTCGATTCATTAATGGATGAGCTTGGTTTTCTTGTGATTGTTCTTCCTGTTTTACAATCACAATAACCGACATAGTAACTGGTGTAGACGGCTGACTCTGCCGATCCGGCGCGGTTGATCCCCTGATAGGATCACCGAAAATTGGGTAGAGTGCTGAAATTTGTTTTAGGCTACTGTAGCGCCCCACATCCGCAATCGCGGCTGGCCGGTTGGCACGGTGGCGGGATATAATTTATACCCGAAATGCGTTTTCGTTCGAAATGGGATCTATCGATTGAGACGAGTCGCTAAACCCTCGAAATCCTATCGAGGTGAATTGAAGTACAGGGAAGACCTAACTTTTCACCGTCGTGTCGTTAAAGCTCCATCCCTCAGGAAAATTTATATACCCTGTTCTTTCATGGAAAGGCATCAGCCAAACATCTGTCTCATCTGTTTTAGTCTATGCCTGGGGGATGAGTGAGCTGCGACGTCGGTGGAAATTCTGCGTCTCTCCCATGCTTTAAATGACCTTCCTCTCGCTTTGTTAATTTTGAATGATGTCGCTTACCTTTTTATTATCTACTTGAATTTACTGTGTCCTCTCCTTGATACTTATTCTCTTATCCCCTCCCCTCCCCATGATCCTATCTTGCAACTTGAGCCTCAATCTGATCGCTACGATTTATTCACAAAAATGCTATGAGTGAAGACGTGTGTAAGAATGCAGGTGTTATTGTGCAATAGTTGGGGTAGGGCACTCCACCATGCTCGGCATCCGGCGCCCCTTTTGCCAGGCTTTTGCCTAATCCTTGGTTGAGGAACTAACCTCTAGCCCCTTAGTATAATTGTGCGATGGTATCAAGTGAGAAACAACAGCGCGAATTGTGTGCTGCCACTACATTAGCAGCTCTGGAAATGCATTTATATGGTGCAATGAATTTTATTCCGAAATATTGTAACTCATTGGTTATACCTTTGTAGTCGTCGAAATTCATCGGATTTTGCGGATTCGTTAGAGATGACTGCATTTTACTCGAAATTAATTTTTCAGATTTGACCGAGTACCGCAGTACAATGGACCTGTTCGTCTGAACTCAGAAACAGAGACTGAGAGGCTCTGCTGAACTGTGAAGAAACAGGATCGCATGAATTCGGGTGAGATCTTTTTCCATCTTTCGTTACTGTTTTAGGTGCTATCGCAGTGAGAGTGGGGCACTTCGCTAGAGCGCTATTTTTGCCTTATCCTTATTTTTGGTGTCTTATCCTTATCCTGCCTTATTTTGTGGGTCTGGGTGCTAAGGAAGCTCTTCCCTTGCCCACCAGGGCTCGGGCGGAATATACCCTTGAATATGCAGATTGACATGTCAGTAATGTTCGAGTACCCAGCAATACCCACACTCATTGCGATAACACCTTTCTTTTCCACTACATGCATCTGAGAACAATGGGCTCGGATGGGACTCGAACGCGCACTCCGTGCTTTTGCCCATAACTCAGCATTACTCGCGTAATAATGTAAGATATTTATGCACTTGGAGCTTTACCGCCGCTGCACATTAGCGCTCTTCATGGACGTTTATCCCCATCATCCAGATCCTATATTGTGAAGCCCATCACAGCATATATTGCCGCGAATCATTAGGCCATGGTTTATAACTAGTGCATTTTTCGCAGTTCGCTACAGTTTCCGTGGATCCGTATTGAGGCAACGATTTTGCGAACAAGCGCAAAATTGCTCCGGCGGCACATGCGGCACGCTAGGCGTTTGTCACGACAGGTGGCTGTGATATTTGTCGATGTTTGGGCTCTCATTTTGAATACTCGGTTGCACGAGGTTTGATGATTTCGAGGGTTTTTTGGTCCGGGAGATCAATCTGAAAGTTGTGCACGGGGTAAATTGTGAGCCGAAATTGGAGGATCCACTTAAACCCGGGAGGAGCGAACTCATCTGCAGTGGAGGCGAGAAGAAAAGGAACACCTGTCCCAACACGGTCATTATGTAACCGGGAATCGGACCAAAGCTGCGTTGTGAAGGTGAAGCCGGAAATATGGCGCGGAAAATGGAAAACTGAGAGTGAGAGTGAGAAGGTTGTAACCAGACACGTGTCGATGCGATTGCGATCATATGCCCAATCGCAGTCTCGCAACGAATAACTCGAGGTCTTCCCTAATTTTAGACCCGTTTTTGCTATGAGTCGCGGAGTTTGGCCTGAGAAAGTGTGCGTCGGCGGCAAACAGGTCTTGGGCATTTTCACTTTTTTGTAGATAGTGGTTATGTATGAATGCTCTTAAGATTAATTAACCATGTCTTTATTTGACTTTTGTTCTTACTCTTACAGTGACATTTTTAGGAAATTTCTCGTCCCACGAATGGAGGTTCCACGGGGTGCAAGTACGGTTTGTCGTGAACTGGTAAAGAGATGCAGAGGAGCATGTGCTCGTCCGGCCAAGGTTGGTCTCCTTTCATAATATCTTATCTGATACTTTCCTGATTTTTCGATCTCCCGTGCAGTTGTATATCATGAGGCAGGGTTCGAAGTAGTAGGATTTACCCTTTTCCGGAAATTAGAGTTGTGGTATCTGTGGAGTGATTCGTTTAATAAGTGAAAGTGGAGTAGATAGACATCGATTGAAAGAGCTGTGGGAATGTTACATCTGCGTCCCTGTGACAATGTGAGATGCGTAATCTTCATTTCTTTATTCTGTCAAATAGGCGGAGCCAAACTTATTGGAAAAATTTTTTTCGCACGTTCCACAACTCGGCATTTCGTAAAATTGCAAATCCAGCTATTCTTCATATTCATAGGTGCAGTTATTATCACCTTCCGCAACTCCGCAAAAACGCATCATCCACCACTATGAACGCTGCCTACTCTCTAAAACATTACGGGTTAATCTCGAAATTTGGTGCGCCTCGTACCAGTTAAGTGATGCCTGCATAGAGTAGCAATGTACAAAAGAGCAGGGTGAATATGAGAATTTCGAGTGTGTATTTTTGCTGTGGGCTTGCATTTCTGCATATTCTCGCTGCTTGTGTCACCTGTAAGAATCGAATGTAATGTTCGAAATAACAGAATTCATCAAATTATTAGGATTTTCTTCAAAGGCACCATTAGGGTGCAAGGTAGTCAGAACTGTGGTGACATGTTCTCCATAGATGAACGGTGCATTTCAAGGGTTTGATTTGGAGTGAAAATTAACTTGAATGGCGCTACTTAGCCCTTTTTTGTTGTGGCGTCGCCATCGTGCAGTGGAGTAGCCGTTAAGGGTGAGGCCATGGCCACAGCTTGGCTTGTCTGGCATCTGCATCGTCCTCTCTAGTGATGCAGAGGACACAAAACGCTTTTTCTCAATGACGATCACTCGCTGGGAAACTATTTCTCGGGTTTTTGGGCGTTTCATTCCGTTCATTCCACTTAGCTTTACTTTGCACATCTACATTCATAATCAGAATTCACCCAAACCCACCCATGTAATTAAATGTTGAAAGGGTTATTAGAAATTTGTGGATAGTTTTTTTCCCATTACTCGTTAGCCTTCCCATAGCTATTGTATACCTCTTTCAAATGGTGTGCGTTTATTTCAGATTGCAACGGCATTGCATAGCGTGGGTCAAAAAAGTCAGGAAACCTCGAAGCAGAGGTCCTTTTCGGACGTTCGTTTGGAGGGGGGGGGGGCGGCGTGAAGAAAGGTGTCGTGAAAAAGTTATAGTATTTAAAAAGGGAGCCCTAAAGGAGTGGAGAGGTCTACTTCTTTTTTTGGAAAGGAAGATGTCGGGTCGGACAGAGTGGAGTCGTAGAGCGTTGGCGACGGGTGAAAATGGGTGTCACTAATGTAATATGAAGTAGGTTGGTGCTCAATTTGCTAAAGGTTCCCTATCGCCTATCTCTTTTCCCTTCTCGCGTACGGGGAAAATGTTTGGAGGCAACCACCAAAGGAGGGTACGGGTCTATCATAAACAGGGTCAAGCACTGGTTGAGGAATACTTAAAAGGGGCTGTATTCTTGGTGGAAAAATTTGGAGAGGGTAGTGTTTGGTGAGGGTTCGGTCGAGTGATACTGAGTGGTACTTATTTTTGGATTCTTTGGCTACTCTCCGTCTGAAAAAGGACCGTCCATCGATAATTATTCCGTATTGGTTGTGCTGGATAGCAGTACCTCTCGTTTCGAGTTTGGGGACCACCAACACCTATATTGTGTGAGTCATCAGTGGTGGATTTGGGGTCGTATCATCGTGGTTGATTTGAGAGGGAGGGGAGGGTGGTCCGTAATGCTCCAAAAAGTCTCTTTTCTCGACACCACGCTGTACTTTGTGGAGCAGAGGCCGGAGACCGGACCGCTCGCGGGCAGCAGCTGGACAATCGACAAGGAATTTAGAAAGATTGCCAGAAATCGTCAGAGTTAGTGATCTTTTTTTTTGTTTTCTCGCAATAAATTCTTTCTCAAGAGTGTTTTTCGAGGGGTGAGTTCAGTCGCAGTTGATTTTTAGTGTTTTAACGAGTATTTCTTGTGTTTGCTGTACTCATAGAATAATATTTGTTGTTTGATTTCTCTAGGGTATCTTTGACTGTGTGAATTCGGTAAATATTCTACGATACGTATTGTATTGTCATTTTAGAACAACGTATTTTTACTGTATTTTACGATTCAGAAACTTAGTCTTTACATAAGTATGTTGATCCGAATTAGGTTTCATAGGTAGTATTTGACTGAACTCGATCCCCTTTGCTTATGAGGTGCTATGGAGTGTTTGTGAGGTCTGACGGTAGATTGTATGGGAGCGCGCGTGAGTGATTGTGTGCGCGGGTTTCAAAAATGAAAGGGGGGGGGGTCAAAAATGGGATGTTCCTTCAACGAATCTTTCCATCTGAAAGGGAGAGGGAGTAAGAGGGCATGTAACTAACAAGAACTTATAAATGGTGAAGTGCAGAATATCACCTTCGATTCACCGGGCTCACTAAGCTAAGAGGAAGTTAGCTAGGGGGGGGGGGGGGGGAAGAAAACACACAAGGAGCTTGATGTTTTATTGGGTGCATGGGTTCACGAGGGGAAGAGGAATCATGGGTAGATGAAGTGAGAAAAAGGTTGGGGAATTCGTAGTGGGGATTATGAGTGATAGAGTGCGGGATATCACATTTCGAAAGGTAGGTAGACGGGGAAGGAATGGAGGGGTAAGTGTGCACTTAATGGTGGGCCGATCCGCGAGGCTCAGTGATGCAGATGGGGGTGCTAGATGTGCAGGATAGTATTTGTCGAGGATTCGTGGGCCATATATGCAGTTTATCACCCTTCGATTGGCTGCTGAGCAGGGAAAACAATGCTCACGTGGAGGAGGTGTGGAATTTCTAGTTGGGATTCATGGTCGTGGGTCGCAGTACTTACCTTTAGATTGAGCTCCCCGCCTCTTCAAGACATGCGCGTGTTTAGCTTATGGATGTAGCAATCCTGTGTGTTAGACCGGGACACCACTGGGTTTTTGCGAAAGGGTTTTATTCGAGAAGAGGTCATCTTTCGGGATTTGGTCAGGTGGTGCGCTGAATTGATCAAAAGAAACCGGAAGTACGTCGGCTGCTTAGCTCTTGTGTGGCGTGGTTGAAGGTTTGTCATTATATATCATAGGGGTGAATTCTGTTTGTGTGCCGGAAGTGGGCTATCTATGTGGTGGGGAAGGGGGTAGCGGGAGTTCAGAACAGCTTCCAGAAGGCAGAAGAGTTAGTGTGTCAGTGAGAAAGAATGTGCCCGGGAGGCTGGGCATACGAATACAGTCTAGGGATCACGGAGCGTACAGTGTTCGTGGGAGCGAGGGTCCGCGAGAGAGGACGTGCAAGAGGATATGTGCCTAAAGAGGGGGGATGTGTGGGGTCCCGTGGGATCTGTATGCAAAGGAGTTTCTGTGAAGGGGATAAGGAGTAGTAGAAGGGGGTTTTCCTGGATGTGGGTACGTGGGAGTATCTCGAAGGGTGTTTTTATATTTGGGACGGGTATGTTCAACAGAGATCGTGATGAGCGGGGTTTTGGGAGGAAGTATAAGTGCCCTAGATGGTGGAGTATTGTTCAAGTTCTGGGATGTGTTTGGGTGGGATTCTACGTTTGGTGGGTTTCGTGTGGAGAAGGAATCTGGGAGTACATGCTCAAGAAACGGGAACTTATGGGTTGAGTGTGCGAAAGCGATGTTGGTAGGGGGTAACGGAGATTAGGACCGCGAGGAATGGCGAAAGCGAGTGTGTGGATGTGTGCGGAATGTAGAAGGTATGGAGGTATGTGAGTAGAGATGGAGTCTATAGGATGTGGAGTTGGAGAATACAGGGTGATCCATAGGATATACAAAGCGGTCTTTACAGTGTCACTTTTCTTCAAGTGAAAGTGTTAGTGTTTTTTTGCTGATTTCATCTCGACCTACAGTCAACCAGTGGCATGATTTGGATTTGCACTCCTTTTACTTCAGTGGAGTTGTCTCAAACCTCACCAGTACACTTTCCTGCGGGCTGACGAACCGAGGGCGTGGTTTCTTCCTTGTGGTGCTTTAGAAGCTCCCAGATATCTTTTGTTATTATCCCATTTGGTTCAGAGTAGATGGGCTGTTGACAAGAAGCCATGTTCAGCGATTTCCAGCTTTACTCCGAAATGGAAAAGCACTTTTTGGTTCAATAACTGCAAGACCATCAATGCGCCATGGAATTTGGTTCCGAAGACACGCGGTAGTCACTGGTAATCGAAGCCTTCTATAATAGAATCTCAAGAGGATCGAAAGAAATAGGGTGTAGGACACCATTTCTGGCACGATTTTTGGATCATTGTATACGCTGGGAAAGGAGAGGGGCAGCAGAGGTATGTGTGCCAGAGGACATGGAATGAGTAAAAGGTGTGCGTCTATGTGTTGGCCTATGTTTGTGTATTGTTGTGATGCGTATGTTGTGTGTGGGAGGTCTGTGTTGTGAACTGTGTCTCGTGAGTTATGGTGCGAGTTGTATGCTGAGATTTCTGTCTATGAGATGTCTTGTTAGATTACATATGTCATAAACATTATTTGTTTCAATAAAAATTTATTATATTACAAATACAATATCACAAACAATACACAGTCACATAAATACAATATTGTGCCCACCCAAGTTTTCTCCACTTATACAGTAGGCGTGTCCCTTTTCAGAGATGTACCTCTTTCCACAACGAATTTACCACGCAATGTTTCACTGGTGCGCTCGTCCCATCGAGATCTCCCGATGGGTGTTTCTTAACATGCCGAGCAACCCTTTTAGATGCCCTCAGCTTCCAATGTAGTTGAGGAAGCTCTTGGTGAGTGAAGTTCGTGGCAGTTGGGCCCACCACTCTGGGAAGGAGCACCTCGTAAGGTTCACGGATACAGTTTAGCTCCGTAGAATGCGGGGTCAGACGTTCGCCGGCTGGATCGTGTCACTCCTTCTCTTGTTGGACTTTGCCGAATTGGCAGGAACTGTACGAACACGATATTGTTCTCTCAATCAGCTGAAAGAGGTGGCAGGAAGGAGCATCATTCGCACTCTTTACTAGGGAACCAGGGGTTGAATAATCCTCAGCGGGCTAATTTTGGATTCGTAAAATGGGAGTTGTATTGGGCTGGGAAAGCATTGTTGTTATATATGGTTGAGAAAAGTTGGAAAAGGGAGTCGTGTTTTGGATTGAAGGAGGGTTACATTTCTGGGTTGGGCGGAGAATGGTCGCTTTTTGATCTGGCAAAAACGGGTAGAAGTTGAGAACGGTAAAAATCACCGCACTGTCACAGCGTGGCTGTATCGATCTTTAGACAAGATGACTTTGCTCAGTTAGTGGTTGAAATATGGACGAAGTTGTCACCTTTGAATTTTCGTGTAAAAAAAAGTAAAAAACCCAGTTTGGATTTTAAAATAAGCATGCTCCAGGGATTTTCATTCACTCGTCGGACATTTCATTCCGCGGGAACGTAGGAGAATCTAGCCAGTTGGGTTTTATGAAGATAGGGGCAAGCATGACAGGGGGACCTTCGAAAGGGGTAATACTTTGGTTAAAAAAGGGGTTGTGTTGTGGTTAAGGAGGCGTATCCCTTGGGTTCATCTTGAGAAAACTGTTTTGTAATGTTTTTGGCGTTTTTTGTTGTATCAACCCTATGTGTTATGGGGGACCATGGGGGTATCTTGAGGTTGCACTCGGAAGGTAGGGTGCGGGGAAGGAGGGGTGTAACTCTCAAAATAATCCCCAGCGGCTTTGACGTTTTAAGCAACCGCATGTAGAAGGCGGCTCGGCCCATTGGCCCTCGGACTCCAGCTGGAGGCTCGCTTAGGGAAGTTGCCTGGAGCCGCCGGTGATTTCCATGGAAAACACGCACGTGGATCTGCTTTTAGAGCCCCCTGGAATGCTTCACTTCTTCCAAGTGATACGACGAATCGTCTCACGCGACTTTTGAACAAGAGGAAAAGTTGGCGGTCCCGCTCGAATTCCTTCGGAAAACGCTTCGCACGCAGCCGCACTGAGGCCCTTCAGAAACACAAGGCTACAATGGCGCAGGAGTCTAAGCTGTCAACTGGAGGCAGGGCAATCTTCGAACTCTGTCTTCATTCCGTCAATGGACGCAACGTCGAAACTACTGGATTCATCTGCCATCACATGGACTTCCTTAGCTATGAACTAATGAAGATTTCAGTGAAAATGACTAGGAATTTGTGATGATTCTTATGTCTTCTTCATATTTGTTTCTGCCATTCGGATGAGATCATTTACATGCTTCGAAAAACGCGCTTATACGCAGTAGCGCTCAAGTATTCGGCCGAACACTTTTTTCTCATAACTTTTCTTCCACTTGACCAAATTTGACAAAATTTTAGTATGTATGCCGAATACTTGAGCGCTACTGTATATGAGCCTATTGTCAATATTTCCTTCTACTTGAGTGCCGCTTAACTCTTCTCATGGTTTTTTACAAGAATTTATTTGAAGAAAAACGGCTTTCTTTACAAAAACAAAACGAGCAAGCCTCAGAGAACGTCAATATATTGTAGAAAGACCACGACTTTTGATGATAGCGGCACAGCGGGACGGCATAGATAGCACTCCAAAAACAAAAAAATTGCATTTTACCGCGTAACTTTCACCGTTGAGCGCCAAAATAGTATATTAAGTAAAAAACCCAAGTGAACAACCATTTGGTCGAAAACTTTCGAGCGCCACTATAGGAGTAGCGGCGAGAGCATTCTGTCTTTAGTTACTCACACTTACTATTTATGGATTCCGATGAGCGAATATTTGTCAGTGAAAGCCTGCCTCAATACTAATAATCTCAGGTTATTAGGTTGTCGCATAATTTCTACTTCTCATTTGTCATCGATTCTACTTGTCTTCCATTATTATCTACCAAATGTAGCTGACGTTTTGCTACTTCTTCGGTCCTTCTACTCTCCGAATCCGCCGACTTCTGATCGGAAAAGGCACCCTTATCATTGGAGAATTTTAGCTTAGGAAACAAGGATAGATAGGCAGCATGCCATTGACGCGAGGATGGGGCTATGAAGTCGATGAGGAAAAGGTGTTCATCTTATTATCTTGTTTCTTCCTGCGAATTTTTCGTGTCAAGTATGACCATGACAAAGGCAGACATCGCCTTGTCTTTCTTCACCATTATTATCGCCGTAATCAGCTGCTTTAATCAGTCTTTCACAATGGCAACCGCACATGGACGTCTTGGTTCCGAATGGTCATCCGTCCAGTTTTCACCAGGAGCGTTGACATCCTTACGCCCTAAAGGAATCGTCCACGGAAAAAACGATTTTCTGTTACCCACATATTTATGTTGTATTTGCCCAATGTGTCCGCATGCAAGTATCACGCGAAGGAAGGTGAATCCAGCTTAGATACAGCATCACAAAGTCTCGTCCGGTTTTGAGGGGCCTCCGACCAAGTGCCCGCTCCCTCGTCCGCCGCTGTCGGGGACGCATGGTAGGAACAGAAAGTTACGTGAACAGTCCCACTTTCCGTTCCCAACCGCGGCGGACGCCGGAGGGGGGGGGGGGATTTTACACGAAGGTCCCCCCCTCATCCGGCCGAGAATTCGAGGAGCTGTATCATAGCCGAACTCTCACTTTTTTGCGTGAAAGTTTGCGTGCGGCCCTTATTAAGCAAATACAACATAAATATATGGGTGACAAAGAAACTCAGTTTCCGTGGACGATTCTTTTAATTGCTGAGCCGGTCGGGTGGTCCGCTCACAACTACGATTGAATACCCAGTGTCAATCCAAGTTCTCCCAGATATCCTTTAATTACTGAACGATTGTTGAAGAAAACCAATTATATTCGAATAGTTGCAGTAGTTATTACTTGAAAATTCGTTCTGTGCGTGATCCAGGTGATATTTGTTATTTACTCTTATTTATAATTCGAATACTTCTTACTTACTTATTATTTAAATATTTACTCGAAAAACTTAAAAGACCCCTCAAAAGACTCAAAAGTATTTTGGAGTATTTTTGCAAAATGGTGTGTAACACCTTCTTCAGGCCTGAAACTGTGGAGGTTAGCTAAATCATATGATATGCGTTGTATATCAATAGCTACGGCCCAGTCTCAGAAATTTTTGGCGTGACCCACCTTGCCAAAGACATATGATGCAGAAAATGGTCAACTCACCCGGTCGCACCCTTAAATAGTGTTGAGCATTTAGATAACCACGAGACTCCGGAACAGCACAATATTAAAGCACCTAACCATTTGTGAAGTTGACTCATCATACGAATATTATTAGGTTGTCCCAAAAGTCTTGTCGTATTTTTCCAAAAAAATCAGTAACTCTCGTTCACTTCGAGGCAGGTCCAGGCGGTTCAGGAATATGGTAGATCGTTCCCTAAGCTTTCTAGGAAAATTCATATTGACCCACCAGATCCCGTGGAGCTACAATGCCCGTTGTCGATACCCACCCAACTCGCGGTGTCATCTATTATGAGCGGTCTTGCGGCACCAAAACGACGGAAGCTTGCCACTCCATCAGCGCTGCGTTGGGCAAGGGATGTGTGAGCTAGGAGACCGTGCGCCGCTGGTTCATCAGCTTCAGCAATGGCGAGATTGACATGAAAGACAAACCACGCTTGGGACTGTGCTGGTCCTGGGACGCGGAAGGAATGCTCTTCCGCGAGGTGCTGGTACATGGCGAGACAGTCACCGCTACCGTATGCACCCACGAGCTCCAGCAGCTCGCCGTCGCTGTTCGAGAGAAGCGCCGAAAAAGGTTCGCGGTCACCCTCCTACATGACGACGCCCGCTCCAATTTCCTCCGATTTTGCGAAAAGTGCCCAGGCCAAGCTACAGGAGCTCGGCTGGGATATCCTGCCCCACCCACCATACACTCCAGACATTGCCCTTTCTGACCAACACCTTACCCATCCTCTCGAATCCTTCCTGGCCAAGAGAAAATTCCTTGATTATGACTTGCTTGCGAAGGCGATCGCTGACCTCTTCGACTCTCAGAACCCAGAGTTCTGGGAGGAGGGAATCAACGATTTTCCTATAAAGTAGCAGAGGGTTGCCGATAACAATGGTCACTACGTTGTTGCCTAATTGTTATTTGTTGGACGAAAAAAAAAGTGATGATCGAAAAAAATACGACAAGACTTTTGGGACAACCTAATACTTCAGCCACTGCGGTGAAGATGAGAAATGGAAATGAAATACAGGGAAAGTTGTTGAGAAATGAAAATGAAGTACAGTGGAAGTTGTTTGAACTATTGGTTGTTATCACATTAGTTGGTATGTGTCATTGTTGAAATTAGTACATTTTCACTTCGCTTTAAAAACGAGGTGAGTCTCACGATCATAGTCCTCCTCCACCTCGGTTGACTATCGAAGTAACTAATATCAAAGTAACTTGGCTCTCCATGCTTCAAAGAATACTGTCTAACATGATAAGTAGAAAAATTCACACGATTGGGTAAAGGAATCGTGATCTTCTTTGATGCTAAGCAACTTGAACTTGAGCCTGATAACACAATTTTGAATTCAAAACAACTCGGATGTTGATTACATTCCTTTTAGGGTTGTATACAAATATGATAATCCTGCTTCACTATCAATCTTCAACTATAATAACACTCAAGAATTTGAATTACTAAGATCTAGTTGCAGTTCTCAGAAATAAATGCATATGTTAAAAAAAGGAATATAAAGAGTACATAGATGAGCATCACAAATTTATAGATACATTAATATTTATTTATTTATTTCAAAAACACACTCACACGATTGTGCCCAAGCAAGGGAAGATGGCATACACGAATGCAACGTAGCAGATAACCAAATAGAAGAAACTAAACACAAAACACGACCAAAGAAGAAAAAAATAACGTCACTAAGGACTCAAAATCGATTACAAGAGAGAGGGAAAGGATAGGAGAGTGTCCTGTGGTCCCTGAGATAGACCAGATAAAGGAAACAGAATCTGATCCACAGCTACTGGAGGTAGGTTCCTTCCAAAACCAAGGTAACCAACCTAGTAAAAGCAGATAAAGATTACCAATCCCGTGTCCACGAGAATACCATGCACTGCACTCCTGCTTCCATACATGGTTACATGTGAAAACAAGGTGGATGGTGCTAGGGATAACACCACTCGACAAGAGCACTAGGGCATGCAAGTCGAACCACGGAACCAGATTTTCGGCTGTTAGGTATTCCCTACCCCTAACAATCTGATTCCAGGCCCACCGAGAAAAATTAAGAGGAAAGCAGTGGGCATGCCATGAAGGAGCATTCAAAACTAAATGTAATTAAATCGAGGCTGGAAGGCAGCCGAACCTCACAGTATCGATGAACCAAAAAAACCAGTGATCTAGAATAGCAGCACAACAGTAATAGTAGTAAGAGCAGGCCATGACAGATAAGAAGCAAACTACGATCGGAAACAGAATATGGAAGCAAGGCAGGGAAACGTGATGTTGGACTAGAGCAAGGAAAGGAAAATAGCAAGGTAGTAAATTAGGATGTAAAGCATATTTGCCTATTTACAGTCGACGATTCATCAAAAAGTGTTGCGGTGACGATCGTAGCATACGATCGTAATAGTTGATACTTGGATACTTGGATGCTCCTGTCAGCCTGTCGACGCGGAGCCCATATTCTGCCTCAGGGCGCGTCCCTCCAGAACAAGAACAAGAAGTTTGAATCCACACTCTTAAGAGTAACTTGTATACTCACTTTCATTTGAACACATTTCATCAATTACAATAATACCTTAAAAAGTAGAAATACTGAGTGTATCGGATACTGGGCAATTGTTGATATCAATATGGGAGAAGAATTACGCAATATCAAAATGGATAATATCACACTAATCTCGGCGAATTTCACTAGTATGTTCACTAATCTTCCCCACAACAGAATAATGTCTAATATTAGAGAAATAATCAAAGTTTGCTATAAGAATAGTATCAAAAGATACATAGCTACTAACAACAGAACTTTTCTCATACTACACTATGGCAGACATCCTTCATCTTGTAGAGTACTTACTCAACAACGTTTCTGTAGATTCTCAGGATACACTTTCACACAAGGAATAGGCACAGGGTAGCAATGTTAGTCCCTTATTGGCATACTCAACCTTATCCTATCACGAATAATACTCTTTCAAAGAAATCAAAGTAACCGGTGCTATCTTCAAAACTTTTAGATATATGGATGATGTCTCATCAAATGCCTATATCGAAATAACTTTATCAGACTCAGATTTGAGTTGCTTAGAATTGAAGAACTTCGTGTATCCTTTACGTAATCATGTAAATTATTGTTATGGGCAAGAGCTTCGGTGTTGGACGGGACTCGAACCCGCACTCCATGTTTTCTGGGCATATGTGCTAATCCTTAACCCGGTTGGCCAATATCGGCATCGAACCGTGAAGCTGGAAGCTAAAGTAGATATTAACAACTCTCGCATCACGGGCTGCGGCGAAAATCAGCAGCTTCAACATTCAAAAAACATATGAATTATTCTACTTATCATGTTAGACAGCATTTATCAATGCTTAGAGAGCCAAGTTACTTTGATAGTCATTCTAGGTGGAGGAGGACTTAATCGTGAAACTCACCTCGTTATTAAAGCGAAGTGAAAATGTACTAAATCTATTAATGACATATACCAACAATAATAATGTGATAACAACCTGTAGCCTATAGTCCGAAGAACTTTCATTGTACTTCATTTTCATTTCATAACAACTTTCACTGTATTTCATTTTCATTTCTCATCTTCACCGCAGTGGCTGAAGTAATATACATAGGGCAAGTCAACTTTAAACAAATGGTTGAGTGATCTAGGCAAAGAATATCCAGAAATTCCCCACCTGTTATGCACAGAATGGCTTCTTTCAATTTACATTTATGTATCGTTCCCACTCAGTTTTTCATGATTTAAATTAATGAATTAATGCTATCTTAAACATGTCTGCCTCACCTCCCTCACCGATGGAGGAAGGTTATTTCAGAGTTTCACCTCCTTCTTAAGGGCCCGTGCGAAGTGGAGGATGAACTACTCCTTTATTTTTTCCCTTAAATCTTTTAAACATTGTCTCTTCGTTGATAATAATTTACTTTTTTGTAGATGTACACCTGGATTACGCACAGATCGGATATTTGATCAATCGTAGTTGTAAGCGGATCACCTAACCGGCTCAGCCATTGAGCTGCGGAAGGGTGTCAACGCAAAGGGTACCCCACAGAGTACGAGAAGATCAGGAAAAACGAAGTTTGGATCAAACATGCTCCGAGCACGTTCCAAAGCAGCCCTTTTACATACAATTTGCCATCGTGATGTTCTTAACCAGACATAGGAACATCCAGTGTCAACTCATTATAGTTACCAGCGATGCAGTTATTGTACGTTAATCCGTCCTCCAAGCAGCAATAAGTGTTGAGAATCCATAAATGTGAATGGTCAGTGCCCGAGCTCAACCCACAGAAGTTCTTTGTAGACCTGGTGAAAATCGAACGGATGACAATTGGGGACTATGAGGACCAACACGCTATGTGCGGTTGTCATTGTGAAAGACCAATTAAAGCGCTGATTACGGTGGCCATACTTGACACGGCAAAAAATCTGCAGGAAAAAAGAAGATGGAATGATGAACAGCCTCTCCTCCATCGACTCCATAGCCCCATCCTCACTTCAATGGCATTGCTGCCTCTCTATCCTTGTTTCCTAACAAGGAAGGTCTTCCAACTCAAGACGCGCTTTTTGAAAGCTGTTTTTTGCATGTATGATGGTTCATTTTTGCTGAGCGGCCCTACGAATGCGAAAAACGGGATTGATGGTTCGATCCCCACTGAGGACAAATTTGTAAAATTCGGATTTTCAGTTTTTGTGTTTGTAAACATTTGAATATGAAGGCTGAGTGCAGCAATCACGTTCAGAATTCCAGACTACCCTCTATTTTCGGTATTCAGCAAGTTTAACAATTTAATTTTTTTGCCTTTCAGCGCTCGTAGTACACGAACGAGGCGTTTTTGCGCTAAACGGATTTGACATTCGTGCTCAGGGGGTCGAACTACGCTCAAGGACAAGTGTTCAACCCAATCGTGGTTTTGACCTGATTCCGAAAATGTGAGTTGGGCAGTGCCCCACCCCTCCCCCTTCTATACCTTCGACTGCACTTTCGACAAAGGAGACTTCGATAACACTTGTCAGGAAATTCTCACTATTTCTCTTGTTCAACGCTTGGTAAGTAAAGATATGACGATAGGCATGCGTGCCGTGCATTTCCACTGATTTTCATCGATTTTGAAAGTTATTCACTTCTACAAATAGAAAGGACACCATGTACCCAAACAAAATATAAGTTAAGGTCAAAATTTGGATTTGGCTAGAAATATGTCCCTGAGGGCAGTTTGAGCCCCTGAACACGGATATGGCACTCATTTTGTGCGAAACCGCAAATTTCGAGCGCTACGGACCCCTGTGAGTCTGAAAATTCAGATCATCAAATTCACTAAAAATTCGCAAATAAAGTCAACCTGGCACGCTTCAGAAAATCATAGTTATTAGGCATAAACAGACATATTTCAAAATGAAAAAGTGAAAACAAAAAATATGCAAAAACTTCGCAATGCCGGGATCCGAACCAACACAAGGTTATAAGCTTTCGACGCAGCGCCTGATTACAGTACTCTGTCGTCAAATTGAATGCAATCGCGCTTGCACATTCTGCGCTACAGTACACCAAATATAACTAGACAATTTCCGCGTCGCTGTGCAGCGAACTGCTAGTGTTTTTCAGTGTTTTTGCTTTCTCCGTTATAAGCGTTTTGCTCTTTTCGTGCTCGTTTGAATCAGCCAGAATATGTCACGAAAAATACTGTAACTTCGAGGGGACTTCAAGATACTGTGCAAGTTTTTCATCTCCGAACGAGTCTGCAGCAGGAACTCTATCGATTGCTACACAGCAGATGATGGGGCAGTAACCATTTTTAGAGGAGCACCTGAGACATAATTCTCAAAATTTTCAAAACAGCGAAATTAGAAGTGGTCTTTTACTCTCTGCAAACGCTCACCCGTAGTGTATTCGCTGAAAAAGAAGGAAGGAAAGCAGAGAAATGGTTCTATGATTCATGTATAACTGTGTGGCTGTCACCTCGTCCACTCTCACTTTCTATCTCGAGAGGAATGAATTCAAGAAAGTAGACGATACGGAGAAAAAGTCTCCGCATAAAAAGCTTTGCAGTTCTGCGTTTCAAAGTAGGGAAGACTCAGTATCGTCCGCATCGAGGAGGGGGGAAGCTGTGCCTGCTCGTGTTCAATATACTAATAATTTTCTCATTCGTCGAAGTCAACTCAACCGGAAGCAATGTACATTTTCATCAGACCGTCTTGGTACGCATACACTGCACAGCGTAAATATTAAAAGATAATGGTTATCGGGATCAGAAAATGTGAGCCATCATTTCTTGACTAGTACTAAACAGAGGTTCCTGAGATGAAAAAGCTTCTGGAACGTGGCGTAACAAAAGCCATGCATCATTGCAATGCTCTTGACAATCCCTCAAGCTATGAGCTCTCCCATTCCTTCATTCATCCTTTCTCACTCAACACAAGGGGAGACAACGGTTTTGGCGATTTCTGAGAAATAATCGGACCTTTAGGACCACCTGTAAATGTGACTACTTTAATGCTACATAAGAAAGAGGCAAATGCGCGTGCGTGGGAGTCACAAGTAACAGAGTTGAGTATGAGCACGCAACAAGCGGCCAACTCTTCGGAGTTCGAAAAGTCCAAGAATATTACTAAGCACTGTTGACTGAACTGGACACATTCGTTCAGAGAACAAGATTATGTTTGATGGCAGTGAGTACACTCGAACTCCCGACGGTGTAATGTACAGTATTTTATCGAAAAAGTCTGGCTGATTCAAACGAGCACGAAAAGAGCAAAAAAAATGCAAAACGTATAATGAAGAAAAAGCAAAAACACGTGAAAACACTAGCAATTCGCTGCACAGCGATGCGAACATCAACTAGTCATATTTGGTGTACTGTAAAGCAGGATGTGTGTGCGTGTGCCATCGCATTCAATCTGACGACAGGGTGTTGTAATCAAGCGCTGCGTCGAATACTTATAATCTCTGAACCAACAACCCACGCATTTTGTCCGTTTGAGAGAACACCGTCGTATCCAGTAGGCCACCGTATCGCTGCAGCATTCAGACGTCGGGGAACGGTCATGAAACTGTAACGCGCTTCTATTACATGGTAAGATGAAACCTTATTTCTTTCAGTATCTGATTTCGTGTTGATCGAATAAAAGAACACCTTTGGATCTGCACATCATCAAAGCTGCAAGGAGTATGCGTTACAATAATGGGTTGAAATCGCCCTTTTAAAAAAACCTCCTTTGAAATTCCTTTTGACATTCGTAGGGCCGCTCAGCAAAAATGAAAGTCGTTATATGCTTCGTGTAGGTACCCTCATATAAATAAAACAACTGGTTTCCAGAAGCGCGTGTTGATCTGAAAGACTTCCCTTCCAAGCGAAAACTCTTCAATGATGACGATGACTTTAGAATCGACGTCCTTTTACGATCAGAAGTCGGCGAATTCGGAAAACAGAAGGACCGGGGAGTGGTGAGACGTAAGAAACAGTTGGTAGATAATGATGGAATACTATTAGAATCGAGAAGCTGAGAAGTAGGAGTTATGCGACAACCTGATATCCCTAGAATTATTAGTATTGAGGCGGGCTTTCACTGACAAAGATTCGCTCATTGGAATTCATAAATAGAAAACGTGAGTATCTAAAGACAGGTTGCTCTCGCCGTTACTCCTATGTAAGCGCGTTTTTGATGCATGTAAATGATCCCTTTTGAATGACAGAAACAAATATGAAGAAGACATAAGAATCATCAAAAATTCCAAGTCATTTCCACTGAATCTTCAAATAGTCACAGCTAAAGAAGTCCATGGGATGGTTTGTGGATCGAGTAGCTTCGATGGTGCGTCCATTGAAGGAAGAAAAGAAGACAGAGTCCGAAGAGACTGCCCTGCCTCCAGCTGGCAGCTTAGATTCCTGTGCCATTGTGGCTTTATGTTTCCGAAGGGCCTCAGTACGGCTGCATGCGAAGCGTTTCTCGAAGGAATTCGAGCGCGACCGTGAACTATTTCTCCTGTTCAAAAGTCGCGTGAGACGATTCATCATACCCCTTGAAAGAAGCGAAGCATTCCGAAGAGCTCCAGAAGCAGATCCACGTTCGTGTTTTCCATGGAAATCACCGGCGGCTTTGGGTAACTCCCCTAAGCGAGCCTCCAGGTGAAGTCCGAGGGGCAATGGCCGCCTTCTCACATCCAGTTGCTCAGACCGTCATGGCCGCCAGGGGAAATTTTGAAAGTTTCAACCCCACCTCCCCCGCCCCCTTCCTCCCGATGCAACCTCATGATACTCTCATGGTCCCCCATAACAGATATGGTTGGTATAACAAAAATTTGCCAAAAACATTTTAAACAGCTTTCTCAGGCTGAATCCAAGGGATTTCCCTCCTCAACCGAGACACGACCCCTTTTTTAACCAAAAATATGACCTCCCTCGAAGATTCCCCTACCATGCTTGCCCCGTCTCCATAAAAACCCAAAGAGCTAAGTACTCCTACGTTCTCCACAGAAAGAAATGTCCGACAACTGAATGGAAATCATAGAGCATGCAAATTTAAGGATCCAAAATAGGTTCATTACCTTTTTTCACACGAGTATTCAAAAGTAACGAACTTTGTCCATATTCTGACCACCAACTGAGCACAGTCATGCTTGTCTAGAGATCAATACAGCCACATTGTGACTCTGCGGTGATTTTTCCCATTCTCAACTACTACCTTTTTTTTGCCAAATCAAAAAAAGCGACCATCCTCCGCCCAACACAGAAATGGAACCCTTTTCAATCCAAAACGCGACTCCCCTTTTTCCAGCTTCTCTCAACCAAAAATACAACAATGCTTTTCCCAACCCGATACATCTCTCATTTCACGAATCAAAATTAGCTCATTGAGGATATTTCGACCCTTGGTTCTCCAGTTATGAGTACGAATGATGCTCCTTCCTGCCACCTCTTTCAGCTGATTGAGAGAACAATATCGTGTTCGTACAGTTCCTGCCAATTCGGCAAAGTTCAACAAGAGAAGGAGTGACACGATCCAGCCGGCGAACGTCTGACCCCGCATTCCACGGAGCTTAACTGCATCCGTGAACCTTACGAGGTGCTCCTTCCCAGAGTGGTGGGCACAACTGCCATGAACTTCACTCACCAGTGAGCTTCCTCAGCTACATTGGAAGCTGAGAGCATCTCAAAGGGTTGCTCGACATGTCAAGAAACACCCATCTGGAGATCTCGATGGGACGAGCGCACCAGTGAGAAACATTGCGTGATAAATTCGTTGTGGAAAGAGGTACATCTCTGGAAAGGGACACACCCCTTTGTGATATAGGAGAAAGTTAGGGTGGGCACTACGAAGTGGCTGATAAGCCTGGGAGCCATATAGAGTTTTTTGTCAAATAATTGGCCTAACCCTTTGTTTTTGTGCCTAGTTGCTCCCTTGATCGTTGTTCTCTATCCTAATTTGACCGAAATTTGATGTTAAGCGCACCCCCAATCTGGCGCACACTACAGTGCGCCAGCCAACTGGTTCTAGTGAAAGCAGACCCCTGTTTTCGTCCACATTTAGCCTATATCAACTAATTTTGAGTTGATAGAATTTTTGCGAGAACTATCCATCCCGATTTTGCTTACAAAACTAAAAGAAGATTTTACAAAAGTATTCCCATGACTGTGCCCAAAATGGCATGTTCTTCACAAAAAAATCCTCCCATGCTTCGCCCACAGAACAATCAAGAATATGAAACAGTTGCCTACAACCCCGAAAAATATAAAAATTAAGCAGTAAAAGGAAGAAATGTTCGTCAAGCCACTCTACTGTTGCCCCTCCCTCTACACACGAACTGAAAAACTCAATACTTGAATGACCGAAAGGAACCCCACAAGTCTCATAGAAGCTCCACGTCTATTCAGCCACCCGGTACAACAAAAAAACAGCAAAAACAACACTGAAAAAGCTCACTACTTTTGAATGTAAAAGTAAAACTAGGTACTAGAACAACGAACAGGGAATTTATATCAAAGAAGATGCTCCCAAATTTTTGGAAATAAGACAAAAATATGAATAACCCAAAGATACCCCATCAAGCTCCATGAGAGCTCCACGCCTATTCCGCTCCAGTACAACAAAAAATAACAAAAACCACACTGAAGTCGTCCGGTGCCGTCCTTCGCCGAGGATCCTCCGTGTACTAATCGGCAGGCTAATGAGGCCCTCCCATCCAAACAAAGACAGTGGAATCTCAATCGCATTACCTGAAAATGTGGGGGCGATTCTCTAAAATGTTCACGTTCATGGCAGTATCAAAACGACTCACTTCATTTCTTCGGCCAGCCGTCTGAGTTTGATCGTCACCGTCAGCAAAGCAGACGAAATTGCGTGGTCCCTCATGGATCAGCACGATTGCTTCCGGCGTTCTACAGCTGTAAGGGTGAAGGAAAGGTAAGGTTTGTTTATGCTATTATTATAGGTTGTTTGAGATTAAAGACAGTGGTGATAGGAGTAATTTGGGTAATGAGAACTACTGAAATGAGTCACGCAAATGAAAGCTGTAGGTCTCAGAAGGCTATGTGGCGGAATTTTCGAAGAGAAAGAGCCCCCGGGTTCCATAGAGCCATCTTCTTCAACAGGTGCCACTTCCTTTATCCACTCCCGCCCCTTTTGAGAAAAGATGACACGAAAAGCGTGTCATTTCTCGGGTTTTCGACCGTTTCATTCCGCTTTCTCTCCACTTTCGTACTATTGAGCACGCCGCTCTTCATATTTTATGATCTTTCCAAATTTCTCCCGAATTACCCTCACGTCTGACCCTGACGGTTACCATAGGAAAAAGCAGCGAACGCGGGTATACATCATGAGCAAAAATATGCAGGTCACACAGCTCAAGTTTAATCGATTTGTTTTTGTTTCCGAATACGTCACGTATAACAGCATCGCAAAATATTTTTCAAATCTCACGATTCACCAAAGTGTTCTTTCTCATAATAAAGACTGTGCTTGAATCGTTACATGGAAGCCAAGTGACATGAAGCCAATCTTGTGGGGTAAAGGGGTTGCATCTGATTGTTAGCAAATCCAGCATAGCTTCAAACCGTACAAGGTTCACCGACCCTAGTGTTTGTTACGTCACTGCTTCGTCAACGAAGCCGTGAAAAAAGCTTTTGCAAACGATTCAAGAAGGTTTTGTCTCATTACAACAGCGGGAGCAGTTCCTTGGAGAGACTGAGCTGAAAAATATCTTCAAATGCGAACCAAGGCCGTATAATGACTGATTGCAGCTAATCTACACCTGATTCCTAAAACCGGTTCGATCCCCAGGTGTCACAAGTCGACCACGAAGGGAATCGGACACTTGCGAGCATTTTCGTTCATCCGCGTTCAGCTGATGTTTCGCGTTTCTTCGTTATTTCTGCTGATCAGCCTCGTTGGTGCCGGTGAGTTCAACATTATTTTACGAGCTACTTATCAGAAAGTCCTTGATTATATGGGTCGACTATGAGCGCCATATCATAAATATAAATCAAAAATACGGAGAGGACCTAATTTTCCCCGCGCAATTGAAGACAATTACGAAAAAAGGGTTTCTCGTAATGCAGTTCTAATGCAAGAAACGGTAGGAGGAGCACGAGTCCGGCGTACGAAGGAGTTCTGAAGTGAGTAAACCTTTTCTAAGGAGAAAGCTCCTTCTCCTGAAATTCATCTGAACAGAGCCCACTTCGCCTGATCGTTTTCTTCCTTCATTCATACATCAAGCGCATTTCTTTAATTGTGCCTCGCGAAAAAGAAATTTTTTTCAAATTCCCTATTTCGCACGAAATATGATACAATGCAATACAGTAAATGTATCATTCTCACTGATCTGTTTGTTTAGCAGTATTAGTAATTTTTCTTGAATAACGAAGCTGAAACCAGATAACCGCTAACCTTTGAGATCTCGTGGACGTGGCATGAAAAAGGAATCCTTCGTTGGCATATTGTAAATCGAGAACGGTCAGACGAAAAGAGCCGGAACCACCGCAAGATCCATTTGAGGAAAAATTCGAACCGTCGAACAAGGTATCCCTCTGAACATATCAGTATTCTCATGTGAAAGGTAAAGCAAAAGTAATTAGTTGAAAATCGTGTTCTGATTCTTTCGATAGAGAAAAGCGTTCGAAGAAGAACCGTGCAAGAGGGCAGGTGTGTACACCTCTGCCAAATTTTCGCGCGGCGAGAGGCGGCGCGGATTTCTCCGCGTGTCATTGCGTACACTGCAACACTCCTTTTAGAGTTTTACATCCGACTTGATCATTTCTCAATTAGGATTATTATTATGTAATGCTATCGTTTCTTTTACTTTTAATGCTACTATTTTGTCTCTTTAGGGTGCAAAAGTTATAGTTTTTAAATAAGAATGAGATGAACAACTATTTCTTAGACGAATTCATGGTACCAGACCCTTGCGTCCTGAGCTGAATTCCAACCGACAGCTCCAACCGCGAGTTGTGCTGATGGCGCCGCGAGTGCGACGTCGGAAAGCGAAAATTCGACATGAGTGCACACACCCCACGTAGGCTGACCGATATGCTATGGTGAAGGCCGATTAGGCATTCAAAAAGCTCGACTGTGAGTAAAACTTCTGGCGTATGCCAGGGAAAATCAGCTCTGAGCTTCATATTCATTCAGCTTTTCTATGAGTCGATGGATTTTTAGGGCAGGGAATCATATCCATTGAATTATAACACAAATTGGTGCCAGGTATCCTAGCGCAAGTTTGCCAAGCACTGTGATTGCGATCCTACGAGCCAACACAGTGCGATTCAGCGCTTCGAGCTGCTGCGTCATTCTGTTCCCACAAGACGTTGAGAAGTAGCACATGGCCGCGACTGAACAGCAGAAGAAACCGATGTGGCGTCACGAACACAGAACGCGCGGAAAATCGCGCGTTGGGTGGGGCGACGCACCCTCGGCTTGCCTGGATCCAGATTTTTCGACTCACGCGAAACAGTGCAAGGATACTCGAAATTTGTCCCCAAGCTATTTCACAGACTATAACTATGAGTTTGTGGAGATTACTTGATATAGAACATTTCAGGAAGTGGACGATGACAAAGAAGAAGATATCTCACTCGAACTCGAAGAGGAAACGACCACGTACCGGTACCACTTTGTTAGACTTAACATCAAACAGCGCCGCGCCTGTTCGAAACATCCCCGAACCTCTCTTTTCAGACCTCGTCGCTCTACGACGCCAGTACCTCTACCGCGTCAGAACCTCTTGTACACGATTTTTCCCACGCTACAAAAGGAGAACGACTGGAGAAGGTGGGCGTAGTTGTTTTTGCCATCCACATGTCCAATGAATCTAGTCGATTCCGGTCCCATGTGCCTCTGGGCTACAAATTTCTCGTTTTGGCTTGGCTGACAACAACAACAAGTCTCAGAACTTTCAAATCTCGTAAATTGGGCAAAACAAGCCCTGCTACGTGTTTGTTGCATACGATTGGGTAAAGATCTGAAACGTTTATGAAACATCTCAGAGTCCTGGCTGTGCATCCCCATACGGCTAGTTAGAGTTAGCCTTATTAAAATTAATGGTTGTAACATTCGACAAGCCTGCGCTCAAAACAAGGAGACAGTTGGTAACTGTGCTTCTGAGAAAGTCTGCGATTCACGAAAGTTACCTGAATGGATGGAGATGGCGCGATGGGGAGCCGCTCATTCGAGTTGGATACCACACAGACCCAATATAAACAGCTCTTCGCTTCTCCAGAATGGGTATATCGGCAGTATGCCTTCCTGCAACAACAAAACGATGCTTACGGTATTGGCTTCTCTCGCTGTGTTTGGTGTGGGGACAGGTCTATCCAATCAGGTCAGCACACGTAGAGTTGGCGGCCGCGCTCCTAGCGCATGACCATTTTACGATGGGACCAGAAAGACAGACATTTGATGAGCGCGGCGACCCAGCTGGGCAGACTTGACACACCTTACTGGTTTTGCCCAGTGATCCCTTCCTTTTACCGCGTTAGGTAGAAATTAAATGAGTGCTGCATCCAAAAGTAAATTATCATCGCTCATCCATTTTGTTGTTTCCTTTCACTTTTCAATGTGGTTCGTGTAGGAGGCATAACAAAAAGTCGCAAAATTAGCGCGTCGAAGCACAAGCCAACATCGTATAGCAAAAGAATATTTCAGATACTGTCCTGTCAACCAATACACTTTTCAAACGACTTGTTTACCCGGTAAAAAGCTGAGATATGACCTTCAGGTGTGCTTTTCAGATTTCTTTCTTGGTCTCTGTTAACTATATCTCGGTTTACTGTTGTTGCTAGATTATGCTATAATGATTTTCTTTATCTGTTCCAAGCAGGAAGCGCGCCATCTGATACTAACTGAAGATTTCAGTATTTCACACCAGCCGCTCCCACCTCAGTATTTCACACAAGCCGCTTTTCGATTTTATACCGAGTTCTATACTGCATCCATACTCGGCGACCGATCGTTTTCATGGCCGCGACAGTATCAATTGTGGCTTGATGTAACGCATCCTCAACAGATGCTCCGCTATCGATACACCGGCAAGCTTCCGATGTTGGCGCGAAAAAGCGCGCGAGAGCCAGCGTACTTATGCAAAGCTTCCGTCGTTTCATCGATGGCAACACTGAAAGCGATTAGGTCGTCAAGTATGAACGTAACCTCAGATAATCAAATGGGTTTCTTACATACCTCTTTCGCTGACCACTGATTGATTGGTCTGCTTTCAATCACCGCTGTTGACTCCTTAGAATAATTCGGCTCCTTTTTTCTCTGGAAATAGTGTACATTTTTCAAAGAAAATAGGGACTAGCCTTCTAAGAAAAAAATCATGCAAAAGACATTGCCTGAATATGCACTGTGGAAGTGAGTCTAATATGTAAAAAATGATTTCAGATTTTCTGTCAAGAATTCTCGGAAAAGTGCGGAGTGCCGAATGTCAATTTGTTCCCGAGCCGTCGATCCAGCTCGAGGGATGAAGGTCGCCCGAAGGGTTATGGTCAAAAACAACAAAACGGTCAACTCGGGCTTGGAAGAAGCTTTGCTTTCGGGTTGGGAGCCATACCCGGTCAGCTATTTTCGTTCTTTAGCGTTCATCACCACCACCATCGTTCCTCATTCAGGGGTAGAGTATGGCAAATTTTGTGTAGTTGGCCCTCGATTGCCTTGGGAGCCTGCAGCCTACAGTTAAACATCTACAGTCCATTTCAATTACGGCTGGCAGGGCGAGGCCCACGGACTTGTATCGATCTCTCTCACCCCGCCACACACTCTCACCTAACTCTGTGGGCCACGCCCCGTCAGCCTACGGGAACTGGACTGTATTTGGGGCGCGTATAGTGGGACAGGATCTCGCAACGTCACATGTGGGCTTGAAGATAGCTGGCCTCTTCTGGCAACATGCTTACCGCCGCGGGGTCAGCAAAGTTCCTTCTCTAAAAAGGCTTAGGCAAATCTGAGAGAGCCCAGACGGCGAAGGTCGAGCCCCCAATCGCAATCAAGCGTGTTGCCGGGACGGGCCAGGTATCTCCTAATCTGACATGTGATGCGACCGCCCATGTGGCGCACGCGTTGCGAAATCTTATACCACCATAGATCCTCCCCCACCCCCCGGCCCCCAGTAGCCCACTCTTTATGTGGGAAGTGAGACTATCACATCGATAAAACGCCGATCTGCACATGGAGTCGCCACTGACTGGAATGAATCGGACACAAATTTAAATGCATTCAGGGCTGCATTCGAAGAGGTAGCTGCGATCGCGACTGACGCATCGGCGTGCTTCAACGTCAGTCATGATCGACGCGATTGCATTATCGAGTGTAAACGCAGCATAATGCTCTGAATTGACGTGGAGTGTGTAACAAATCTCGGGGAATGCAGAAGCAGTTTTTACAACCTCCATTTTACGTTCTTGATCTCATATCTAGAAATATCCAAACTTCGACATCCATTACTGGTTACCTCGAGAGGAGATAAGTGGTGTAACTTTTAGGCTTCGAGGTGACGTCAGCCCAAGGAACAGACATTGGAAATGGAAACCTGCCCTTCCTCAACCAGGTACAAGTCGTTCTATGATATAAAATGCAAAAAGAATGTGAGGAGGAGATCTTTCGATTGCTTATCTTGGAAAACCTTGTCGACATCAATTTACCCAACCGTTATACAACCTTTTCACATGCTCCACGTATATTTAATCGCTATTTCCTCCTTAAACGAGAAGATGGACTTTGAAAATTGGAGTGGACCCCTAACTCCGAAGTTCTGCGATTGCTTTGTGAGGGGAACAGTCAGGGCATCTCTTGGTTACCACCTTGTCGGTGTGGATGTGACTTCGTGTTTGAATACCGACTGGAGGCGAGACAGATGATATCGAGGACTGGTGTGAGAGTAATCTCTACTATATATAAAACGCTCCGTCCGTCTGTCCCTCCTTTGTCGCAAAATTAAGCATCACGTTAAAAACAACTTGTGGAAATGGGGACAGGTCTGGGATGGGTAAGGCATGGGACAAGAAGTAAGGAGCACACACAAATTTAGCTGAGCTCCACGCACGGAGGGCGGATCGTGCACTAGAATATACGGTTCTCTGAGCGAAAACTGTTAAATGGGCTCCAAAAGAAAACGGCATGGCGAGGGACCGCGTGCAGTAGGAGGAGCATTCTTCTGATAGGCGGTCCTACACAAAAGTTCATAACTCGGTCCCAGTGCGACCTAAAGACCAGAAAAAAATCGGTAGAGATGTTCAACGTCCAAAACCTATCTTAAACACACTCGAACTGAGCAGAGATTTGCTTATGGGCGGCGCGTGCAGATGTTCTGTTCATTGTGAGCGAATCTCTGCTCACTTCAAGCATGTTCTCTTACAAAAATTGCAATCCCGCTCTGAAATGACCAGAAAAAAGCAGGAGGGTCAGTAGTGGCCGAACTAAGTAAAGGCGAGGGGCAGAGCTTTTGCGGTCACGGGTGAAGCTTGAACCACAAAATTCGTAAAATGGTTTCGACAAAGTCTAGACACGGGAAAACGATGGAGAAAAGTGAAAGGCAAGTGTTGTTCACGGGGACTGGGTCCGCGTCGATACGGGCGTGGCCAGAATCGAAAATGCGTGTAGCGATGTGAGATAATCTGGAGACAAAATCTTCCATATAATATCGTATATAGTAATATAAGAGGAAAGGAACCGCTCATCGAATCACACCCAGTGAACAGGACCGGACTGAAAATTTGTTATTGGTGATAACATCGATTAGTATTGAAATCGATTTTGGGTAGAGGCCCGCAAATGGCTACTGAACCATTGCAACGGATAAGTACATGTTGAGCCCGAATGGTTATTCCATAGCGGTACGAGCCTCGGACGAATTGATGGGAAAAATCGGTAATTTGTAGAGGGTGAGGAACTTATGATTGACAACTATTCTATCATCGTGTGCGAGGGTTATGGAACCATTTCAATGTGCTGTGGTATTGGGTACCGAGTAAAGTTCATAGTAAAAAAGCAATTCATCGATCTACCGACGCCCCGGTGCTATGCGCATAGTGCCAACTCATGTTCCCTATAAGTTCAGACATGGAATCAGCTGAACGCCAGTTTAACGAGGGTGGGGGGCTGCATTGGCACCTCTAGAGGTCATCGGGGAGCAGTTTTGCCACCCCTCCCGATGTGCCTGGAGGTGGGGACGACACACCTCTATGAGATCACTCTAGTGTCCTCCCTATGGCAAACTGTGCCTCTCATTATGTACACGAATTGAACGCTTTCAAGATAATGAGAATAATCAGAAACTGTATAGTCTTCCTAACAAATTCAATTATTCTCAACATATATGTACAACGTTCAGATCGGTGGCATCATGCTGAATCATGGCACCGAAATCGGCGCACTTGGACAGAAGACTGGCAGAGGACCCGCACGATCACTTAACGCTCTCACGCATGGGTAAGAAAATTGAGCGACATTGTGCTCTCATCCTTTTACTATTTTTTCGCGGTCAAAAACTTCCTTTTTGGCAGTGTCTGGGCTGTTAACACCCACAAATATCCAGCCATCCATGAGTCCCACAGAATTACTTCACGCCCTCGTTCCATGAACATCATCGTCCGAGTTGTCTTTCACTACAGCACAGAGAGAGGAACTGACTTACGTTTAATTAACCACTCGAACCCCCAGGTCTTCATCTCTGGCCAATCGGCAAAAGACCAGAGGAGAAAAGACAAACCAAGACTCGGCGTACGCCCAAGCCAAAGGAGGAAGGGTTTCCTGATGAGAGCGCCACTTGGAGAGGGCATATAGGAGAGCGCAAAAATGAATGTCCTTTGAGCGCATCCAAAACGATTCCAAGGTTTCAGGCCTTGCCAGGAAGGCACTCGAGAAATGCAAACCTCCCTTCCCTCTCCCACTACCAACACTCTAAACTGGTATCAGCCGCTCAAGTTATTCAGCAACCATATCTGCATTCGAATGTCTCTCAAATCTGAACATCTATCTGCACTCCTGTTTTCCAGGTATCCATCATTTGGTCTTGGCGGAGAGCCAAACAACGGCGACAAAAAGCTTAGTCAGGAAGTACTAAACTCATTCGGTATACCAAATATTCCTGCCCTCAACAAAGGTAAACAACGGGTTTGGGTGTTATTTGAGTTTGAAGAGCAGCAACTCTTTTGAGCCGACTGTTTCAGTACTCGGAAAGCTCGGAGGGAACCGTCCAAAGAACGCAATTCGTGGCTATGAACCAGGTTACGGCGCAGTGAATCCAAACGCACCACTCGCTATTGGAAAGGTGAGATCTTACATATTGCTTTGAAAATTTGAGGCCGACTGGTGGAGAAACGCCGTGCGAGGGCATCCCGTTCCGTAATGCTTAGTTACTTGTTGAAGCCCTCTGCACTTTCTAATTGTGGCCCCGCAGAGCTCAGAGGATCACGTACCACTCGCCTCCACTATTAATGCTTACAGTTAGTACCCCAAAACTGCTCACTTCCCAGCTCTCACAGAATCCACCAAGGCTGGCCTCGACGGTGGCGACACAAGGATCCTTTAAAGAGGTATCTTTAGTGACCAAATCAGTAGCTCATCACTGATCTTTTACAGAGACGAAAACAACCGGCAATGTAACCGCAGCATAGGCTTGAGTTTAGGTCTGTATTTGCTAGGCACTGTTCAAAAAACCAGGCTTCGTTGCCAAACTTTCAGTCTTTCATTAGAAACTTAGGCTACGTTAAGCTGTCGAAGTAACAAGTGGTAAAGAGAGCAAGGGCGATAAATCATCAGTAAAGGCTATATTTATACTTGGCGATGCGATCACTGGGATGGATGTGATCAACGACTGCAGCATTACGCTATTCCCAGTACAATCAGTGTCCCCGAGTATGAATTTAACTAAAAAGGACAATGAACATGAAATATGAAAATCACCTGAAGATGTTCCTTCACTATCTTCCTATCCTTCCTCGAGTACTCTTGGTAACAGTACTCTCCAGACTTCAGCGATCACCATTTGAGTAGCACAAGTGCATAATGTGTCGTGCCAAGAAAACCCTAAAAATAACCGCTATAAGCATTGTATTTGAACTAGCAATGGTCACGATAGCAGAACCTTTCGAAATGTGGCCAAGCACCAAACAAGCATAGGATTATGGGAAAATAGAAATGGGGTTCAGGGACATTATCTCGTCATCCTCTGCTAACTCATTGCAGATCCTGATGTAAAGGATAAAGGATAAAGTTTTTGGCGTTAATCAATACCTTCTATGGGATGCGCCACGCATTCTAGTTCCATTCAGAATCGTGGTGGCAGGCGAATGCGATTTGCCCTCTACAATAACTTGCGTAGGCCAGCCGATGTACAAATCAGTGCTTTTATCCTCCCAGACGAAACTAGTACCAGCCCCGGAGGGTAATCAGGAGTGTCAGGAGTGTCGATTCTATTTAAGTCTGGGAAGGGAAGAAGCTCTGGAATGAATGAACGATTCTTGCACCCCCCCCCCCACTCTACTCATGTGACCCCAAGGTTGCAATGCTACTAAAAAAAAATAAGGAAAAGAAAAGTCTGGACGTACGAACCCAAGCGACAGCAGTAGATGTATTTTGATTGTCATAAATTGAAAATAAGAGGGGACTTACGTAGCAATAGAAAACAGTGGGAGCAGCACGATCACAAAAACGTCGTAGATCGTAGAATGTCCGTTGATCATTGATTTCAAGTAATCGTTGGACTCCACGCACACTAAAACACTCAAAAATCTTTGCTATAAAAGTCAGACAAGAAGGCATAATTATACCTTCGCAATAGCATAGCAAATGAATTCAAAAAAGATGAAAATAAATAGTTTGCGGTGGTCATGTTCGAAAAAAAATCGGGCACCTAATTGGAAGGCAAGGCAGTAAACCGTCGAATGAGGAGGATATTGTGATCAGCGAACTGCCGATACTCTCTCCGAAGCAAATGCCGTAGTTAGCCCACCCTAGCACTCGATAAGACTTTTAACTATGCAATGGCCTACGGTGAAGTTGAAGTATTTTACTTTCCTGGGTCTTGACACCTGTATTTACACCGTCACATCACCATCATGTAATTCTACAGCGCTCATTCCACCTAAAGTAGCTTTAAAGTTGTCAATAGATTACATCGTTTGAATGGAGGAAATACTGTGAATTGTTGACTTGATTTAGATTCATTGCATGTGTGGGTACGCATTGTTGGCATCTTATAGGAAGCAGCTCCGCAATGCTGGCATTTTAGAGCATGTAGCCAAGCCCGATGCAAGCATTATTCATTTTGCTACTGCTGTCTGCTATCACTTTGTATTGCTCAGTATCACTGACTATCACTCAGTTTCACTGATCATCGCTCAGATCTTTGAAATTGTTGTGAATTGTTGTGGCATATTGAGCCATTGTCACTCACATTGTCTTCATATCGCACGCAGCCAATATCGCTGAAATCGCTCTAGGATGATGTACGGCATTGTTTAGAGCTAGTGCTAGTTTAGCTCGATCCTGTTGGCATATTCGCGCTGATCGTCAACTGTGTGTGTCAATCGAATGACCTCCATATCTGTCAGATCAATTTGTGCCTTCTGTCGTCACTCTAAGTTGGAAAGTGCTCCTGAACATCGTCTGATATGAAATGTATCATTTTATCTTTTCTAATCACTTATAATCATTCCATGCAGCTTACGTTGCTGGGATTCGCCGTATCCAAGCCCCTCCACAGCCACCACTCAATGGGCCTTGTTGGATGTCTCATCGTTGACTACTTTGTTGACACCTGTTACCTACTCAGCCGGATATCTGTAACATTACAGGCTCATGAGCTTGACAGCCTTGTATCGCTTCCTGATGTCCCCCTTGATCCCTCTTGTCGCTAGATGTCGACAGTTATTTCTCGATCTCTGGCTAACCTTATGAATGCATAATATCTCCACGTCGCACAGCGAGAAAGCTCTCCTGCTCTTCCGCCCGCGAAGTATGTATAAGCACCTGTTAAGAGCTCCTCTATGCAAATACAGGTAGAACGTCATTTGACCGACAAACAAACAAGTTCCAGCACTCATATATAAGGCTATGAAACAATAGAGCTGTGAAATGCTCTCAGTTCAGAATTAAACCTTCCCATTTCAGACCGATCGCGACGCCATCAACCTTCCCGCAGGCTTCGGTGATATCGAAACGCTCAAAGGAGGCGGTTTCGGTTTTGGAAAATAGACTGCAAGTCGATCCCCTTGTAGTTTTGTTTGTCATACTATTCTTTATTCTTTCTATACATATATGAGATATTGCAATAATTCCTTGCAATTAGACCCAATACAATAGCTTTACACGACCCCACTCACTCTAGTGATATTGCTTTCCATATTTTGATTCTTTCGTTCCTTTTTGGATGTATACCCTAACGCCATAAATCTGTAAATTTGTACCTACACGATGCGTTCCAGCTAGGGGTACATCGGTCTTCAAGCGATATTCGTAATGTACCCCTCATTTTAGGGCTCGATTTCTGGCGTGAAGGTACACATCCGTTATTCTCCGTTTTAATTGCCCGATTAGCCATTAGTTCTTCGAATATCATTCATTAGCGTGATCTATCGCGTTATTCATATTGGGTTGGCGGGAAATTTCGTCACTTTTTTGGACACAAACTCACAATATCTTTTATCAACAGCGTTTGGGCACCTTATTTACACCGTCCTTGTGTATGGCAGGACGGCGGGAGGGAAAAGCTCATTGACATCCTAGATTCGATTCAGACTCGCGCGTAGGAGATGTCCATTTTCTACATTCACAGTGAGCGAGGTAGAGTGGCGCGGCGGAGGGCAGAGACGACGTGGGCAACGAGGCAAGGTGGCATAGACGGAGACCTGTCGCCGGAAACGCAAAGTATAAACGCAGCCTCAGCTAAGGCTGACGATGAGCCAGTCATTGCTCTACCGTCGCCTGCCTTCTTAGTGGCTGAGGAGCAAATCGAGCAGTTCACGTCGTACCGTGAACGAGATGAAGATATTACCGGGACCTTTATGCGTATGGGCGCCGGTCTCTTGAATAACTTCGGCCGGGTGAATTCTTCCGCGAGCACATTAGCAAACCACCAATAGTCAAAAAGGCGTAGAGTACAAGCTATACAAAGAATGAAGACGAGCTGTCTGCCCGCAATGCATGTGTTCCGGATTGACTTTTCGTGCAATACGGATTCTGGCAAGTTCCAAGTTGAGATTTTATCTAAGATTCTACCATCTCTATTTAAAGGTCTTCGTTGTGTTGAAATTGACATTGATGGAAGTTCCATGTACAGACCACGCAAGGAGGCTTCCCTATCGCGCAGCAATTCACAGCGGGACCAGTAAAGAACTAATCGCGCGCAGTGGACCATTTGAGTGTCCAGCCGTACACGCCGCCGTCTGTATTTTCTCGTACAAAAATTCTTAGTGGACTGGTTATGGGGGTTGCCGTATGGGTCCAGTTGTCATCGAAACTGATGATACCTCAGCCTATGGCGTTCTTCGTGCGATGTATCGAACCAAATTAGGTTCAAAATATCTCCACTGCCATCGAAGTAGTCAACTCGAGATGTTGCCTCCTACTCCATCCCTTCGCCATTTGCAGCTTCAGCACACCAATTGTGACAGTGGAATGATGAGTCCCAAGAATAATTGCGCGTTCATCGCCGAAGTACGGAAAGGGCAGGATTTTATCAAGTCACAGCTTATTCGAGCGTGTTCAGATGAAACTCTGGATTGTGTTTCTGGCTCCAGAGAAGGTTATCACTTCTAGTGGAGAGCTGTTCCTTGAACAAGCCACTGAGTTGGACCTTTGCAGCTTCACAGTGAAGCAGTAGTCAAGGAGGAGGTGAAAGGTTGGTATAAGGCGGTATAGACGCTCATGATAGGGAACAAGGTTAGCCTGTGTGCTCGAGAAGAGAAAGGTCGGAAATAGGTGGGCACTGTTAGCAGGAGGGAAATCACCTGGGGTATTACTATCGAAATTACTAGCGGAGAATGCCAAATTCAACGAGATATGGTAGTTTTAAAGAAGCGTGACAAAAATTTCCCGCCAATCTAGTGCATTACAAGTGGAAAAGAATTGGAAAACCGCAGCGGCAAAGTCATTCAGCGAAAGCTATCTTTTTAAATGGGTTTCCACAGAAGTCTACCTCACAAACACATCTCGCACAAATGAGTTTAGTAGTCCCACCCTTTTGAAGTAATAAATCCTCGAGTGACTATCCACGTTGCACTTTTTGCTCCCCACGATGCATCATCACGGTCCTACACCTGCTTTGACCTAGGTAAACCCCGCCCTTTTAGTTCAGGTAATCAAAAAGGAGCTCGAGAGGGCGTGGCTAGCGTGGATTCGAGCGGGTGTAGCGCCGTGATGGCGTCGTAGCGATGCAAATGGGGGCAACTTGGATACTTACTAAGTATCTACTTTCCCAAAAAACTGAGTCGACTAATGTGATTACAGCGTGATCTCTTTGTAAGGGACACCGTTCGACACGTTTTCCAATTCTTCTCTAAACTGCGCCCCTCACATATTTATTTCTTTCATATATTAGTGTTGATGTAATAAACTATTAGTGAAGTTAATGTTGTGTGCTAGTAGAGATGTCATTTTACGTGCTACTCCGGTGGATAGCTAAAGAGGTACTCAGTACAGTATCCCACACACGTCTGGTGCACTCTTTCAACCGCGGTAGATATCATGATGAAGTTGTTAAACATGATTCGACAAAGGCGATCATAGTGCCATGGCTAGCGGCGTAGCTTCCTCCACTGAGATGTCGGATCGACTTATGGAGACCACTGTGACTTCGAGGGCAAGCACATGGCGCATCCTAGTGAGATTGACCTTTATAACAGCCTTGGCGGATACCCATTACTATCTTTTTCTCATTGAGTATGTTTCTCTTGAAATATCACAGAAAAGCTCAAGAAGTGAGTTTTCATCTTCCACGTTTAAAGGGTGCCCTTACTCATCTCACCCTTCCAAGACGCGCCATTCTGCTTCCATTTCAAGATGTAGTGGCATTGGAATGGGCATGAGATGCAGAGGTACCATTGCGCAGATCAGCACTTTTACCCACACATACGAATCTGACATTAACTTGACCAACTCGAAGGGTGGAAGATTTGCCTGGCTTTGGCCCGAAGGGGATTAATCGGAATTCGATCTTTTGATTGAGTGAGTACCTCCACGCCACCTTCCTCTCCCTTAGAAAATACAAGAAAAGTATTAAGAAGAGGGGAAGAAAAAATATACCAGTACATTGGCAAACTTTCGAATAGCTATATCGAGCGCCTAATCGCCTTTCCAACAGCCCTCGAGGACGTAGGAATACAATTAGACGCTTTACTTATTTTGGGCGCTCACTATCAGGATAACGGACCAGTTTTCTATGGATTTTGAGAACCGGATATTGCCCACTCTATCACTCTCGCAGCCTTTCCCACACTACTGACGCGCATTAGCCGCCGCAGTCAATTTATGACGTCCTTTCCCCAGTAAGGAAAGGTATGGAATTAATTTTGAAGAGTTGACACAACACATTGCATTGATTAAATTGAAAAGGGAAATATTATTTTAATTCAACTCAATCAATTTGTTGAGCCCCCTTTGTTCATGCATGTTATGATAGTACAGGAACATATAAGTAAGGGAAAACCTGATGTGCTAAGTATAACAACAAATTAGAGTGAATGGGCTAATTAGCTGATTTTTGGGCCTGATCAAATGCAGAGGCTTGTGGGTCTTGCCCATGCTTCCCTAATGTACGTATTTGCTTGTTCGGGTATGCTCTCCAAGAATGGATATCGGATGCTCCTGGGCTGCAAGCCATGGAGCTGTGAGAAAGGGGTGGGGGTCTCCCAGCCAGTTTTCTGTCTGGCTCACAGTAGATTTGCGCGGAAGCCTTTGTCAAACGCAAATGCGACTTGCGGTCGGAAGCAATTTACAGTAACTTAACTGGGCCATGGGCGTGTGCTATGGTTTCCGTGAAAACCATCAGGTCAACTACCGATAGGCGAACTTTGGTTCAAGCTGTCCGTTTCTGCTTTCGTCCAAGTTTCACATGGGAGGTCGCTTTTTTTTGCTCGTTTTCACTTCTGAGAAGGTGTGTTAATGTGTCTCGTTGACACTCACACAATCGTGGTGTTGTGTTTCGGGTGGATCGTTCATTCGATAAATCACTGTGTAGGTGCTCCATTCAGCGGGACGCAGTTAGACCTGCACAAGCGCTACATTCCATAGAATTGCTCTTGCCGCGACGCGAGGGTCTGGCGATGCGTTTGGTCACAAGGCCCGCACTATTTTGAGGATTACGTTAAACGACACAATGGAATGCGCAGCGCATAGTCGATGCGACTTTGTTTGCGATTTTGCGGTTCTGCGACTTAAAGAAACTCGAAGTCGCCGAGCTAGCTCGATGCGTACCTATCATTGGAACTGTAAGTTGACGCCAATTTATGCGCAAGGTGCTTCTGCAGCTGGTTATAACGTGGTCTTATTCGTGACAGATGCTATTGGGGATAATTGCTGTTCACCTGCTTTGCGACCAATGCATACAGCAATATGTAATCATCATAAACAATTCCTTGTCGTCATTAGATCGCGACTTGACTCCCAATTTGAATTGTCAAGTTAAAAATATCCTCTACTTTTCTGTATTATTTTGCTTCAAAACCTCGTGAGCGGTAAGCCATCCTACGTATATTTCTGAATCTTGTTGATTTTATTCATTCTCCTCTGTATCAGGTAGCACTACAGGGGGTGCCAAAAAAAAGTGTTTCGCTCACGGCTCACATCCGCCTGTCATACAAAACATAGGGAAAAGAAAGAAATGAAAGTATTGGGGCAAAATACCCCGAAATGTTCCTCTGGAAGCAGGAAGAAGCTGAGACTCACTACTTTCTCTTTTATAAAAATATGGAGCCTTCAAGCGGCGCAGTCGGGATTCAGAGCACCCACGGTAGGAAGGTCCCCTTAAAACAGGGAAGCCAGGTTCCGCGGTAATTCTTTTATGGGGAGCTTCCTAAGAATTTACCTTTCGAATCATGGAAGTCACAGAGCTCCTGCTGCTTGGACAAGGCTGCTATGATCCGAAGTAACATTTTTCAAGCGGCACAGTCAGGACTCACTTTTTTCATTTTTCATGCCTCAAACCTGCCCCCGGAGGGGTTACAGTAGTAATGGCACGTTCTGGCTCTTGGAAACGAGTGGTATTGGGAACCCGGAAAAAACGGAACACTTAAGGGCACCACCCAGTATGAATCCCCTCGGGTACCCAGAGTGAACGGACCTTAGCAAGGTTGTGAACGAGGGCGACGAAGTTTCGGATTTTGCCCAGCTGAGGTGACACATCTTGTTTACTCGGAGCAAGCAACCGTTCGTGCTCGTGCAGAAGGTTGTAACGGAGAATAGTGATAGAGTGAGGTCTGCTCTTCACTTTAGTTATGAAAATACCGGGTCGGAATTTGCCGAAGTTCGACTAGTGTGGGGTTGAAAGTGGTGGACAAAAATTACTTTTTTTGGCACCCCCTGTATACTCCAATTCTCATTTTCTTTTGGTGTGTGGACCACGCCCTTTTTTCTACTGGACTCACACCTACATCAGCACTGTTTCCGTAAGCAAAAGATCTTATAATCACGGAATTTATCGTAGTCCAATATTAATAGCATTGTAAACGAAGCTGCGCTGATTCATCTGCGCGGGTTAGCACACACATTTGAAGGTTGCAGTAAATTTTGACTCCGCATAGGTATCATTGCGTCTCATCTCATATCGCTTCATCAACCTGAATCCGGATCGTGAAACTTGCGTACGAAACTGCATGCACTTCTCAAAGTGCATTTTCTGCAAGAAAAATTGCCACTCGTCGAGAATTACTCATTTCGCTATAGTTGGTTTGAATCACTTAGATTTTTTGAACGTCAGTGCAGTTATTCGCTGAGAAAATGACAGCTGCTTTTTTTTCTCTCGTACAATATTGGTTGAAAGTACATGCTTCATTATTTCCACCATCTGCACAGTTGGCACTAACAACTGTTCAGTGGTTAGACTGTGACTTGTCTAGTGGTTGGATTCATATGTATCAGTCATTTTTTAAAATATTTCCGGAATTTTCCCTAGCCGACACCATGTTCAAGAGGCGTGTAAGCCACTCCACCTCGTATTCTCCAAATGCCTTCCATGCCTCTATTGGTACTCAATCTGCACCAGCGACCTTTCCATTCTTCATTTTCCCCTGCATCTGGCGAACTTCTCAATTGTCCAACGAAGGATGGGGTCAGCAGTAGCCTCCCTCTGTTGGCTTTACTTACAAAGGTCGTCTTCGTTTAGGAGCCCATCGAAGTACTCCCACTATCCACTTTTGACCTCGACTGGTTTCTTCAGAATGGTACTCTCGCTGCACCTTACCGCCTTGACCACCCCGATGTCTCGGGTGGCTCGATACCTTGCTTTAGCCAGCCTGAAGACAAACTTTTCTGCCTCCTTCCCTAAAGCCTTCGTATAAGGCATCCATTTCTGTTTTCTTTGCTCTGGCCACAGCTGCCTTGACTAGCCTCTTGCAGCGTTTGTAGGTGCTGAGGTGCTCTGGGCTCTTTGCTTTTATGCCACAGCTTGTATTTCCTTTCTCTGTTTCACTACCCTCTGAATCTCCTCATTCCACAACCACTCCAGAACTTTGTCTCCTCTGAAGCCACCTGAGGTCTCTCCTAGCGTTTCCTCCGCGTATTTTAGGATTATCTCAGCTGCTTTCTTCCAGGTCTCCTGAGTCAAACCGATAGGGTCTGGAAGACCGATATCTAGTATTCTTCTTTTGAAATCATCCCTTTCTTTTTTGTGCAGCTTCCACCATCTGATTCTCCGTTCGATCTCAAATCTCGTTTTCTTGGGGAGCTTCATGGCAATGTCTGCAAGAAGAGGTCCGTGTTGGGTGGTGAGTTCCTTTTCTGGCAGTACCTTAATGTACTTCACAGTTTTGAAGGCTGGTCTCCTTATGAGCATATGGTCGACTTCCGTTTGTCTCCCTCCACAGCTATATGTGACCTTTTGACTCTCTCTTTTCGCGAATAAGTGCTGCAGACCGCTAAGTGTCGTCGACCTGGTCAGGTCCACTATCCTTCCTTCCTCGCGTTTACGACCAACCCTTCCCAGAGGCATAGGCTTTTGATGTTTCGTGGACTCATTAAGTCGGCAGTCTCTCGAGAATTCCCGGTCATAACCTACGTTCAGAGTCCCTATTCGATCTAACTTCTTCAGCCGAGATTACACACTTCGGTAGCCCTCGCATACTGACCACAGAACTAGGGCGAGGGTTCTGCGCGTCACCTCCGGGTGACGTCCTAGCTTATTAACTGCTTCTTATGCGACTTTCAGACATATTAATATGAGGGGGCTCTTTCATCAGTTGACCTGTCAGCCTGGGCCTGACGCTGGTAACGTCACCACTTTTACAATTTCCAGCAAGGCATGGTTTTGTGACTGTAGGGATTGAACCCAGTGTCCTTGAATGTGCAGACTTGAGCATACACTTTTAACCACTTGGCGTGCAATGATATACTCATTCCTCAAGAAAAAAGCAATTTCGATCGACCTCTGACTCACATTGATACGCGCACAGCAAAGTGCAAGCAACAGCCGACTATTCCTTTATAGCATGGGATGCAATACCTCCAACACGTTGCACTTAGCAGATATAGTTATCAGTGATATGAAGCCCACCTTGAACTCAGGGCGATCATCTGCTGCAGTAGAATCGTTGAATGAGAAGACTATGGACTTGGCTTATGTTGGTTTCAACAATTTTGCCTATTAACTGCGTCAGAGGAGAAACATTGGTCTCACACCTGTCTTGGATTGGAAGTCTACAGTTCAGAGCACCCTTTCCAAAAGCCAACTTCACTATACCGAAATAGGTGCTCACCCTTAAACGAAGTTGACAATGTTGCAGTTGGAACTCAAACTCAAAGAGGTATATTCAACAACTGGACAAGCAAGGTTCGGCTCCTACTAAGCAGAAAAGGAAATAAGAGTGGTCAAAGAGCTTATGATTAGGAGAAGAAAGTCAAGATATAGCTTGGAGTTGCTGTTTTGCTCAGAATACGAATAAGACAATCACCCATTTGTTTTTGCAAAATAGCGATACCACGAGAAACATCTATTCAGTCGTTTGAGCAGGTTACTGAACGACTGAAAAGTACAATTCAAGCGGTCCCAGGTTGTTAACTGGATACAAAAACAGTGAGGCGGTTCATATAGTCTTTCCCAAGTATCCCTACCTATTATTCTCTGATTGAAGCGCACAAATTTTGAAATGTAGCGGTAGATAGCCTTATCGAGAAGAGTAACAAAACCGATTCCATAATCTCAAGTTGTGGGGACAATCTGATAGAACCAGCTGGGTGTTAATTGACATTTTTGCCACTCTCAGGCCATGTAACTTCGCAAATACTGAGAACTTTGCAGCTTTGTTCAACCGGTGCGAAATGTCATCCATTGCTAGAATGCGAGTTTGGATGCGATGTCTTTTTACACACAGATCAATATGAGCGATGCAGTTGATGCCCTTATTGCTCTTCGGCGACATTATGAAACGAACGGCGTCCGGGTACTAAATAAAAAAGGAGTTGATGTGGGGAGGGCACCTTCACAATTCAAAAACTTGGAAATTGTCGGATTCGAAAGTTGAAAATTTCTAAAACCGCTGGGTTGTTGCGAAGTGCTCGATACACTGCAAATATTTACCCATTTTTTAGGTATTCGGTTCTGAAAGAAAAATGTAATGTGAGACAAAAATTCTTGCCTTCCTGGTAAGAACTCCAAAATCTGAAAAGGAAACCGCAGCCCATTTGAGTTCCTGTCGTACAACTTTCAACAGTTGTCGATATGAAGCTCACAGTTCCGAGTTTTGATGATGATTAGTGCCTCATCAAGTGAGTAAGCCATACAAACTACACTACAATTACAATTACAACCACAACAGCACTATGGGTGGCCATCATCTTTGCTGTGCTGACCTTGTATGGCAAAAGGCTTCCGAAACATTATACTTGGAAGTGAAAGCTGGGAACTATCTTAACTATGAGTCTCTGGAGTTTCGCATCATCCGACGCATTCTCTCATCCTACAATGCTTCGCATTCAATTCAATCAGGGCCCTGAATTCGAATCGTATATCTATGGAATTCTCAAATCGTAGCTTGTGAACCTGTGTGCAAAGGAAATCGAACAGCCACCCAGTCATCGGGGGTAAGTGGTAGAGGACAACGATGATAATATTGCCCATATATCTAAAAGTTCCCAAGTAATAAGGTCAACTTAATATTTTAAAGCAGGTATGATGTGGGGAGAGCAGTGGCATGGCTCAAAAACATGTTAAATGTACTTTAGTGATTCCTAGAACCGCTCATTTGATGCAGATAGGCTGTGCGTACTAGTGCTCAATATACATATTGCTTATTGATATACTCATTTGTTGAAGTGATGTAGATTTGAAAGAAAAGTGTAATTTGGGTCGAAGACTCTTGACAGGCTGGTAATTCTGCTCACATGAAACCACCACCGTAAATATTGCTGACAAGGGAAGGATTCTAGGTCGAAGTGGCCATTCGGAATGGAATATGTATTGTCTGACGTATTTTCGAACGCTGATCTCGAACCTGCATTCCAAATTTGCTGTACGATTCTCTGCGCAGAGTTATGGAGGTTTTTTTTTTGAAAAAACAATGCTATTATATGGTGGTTTGAAAGCCCATAGCACGCGAGCCAGACGTTCTCGCGCAAAACTAGTGCGATTTTCGTGTTCAGGGGACCAAACTGCCCTATGGAACTTGTTTTTAGCCAGTTCGAGGCCTATTGGGTAGGCCAAGAGTTTTTCCAAAATTTGGTCAAATTCTCGGTAAGCCAAGAATTTTTCCGAAATTCGGTCAAATTCTCGAATTGGCTAAAAACATGTTCCATAGGGCAGTTTGGTCCCCTGAACACGAAAATCGCACTAGTTTTGCGCGAGAACGTCTGGCTCGCGTGCTATGGGCTTCCAAACCTACCATATAATAGCATTGGTTTTTCAAAAAAACCTCCATAACTCTGCTCAGAGGATCGTACAGCAAATTTGGAATGCCGGTTCGAGATCAGCGTCCAAAAATACGTCAGACAATATGTATCCCATTCCGAATGGCCACTTCGACTTAGAATCCTCCCCTTGTGAGCAACTTGAATGGACTCTTGCAGAACAACATTCTACGACGCAAACGGAAAGATGGGTATTCAGCCAAGAAGCAATCTCCTGTGGTGCACCAAACGGTCGCGGCTATTCGTCGCACTCTTAGCTGTTCTAGTCTTGACATGCATCATCTGCGAAGCCTGCCTTCTTATACACAGTGTGAGTTGAAATTTGCTGAGAAGATATTTCATCGCCCGAAGCCAAAGAATAAAAGATGTTATATGATTTGGAGAATAAGAATCAAAGAAAAGTCTATCGGAGCCAATAATTAGAGTGCAGGATAATTTTTGCAGCATTTTCCTCCAAACTTTCTAGAAGTATCAACAAACTCACGTAGGACACCTAATGCTACTGAATAATACATTGAGATTGTACCGAACGTACATCTGCGATAAAAATGATTTTCAAGAAATTCATTGTTTGTTCTTTCTTCACGAGTAGGGACTGGGCACTGAACGCAAACAAGAGAACCTCGGCGGTCTACGCTACGTTAAGCGAAATGGTTGACCCACTAAGCGAGCATGGAAATAGTGAGAAAACGCGTTCTACGAGCAGTTTTGCAGCTCACTTTTCTACTTGTGCCAGTGAAGGCATAACGCTAGAAGTGTGATAGATTTATAATATTATTGAAGGTGATGCTGAACGTAAACCAGCGGACAGTCTCACAGGCAGCACGACGTGGGAAGTATAAACCTACAGATGAGGCAGTTGTCTATGAACAAACCTTTCCTCGATTCCGTGAGTTCTGCCTGTTTATGATTGTGAGTATTCCACAATTATCGAAACATTGCAAAACCTCCTCATTCAAATGAACAACGAAATCCATGAAATATAGAAGCCGCGATGAATCCAATTCTTGCATCTTTCTCCTATCAAATTCTATGATGCAGAGAGCTCCTACGGGCAGCGCTATGGCCTACACGACGTAGAGAGTATTAACCTACAAATGAGGCAGTTGTACATGAAAAAGCCTTCCCTGGATTCCGTGAGTATTGTTCTACCGAACTTCAAAAAAAAAAATCAAAGCTTCAAGAAATCACCTCATTTCACCGAGCGACAAAAGTCATGAAATTAGCTGCCGCAATAAAAACTAATTCAGCGACTGGCTCCGATTAACTTCACAATTGTACCCAAAGCTTCGTTATGCAGTGATGTGGATTTTGTGGTGGTGGTTCATGTAAGGGCAGAAGATGCACCATCGAGAAATTATTGGCGGAAGAAGTATGATGATCGCGTTTTGAAAAATCAGGTAATAATTAGCTGTCCAACAAATATTTCGAACAGTTTGGTCATTTAGCGTTTTTAGTACAACTACAGTATACTATTTTCTATTGGGAAGCCAAGCACTCTCAGTGATCAGGGAATGATCGAGGAAGAAGCTGCTGAGTGCGGTGATATTCTGCAAACAGACTATAAAGATACATATCGGAACCTAACTCTCAAGGTATTTCCTTTTTTCCTCGCATAGGTTGTCCAGGGAGTAGGGAAGACTCCATCTGTCCACCCGTAGCCAAGCAGCAATGAGCAATGCATTCATTGAAGTTTTCTATGACGCGTTCATAAATATCCGGCGGAATGTTACCAATAATTCTTTGAATTTCCTTCCTCAACATATATATTGTTTGTGGTCTGTACAGTATAATTTTGATTCCACATATCTCCGAAACATAAGTCACAAGACTTGTATGCTGTTTCCTGTTTTCAAACAGGGCAGTGGTCCCGTTCCCTCAAAATTTGGAACAGAAGCCGTGGTCTCAAACCTTCGAATCAACTTACGAACTGTAGATTCGGTTGTAGCAACGTTATGGCAAGTGACAGACGCAATTCACAGACGGTTGCCGAGAGACTTCCACTGGTTTACATTAACTTCTTGTCACTTGGACACGCTATTCAGTGCGGAACAAAAATATACATCAAACGACAATATTCAACGAGCTAAAATGACCACGATACTAATGGGGAGCGTATAAGATAGCAAAGATGAAAAAGATAGGAGGTAAGCAAACCATACGCTCGTGACCTTTGGCTCCTACAGTAACCAGGCAATTTTATTATTGTAGAAATGCGACTACTATATGTGACACACAATAAGTAAGTACACTCACAGCCAACAGCATGTGTAAAAAAGAAAAGTCCGCTGTCTCTCAAGAACCCCACTGAAGGAATCCAGACAGGAAAAATGATGAGTGCGTAGGGACCTATAGCGCAAACTTGCATCCCGCTTTTCATTCCCATAAGATGAACGGCGTATAAGAGGGTGTTCCTAGACGGTCCTTGAAATCACATATATAAGGCCGTTCTTCCTGGATCAGACATGCGTCACAGTCCACCTTATCTATTTGCGGCTCACTGTTTCTATAAGTGTATACCCCTGAAAATCGAAAACTCACAGAATCCAAAGCGTGTATCTTGAGTTACATATTTCTCCTGTACTTACTACATACATCCCTTCACGAACAAAACAGGCAGGTAGGGGTAGAGTGTTAGCTTCTGAAACCTCTAACCTCCTAACATTTCAGCATTTAGCGGAGTTGCGTTACTTGACAATGACATGCCCTAAAAATGTGGTTGTTGTCAAAATGGACGACGATATTGCATTGGACGTTCGAAATATGTCCAGGTTCATAAAAAATAATCTCACTTCAGAAGAACTCTACTGCCCTAGGTAAATCATTCATGATAATTTTATCTGTACGGTATCCTCCTCTTGAGCACAGATCATATAAATAAAGGCTATAAGTTCGGATCTTGTGACTTTTATCGGAAGTAGAGGAGGAGAGATGCTTGTGCTTCCTGTGCTTCCTTGCGCATGGGTCAGTGATTTACCACACTTATCCTTATAAAATACACGAAAACAATGGCTCACCCGAAGTGCAAAAGAGAAGCGGAGGGAAGAAGTGTGTTGCATTGCTAGCAAGAGCCGACAGGGGAAACACTTGGCACTTATAGTCTATTGCGAAATTTTCAATTTATTGCGTAGAGCAAAACTAGGACCACCAAATCTCACCTCTTACATGATATTCTGAGAATAGGTCTACACTGAGATAATGTTCTCAAAAACGGAACAGATGTACTGAATACTGAAATCGCATCATTTTTTTGAGTCCGTATTCAAGAGGGCAGTTGCCCGCTTTCTCGATCTTAAAGGAATCGTCCACGGAAAATGAGTTTTTGTGTTACCCATATATTTGTGGTGTATTTGCCTAATGTTGATCTCATGCAAAATTTCACGAGAAAAAAATGAATCCGGCTAAGATACAGCATCACAAAGCTTTGGCGGGGTGGGCGGAGCCTCCGAGCAGGTGCCTCCCCCGTCGTCCGCCACGGACTGTTTACGTAACCCTCTGTTCCTACAATGCGTCTCCGACCACGGCGGACGACGGGAGGAGGCTTTTACACGGAGGCCCCGCCCACCTGGACCGCACTTTGTGGTGCTGTATCTCAGCCAGATTCACATTTTTTCGCGTGAAATTTTGCATGAGGCCAACATTAGGCAAATACAACATAAACATATGGGTAACACAAAAACTCATTTTCCGTGGACGATTCCTTTGAGCAGCTGATCGGTTCTACGTGGGCTTTAAAAGAGGAGAAGCACTGTACTGGCCGATGCATCAACCCAAAGGAACTGAAGCTAAATCGGAGAATGTTTGGAAGAAGAGCCCGCGGAGATCATGACGGCCACGGTGAGAGAATATCTCAATGGTCCGAGAGTGGTAAACATAAAGAAAGGGTATCGAATAACTGCCACAGGTTGTGATATGAGGGGATCTCGATGAAGATTGTTTCAAACTATACAGATATCCTTAATTTTGGGATATCTTAAACGATAAAAACTATGTCGCATTATTTATGGACCACCCTGCACATTTGACTATTGTTCCATTTCCGTTTCGATATTGAGGCTCTGACATATTTCTGAAGAATTTTGTAAAAGAGAGCGAAGCTAAACGAAGGGAGTATTTACAAACTATCTAGCAACGTCCTCATCAAAATTGATTTGTTCCTCTTGTTTTTTATAATTATTTGATTTTTAGATTTTTTTAGTGATTTGCAACAAGTGACCGAGAACCAGTACCGTGTACTTTCAGGCTCAATGTTGCTCCTATCCGAGAAGATGGATCAAAGTGGTGAGAATCACGCTTTGTGGTAACTGAAATTCAGGAAGAAGGGGAAGGAGTATCCCATACTCAAAAAAAAAAATACAGATTGCAACTCAAGCTTGCAAAAAGAAATGACTGATTTTGGCCCAAGTCCGAAAAGCAGGTGATGAGTGCCAAAAGCGTCAACTTTTCGTGGAGATAAGCATTCCGTCTACTTAATTAGAATCTGAAGATAGCTGGTGCGCTGATTTGGTGAATTCTGGAAAATAACAAGATGATGCCATTATGGTGCCATTATTAATAAAAAACGAATAAAATAGCCAAAACGTAGGAATACTTCTCGTATCGCGTTCGTCATATCAGTGATAAACGATTCTACGGTCACTACAGTGGTGGTCTAAACGTACCGACAGCGGGCACTTGGCAGCACATTGCACCGATATGTGCGCAAATTGTTTCGATCATAATTGTCACGCTTTATGTGTATTCTTAATGCGTTTAAGCTTTACTGACTTACTGTTGGTATATTCCAACTTAAAGGAAGAGCGGAAAAGGGAGGTGCTGCGTGAAATGGGGAGGGTCCAGCCAGGTAGCCTCAAATGTATTTTCACCGCTCTACAATATAGTGCTACATATTCTTGGTTCTCCTTAACTCGGGACTAGGCCATTTTTTCACGTCCTCTCACAACCTTATAAGTCGAAGGAAAACTTCTTTGAAGTCTGATGAACTGGCGATGGAAATTTTCATAATCCTATTCTGGAGATGAGCTCACAGATGTGTAGGAATTTTGAAGTTCCTGCCGTTTGAGACAAGTCGCCCTTCCTTGTTGTGGGCCTAGATAGCGTCTCCGTGTACGACCGGCTAAAAAACCACCTCTTAACTCATTTTCGGAAGCAGATTTCTCAATGAAGTATGCGCTAGTCCATTTCCCAGAAAAAATGCTATCGAGTGATATATAAAACTTTCCGAGGTGATAAATCAGGTTGAAATTGCATATGTATAGTTAATTAGAAATTATACTCGTCAACTCAATCAATTTTTTTCAATCTTTTCATGGCTTTCGATAAAGCTCAAGCTCTTGTCAGCCGCGTGCGATTTACGTGCTTGGCGCGGAATATCGTTTACGATCGATGGCGCCATCGCAATCTACGAGAGTTGCACCTGAATGGCGCGGTGCCGTCAAGAGCGTGCACGCCGATCGCACGCAGCCGACAAAAGCTTGTGACGTCGACCGAATACCACGAAAATGGCGACGATAATGTGTTTTATAACATGTAGTACATGAATATAAACATAGCTTGGTAGTTGACATAACTTGCTCTTTTATAGTTGAGTTGTACTCAGTTTAACTGATCAACCGAAAAAATTTATAAATAAATACATAAGTGAATACTGCTTAAAATATGCCTACATACCTCGTGAGCACAGAGGGAGATTACTTCTAAGTTTAACCTCCGTCTAAGGGTATGTGCTAAACGGAGTTAAACTGCTTCTCTGCTACTTCCCCTCTGAATCTTTTCGAACACGGTTTCTTTGTTTGTAATTGTTTGTCTTTATCACCTCGGAAAATTTTATATATCATTCGACAGCATTTTTTCTATGTATAGATTGGTGTGCACTCCACTGTTGAGAAATCTGCGTCTGAAACTGAGTTGAGATACGGCTTTTTAGCCAAGTGTACACGGAAACGCTGTTGGGCTACGCCAAGGAACGGCGACCCGTCTGAAATGACAGAAAGCTCGAAATTCCTACACAATGTGAGATTATTTTTAGATTAGGATTCTTAAAATTTTATCGAAAAATGGCCTGGTACCCAGTCTAAACCAAATATTTGTAGCACCATCTGTAGAGGATTCCCGACTTCGACGAGGGAATATACATATACAAATTCGATAAAAATAATAATTATTCGACTTATAGCGATAAACAAGGTTGCCGAAATGTCCCTATGGAGGAGAAACAGTATGTCCGACAAAAAGGACCTCTTCCATCACTAGTTTTCATCCAGTCGTGTTTTCGCGCCCTCAGGCTGGAGGAGGTGGAACCATGGCCTGACAAGACACGACCGTTGCGCCGTCCCAATGGATACCGCGTCATCAGCGGTCACACATCAACTCTTTCATCTCTGCACGTTCATTTACACTGAATGAGTAGAGTGCCTATCTTGTCACGATTTCTATATAGAAGAGACAGGAACTCTTTATGAAGGAATGGAAGGACATATAAGAGCCCTGCGTAGACCTCAGAGCTATTCAGAGAATTTATTCTTAGAGGAATCGTGCACGGAAAAATAAGTCTTTTTGGTACCCAAATATTCATGTTGTATTTGTTCAATAAAGGAAGCGTACAAGCTTCGAGAAATCAAGAATCCGGCAAAAATACAGCTCTTCAAAGTGACGGCCGAGGAGAGGGTTGGTGCCTCCCCTCGGCCGTCACTTTGAGGAGAGTAAATGCCCGTCCCGTCGTCCGTCGCAGTCGGAGACGCCTAGTGGGAAGAGAAATTACGTAAACAGTCCCACTCTCCGTCTCCAACCGCGACGAATGACGGGACAGGGCACTCACGCGGAGACCCAGCCCTCTCGACCGCCAGTTTGAAAAGCCGTATCTCTGCCTGATTCTCGATTTTTTGGGTGGAATTGCATGCGGCTGAGCAAGTACAACATAAATATATGGGTAACAGAGAATCTCATTTTCCGTGCACCATCTCTTTAAAACACCGATGACTCAAACACGCCCAAAGTACCGCCAGAGCTGCAAGTTTACATTGTTCAGATTAACAATATGTAGACAAGGTCGAAAGGAAAATAAGGGGAGCAATGGAAATCTAGCGATACAAACAACTGATCAGCAGTAGAGAGCAAGTTAAGATGGCAATGAAGTTGATAGCGATGTAAACAGTGTGGTACGTGAGTAATGGTGACTTCACGACAAAATAAAGATCTATTCTTATCCTTGCCTGTATGAAGGATGAGCTATCTTTTCCGTCATCTCTAGTCGACATCTCCAAGAACTGTCACCTCTTCCCTTACTTTCCTTGCAGTAAAAGGCATATGATTGCGCTGTAGGACTTGGTTAGTAGCTTTCACTGTTAAGTATCCCTGCACTCACGCTGAAATGTTGCTAGTAGTAGCTTCAGCGATCTGAAGAAGGGCTTGCGCCCAAAACGTCATCAATAAAGATAATAGAAAATCGAGCCCTCATTTCTACTCAACCAAAATTCAATACTTGAAACAATGAAGCTCAGGGAACCACATATATTGTGATACGCCTGAATATCTAAATTACCCTTTCCGCTGTCTATCCCGTATCCCATGGCATTCGTGAAGGAAACTGCGGCGTTCACTGCGAAATGGGAGGCGTGGGCGCTAACTGGGGTTCTCATCCAAAGAAGGGATAGTATGCCTGATCGTCATTCAGGTTTGTCACAATGGAAGAGTGGAACAAACCAATGTACCCTTCTTACTGTTGGATATGGTGCTATCTGGCCCCTCTTACAGCCGTGGAACGGATAATTAGTGTTGCTCATTCACAACGTTTTTTCTGGGTAAATTCTCATACTACAGCCTCTTAGCCTTCTTTTCAAATTATTCGCAGTTTCACGAAGCTCTCTCTTCAGATTGATGATGTCTTCATCACCGGTGTGCTGAGGGAAGCAGCCAATGTGAGCATCACAGAAGTGCGCCCGCACAACGACATGTACTACTATAAAGGCCGCCAGTCTGTCACAAGAGCAGCATAATTTCAGAACGAGGAAAATTACTGCAAAGAATTTATCAACCACTCTAATAAATAATAATAAAGCCATTCCATTATGCCATTCAGCTTGGGGATATAGTAGAAGTTTTCAAATTCTCACGAAGCAGATCGATATAAACTATCGAATGCTGAGATCACGCTTCTTATTGCCAAGAATAGTTACAGTCAAACTATTGCAACAGGCTCCCATTGTGCCAGACAATGAAGGTTGTTCGTGCCCCCAGTCACAAATGTGGCTCTTCTCCTAACCCTTATGCACTTCAGAGCTGACTTAGTGCTACACTTGCCTCATAAAATTGGTAAAAAATCTCCTTAGGCTGAGGTTATACCGTGGACGACCCGCACGGTATAACCTCAGCCTTACGGTGGTTGTTCGATACCCCATCGCACATATAATCTTTGGTTTTATGCCAGTATGATTAGCACTAATTTGGCCATTCGAGTATTTTCAAAATCACTGGTTATTCCGTAGCCTTAATGTTCTACATAGTTCATAACGCTTTTGGCCCTGACGGTCGCGACTCCCATGAACAGTTCCCTGCGTCACAAATCAGTAGCTCATCAATGAGGTTTTAACTTTTCACAAAAAATATTCCTGCCCTCAACAAAGATTAACAAGGGTTTGGGTGTTATTTGAGTTTGAAGAGCAGCAACTCTTCTGAGCCGACTGTTTCAGTACTCGGAAAGCTCGGAGGGAACCTTTCAAAGAACGCAACTCGTGGCTGTGAACAAGGTTACGGCACAGTAAATCCAAACGCACCACTTGCTATTGGAAAAATGGGATCTTACACATTGCTTTGAAAACTTTGAGGTCAGCAGGTGAAGAAACGCCTAACTAGGGCATCCCGTTCCACAATGCTTGTAACTTGTTGCAGCCTCTGCCCTTTCTCCAAGTACCTCGCCTTCAGTATTAATGCTTACAACTGGTGCCCCAAAACTGCTCTCTTCCCAGCTCTCGCAGAATCCACCACACATGGAAGCCTGGCCTCGACGGTCGCGACACAAGGATCCTTTGATGGTCACTGTGTTATTCGATCTTCCACTAAGACGAAAACAAGGAGGCAATAGACAGTATAAGCTCAAGTTCCAAAAAACATGAACATATGGATAACAGAGAAACTTATATTTCCATGGACGATCCCTTCATGTTTTAGCGACGGTGGGCAGTCACAAGCGACACCGAATGCATGCAAAGTTGATGATGTAATACTACCGTAAGAGCACAAGCAATCTAGCGATACACGACTGTTAAAGTAACTCAATCAAATGACCTCTAATGGAGATATCGAAAAGGGTACATCAAAGGTGGAGGATGTAGATATGAAGAAATGATTGCTAATCAGGCGTGTCGGTTTTACTTACGCCTGGGAAAGGAAGGAGCTCTGGAATGAATGAAGGAGTAGGTGCATGTGAGAGCAAAGAGCAACACGATCACAAAAAATGAAGAATATTTGTTAGTCATTGCTTGCAAGTAATCGTTGGACTCTACGCCCTAATGCGCCCAGAAATCTTTGCGATCAGAATCAGACAAGAAGGCATAATTGAACTTTTACAGTAGCGAACAATTGCACTCAAGAAAGACGAAAAGAAATAGTTTAAGGGCGTCATGTTCGAAAAAAAATCAGATACCTAATTGAAAGGCAAGGCAGTAAACAGTCGAATAAGGAGGATACTGTGGTCAGCGAACCGCCGATACTCTATCAATAGCCATAGTTCGGTGATTCCAGCACGAATCGACGAGACTTTCAACTATGCAATGACCTGTGGTGTAGATAAGTTATTTCACCAGGGTCTTTATACCTGTATCATTACACTCACGTCACCACCACGCAATTCCACAGTTCTCATTTCATATAAAATAGCTTCAGTGTTGTTAATAGATCATGTTGTTTGAATGGAAGAAATACTGAACCGATGAAGTTGATCGATGACATCTTATAGGAAAGGGTGTGTACCCTTATACCAGAATTTCGCATCGCGACGTATCGCAAGCGAAGTGATGCAAACGAGCTGAATGCGACTATTTTTGGGTCCCAGGGTCATCACGAGTCAATTGTATATGGTGCCCTTAGCATTACTGTGTAATCGCTCTAAGACCCAATAGCGCGCATAGCTCGCACACCGCGTCCACCGCTCGTCGTGGTGCTGAATCCTGGTATAAGGGTACACATCCTATAGGGAGCAGCCCGCAAAACTGGCATTAGCTAGAGCATGTGGTAAAATCCGATGCAAGCACTGTTCGCGTGCTACTGCTCAGTGCTATCACTTCGTATTGCTCAGTATCACTGACTATCACTCGGTTTCACGGACCTTCGCCCAGACCCTTGAAAATTGTTGTAGCACATTAAGCTATTGTCACTCACACTGTCTTCATATCGCACGGAGCTAATATCGCTCAAATGCTTTAAGATCACGTATGGCATTGTTTAAGCGATCGCTCAAACGAATGGGAGAATGGGCGGCGAATAGGCCAAAAGGACGCTAGTCTATCCGCTTGCAGGCCCACGGAAATATTCTTTCAGGCGGTATGCGTAGTAGTAGGGAATACAAAATAATCAATTACGAAAAGGTGTGTAAGCGATAGTCGGTGATACTCTACGATACCGAGCGATGGCACAAAGCAGCACTGGATCCTGTTTGCATATTCACCCTAATCACCAACTGTGTGTGCCGCTCGAATACCTCCATATCGGTCGCGTCGCTTGTTGCCGTTTGTCGTCACTCAAAGTTGGGAAGCGCTTCTGAATACCTTCTTATGAAATGTATCATTTCATCTCACCTTCCCCACCCACCACTCAACAAGCCTTGTTGGAAGTTTCTTAACGTCGTTGACTTTGACACCTGCTACCTACTTATCTGGGGTGGGGTTCACGGGATCGAATTTCCGCGCGGCCGCGCGCGATGAGCGGCATGGCGGGTGCGAGTGCCAGTGGCAGGGCATGGCAGCCTTCAAGCGAGGCAGTGTGGCATGAGTGGAAAGCGCAGACGTGACGCAGTCACGCTCGGCCGGGCGACTAAGGGCAATCGATACGGCGAGTCGTATGGAGACGCCGCGAGTGCACCGCTGCGAAGCGGAAATTCGACCTCGTGGACCCCACCCACTCATCCGGGTATCTGTAACTTGACAAGCTCTCTAGCTTGACAACCTTAGTTCGCTTCCTGATGTCGTCCTTGACCTCCCTAGTTGCTGGATGTCGACAGTTGTTTCGGGACTCTGGCTAATTTTATGAATGCATAATAGCTCCACGTCGCACAGCAAGACAGCTCTTGTGCTTTTCCGCCCGAGAAGTATGTATAAGTTCCTGTTAAGAGCTCCTCTATGCAAATACAGGTACAGCGATACTTGACCAATAAACAAGTTCCAGCACTTATATATAAGGCCATGAAACAATAGAGCTGTGAAATTGCTCTCTGTTCGGAATTAAACCTTCTTATTTCAGACCGATCGCGACGCCATCAACCTTCTCGCAAGCTTCGGTGATATCGAAACGCTCAAAGGAGGCGGTTTTGGTTATGAAAAATGGACTACAAGTCGATCCCTTCGTAGTTTTGTTTGTCACATCAATTATTTCTTGCAGTTAGACCCAATACAACACTTTATATGACTCTCTTTCGTGTCTTTACTTTTCATACTTTGTTTAGTTCGCACTTTTTCTATCGACACTATGCGTTTAAGATAGGGGTGCTGTGTAGATGGGCAGGATGGCAGGAGGGAAAAGCTCATTGTCATCGTGAGTACGATCTCAAACGCGTGGAAGATGTGAATTTTCTGCGTCTACAGTGAGCGAGGGAGGCGTAGAGACGACGTGGGCAACGAGGCAAGGTGGCTTGGGCGGACACGCAAAGACATGCAGCCGCGCCCTGCTGCCGGCACCGCAAAGTATGAACGCAGCTTCACGCTGAGACTGACAATGAGCCAGCCACTGCTCTACCGTCGTCTGCCTCTCAGTGGCTGGGAAAGAGCAAATCGAGCAGTTCACGTCGTATCGTGAACGAAACAAAGATATCACCGGGACGTCTATGTAAGTGGGCGCCGGTTTCTTGAATTTGATATCTTCCGCGAACACGATTAACAAACCATCAATAGTCAAAAGACGTAAAGTACAAGCAATGCTGAGGATGAAGACGAGCTGTGCCCGCAATGCATGTGTTCCAGAATAACTTTTCCTGCAATACGGATTCTGGCAAGTTCCAAGTTGAGATTTGATTTGAGATTCTACCATCCCTATCTAAAGGTCTTCGTTGTGCTGAAATTGACATTGATGGAAGTTCCATGTACAGGCCTCGCGAGGAGGTTTCCTTATCGCGCGGCTATTCAGCGAGACCAGTAAAGGACTAATCACGCGCATTGGACCATTTCGAGTGCCCTGCCGTACACCTGTCTTTCCTCGTACAGAACTTCTTATTGGACTGGTTCGTGTAGATCCCATAAAATAGAAACTACCACTTTTGAAGGACGGCGATTCTACTGATTCACTAACCCCTCTTTCACTGACTCATTGCGCTTTTATGGGAGTTGCCGTATGGGTCCAGTTGTCATCGAAACTGATTATGCCTCAGCCTTTAGCGTTCTTCGTGCGATGTGGCAAATAAGGATCGAAATATTTCCGTTGCTCAGTCAACATGAGATATTTGCTTCCTAATGATCCAACCCAGGGTGGGCACTGCTGGCAGAAGGGAAATCACCTGGGGTATTACTATCGAAATTACTAGCGGAGAAATGCCAAATTCAACGAGATATGTCAGTTTTCAAAAAGCGTGAGAGGATTTCCCCGCCAATCTAGTGCATTACATGTGGAAAAGAATAGGAAAACCGCAGTTGCAAAGTCATTAAGCGAGAGGCTGTTTCTTTAATGGTTCCTATAGAAGTCTACCTCACAAACACATCTCGCACAAATGAATTTAATAGTCCCACCCTTTTGGAGTAGTAAATCCTCGGGTCACTATCCAGGATGCACTTTTTGCCCCCCGCACTACATCGTCACAGCGCTACACCCGCTTGGACCTACGTAAATCCCGCCCTTTCAGCTCAGATTTCAAAAAGGAGCTCAAGTGGGCGCAGCTAGCGTGAGTTCGAACAAGTGTAGCACCGTGTTGGCACCTTTTAGCGGGGCAGGTGGAGGCAACTTGGATACTTAGGCCGCTTCCATACTTTGCGCACCGACGCCGTCACGCGCGTGCCGGCGTCACGCGCGTGACGGCGTCGGTGCGCAAAGTATGGAAGCGGCCTTACCAAGGATCTATTGTCCCAAGGAAGTAACTCGACTAATCTGATTAGGACGTGATCTCTCTGTAGGGACACTGTCCGAAAGTTTCCTAATTCTTTTTCAACCTAAATCCCCTCACATGTTTACTTCTTCTATACATGTATTAGTGTTAATGTAATAAGCTTTTAACTGCTGCAGATGTTATGATAATGTTGTTAAGGATGATTTCATAAGGGCGATCGTAGTGCAATGGCTACTGGCGTCGCTGATCGCTTTCCTTTCAATGGAATCTACGGCTCTGGCTGAGCGCATTTTATCTTACTTGCAGAATACAATCCATATTTGTTGGAGAGGCGAAGAGAATGGGTCTGACGGCTCTTCCTCTCGTTCGTCGATATATGGATCGGCTGGCGCAGACGTCTACGGCTTCGAAGGCAGGTCATGCACATGACGCATCCTAGTGAGGTTCGCCTTAATAAGAGCCTTGGCGGATGCCACTTACTATCTCTTTCTCATTGGGTATGCTTCACTTGAAATATCACAGAAAGGCTCGAAAAATGAATTGTTATTCTTCCACATTCAGAGGGTACCCTTCTCCATCACACCCTTCCATGCGCCACTCTGCTTCCATACCAAATAGTAAAGGTATTGGGATGGGCATGTGATGCGGAAGTCAGCGCTTGTACTCACACCTAAGTAACTGACATTACCTTGAACAACTCGAAGGATGGAAGGATTGCTTGGCTTTGGCCCGAAGAGGACTGATCGGGATTTGATCTTTTGACTGTGTGAGTGGAGCGGGGCCTCTTACACTACATCCTTCCCCTTCGAAAATATAGAAAAAAAACTAGTGAGGAGAGGAACAAAAACATTTCCAGTACTTTAGCAAACATTCTAGTAGCTATCTCGCGTCCAATCGCATTTCTAATGACGCTTGACGGAATCGTCCATGAAAAAGTGAGCTCTTTGCTACCAATTTATTTAAGTTGTATTTGCCTAATAAGAGCCACACGTAAGGTTTCACGCGAAAATAGGAGAATTAGGCTTAGAGACAGCTCCCCAAATTTTCTTCCGAGTGGGTGGGGCCACCGAGTAAAATCCCCGTCCCACCGTCCGTCCCGGTTGAAAACGCAGAGTGACTGTCTACGTAGCTTTATGTTCCTACAATGCGTCTCCGGCCGTGGCGGACGACGGGGGAGGCTCCTTGGAGGCTCCCCCACCCGGCTAAGGCTTTGTGATGCTGTATCTTAGCTGGATTCATTTTTTTCTCGTGAAACTTTGCATACGGCATAGATTGGGCAAATACAACATAAGTATTTGAGTAAAAGAAAAACTCATTTTCCCGTGGACGATTCCTTTAGGGAATACAATTTGACGCTCTCAACCTATTCTGCGAGGCTCACCATGAAAAACAGATCAATTTCCATGGATTTTGAGGTATGGATATTGTTCATTTGCATCCTCGCAGCCTTTCCCACACCATGAAAGTTCCAACGAGTTAGATCGAGCTCTTCCAAATAAAAGCCGAGGCCATTTTGAACATTAATCTTGCCACTAGCCTTTTGTACTAAAGGTTCAGCACTTTCTAGCACACTCCCTTTCGACCGCTCGATGACTAATACAAGGTGCGGCAGAACCATATATTGACCGTGTGACAAAGTGCTGGTTGGGCTGCGAAAGTACAATACCCGCCCTAAATTACCAAAAATAAACTCAGAAAACGCGAATCCGTGTTTTTTTCATTTTCGTCATAACTCTATTTCCATACATAATCTCTGCATGAAAATATGTACCATGCAACTCATCCCATCAAGCTCTAGTACATGGTGTCTTCATAATTAGTTAGTTTTGCGAGGTAGGGTTGGATATGAATGATGAGATCAAGAAGATCAACAGGATCACGAATGTACATCCCAGAAGGGAACGACGGCTTGAAATGACTCTTTGCTGCCTACTCCGGTGATTCGGTTGCCTCAAGCTACTACTAGACTACTAATAATCCCGGCAGCACTACTGACGAGCATTAGCCGCCACACCAATTAATCGGGTCTTTTCCTCAGTAAGGATAGGTATGGAATTAATTTCGAAATGCTGACACGACACAGTGCACTGATTAAATTGAAAAGAGATTCAATATTTTGGTCTGACTCAATCAAGTTGTGCCGCCTTTGTTTTTATATGTCAAATAGTATAGGTACATAAGAAGGTGAACCCTAATGTGTTAAGTATAATAACAAATTAGAATGAATGGACTATGTAGTCAGCCGATTTTTGGGCCTAATTAAATGCAAGGGCGTGAGGGCTTTGCCCGTGCTTTCCAAATGTGCGTATTTGCTAGTTCGGATATGCGTTTCCAAGATTGGATATCGGATGCTCCGGGGCTGCAAATCATGGAGCTGTGAGAAAGAGGTGAGGTTGGATATCGGATGCTCCGGGGCTGCAAATCATGGAGCTGTGAGAAAGAGGTGAGGTCTCTCGGCAAGTTTTCTATGTGGCTCACAGTAGATTTGCCGGAAGCTTTTGTCAAACGCAAACGCGAGGAACTTCTTGCGGTCGAAAGCAATTTTCATTAGCTTAACTGGGCCATCGGCGTGAGTTATGGCTTCCGTGAAAACCATCAGGGTAACTACCAGTAGGCAAACTCTTGGTTTGTGCTGTCCCTTTCTGTTTTGTCTAAGTTTTACATGATAGGTCTCCTTTTTTTGCCCCTCTTCACTTCTGAGAAGGGAAAAGGCTCATTTTCTCGTAAGAATTCTGTTGGGCAACGAGTTTTTCTGGTAACTCGTGGACCCCCTTCAGGCTTGAACTCGCCGCGAGACATGTTATCTTCACCATCTTCATGAGGCGTTCTCATCCCATACCAGAAAATACCAATAGTACGGACATTGTTCGTTGTGTGCGATACCATTATTGACCCTTTGCCGTAGACTCTGAGGCCAAATATTGTAAGCGATAAGTAGCACAGAGGGGGTGGTTTTGGCGATATGATTTGACTCCATACCAAAGATCCAGGTCAATCAATATTTGAAGAGTTTGGTGTCCCACCCGCAGTTTGGAATTAGTGAAAAAGATGTTATCTACTTTTAAGAAAACAATGTTTGGCTCGGTAAATTTGACACTTTCAGAGCCACTTGTGAGTATGGGCTCTGCTTTGATTTTCAGTTCTACTGCTTCGCCATATGCAGAACACACCTTTGCTGTTACTACATGGCTTTCAAATTCTTCAACTTGGTCTCCAATGCCTGACATGGTACACATTTGTGACTTCACTTCTACAAGGTCAAAGTTGGAGTCCAGGTCTTCCACTCTAAGAGTTTTTCTGTAACCGGAATCGAGAAAGAGAAGCACTTCTCTTGTAGGCTCGCTCCCTGAAATTCCACAGGTTGCCTTCAGCGGTCAGTGATACTAGCTGAGAGGTGGCAAGGCTTTTCAGCTTGAGGCACTTCGTCCTCATGTGGGTGTTGGTTGCTCGAAAAATATGTGTGAGAGTTAAAGCCGCTATGAGCCTAAAACCATTGTTAGCGTTGATGCTGTGGTTGTGCTGGGTGTCACAGTTTGGATAACGAAAATCCCAAATGACTCTGCTTCATTGTCTGCGTCTGCTTTTTTTGCGTTTTTCGCTTTTTTGAAGGCTGGTATGGTCGACAGAGCATGCAATCTGCCGTTCGGCAGTCAAAGCTATTATGTTGTTAGAAGAATTATTTCCAACAACATTTCGCTTTTTTTCAATATTTCACGAAGAGTGTTTCGATCTGTAACTTTTGGCACGGCGCGGACAGATGTCGTCTATGGCAAAGCATATAGTCTTTGTTGCGCTTGGGCCGAGCGCTTCGCCAGGGACTTCACGAGTTCACATTATTAGCAGGTTCATATCCCGGTTTCCGTATAGGTTGTCTGAGCCTATTCTTCGGATTGCACTTAAAAGCGATTTCTTTTTAATAACTTAGGAGTTTCTTAATTGGGAAATTGGCCATTGCCTGGCTCGCGATGTGTACAGGCTTAACGATTTTCAAAGGGAATTTGACCAGAATCTTTACGCACCACATAGGGTGGCAAGTTTTCCTCACATCACATCCTACTAACATCATTTTGTTCATAAAGACTTGGATTTTTCGGAACTTTATCGAACAGCTTTGTGCCTGATCGCTAGCTGAGATGAGTGAGACTAGGCGCTGAATTGTTTCGCGGTATAGTCGTAGTAGCTCTCATGTAGAGTTTCTACCACCCAATCGTAGTTTTCCGATAAGGCCTACAACTATCAATTTACCTTCTTTTGCCCTACCTTCGAGGCACTATCCTAAAAGGATGATTGTTTCGGAGATTCGCAATTCATCGCAGTCGTGGATCTGATAAACTGTCCGAAATAAGAAAAACTCTTCGCCCTGTCGTAAAACTTAGGCAGGCTTGAGGAGCCTCGATCGAGCGGTGCATTAACCTTGGTGCAATTGGTTCGGCCTGGACTGGTATCGGGAGTCTGGTTTGCGATCCCTCTTCAGTTTCGAGGGTGATACTACTGAGGGTTGAGCATTCTGGTTCATTGCTCTCAGTGGCTCTGTACGTGACGTAGCCGACTTTTATGGCTAATCTACCCTCTGCACATTTAGATTCGTCTAGCCTAGCAGTAAGCATGTATATTATCTTATTCGCCTCGGTTAGTTCGATCTTTGGCTATGGTCGGTTGGATTTTTGATTCGTCCTCTATTTGACTCATTCCTGTCATAATGTCTCTTCTGTTGGACTTATTTTTGCAGTTCTGTACTCGTCTCCAATGTCATTATTCAAATTTTGTAAATGTTCCCTGCCATTCCATATCTGCCTCTAATAGAGCGATGGTGGTCCCACATTGTCGTAGGTTTACTCATCAGTGGTGCTAAATTCTGCAATTTTTGTGTATCATTTATAGCGTGCCACAGAAATCTCGAGCTTCGTCGCGTAAGCATAATGGGAGTTCCATAGAAGTGGAGTGCCATTTTTGTGTAATACAACTGAGGGCGTTGCAGTTTATTTGAATTTATGAAGTTTCTTTAATTAATCGAAGAGAAATGTAAAATTGGAAGGGTAGTATCAAGTGAAACAAATATTATTCGGAGGAAGTACTTCGAGAAAGGAAAAGGAATTAGAATAGTGATGTGATAGGGAACATACAATCGGATAATTTAGGCAGATGCAGCAAAAATGTGGCGGCTCAATGGGTTCGTTTGAGATGAAAAAGGTGAGACTATGATAGGTTGATCTGATAGGGACAAGTTTTGAGAACAACGAATTAGGCCCATTATGCTGTGGGACCGTTGACCCTGTAGATCATAAGTAATGAAGCCCGTACAGAACGTCGTCTCAGACAACAGAACGAACCTCACAGCTGGACTTTTTCCCTATCCTGCCTTATTCTTACAACTCCTGTAACACTTTGATAATCAGCCAGCTGCTAAATAGTGAAAGGTAATTTGAGCCGACTTCCGCAATTGACGATTTCCGCACAAGTCGTTACAGTAATACCGTTTTGTAAAGCTCTAATTGTGGCATTCCTACTTAAATCTGGAGCAAATGGCTCTGACCTGAAATCCAGCTACCTACGTAGGAGCAGTTCTCCACTTCTTTGTCAGTAGCACACTCTCGTATATCTACGAAGGATGCCCAGGTTTTATTCCCAGTTTTAATGTCTGCAAACGACTTGTTAATGATGGTCTGCAGAACTTCGCCTCTAATTTGCTTCCTTGCCTGACTAGCTGAGCTAGTCAGACATCCGAACCGCTCACAGGTTTTGGAAGCCATGACAGTTTGGTATTCTGTCAATTTCGCATGGGTAGAGTAAGTGTTGCTGTAATTTATCGTATGGAGTCCTTCGGATTCACCTTCAAGCTTCTAAGAGTATCTTTCTTGAGTTGACAATAAGATTCGTATCTCCTGATCCTGCACCGATGGAGCCTTGACACTACTATAAAGGATGGCATTAGTGGTGAGTGCCGCATAAATATTATTAGAGCTCTTCCCTCAACTAAGGGCCCTGAAGACACGTGATAAATTATGTGCCTGAGGATGAGGTTTTGAATGAGTCCATTCATGCTACAACGTAGCGACCTTTATATTATATTTCAAATCATCGGAGTATGGTCTAACTCACCATAATTAGTACTCGATAAAGTTCGAGTGCATGAAACCACATGAAATTTGGCAGTGCAGCACAACCCATGCATTTATGCACTAATCTTATGGGTAATTCATTAGAAGTACCGATAAACATTAGATGACTACTGCATACCATTGCATACCAACATATGTTAATGACTTCGCCAATGCTCAAGGGCACGTTCGAAGATGCAACATTTTATACGCTTCTTCTATCATAGTAGCTTGCACAGAAGTGGACGAGAGACGCGGGAGACGTAATACCCTCGATGACCCAAAGGCGCCACCCTCTCGCCTAGTTATTATACTGCGATGAGCCCGCGATAGCAGCACTAGACACTACTAGACAAGATTAGATCGTGAGTAAGAAAATGAAAGAAAGAACGGAATGAGCATTGTACCGGTCCAAGTAAGGATGTGAGGCTAATGATCAGCATTTTGATGGCATATTCTGAGACGTCATCGTACGCTGTGAGGGCAGTTTTCCAACAGAAGCCCTAAATGTGTGAAATTTGCTGCGACCGTCAAGCAGAAACAAGCCTGCAGAGTTTTGGGGAAATATGACTCCCTCTCCCGCACGTTCAACGCATCTAAGGTTACCCCTTCCTATACTCGAGATGTTTTTTTCAAAATGAAAGGTATTTTAGTCGATAATCAGCATTGCTCCCTGATACAAGGTATGGCTACCGACCGACGACTATTTCAAATCGTCTCTTCGAGATACGTGGGTGTCGCGGATTCCTTTGTTCAGAAGTGTACTGGGAACAACGACAGTGATGTGTCCTTAGATCAGTAATTCGCGCAGCGGTGTGGAGAGCGCGGCGCGGTGCGGGCAAGATAAGCACGCCACATGCAGTTGGATCTTAAATGATCTCGTCAAGTGCTGCAAACCGAGCAGTGGCTATAGGACTCAACTACGCCTCAAGTTTCACTTATCACCCAGTGGCACATTTCTGGATAAATCGAGAAGCATACATTTTCTTGCGTATTCACGCCTGTGAAGGATTCAATAGGCGGTTCCTTAGCGAGGTTTACAGGCGCCATTTAAGGCCAGACCAAGACAAGAGCTCTAAGAAGAACCAAGAGAAGAAGTTTACAGCGACAAAGGTGACGAGAATCCAGCACATCTTTTGACATTATACATGCCTTCATTTCTACGTCACTAAAATTGTGACAGATCACTTGTTGGAATCGGTGGTGGTCCTGATTCATAACGACCGCTGACTGTTATCAGATCACTTTTGACTTTTTGAGTCTAGAAGTATGCATTTGATGAATGACACACAGCGCCGTTCCATTTTTGTCGCTGCTGAAACGGCTATGCCTGCGTGAAGCTCTCTATGGAGTCTACTGGTAAAAAGTCATGTATAGGGTGTCCATCAAAAATGTAACATGGTTTCCCCACCTCCCCTCTCCCACCCTCTTTGCCGAGCAGATTGTGATCAGTTGAACCTGTTATAGCGATACTTATTGAAAGAGTTCCGGTCTTGTTCAGCTACAGATTAGTAAAGAAGTAAATGATTAATAGCGAAGAGACTTTGTTTAAAAGATCTGAGGGGGAAAACAAAAAAGTAGTTCAACTCCGCACGGGCCCTTAGACGGCGGTTAAGTTAAGAAAAAACCTTCACACCTGTGCCCATCAATAAGGGAAGGGAGGCAGGAATGTTTTGAGATAGCATTAATTGATTTTAAACTATGAAGTAGTCTGAGTGTGAACGATTTACATAAATGTAAATTGGAAGAAGTTATTTTGTGTATGAGAAATGGTAAATTACTGAATATAGTCTGCCTAGATCATTTAAAGGGACACCTCGCGAAAAATTGTGAGAGCTATCGCGCGTGTTACAGGATGTAGAGGCCTGGTTTACCCTCTAGTGAAGAAAAATGAATTGATATTGGAGATTATAGAAGAGCTTTTCCTCGATGATATCGCGCAAAATGCTACGATATCACTCGTTCTTCCTTGCTGAAGCTACCTTCGCTATTGATATCGCTGCCTTATCTTGTCTTATCGCAAGTTTCCCTCTCGTCTATGCCGGGTGTGATTCGGCTCGATGGGCTCAACTCGGCTCAGGTCGATCAGGCCGTACGCGGCGGGGGTGAGATGTGGGGCCGCGAAAAAGGTGCAATCTTTACAACTATCCGAGGGTCTACTTGCCCTGAGAAGGTGAGGACCACTTTGATTATCGCGTGATGTGCCTTTACTCAGTAGTTTATTTGGGTCCTGAACGGTTACACGAACAATAAGCAATGGAAATTCGTGGTTATATCTCAAAGACATTGTTTCAGGCTCAGATATACCAAACCCTGTGAATCGTGAGTAGTCTGAAAGGGATAGGGTGTAGTGCAGAATTTGCTGCACGAATTATAAATCACCCTGTATGACCTTATAGCTGAAGTGATGCACTTGTAACCCTGCTGATAGCGGGTGCTGCCAGGCAAAGAACGTATTGATAAGAGTAATAAACTCTTATAAATTCTACAAAAACTGATATACAAGCGTTGATTGTTCGTTCCAAGCTCTCTTTACCCATTCAAATCAGGTCCATTCATATGATGTCAAGATTTATGGCTATTTGTGATTTATGGCAGCTTGTTTCTCTTTTTCCTCCACGTTGACAATTCAGAACATTCGCTCTCTCCACTGAACGTGGAACCGGCTCAACATTATCACATGGCGTATTCATGTATGGTCATCAAGCAGAATTCGTCTCTTAGATGTATGAAAAACATAGACGCCCTTATGAGTGAGGAACTATAATTTCTTGAGCTCAGTCTAGTTGGTGAACGCGGAGGTCTGTGCAGTAGCCTTCGAGGTAAATGACGAACTGGGTCTTCTCTCCGATACAGAAGTCCCTCCCCTCAAATCAACAAGAAAATCAGCCGCAAGGTTCAAATGTGTTGTTTCGAGTGTTTCCAGTTGCTGCCTTATTAGCAGTGCAACATTCGAGTGCAGTAACATGTAGTTTCACTTTACGCGAAGATGCCAGCGATGTGGCTTGAAGTATGAAGCTTGAACGAAACACGCACCGACCTTTTAGATGTAGCGTACGTCGCAAGTGAGAGGAATCCCTTCGCCATACTCCTCCAATAGAAAACCGCCTGAGCAAAAGACCCGGTAGGCCGAGAGAATCACGGGAATCGATTGAAGGAAAATTCGACTTGCATCTGCCACAGCACACCATCCTGGAACAAAAAGATCTGACGAAGTGATCGGCTATCATTTTGTAAAATTCGGTAAGTAGCTTGAGAACTTCTGACAATTCGCCTTTCAACACACTTCATTAACCGTATAAATGATACCGTAAATGTGAAAAAGAATGCATGACAATTATTTCTGCATTGCTATCGCTTTTTTGCTATGAATTTATCATTTATCAGTTTTTTTTCTCTGAATTGTTTATATTCGTTGGAATCTGCTTATTGAGCTCTGCAATATGGTGCGCAAAATTCTGTTTTCTCCGAAGGTAGTACCTCATGTTTCGCATTTTGCGAAGTTTGTGGGGAAATTATTTCGAAGCTCGATAAGCGGGTGAAAAAATTTTTTCAAATCCCCCACGAGTCCGGATGTAGGGAAATTTTGAAGTCCCGCTTTTTTACAGCAGCCACCCTTCCTTGGTGGAACCCGAGTCAGCGCCTTCACAGATGACAGCATCCCTTTGATATTCAGGTGGACCCCTGCAGACTTGGCCAGTGATCATAATGCAAGAACTTAGCGGAGTAGTGGAGGCGAAACGGACCACTTCTTCATTCATTTTTATATGATATCTCTGACGATCCCCTTTCTTCTTTTTCTTTGGGCCAACCGAGCGGTTCAGTTACCCAATTCTGAGTGCCTGCACGTTCCCAAATTCGTGACGACTGTCCACGCTCTTGGTCAGGGAAAGCGTGTGATAAATCATTTTGGACAGCTCGACGAGCTACTTTCAAGTGTGTATACAAACATGATAGGGAAATCAATAATTGATCTATTTATGGCGAAAGTCGATGAAAGCTCGTTTCCGCGCCTTTTTTGAACTCTTACGGCACTATCTGTACCACGCTAGTACATAAGCACGTAAGAGCTTGAGTGACCATGGCATCGCTGATCGCACGCGATACGAGTTATTTTTTTAATTTTTACTTGGGCATCCTTTCTCTTTATCTTTTTCCGAATTCTGATTGAACGCCCTCGATCAGGTGAGTTTATGCATCTCCTTGGAGCTGTGAATCGATTCAGGCTGCCTTTTCATGCCGCCACGATGCGTCATCATCTAGCTACACCCACTCGAAGTACAGGTCCTTTCAACTGTATAATCAATGAAAAGTTCAAACGGGCGTGGCTAGCATGTGTGCGAGCGGATGTAGCGCTATAATCGCGCATTGTGACGACGGCAAAAAGGCAACGTGAATAGTCAGCCAAGATATGATAACCGTGATGTGCACCTTCAAGGGTAAACCGGGTGGGGCTGGGCTTAGCACGAATTCCATGTCTCCCATGCAGCCTTCCGCACACTTAAATAGGGTGATAGCAAGGACTAGGAGAAGGAACTCCGTCCGAGAATTCATCAGATCGAATTCCTTGACCAAATACGCCTGTAGAGCACGAGCTCAGAGCAATCTCTACGCTCACAACAAGTTTTCGATTCTACTTAGTTAGGCGCTTTTAACTGTAAATACCACGCCATGACCATGATGGAAATACGTTGCCAGCGAAATCCCATGGGTCTCGTGGCTTCGAATCATAATAATGTGACCGAAAAAAGCACACGTACATTTCTGCCTGACAACGTGAATGATGTGAGAACCAAATCGACCGGTTCCCTAGCAACATTTTTAAAATTCGAATACTATCGCATTTTGTTCGTATTTGACCAATGTCATTCATCTACCTTCTCTGTCCACTAACTCTACTTATTCGAAAGAGGCGTTCTTTGTTCACATGTTGTGCTCTAATGAGCAGCAGATATACTACTTTCATAAATAAGAGGACCGGGTACGCTAGTTGACATGGCTGGCTTGAGAGATTTAGAAAATGTTAGGAAGCACCGAGCAATTATGAAAATAATCAACTGTCGTCAGATAGTTTGCACCCGACTTCACCCAAACGATTTCATCCCACCTGCCCCTCTTCACGCTTTATACTCAGTATATTTGTACAAACTCATATATTTCGAAATATTCAGTAAACAAAGGATTTGATGCAGGTGAACATTTCAAAGCACCATTTATCATTATTCGTCTGAGACATAAATATTTGTATAAAACACTGCACCTTTCCTTCTTTCGCTTTTGAAGTGGTTATGTCTGCTTAATTTTATCCGTAGTCCACTGCTCAAAAGCCATACATGATCTTATAACTGAAGTAATAGATTAGTAATTCTACTGAGAACCGATCTTCTCAAGGAAATTGATGTACGGGTGTCCCTTATTTCGTTCTGAGCTCTAGCAGTTTAAACTAGGTTTAAAAGCTTGAAGTCATTGGCAAAGGGATGGGAAGAGATTCAACCTTTTCGACCTTCTCATTGCGTTCAAAATCTAGAACGGTACGACCTCTTTGGACATTTCTAAATTCTTCACAGTCGTGCGGTCCATTACAAGGGAAGCATCAGCAAAAATTCGGCCACAAATGCTCGTTCCCAGGTCAGGTCCAAGTTTTTCTGTGAGAGGGTTCGCACGCCTTTTAATTCCCCATGATGTATAGCATTTTCAAAAGAATCTACTAAGTTATTGTAATTCTCAGTTCGAGTCAACTTGCTGCTATTATATCATTTCGTTACAGCATCTGACTCTCCTGTTTGTGTTTTGACTGTTTTGACCGTTTATATCCAGTACCTCGAGAATTTTCCTTTCCGCGGTATTTTTCAATGGAGCGGTGCAGTACTTTGACGACAAAGTTGCCAACTTTACCGTCAAAGTTGCGGTTGGTGCTCCGCGGGCATGTTTTTAGGTCCTATTTCTAGAGAAACAATTGCTCAAATATTATATGGAATTTCACAAGGTCCTGCATCGTCGTCCAGTCGCTTGAAAGAAGCTTTTTCATATCTACAACGTATTTTTGCCCTATCTCTGGCATACTAGTAGGTATACTGATCCCCGTAGCTGGCATATCCTATCTAGAAGCGAAAAATTCAAAACGACTGTTGACTTACGTTGCCGTTTTTGGTTTACATACGGCATTATTATGGGAATGGCGTCCACACTGGAATACGGTCTACGTTTTCGTACATTTGTTCATGTGTCTTCGTTTTCCCTCAAGATGCGCTCTACCATAAAGTGTGCCCAATCCGAATTTCGACCGCAAACTTTCTTCTTGGTCAAAACGAGATTGTGGACCACAATGGCCTTCATGTAGGCAGGCTGGCAACTCCCAGCATGCATAAGTATGTTTTTTGACGCTGGTTTGTTCCACCAACAGATCTTCTTGTCTCCTCCATTTATTCTAGTTTTTGTACTGAAGAAACGGAAAAAGTTGTCTTTGTTTGGCTCAGCCACAGCAAATTTTAGAATCCTAAGGGTTCAGATCTCGTAGTGTATCTTCCAGGTCCTTTAGAGGAGCGCCGACAATAAACACATTATCGATATATCGCTTGTAATGATATGAGCGATCTGCACTCCATATTATCCAAATCCAGTTGCTAGTAAAGGTGCTGAAACCAACTAAGTCTAGTCCGCGGGCTTCTTGGATCCATAGATTCCATGTGAGTGACTTCGTTTCAGAATTTTTCAATGACCACATTCTCTAATCTTTAATCTACGGACTATTATTTGCTGCAGTAAAATCGTTGAACGAGAAGACTATGGACTCGCTTTCCGTTGGTTTTTACAAAGTTGCCTATTAATTGTTGTAGTGGGAGAACGTTGGTCCTACAGCCTTGGAATGAGAGTCAGCAATTCAGTGCACCCTTTCAACTTCATTTCCCAAAAGAGGTGCCCACCCTCAAAGAAAGTGGATAATACTGCAGATGAAATTCGAAGAGATATTCAACAACTGGACATACAAGGTAAAAAGAAAGGGAGCTAAGCAGGATCAAAGGGCTTGTGATTAAGAGAGGAAAGTAGACATGACATAGAGAATAAAACGAAGGCAATAACCCATCTGACTTTGCAATAATGAGAACCAGCGGAAACATCTATTCAGTTGTTTGAGCAAAATGCGGAACCACTGAAAGTACAACTAAAGCGGTCTCAGATTGTGAACCGGATACAAAAACAGAGACGTGGTTCATACCGTCTTTTTTGAGTTAGGTAGCATTGCAAATACTGAGGACTTTGTATCTTCATTCAACCAGTGCGAAATACCATCCGCTAGCTATGCCGGATTTTATGCGATGTTTTTTTACACCCACATCAATACGGGCGATGCAATCGATGCCCCTATTGCTCTTTGGAGACAGTAGAAAAGTGAACCGCGTCAGTCTAATCATCAAAAAAAGGAGTTGACTTGGGAAGAGACATCATAATTCAAAAACTTGAAAAATCTCGTACTCTTAAGTTATGGATTTCTTTAAGCGGAGGTGGTGTAGTGACAGGTGGCGCGCACCCCACTCACATGATGCGGGTCAAGTCCTGTATCAACGCCCGCCAAGGCCAACTAAGCTTTCCATCCCTCCGGAGTCGGTAAATTGGCACCAGGCTCGTCTGGGAGGATGAAAGCACTGACTTGTATAATACATCGGCTGGCCACTGCAAGTTATTCAATAGGTCACTCACATTCACCAGCCACCACAATTCTGAATGGAAATTGAATGTGTGGCGCATTCCAGAGAAGGACTAATTGACGCTGAAAACTTTATCCTTGAAGTTAGGAAATTTTTAAACCTCTCGCTTGATGTAGATAGTGCTTAATACATTGCAAATATTTACTCATTTTTTGAAGCTTCAGTCTTGAAAGAAAATGTAATTTGGGCACAAAATTCTTGGCAGCCTGATAGGGGCTCGAAAGTTTGGAGCAAACTGCAGCCCATCTGAGTTCCTGCTGTACAACTTTTCAACAGTTACCAAAACGAGGCTCACACTTCCGAGTTTTGATGATGATGAGTGCCTTCTTAAGTGAATAAGTCATACAGAGCAGCACTATTGGGACCATTATCTTTGCTGTGCTGACCTTCTATGGCAAAAGATCTGCGAAACATTATAATTGGAGATGAAAGCTGGGAACTAAATGACGAGAAGATGTACCAATGGCCAAGTAGCGGGAAGTCGTCGCGGCAACAGCTGGATTTCAGGTTACATCTATTTGCTCCAAACCAATTTTCTCAAGAATACCACGATTAGAAGTGCATCAGATGGTGCTACTGTCAGACAACTCCAGAGACTAACTAACATTAGCTTTCGCAGCTCTCTTGAGAGCAGCTGTATGTCTTCCAACATGGCCACGTATACCTTATGTTACAAAGATAAGGCGAGAAATAAGAAAGAGCTCTAGCTCTGGAGTTCTGCATCATCCCACGCATTCTCTCGTCCTACAGTGCTTCGCATTCGGTTCAATCAGGCCCTGAATTCGAATCATCTATCTATCTCGAATCGTAGCCTCGGGGCAAAGGACATCGAACAGCCACCCAGACATCGGAGGTAAGTGGTAGAGGACAGCGATGATAATATTGCTAATTGAAAGATTTCAAGTAATAAAGCCAACTCAATATTCAAAGGAGGGTATGATGAGGAGAGAAAAACGGCCGGGCTTAAAAACTTGTAAAATTTCTACTTTAGCGGCTCCTAAAATCATTCAGTTGATGCAGTAGGTGCGTACTAGTGCTCAATATACATATTGCTAATTGATTCCTTGAAGTGCTGAGCGACTTTAATGAATCTTTGCAGAACTTTCCGAGGGCTACAACATTTTGCGACACATACGCACAAGGATGGGTATTCAGCCAAGAAGCAAACTCATGTGGTACACGTTTTCCAAACCGCTGCGGCGATTCTTCACACTGCTAGTTGTTTTAGTCTTGGCATGCGTCTTCTATGAAGTCTGCCTTCTTATATACAGTGTGAGTTGAGAGTTGTCCAAAGGTATTTATTACCCGGAGCCGAAGAACAAAAGAGATTATATGCTTTGGCGAATAAGAATTACAGAAAAGTCTATCGAAGCCGATCATCAGACTGTATGATAATTTTGCAACACTTTCCTCCAGGCTTCTAGAAGCTAAGAAATTAATGTGGGACACTCAATGCTACTCGACAATTCATTGAGATTGTAGCGGTCCTACACTTGCGAGAAAAATGATTTTCAAGAAACTCATTAATTGTCCCTTGTTCGCGAGTAGGGTCTGGGCAATTAACGCAAGCGAGTAGGTATGCTAAATGGTTGACCCTTTAAGGGAGCATGGAAATAGTGAGAAAACGCTTCACGAACATTTTTCTAGTTCACTTTTCCACTGGTGCCACTGAAGGCATAATGCTAAAAGCGTAAGAGATGTACAATCCTATTAAAGGCGATTCTGAACGTAAGCCAATGGACAGTCTCTCAGGCAGTACGACTTCGAATGCATGAACTTATAGATGAGGCAGTTGTGAACGGAAAAACCGGTGCTCGATTTCGTGAGTTCTACTTATTTACCTTCCACAACTATCGGAACATCATAAAACCTCCTTATTTAAATGGACGACGAAATTCATGAAACACAGGGGCCATGATAAATCTAATTCTAGCAACTTTCTCCTATGACGATTACTATTATGCTGAGAGCTCCTACGGACAGCGTTTCGGCAGACATGACGTGGAGAGTATAAACCTACAATTGAGGCAGCTATACATGAAAAAGCCTTTTCTCGATTCCGTGAGTATTGTCCTATCGAACTATAAAAGTATCGAAAAATCACCACACTTCATCGAGCGACAAATGTCGTGGAATTAGCTGCCGAAATAAAAAAATTATTCAGCGACTGGTCCCGATTAATTTCACAATTGTACCCGAAGCTTCGTTATGCAGTGAGGTGGATTTTGTGGTGGTGGTCCATGTAAGGGCAGAAGATGCACCATCGAGAAATTATTGGCGTAACACGTATGGTGATCGTGATTTGAAGAATCAGGTAAGGCTGTCCAACAAATATTTCGAACTGTTTGGTCATTTAGCGTTTTCAGTTCAACTACAGTATTCTATTTTCTATTGGAAAGCCAAGCACTCTCAGTGATCAGGAGAGAATCGAGGAAGAGGCCTTTGAGTGTGGTGACATTCTGCAGACGGACTATAGAGATACTTATCGAAACTTAACTTTCAAGGTATTCCCTTCATTCTTTACATAGGGTGTCCAGAAAATGTCAAAAAGCTATGAAATCATATCCTAAATCTGACCACCCGCAGCCCAGCGGCATTGAGCAATGCGTTCATTGAAGTTTCGACGACGCGTTCATCAATATCCGGCGGAATGTGACCAATGATCTGATTTCCTCCCTTAAGAGTTATACATATTGTTTGTGGTTTGTACGGTACATTCACATATCACATATTTCACTATCTTCAGGAAATAAGTTGCAAATTTTGTATGTTGTTTCTTGTTTGCAAACAAGGCGGTGGTCCCGTTTCCTCAGAATCTGAAAGAAGCCGTGGTCTCAAATTTCCGAATTGATTCAGAAACTGTAAATTCGGTTAGAGCAACATTATGGCTAGTGTTACACGCAATTCACGGACGGTTGCCCAGGGACTTTACCACTGGTTTCCAGTAGCTTTTTATCACTTGGACACATTATTCAGTTATTCGGAGCAAAATAAGCATCAAGTAACAATACTCACCGAGCAAAAGCGATCAGATTACTAATGGGAAGCGTATTAGATAGACCATAAAAAACACGTGCCAGGTAACCGTCACGAGGGAAAATCCGAATTTTTCGTATACTCTGTGCTTGCTCTGCTCTTTTTTGTCTGATTGCCGGGCTGTCGTTTTTGCAGTATTGAGTGCCATTTGCAGGGAAAAAGACAGGGAAAAAGACTGCTCATAGAATTTGGCAACCAACAGAGATAGGAATGTCACTTCAGGGAGATTTTATTATTGTAAAAGTAAGTAAGTACCCTCACAGTCAACAGCATGCGTAAGAAAGTGAGAGTTCGCCGTCTTTCAAAGTCCCATTGCAGCAATCCAGACAGGAAAAAGTGGTGAGTACGTAGCGACTAAAGGGCGAACATGCAACACGCCATTTTATTATATTTTCTCATAGGCTGAATGGCGTATAAGAGTGGTGTTCTTGAACGTCCCTCAAAAACTCATATAAAGAGCCGTTCTCCGGGAAAGAAACGAGGAAGAAGTAAGAGAAGGAAGAAGCATACAACAAAGAACGAGAAAGATGCATGGGATTGGACATGCGTCACAGACCGACCTTATCTATTTGCGGCTCTACATATCTGTGAAAACTGTGCATCTTTGAGAATCGCAAGTGTACATACGGTTAGTGCCGTAAGAGTGTTAAAAATCGCGCGAAAACGCGTTTTTAATCGTTTTTCGCCATAAATCGATTGACATTGATTATTTTCACTGAGCATTTATGAGTTTTGGAATCAGTTTGTCGAGCTCTACAAGAGGGTACCACAAATTTTTGATTTTCCCAAATTCGGTACAAAGCCATTTTTTCACATTCTGCAAAGTTTGAGGGGAAATCACATAAAATTTGATGAAGTGGCAGCGAAGTCTCCTCACATCCCTGATTGTGAAGGAATTCCAGAGTTCACAGCTGTGAAGGAATTCCAGAGTTCCACTCATTTCAGACGAACCCCTGTTCCTTGGTGTGGCCCTAAACAGTGCCTCCGTGTATACTGTTGAAAAACCATCTCTTAACTCATTTTCAGCCGCAGATTCCCCATTGAAATGTACACCGTTGGATTTCCCAGGGAAAATGCTATCGAATGATATATGAAAACCTTGGTGCTCATAAAATTCTTATTTCTCTCATTTCCAGCCTTTTCCTATTGTCAATCGACTTCTGAAGCTCTAGTCCGCCGCATCGATCGACGTGCATGGCCATGGGAAAGCTGTGGCGCCATCGTGAAGGAACCGCGCTATCCACGTGCACGGCCCTGGGAAACTGCTCGGCGCCCGACAGGGTCATCGATCGTGACCGCTCACCTCCCAGCGGAGCAGTTCCCCACGGCCGTGCACGTGGATAGCGCGGGGCCGTCACGATGGCGCCACAGCTTCCGCATGGCCATGCACGTCGATCGATGCGGCGGACTGGAGCTTGAGAAGTCGATTGACAAAAGGAAAAGGTTGGAAATTAGGAAAATAAGAATTTTATGAACACCAAGGTTTTTATATATCATTCGCTAGCATTTTCCCTGGGAAATCCAACGGTGTACATTTCAATGGGGAATCTGCGGCTGAAAATGAGTTAAGAGATGGTTTTTCAACAGTATACACGGAGGCACTGTTTAGGGCCACACCAAGGAACAGGGGTTCGTCTGAAATGAGTGAAACTCTGGAATTCCTTCACAGCTGTGAACTTAAATCAGGGATGTGAGGAGACTTCGCTGCCACTTTATCAAACTATGTGATTTCCCTCAAACTTTGCAGAATGTAAAAAATGGCTTTGCACCGAATTTGGGGAAAATCAAAAATTGTGGTACCCTCTTGTAGAGCTCGACAAACTGATTCTAAAACATATAAATGCTCAGTAAAAATAATCAATATCAATCGATTTATGGCGAAAAATACCCGCGAAAACGCGAAAACGCATTTCGCGGGTATTTTTGCTCTTACGGCATTAACTGTACTTGTAAATCGAAAATTCACAGAATCTAAAGGTGTATCTTGAGTTACATACTTCTTCTGTACTTACTGCATACATACTTCTACCAACAAAATTAATAGGTAGGCAGGGGTAGAGTGTTAGCTTTCATAACCTCTAACCTCTTAACATTTCAGCATTTAGCGGAGTTGCGTTACCTGTTAATGGCATGCCCTAAAAATGTGGTAGTTGTCAAAATGGACGACGATATTGCATTGAACGTTCAAAAAATGTCCACATTCATAAAAAATAATCTCAATTCAGAGGAACTCTACTGCCCTAGGTAATTCACTCATGGTAATTTTATCTGTATGGTACCTTGTTCTTCAGCAGAGATCATAGAAAATGAAAACTCGAGTTTGGAGTTTGTCACTATCGGAATGAAAGGAGGAGAGGTCAGCTCTATGCACTCATTGGCAGAACTATCAGCAAGGTGATCCATAAAGGCTGCGACAAATATTGCGTGAATTTCTCGGAACACTAATCTGCTGTTTTGAACTAACTCTTTTACGTTAATATCCTAAGAACTGTCACAGTGCTTGCAGAAATGTGGGAAAAGTGCTTTTTTGCGCATGTCAGTCAAGAACCACACATTCATTCCCATAAAATACAGAAAAACAACGGATCACTTGAAGTGCAAGAGAGAAGCGGAAGGAAGAAGTGTGCAGCTTTGCTAGCAAGGGCCGATAGAAGATATACTAGGGACTTAGAATTTATTGCAAATTTTTCAACGTAGAGCAAAACCAGGACTATCAAATCTCACCTCTCACATGATCCACCAATGATTTTGTGAGAAGGGGTCTTTATCGAGAGTATGCTCCTGAAGATGGAATAGAAGTATGAACTACTGAGACCATACTTCTTTTCGAGTCCATATCCTCGGAGGGGCAGTGCTGGTCCAAACTACAGATGGTAGCTATTTAATCAGTTTGTGCCTATCGAAGCTGATTAGTGGAACATTTACTGAAATGGCCTAACGTTTCAACTAAATCGTCGTTTTCGGAGGCCGGAACAATCCGAGGTTACAAGAAGAGAGAAGCCGTGGAATTCTTCAAACAGAAAATAGCGTTATTCTGGGATAAGTCCATTTTCGTCTCGATACGGAAAGCTGTGACATATTTTCAAAGAGTGTTGTAGGCGGGGGGCGATGCTGAGCAAGCGGAGTGTTTACAAATTGTCTAGTGAAGTCATTATCAAAATTAATTTGTTCCTCACGTTTCTTAAGTCATTAGATTTTCAATTTTTTTTTCTAGTGACTTGCAACAAGTGAATGGAAACCAATGCAGTGTACTTTCAGGCTCGATGTTGCCCCTATACGAAAAAGTGGATCAAAGTGGTGAGAATCATGTTTTGTGGTGACTGAAACTCGGCAAAGAGAGGGAGGGGTATCTCCTTACACTCGAGGAGAAAAGATGAAAGTGTATAAAGCAAGAATTTCGCCTGTAGTTTACAGTAGTACTTCATTGATACAAAACAATCTCTCAAGTTCAATATCAGTAATCCATGATGGAGCTATCTTCTCCGTCTTTTCTAGTCGACATCTTTAAGCATTGTCACCTCCTCCTTTTACTCCTAACAGTAGCGGCATAATATCGCGCTATACTCATGCTGTGATGTTCTTAGTAGTAGCTTCAGCGGATTTGAGGAAAGGCTTGTGCCCAAAATGGCAACAATAAAGATAATAGAAAACCGAGCCTTCAACTCTACATAACCGAGATTCAATCGTTGAACAATGAAGCTCAGGGAACTCCATATTGTAAACATTTTTCTTACGCCTGAATACCCAAATTACCCCCTCCGATGTGTATCCCGTATCCCATGGCATTCGTGAATGGAACAGTGGCTTTCTCTGCGAAATAAGAAGCGTGGGCCCCAAGTAGGTTCCGATCCACGGAAAGGATCGCATGTCTGATTGTCGTTCAGGTTTGTTACAATGGAAGAGTGGAACAAATCAATGTACCCTTCTTACTGTTGGGCATGGTGCTATGTGGCCCCTCTTATAGCCGTGGAACGGATTATTAGTGTTGCTCATTCACAACGTTTTTTCTGGGTAAATTCTCATAGTACAGTTTCTTAGCCTACTTTTCAAATTATTCGCAGTTTCACGAAGCTCTCTCTTCAGATTGATGATGTCTTCATCACCGGTGTGCTGAGGGAAGCAGCCAATGTGAGCATCACAGATGTGCGCCAGAACAACGACCTGTACTACTATAAAGGCCGCCAGTCCGCCACAAGAGCAGCAAGATTATCAAAACGAAGGAAAATCATTGCAAAAGAATATCCATAGCTCTGATGAAGGGCAAGTGAAGGAGTTGACATATGGCTGATTCCTACGTCTTTTCTGCATAAAATGCAGTTTTTGTTAATTAATTAGTATTGTGCCATTCAGCTCGGCAATATAGTTGGAGTTTTTATATTCTCATGGAGCATCTGTAAATAAACTATCGCATGCTGAGATCACACTTTTTATTGCCAAGAATGGGTAACGTCAGACCATTGCAATCAAAAGGCTATCGTTGTGCCAAACAATGATGGTTGTTCGTCCCCCCACAAATGTGGCTCTCCTCCTGACCCTTATGCACTTCGAAGATGATTTGTGCTACACTTGCCTCATAATTTGGTAAAAGACTTCTTACAGTGGTTGTTCGAGACCCTAATCTCACATATGTATAACCTTTGGTTGTGATGACGGTACGATTGGCGCTAGTTTGGTCATTCGAATGAGCTTAAAATCGAAACAGTGGTTATTTCATAGCCTAAATGTACTATATACATTTGTAGTTCATAATTCTTTTTTGACCACGCGGTTGCGACTCCCATGAAACGGTTCCCTTCGTCACAGATCAGTGATTTATCAATGGGCTTTCAGACCTTTCACAAAGGAATGTAGTTTGAAGAGCAGCAACTCTCCTGGCCGACTGTTTCAGTACTCGGAAAGCTCATAGCAAACCGTCCAAAGAACGCAGTTTGTGGCTATGAACCAGGTTAGGGCGCAGTGAATGCAAACGCACCACTTTTACACATGATTTGAGAACTTTAAGGGCAGCATGTGGAGAAACGTAGTACGAGAGCTTCTCGTTCCGTGATGCTCAGTAACTCGCCAAAGCCCCCTACCCTTTCGCCTCTAGTTTAATGCTTACAGTTAGTACCCCAGAACTGCTCACTTCCAAGCTCTCGCAGAATCCACCACAAATGGAAGTCAGGCCTCGACAGCTGCGACACAAGGATCCTTTGAAAAGGTGTCCTGTGTTACAAATCAGTAGCTCAACACTGAGCCTTTCGATCTTTCTCGGAGACGAAAACATGGACAATGTAACAGTATAAGATCAAGTTTAGGCTGATATCAGCAGCTTCTGTTTGAAAGACCAAGTCTCGTTGCTAAACTTTCATTCCTCATTGGAAACTTGCGCTGCGTCAACTGTTGAAGCTCTAAGAAATAAAATAGCGGAATTGGTAAGACATCAGCCAAAGCTGCATTTATACTCGGCGATCGGAAGCGATCAGCAAATGCCACAAGGTATTGCCCCAGTGTCAGCGTAATCAATGTTACCGAATACGAGTTTAACAAGGACTGACAATGAACATGAAATACGAAAAGGGTACCTGAGGATGTTCCTATACTATCTTGTCGGCTGTTGTTAACAGTACTCTCCAGGCTTTAACGATTACCATTTGAATAGCACTAGTGCACACTGAGTCGTGTCAGGTAACCCCTAAAAATACCCTTTATAGGCATTGTATTGAGACTGGCAATGGTCACAAAAGCAGAACGTTCCAAAATGTGACACCAAACAAGCCTAGGATTATTGGAAAATGGAAATGGGGTTCATGTTCACTTCATCGCCATCCTCTTCTAACGCATTGCAGATCCTGATGTAGAGCATGAAGGATCAAGTTTTTAGCATTAATCAATACCTTCTGTGGGATGCGCCGAGCATTTCAGTTCCACTCAGAAACGTGGTGGCAGATGAATGCGATTTGCCCTATGCAATAACTTGCGTAAGCCAACCGATGTACGAGTAGAAGCTTTCATCCTCCCAAGCCGTATCTGGTACCAATTCACCGACCTACGGGGATGGAAAGCTTGATTGGCCAGGACGAGCGTTGATGCGGGATTTGATCCCCTCATGAGGATGAGAGTGCACGCCACCTGCTACTTACACCGCCTCCGCCCAGCAGATCCTGATACCAAAAATAAAAGAAGGTTGCCAATGGTTGACATGTATATTGAGAGAGATTCTGACACTTACTTGCTACCATATGTACGCTTTGCGCCTCCGAAACAGAAATTGAAAAAATGGAAGAAGAGCAAGTCGTTGGCATTCCCGCCGAGGGGTTTGAAAAGCCGTCGGCAGTCACAGCGCAGTTTAAACTTTCGCGCCGAGTTTGCTTCTCACTCTGCGTCCCTAGCCACCTGACCACCGCCCCCTTTCTCACTGGGCCCTGGTGGCGACTCTTCAGCCTGCCTTCAATGAGCGAAAAACACAAGTACATGGGTGACAGAAGAACTTGAATTTCCACGGACGGTCCCTTCAAGTTTTAGCGACAGTGGGCAATCACAAAGGACAGCGCAGGCATGCAGAATTTGATGATGTAATACTACAGGAAGAGCACAAGCAATCTATACGATACACGACTGTGAGCATGACTCAACTAAATTACCTCCATCGAAGCATCGAAAAAGGGCTTTATTAAAAGTGGGGGAAGACGGTGTGAACAAATGATCGCTAGTCAGGCATGTCAATCTTATTTGCGCCTGGGAAGGGAACCAGCTCTGGAATGAATGAAGGACACTGACTATTGTGCTGAAGAAAATCAAGAAGAAGTCGCCGTAGCATGCCACCTTACAAACCCAAGAGAAAATGGTAAGATTTTCTTCTTTCCTTCAAACCTTCAGTTAGGGATGCTTCACCTCTCCTACGAAGAATGCATCATGGGATTTTGAAGCAGGGTTAAGGGGTCTGCCTTGAGTGTAGAAAATTAAAAACTGGTTCATGTGGTAGAGGGTATTGTGTCAATTACAGCAATACTACAATTTATGTCACGTCAGAAATCACTGTGTGTGCGGTACAGTAGCGGTGTACCGTGTATACCCTTATCCAAGTCGGGTGAACAGACGGTTATGTATGTGCATCATGTTCTCGCGTAAAATACATGGAACCCATAGCAGCATACGCCGAATAGGGAGCTAGTGACCGAATTGCCGTTCATTTAATCAACCTGTCTTGTACACTCCAATTCCAAGAGAGATCGACCTCCCACTTGCACAGCAAGGAAGCTCTCGTGCTCTTCCGCCCGCGAAGTATGTATAAGCACCTGTTAAGAGCTCCTCTATGCAAATACAAGTACAGCGATATTTGACCGACAAACAAGTTCTAGCACTCATATATAAGACCATGAAACAATAGAGCTGTGAAATTGCTCTCTGTTCAGAATTAAACCTTTCTATTTCAGGCCGATCGCGACGCCATCAACCTTCCCGCAGGCTTCGGTGATATCGAAAAGCTCAAAGGAGGCGGTTTCGGTTTTTGAAAACAGACTGCAAGTCGATCCTCTTGTAGTTTTGTTTGTCATACTATTTTTTATTCTTTCTATTTATGAGATATTGCAATAATTCGTTGCAATTAGACCCATTACAATAGCTTTATACGACTTCACTCTCCATCTATTGACTATTCTTTTCTACTTTGTTTATTTTGTGCTTTTTCGAATGTGCACCTTAACGCCATGAATCTGTAAATTTGTACCGAAACGATGCGCTTAAGCTAGGGGTGCCGTGTAGATGCGTCCTGGAGCGATAATCGTGCTCCTTTTTTTATGGTTCGATTCCTGCCGTAAAGGTACACTTCCGTCACTCTCGGTTTTAATTCCCCCATGCTCAATAGATTTCCAAAATATTATCCTATTAGCGTTATCTATCTCGTATTCATGGTGGGTTTGCGGGAGATTTCGCCATTTTTTTGACACAAGCTCACAATATCTTTTCTCGACAACGTTTCAGCAGCTTATGTACTTCGTCCTTGTGTATTGCAGGACGGCGGGAGGGAAAAGCTCATCGACATCTCAAATTCGATTCCAAACTCGCGCGTAGAAGATGTCCGCTTTTTGCGTCCGCAGGCAACGAGGTAGAGTGGTACGAGGGAGGTGTAGGGACAATGTGGGCAACGAGGCAAGCTGGCATAGGTGGAGACGCAGAGGCTGTCGCCGCGCCCTGCCGCCGGCATCGCAAAGTATGAACGCGGCCTCAGGCCGAGGCTAACAATGAGCCAGCCATTGCTCTCGTCGTCTGCCGTCTCAATGGCTGAGAAAGGGCAAGTCGAGCAGTTCACGTCGTACCGTGAACTAGACGAAGATATTACCGGGACCTCTATGCATATGGGTGCTAGTCCTTTGAATTCTTCCGGCTGGGTGAATTCTTCTGCGAGCCAGGCTAATGAGCCACCAGTAGTGAAAAGGCGGGCATAAAGTATGAGCTATACAAAGGATGAAAACGAGCTGATTGCCCACAATACATAAGTTCCAAACTGACTTTTCTTGCAATACGAATTCTGCCATTTGCAAGATCCAAGTTGAGACTGCGAACAAGATTCTCCCATTTCTATTCAAGAATATTCGTTGTGTGGAATTTGACATTGATGGTAGTTCCATGTTCAGGCCCCGCGAAGAGGATCCCCGCGGCAATTCACAGCGGGACCAGCAAAGATAGTCGCGCGCAGTGAACCATTTCGAGTGTCCTGTCGTACAGCTGTTTGTTCCTCATACAGCACTTCTTAGTGGACTGGTTCGTGTAGATCCCATAAGATAGACACTATCACTTTTGAAGGATGGAGATTCTACTGACCCACTGACCCCTCCTCTTTCACTGACTCATTGCGCTTTTATGGGAGTTGCCGTACGGATTCAATTGTCATCAAAAGTGATGATACCTCAGCCTTTGCCGCTCTTCGTGCGATGCGGTCAAATCAGATTAGGATGAGAATATCCTCACTGAGATCAAAATAGCCTACTTGAGATGGTTGCCTCCTTCTGACCCAGCTCCTTCGCCATTCGCAACTCGAGCAGACCAATTTGGACAGTGGAATGATGAGTCTCAAGAATGGTCGCCAAAGACAGAATGAGAAATGTTTCATTGAGTCACAGCTCATTCGAGTGTGCTCAGATGAAGGTCTGGATCTATTTCTTCCCTAACAATATATCAGGTTGGAGCATATTTAATGCGGCTTTCAACTGTTGCGTTTTTCTGCAGTGAAAATTGATGTTTCGTTTATTTTATTTAATAGAAATGATCTTCTTTCCATAGTTAATAAAATGCATGTCGAAAACCACATTCTTACTCGTCATACTATGCTCCACAACTTCGAGAAAGGATGGAAGTCGGCAGAGTCATTGCGCGATCTCAACGAACTTTTCGGCGAGGGAACAATCAGCAAACGCCAGGTTGAAAGATGGTTCAGAAGGTTCGAAGGACATACAATCCTTGGAATGAAGGAGAAAAAGGATACGCCAACCTTTTCTTATTAATATTTTTCAAGAGAAGCCAAGATTCGTCTTTGGTGAAGAGGTTCTTCAAAAATGGTGTTCATTAGTTTTGTTGCTGCAAATCGGTGAAAATTGGAAAGCGATCAGTTTTGTTGTTGTCAAGGACTCATGAGGGACCTATCCAGCCAATTTTTGCTCCTTTCCGAGCTTTTTGAAACGACGACTATATTTGAGTGGTTGACATTGATGTCTTCAGCCTGCATTCGCAATGTCAGGCTTTCATATTCTTCGACGGCCGCTAGAAGTGCCTGATCGCCAAAAACCGATGGCCGACTTCATCCTTCTTCATCTTCAGGCTTGTGCCGTCGCTTTAAAACTTTTGAACCATCTTTAAACCTGGCTTTTGCTGATTGTTCCCTCGCCGAAATGTTCGCTGAGATCGCGGAATGACTTCGCCGCCTTCCATACTTTCTCGAGGTGGTAGAGCATAATATGACGATATGGTTATGATAATAGTAAAATATGAATGCGTGCATAAAAATATGAATGCATTTTCATCAGCTTAAGAAAAACGATTGTTTTTGTGATAGATCGAACAAAACGTCAATTTTCAGTGCGGAAAACGCAACAATAAAAAGCCTCATTGATTATGCACCAACCTAATACTCTCGTGCCCTCAAGCATTGCTTCCGGAGAACGTTGCCATCTCCAGTGAACAGCTGCTCCTTGAACAATCTCTTCAGTTGGAACTTTGCAGCTTCACACTCAAGCAGGAGTGGTGAAAGGTTGATATAAGGCTACACAGACGCTCATGATATAGAACAAGATCAGCCTCTGTGTTCGAAAAGAGAAAGGTCAGAAATGGGTGGGCACTGCTGGCTACCAGAATTACCAGCGGAGAAATACCAGATTCAACGAGATATGCCAGTTTTGAAAGCGTGAGAGACCTTTCCTCTCATATAGTACATTACAATGGAAAAGAAATGGAAAACTACAGTAGCAGTTTTCTTTGGAATGGGCTCCCAGAGGAGTTTACCTTAGAAACAAATCTCGCACTAATCACTTCAGTAGGCTTACCCTTTTGGAATATAAATCCTCTGATGACTATACAGGTTGCACTTTTCCTCCCCACTGTGCATCATCACAGCGCTACACCCGCTTGAAACTACGTAAATACCGCCCTTTTAGCTCAGATATTCGAAAAGGAGCTCACGTGGGCGTGGCTTGCGTGGGTTCGAACGGGTGTAGCGTCGTGATGGCGCCTTGTATCGGTACAATGGAGACAATTTGAATAATAATTAAAAATCTACTGTCCCACGAAAGTAAGTCGACTAATCTGATTACACCGTGTTCTCTCAGTAAGGAGCACTGTCCAAAACGTTTTCCGATTCTTTTTCACATTGAACCCCCTCACATATTTATTTCCTGTATATATTAGTGTTGATGTAATAAATATTAGTGAAGTTACAGTTATGTGCTTGTAGAGATGTCATTTTAAGTGCTACACCGGTGGACGGCAAAACGGCCACTCAGTACCATGTATCCAGCGCTCGTCTGGTGCACTCTTTTACCTGCTGCAGATGTTATGATGACGCTGTTAAGGATGATTTCACAAAGGCGATCGTAGTGTAATAGCTAGCGACGCCGCCGACCGCCTCCTTTGAATGGGTACGGTTTTGGCTGGGCGCATCTTCTTCTTAAAACGCAGAATGGACGCCATACCTGTTTGGAATGGCAAGATGATTGGGCACGACCTCACTTTCTCTTTCTCACCGAGATCTCGGAATGGCTAGCACAGAATTATATGACTTCGAGGGCATGTCGTGCACATGGCGCATCCTAATGATGTTGATTTTTATAACAGCCTTGGAGGATACCCCTTACTATCTCTTTCTCATCGAGTATGTCACTCAAAATAACAAAAAGGCTCAACAGATAAGATTTCTCTTCTCCACATTTGAATGATGCCCTCTCTCTTCACACCGTTCCAAGGTGCGCCACGCATTCTGCTTCCACTCCGAATTGTAGTGGGACTAGAATAGCATTCAGAATGGGAATGAGATACGGAGACACCGCTGCGCAGATCAGGGCTTTTATAATCACCTAGGTACTTGGCCTTAATCCAGCCAACTCGAGGATGGAAAGTTTGCTTGGTCCTGGCTGGGAAGGGGCTCATCGGATTGTATTCTCTGAGTGTATGTGTGTGGAGCGACGTCTTTTACACCATTTTTCTTTTCCCGCCGAAATCTAGGAGAAGCAGTAAGAAGAAGGGAGGAAAAAGAAATATTTCTAGTTTTCATGGCAACATTCAAGTACCTCGACGCTTCAAGCTTCTACCCTTTAGGACGATAGAATTGCAATCAGACGCTCGCTACTTATTTTGAGAGCTCATTATCAGAAGAATAAATTAGTTCACCATGGATTTTGAGAGCTGGATCTCAGTCTATCACCCTTGGAGCCTTTCCCACACCGAGAAAATCCAGGGATAGGATAAAGCTCTTTATCGGCTCGCCGCTAAAACGCTCAATTAAGCTACGTTCATACTCTGCGGTGCCGGCGGCATGGCGTTACTGTGTCTCGACGTTTTCGACTTGCCTGCGTCATCTCTGCAGCTCCCCGTGCTATTCTGCTTCGCTGCCTGTGAATGCAGCCACGCCCTGCCGGCGTTAAGTATGAACGCGGCCTTATGATGCCTAATAGAAGCCGAGGCCAGTCAGACCTTTCTGGCTAAGTTTTTGGCCGATTTACAACACAACCACCCGCGTCCGACGACATAAGCTCTCCCTCGTGAGTGCAAGTGAGTAAGAAGCGATCCCATCAAATTCTAGGGACTAATTATGGAATTTCTATTGATCTTTTATACTTTGAGCAAAATTCATATTGTGATCATCTTTCTAGTTGGAATAGTAAGCTCTAGTCGAGTGATCAATATTTCTTCCACGTCCTGAATGTGTAGGTCAGCCTATTAGAGGGCTATGAAAGTGGTAACGCCGTTTGGGGCGACAAATAAAAATTGCAAAATGGCACCCTCTTCGCGATTATGGAGATGGAATGGACATCAGAGGATGGGCAACCGTACTACGGATTAGTAGAAGGCAATAATAGGAATAGCTTACGATAATGGGCGACATCAATCATCAAGATGAGAAGGAAGCCGCATGAGTGAACGAATGAACGAGGACTGTGCCATTCAACGAGCCACGCCGTTTTTTCAAGCGCGACTGGTTCTTTACCGGTCCCGTAGCAAATTCTACCAACATACAGCGTGATTAAGCAATTCGCAATGGAACCATCAAGACACTTGTCGCGCGCGGTGACCCAGTTCGCATTGTCCGTCGTTGACCCATTTGGATAGTCGTGACGCACATTGAAAAGTGAGGGGCTCCCAGAAACTCTGTTGGGGGATCAAAACCTAGTATCCTGCTGGGGAAGAGGTGATTCTTCGTAATTCGCCTACTGACGCACATTACAAAGGAAGTGAAAGCCATTTTTTACAGAAGGCATTCAGAAAGATCCGGAAAGAAGTCCATAATTCAAAAATATAAAGGGCTCAAGAATGCGTATTATTAGGGTGTCCACAAAGTTCGTTGGCCATTCGTTTTTCCCAGAGCTTGCAAAGATAACTCACCAAGTTGAACTTACCGGTCCATGATATAATCTCCATACATACCCAGCACCCTTCGCCAGCGAACGGGTAGAGAGGCAACTCGATCCTCCCAAAAGCCGGCCGGCCGCGACTCGACCCAGTCCTCGATCACGTCCTCGAGGTCGCCCTCGTTCTTCAGCTGTTTTCCGTCCAAGAAATTCTGCATGGACCGGAAGATGTGGTAATCGCATGGACTGATGTCCGGGCTATACTGTGGATGAGTGACCGTGTTGATGCCCAGCCTGTCCAGGACGGCCTGAGTATCTTTCGCTTCGTGGGGGCGCGCGTTGTCCCAGAGCAACCACGGATTTGCAAGTTTCTGGGACAAGGCGGCAGCTTTCACCTTGACCTCCTGCAATTATTAAGAGAGGGTCTCTGCCGTCACTGTGGCATTGTTGGATAGAATGCTGTAGTGGACGACGCCACTAATTTTATCACTTATCGCTGATTTTTATCTTCGATGCCATAGTTTCCATTGGTGAAGCGAGTCCACCATTTTGACATTCAGTTCTTAGAAGGGGTGTTATCACCAAACTGCTGACTCCTGGTCGTGGCCTGACGTCTGGAGATACCCAGGTTGTAGTAGTAGTGGTGACTATCACTCATCTTCATTGCTTTAGTGTGGGAAGAGCAGGAAAGGAATTTGAGAGCTAGCGAATTCAGAAGATAGCCCATCGCGAGTACTTTCAGTATTGCGGAATCATTATGCAAAATCACAACGCGTTGCGTAACGCGACGCTGTTTACATGTGGCCAACGACTTTGTGGACACCCTAATATTTTTTCCTTCCCTCCTGATCGCCTGACTCACGTACTCTGAACATTTCCTAAGAGGTGTCATCATCTCCCCAAGGTATTACCTAACGATGATTAGCATCGCCTTGGTACCCTCATCCCTCGGCGTGCCAAGAATGCTGAAAGTTCTTCACTGGGGAACGTCCTTGATATACTAGGCAATACATCGAACAATTGTCTACGGGCCACGTCATACTTCGCGGTGCCGTCATCATTGCTGCTACGTGTCTGTGCGTCTACGCCTATGCCACCCTTCCTCGTTGCCTGTGTCGTCTCTGCACCTCCCTCGTGCCACTCTACCTCGCTGCCTATAAACACCACCACGCCTGCGCGAGTATGAACGCTGCCTACCATGGATGCCCTTATCACGCATTTGAGCTCAGAGCTCGGGACCTAGAGAGTCTGTCTACCCTCTCAACATCTGGCGCAGCTGATCCTTCACACACGAGATAATCGGAACTTTAGTCGCAAAAAGACGGTCCACTACGCGTTGCTCGCATTCTGCATTAGACATGGTATTCCGCTCGGAACACCCAACAACAGGACTTTAATGCCCAAAACTTTATTCAGTCAATAGTATGGTTAATGCCTAGTTGGCTATCCGTGGTATTTTGAGTTCAAGTGTTATAAAATGGTGACCTATCTAGGTTCTCCGAACAACGAGACACGAAGAAGACGACAAGGATAAGGAACCGACAGTGGATCCAACTGATGCACCAAAGTATTGCACCACTTTGGGAACTTTAGTTATTTTAATCTAAGCAACGATGAGTGGAGCTACATTGATTCAGATGTCTGTCGCCTGAGGCGAAGCTACGACTTATGAATAGAAATGCTCGATAAAAGGAGAGCACTCGGTGATGGGACTGCTTTGCAACTCAAGAATACCTGTGATAGTTGTTCTATCTCTTACCTTTACCGATACTGAACTCCTACGAAAATTGATTTTCTTATTTGACGCAGTTGTTGTTAGCGAATTTAGTAGAACGCAAATAAATAATGAACAACTGACCTTCACAACAGAAAGTGCATGGACGATATCGGAGGGGGGGGGGGGGGGGAGAGAGGGAAGGGGGGTTGATATGGACAGGATATGAATAACGGACCAATGGAACAGTGGAGAGTATCGAGCAATTCAATACGAGAAAAGCCAATTCGTCGACTCAGTTCACTAATGCATCTTCACTCATCATTAATGCAATTCAGCATCAGCTACCCTACTCAGCTCAGTGCGAATGTTGGAAACCCAAGGGAAGCGGTGAATAAAGATTCTGAACACAGATTTGAGATCAGCATTTAGAAGCGCGTACAGTGGTGTCTCATTGCAAATGGCCATTTCGATAAACCGTCTGATGACAAAGCGCCTCGGCATTGAGGCATCACAAGCAAACTTTGTCCCCTCCTTATTCGCTTCAGAATGGCATTTAGCAATTTTGGTTTTCACAGTTATAATCAGTATTCGGAGATCTATCGATTGATCTGGGTCTCAACTCAAAGTTCCATGGGAATTTGAAACCCCTCTCTTGTAAGTTGTCAGTTACTGTACACTGTGGTGGTGATCTTCATTACAGCATGACCAAGGAACAAAAACCTGACTGATTAGCTTGCGGAAAAGTTACGTGGAAAAAAACTGGAACAAAAAAAAAGCGCCACTTTTATTTGCCCTTTCTCTCAGTCAATCTTTATATAGCGATTGCCCTTCTCTCAGTCAATCTTTATATAGCAATAGTCACTGCCATTTATAAAGGGCAATGACTCATTATGCGAGCGCAACTTCCAGCATCAAGTTCTGCACGCTTTTACTGGTCTTGCTATGGTATAGTATAGAGCATTAGCAGGCGGCAGAAAATCGCGAAAACAACAAGCAACTCATTGTAACGTCACCAGTAGCCAATGGAAGCAAAAGAAATCCCAGACTTGTGCAGGCTATACTGGGGAAGTTGAATGGAACATACTTGATGCCACTGAACAGCTACAGCCGAGCATTCTCGGTATCAGGTTGAAGCTGCGCGAACAATACAACAGGCAGACAAAAGACAGAGCTGCACTTCTGCTTCGTCGCAATCGCAAGCGCCTCCAGTTGATTTACGGCTCCTTCAGTCGTGGTACCTTGAGCATCATCTAAAAGAGCAAGACTGATTTTCGCCAAATTAGACCTACGAATGGTGCCATGCGATGGTGCAAAGTGCCGAAGATAAGTTTCTGGACAGGAGGTTTTGTGCTCCGTTTTTGATCCAACCTCTGCCGTAGGAGAAAGCCTAATTATCTTCAGCAGACTTTTGGTTTGTCAGAATGAATGTCTGCTTTCATTTCGCTGCACTTTTTTTTTAAATATCTACTATTCAGCTATACCCCATCTGGTTACATAAAATAGGCCGCATGATGTCGCATAATCTCATTAATTGCTGTCGTGTACTATTATATATCATCCTCTTCTAGAGCACTCTGTCACTTCGTATCGTGATGGTACGCATTCATTTTGTAGCGCTTGCTTCTGCGATGTCTTTTATAACGTCGTTGATACCGCCGTCTGTCGCTCGTTTCTATCAGTACACCTTTTTCTCACATCTTACGTTACTAGGAATCCGCTTAACATTTCAAGTGAAGCTGACTGGGCGGATAGTTTGAACTGCGCTCCGACTGCGGTACGAAACTTGGGTTCCATTAGTGGCAGGACCTGCTGAAAGTGGTAATCCGAAAGCGAATCGAAGAACCTATTTCGATAGCTAACAACCTCTTTCCATTCGTGAAAGCACAATGGACGAAAAACCGAGCTCCTGAGTGAAGATTCGTCTGTGCAAACTTGAAAACCGCAAGCACCCGTACAGGCGAATGTGTTTGCTCTCAGGCCGGATCGAAGGTGCATCTGTCTAAGTATTTTGTCTGTTTACTACTGAGTTCCTGGCCTCTCGCCGCCGGTCGCGCGGTCATCGCCGTGCTATGACGAAGCGAACGGCATTTCTTTGTTCGTAACCTTTGAGAATTTCGTGCGTCGCTGGCCTTGGTAGTGTTCGGCCATCAGTTTTGCGTGACACTTGACAATTTTGAACGACAATCATTGGAAGGCCGCTGAACGGGCTCTTTTCGCATCCTCTTCCTCGGCCACCACACATGGACACTCCAACCCAACTCTTCTCTCCTTTTTGACGCTTTACTCTTTTTTTGCGTTCTCCACCGACCACCATCATTCATAATGTTCGTTACGCTATCGACACTACTTCTATGGCATCTGAGGAGAGATGTTCCTTCTGTTTCGCAAATAATGAAAGTCAACTCACAATCATCTCAAAATTTGCTAATCCACATTCATTTTTTCCGACTTAGTGCTCTATCTAACCTTCCGGAGAACTTAGCACTTGGCTGGCTGCTCTCTTGTATCCCACGAACTTCCCGGTCTGTGTCGCAGTGATTGGGGTCATACTGGAGTTCCGAAGCGTCGCACTTCCTAGACTTACAAAGGCGGAACTTCAAAAAATCATTCGAGAGTCGGCAGCTCCTTAGGAGCCGGCCACAACTCTTCAGCCGCAGATCCATTCTCGAGGCTTGTCCAACAATGATTTGATGTCACTATGTCTTCCAAGCGTATGTATACTTCATGGGTGACGATTTTTGGACAAGGAAGCATAGCATTGGGCGCATTCTCTGGCAATAGCTGACAAAAGCAAGAAAATGAAAATTGCCTAGAAAATGGCTGTTTTCTTGAAGCTACGTGAACGCTCGAGATTGAAAAAAGAAAAGTGCACTGCAGTGGAATGTGAACTACCTACTCTTTCTGGAACCAAGAGTTCGCAACTCCAAAGCCTTTTTCAAAAAAAAAACCATTGGAACCCTTTTCAGCTCCTTGTATCATATGAGACAGGGTTTCTTTCGCGGGTCAAGTTCGTGAAATGTACTTCTGAATGAAGAAATTAAAAATAAATCAAAAAATATAATAAAAATTAATAAAAATTAAAAAGAAAATAAAATAATAAAAATCAATAATTTTTTTAAAGGCAGTGGTAGGGGTAATACGGGTGTTTCATTCATTCCAATTTTTGATACTGAATGGTGGACGTGTTCACCGCAAAATCTGACACGCCACCCACCACGTCATTTCGATCAATATGGCTTTAACACAATACAATAAGTATCATTCTGCTATCATGCTCATTACTCTACAATTCAGTCATTCTTCGGCAAAGTCGACCCTAGGAGGCGGGTCGAGCCAAGGAACGTGGCTGGAGCTAAAAAGGCCGCCTCCGCCACAGCTTGGGCGTGGCTTTTCCGCGGGAGAATCCGCCGCAGATAGGCTTCCTAGTTCGCAAATGAATGACATCTTTGAAGATTTCTTGTCACCCTCATCATTCTTGTCACTGTATTTGAGGCTTCGCGGGATTTGATTAAACTGAGCTCAAAAGTTCATGAGAAGGAACCAAACTTCGATAAGGAGCCCATTCTGAGAGGTAAGCAGAAGCTCGATGATGATGAGCAGCTTGATAGAATGCCCTCTGATGTCATGACTGATCCCACCCCTCTTCTCCAAAGGTCACCAAACTCGGTCGTGATACTGTCAGGGACTTTGAATGTGTCAGGATAGGAAAAAAACTCACTCGATTGTACAGATCGTGAAATTCTGTCAGCGTGCTTACAAAAGCTGAACGGGATCATGCGGCAAATGAGCACACAATGGGATCCGCAAATAAACTCCCAGTCAAAGAATATACGAGCTTGGGACCTGTGGTTTCCATCGGTCTCCCTCAATGAGATACCACGTTAACTCCGACTCCTCGAGCTCTTTGTTCTTTTCACCAAAGCACGTTTCACTAATGAAAATGGTTTAGCTACGCGTAGATGTCTGTTCTTCTTGCGCTTCACTCACCATCTCTGATGTCACTGCTTCGATTTTTGAAAAAGTCGAAAAAGTCATAGAAATCAAAAGATATGATCATTAGCTTGCGGGAATGTCTTTGCAACACTAGAAGATTTTTCGATGTTTCTTGGATGTGCCCAGAAACTTTCACTGGCAGAAGCATCCCACGAGTGTGGAACAGTCAAATGGATTTCTCCAGCCTGTACCTCTGCTATGAAAATTTCAAGCTTCCGGCTGACCCTTTTCTGGTTGATCGAAAACCCGCGTCGCTTTATTTTCAATTGGCTTTTTCGAAGGCACTGACTTCTATTTATAATGAAATTTCTGTCAATAAACTCTTTGCTAACCACTGCTACACGTATACACCATTCGCAGGGATTTATCTGTTTTATAAAAATTATGTTCCGCTTAGATTTTGACCACAATTCAGATTGAATTTTTAAACCATATAATAGGAGTCCATTGACGTTGTCTTACACTCTTTAGCGTTTCACCACTCTTTCAGCAGTTTCGTTGTGGAAATTTTCTTCTCTTGATTAGAAGAAATTGTCAAAACTTGACGAATTGTGGCGGAAAAACCAAATCTGAAGAAGGTGACACAACTTCTACTAGACTAACCAATTATTGGACTTGTAGAAGAGGTAGGGGATAAGTAAGTGAGATGAGTGATGGGAGCGTTCTCCTGAAGTTTTGCGGAAGCGGAATGTAGTGTTTTGATTGCCGGTTGGTCAATTTTTGTAGATAGGCTTTCCGCTTGATCAGCCTGATAATCGACCCCATTCTAGGACACCTAAAAATCATATATACCTCTTTATATAGTTGATAAATCTTTTTCGAATGATATATAACATGCTTCGCGGACTTGCGATATAGGAGGGATTTCCCTTTGGGAAAAAAGACATCAGTCATGGAGTGACCCAATACAAGCAGGTGAAGCAGTTATCATATTACGACCTGATTTTTTGTGCGAGAACTAGTATGAGCACATGAGCAGCATATATGAGGTAGCAGCCACAAAAATGCGATCCCAAGTTTCTGGCCATGGTTCTAATCACTCATATTTTTGTTGATTCTTCTCTTGTGCTGTTTGTGAGCAGCTGACCTCCACGGAGTAAGTATAAAGAAAAAAGAAAATCAAAAAAATTACTCGGTGAAATTCATGAAAATGGCCAGGTTCTTCGTGAATTTGAATTGATTGTAAAAAGCTTACAGTTTCGTCCACGTTGCGGCTCGTGTACACGATAAGTTCACGCATGTCTTTGAAGTGTTATCACATTTTGCTCACCTTCACTACATTTTTGTAACCTTTTTGTGAAGGTCAACATTTTTATGAAGTGTTCGGTTCTTGCAGCCGACACCAAGATTTTAACTCACTTTATTCGGCTAACGTTTCGGCCTTGTCGCCTTCGTCAGAGCCTGGAAAGTCAAAGATAATTGCGATATCCCCCAATAGCATTTCAGACTTACAAAACAGTTCCACATAGACTAGAAGAATTAGGATAGGAGTCGCAAACCACAATTACTGACGAACTCACCTAAAAGCACACATTTTTATGAATTTAGAGGTTTTGTAAAGGGTTGGATACCTGCATGAGGCCATATTGAAGCGAGTGGCACAGCACTCATGGGCTGTCGTTCGCATGCCAGCCCGTTTTCCCGCTTGACTAACACCATGCTGACCCACTGGCGATCCCTATCATAAGCACGCTGGCGTAGATGCTCATTCTCCAGACAGCATCCGACTTCTGCCTGAGAACGTACAATCACGAACGGGGTCTCACTGTGCAACCAGCCACCCATGAAAAGGTTCTTTTTACGGCAAATTTTATAACGTGCTTTTTATTACGTGCTCTCTTCCTCCAAATTTCCATCTTGCCCACACACTGAATGCTCTGAAGGTGATATCTACTGGAGCCCAAAGAGCTAGTTATAATATTGAAAGTAAAAAGTTGTTTAAAAGAAAGTTCAAAATACATTTCGCACGTGTCTTCAGACGGACTCAAACATCAGAGATAATCTTTGTGCTCATCAGTGAGGGAGGGCAGGCAATTGCATTTTAGGCAGTATTAATTTGTTAAAATTAGTCAATCAGTGAGCTGAGTATGTAGAGAATCTAAATAAATAAATTAAATGCTTTGTACTTAATGAAGTACATAGCTAAGTATTTACATGTTGTTAAATTCTAGGCACTAAATACAAGTCAAAAGCCGAACAGAACAAGATGAAATGGCCAAATAAATAAATCCTGCATCGCCATTGATTGATAGTCTTCTCTGATTGGATGATGCCATGTAATGGACAGCCAATCAACCTAAGGTATGAGAGCGGCCAAGGGAGAAAGAGAAGCACCCAGTTGCAATCGAACATCGCCGATCCGAGCCGCTGCGTTGAGGAAAGCTTTTGAGAAGTACGAATTTCTCCTCAAAAATCCCCAATTTACCACCACAGTGCACCGTTATCGATTTTTTGGGATTATCGACAAGGTTTCCTTGAGACCGGCTGAAGCCGTAAAATACAAAAGTTTGTTGAAGTATACAGGGGGTGCCAATAAAAAAAAGTAATTTTGTCTCCTCTACTTTGACCCCACTTTAGTCAAACTACAGCAGATTCTGTTGAGGTATTCTCATCCCCAGATTCAAGAGCAGACCTCACTCTATCACTATACTCAGTGGCAGCCTTCTGCAGGAGCAGGAACGGGAGCGAGAAAAGAGTGAACAAGATGTGTCACCTCAACTGGGCAAAATCCGAAATTTCGTCGCCCTCGTTCACAACCTTGCTGAGGTCCGTTCACACTGGGTACCTATGGGGATTCATACTGGGTGGTGTTCTTTAACATTCCGTTTTTTTCCGGTTTCCCAGCGTCCTTCGTTTCCAAGAGCCAAAACGTGCCCTTACCACTGAAACCCCTCCGGAGGCAGATTTGGGCATGAAAATGATACTTCGGATCATAGCAGCCTTGTCCAAGCAGCAGAGGCTCTGTGACATCCATGAACTGAAGGGTCAATGCTCAGGAAGCTTCCCACAAAAGACCTACCACGAAGCGTGGCTTCACTGTTTTAAGCGGACCCTGATACTGTTGGTACTCCGAAGCCCTACTGCGCCGAATGAAACCTCCATATTTTTATAAAGGTGAACGTAGGGAGCCACAGCTTGTTCCTGCTTTTGGAGGAACATTTAGGGGATATTTTGCTCCAACACTTTTATCTTTTTCGTTTCCCTATGTTTTGTACAATTGGCAGATGTGAGCCGTGGGCAAAATTACTTCTTTTTTTTGGCACCCCCTGTATTTTACTCATCTGGCATAGACCAGTGAACACTGCCAATTACCACAAAAATCTGGTAAAGAGTTGCTAAACGCGAAGGCACAGAGCGTCTGCTTGCCGTGGTCATACTCCCACGATGTGTGTTCTCATGTGACTATCTCTGCGCAATGATGTCTCAATAGGCAAGGCTGAGAAGATCAAAAATAGAACGACCTCCCCAATTTGGCTGAGAAGATCAAAAATAGAACGACCTCCCCAATTTGGCTGAGAAGATCAAAAATAGAACGACCTCCCCAATTTTTAAAAATATTCGCTACCAGTAATGGACCGGAAAACGTCATCCAGCGACTCGTGTTTTTTGTTTACTCCCGTCCAGCACCATATGTGTGTGTGTTTTTTCTCGCAGCTGGGCCGCTATCAAACAGTACCGCACCGAAGCGTACGTGCGGCGCCGTTGCCGTTTCGACCTGAATGTATGTGGCGTGTGTGATGATTCATTTGATCGATGCGCCTTAAGTCCTCCACCTTCATGAAAAAAGCTTCTCGACCTGCTCTTGTCCATTGACCCATCCGATCCCAGGAAAAGGCCACCAAATGCTATGTCTCCTTGTAGTTTGTAAGGGGAATTGGAAATGTATTACTTCGATGTCCAAAACTACAAAACCAACTTTACTACCGTTCATTAACAAATCGAGACAGCAACTTTATGTATTCCATTCCAGCTTGAAAGTACAAACCTGCCTTACCATTCCGAGAGAACTGTAAAACTAGGTTAGGTCTGAATCGATTCCTAAAGATCCCAGCCCTCTTTTTGTTGGTCCTACTACGAAACTGGTAGCTGCTCCAAGTCGCCAGATATGGCGGTTATGTTAATTATTCATCATATGTGGTTGAATTTATCTGCAACGTTCATGGCTATCTTGAATACTTCATACAATTCTATCAGAGTACATGCTGAATCCGTTCCTTTTTTGCGCATTGCTGAGAGTACACATGGCTTTTTATATTCCACGTGGCTTTAGACAAATGATCATGCGTAACCAGAGTTCCTTACAATCCCTTTCTCGTCCTGCTCCTCACACGGTGAAAAACCCTCTTAGCAGATCCCTACTTCCAGAACCGGCCACTTTTCCTGGTCGTCTCTCGCTAAGAACTGTCGCAGTACTCAGAGTCCTTCTCTATTCCTTACACCCATGTTCATGGTAATACGGCTGGAAGCAATGGATATAAAGTGAGACGTGGTGTGTTTTCATGGCTGCCATGGTTCTCCTTAACTTTCACGTCCTCCGTAATGGGATGAGGCTTAACGATTTCATGAGTGCATGAGCAAATACATAAAAAGCATGACTCCTCTCGGATCTGCTCTGCATTTGTGCCTACGAGAAGTTAGTAACGCATTCGACTTCCTCAATAAACAGTGACATCTTAGCACGAATGCTCAACTTCAACAGGTTCAAGCGTATGATTGTGCACGGATTTCCATAATTCTGATTCCTCTAAAACCATATACGGTAGTCGAACAGAACAAAAGGAATCTAAAATGCTCCTCTGTTCAATGACAAATTTGTGGTTTTGATACAGCAACTGGGCGAAAGTTCGGCCAAACCCAACAGTTGTCGGAGCGGAGGACGGTAAACCAGAGTTTCGCGCACAGTTTTGGGCCACTGCCGAGATGCTCGACAGTGCTTGTAGTCCGCCTAATATACCCGCGTGGACGGAATTCTGGAATTATATCTGTGTTCGATTTTTTTTTTCACACGAGCTAGAAAAATGTCCAAGTAACAAAGTCAGGGGCAATCGGTACATAATGCAGAGGTTTTAATGAGGGACAACATGAAGGTTTGAATATAAAGGGATGTATGATACTTGAGGCTAGAACCCGTGGAGTTGGCCCAAAGTTGAAGGCAAGCGGCGGCGAGGAGTAGTCGACTTACTTCATTGAAGCAGTAGATCCTTTGGTAATTATCCAGATTGCTGCTAATTTGCATAATCACGGCGCATCACCAGGCTAGCCACGCCCACTTGAGCTTCTCGTTGGCCAACTGAGCTAGAAGAGTGTGAGTAGCCTGCGTTGGAGCGAGTGAAGCCATTAATAGTGCATCGTGACGGCGCAAAAGCTCGCAACCTGAATAATTATCAAGTGGTTTACTGCCCAGTGACTATCACGAGGTGTGCTAATTAGAACTGCAAGTGTCTTTGGAGTCTATTTGACCGCGAATCATCCTCTTGCTTATCAAGCTCTTGCACAGCTTCTTGCATTCTTGAAGGGATCGTCCAAGAAATTTGAGTTCTTCTGTTACCCATAGAATATTTTATATTCGCTTACTAATGACCGCATGCAAAATTTCACGCGCATATACACGAATACCAGTTGAGATAAAGCTTCCAAAAGTGTCGACCGACGGGGTGGGGCGTTCGACTGGGTTTGGACTCTAGAGAGATGAGAAGCAAAGAGGCGACAGTCACGTGGTCAGGGACGCAGAGTGAGAAACGAATCTACATTGTGCGCGAAAACCTGACCTGCGCTCTGTTAGCTGACGGCTGTTCGGATGATGCTCAGCGAAAATTCCGACGTGTTGCTCTCCTCTCGGTTTTTTTGATTTCTATATTGAACAAAAGAAATTTCTCGCTACTTTCCGTGTTTTTTTTCATGTACTGCTTCTAGTGAAGGGTTTTTCTAAAGAAATTAGAATTATGCAACCCGTGACCGTTCCTTCGAGCATATCGCTAATCCCCAGTTTACATCGAGAGAATATGGAAATGGTGAACGTTCCGTGCTATCGCAATTCGATTTCTCATGAGTGTTTTTTTATAGAACGCATGCGATTATTTGTGTGAGACTTCTGCATCATTTTATAGCCGTTAATGCTCGTTCTCATGACGCAACGATTTTTCACACTGACAGTGAGCCGTCTTCTCTGCAAGGGTCTATCATTGCACGGCTATAAATGTCTATAAACGAAGCCAAGCGTCTCAGGAAATGGAAGCTCACTACTGACCACACCAGACAGGCCACTCTCTTAATAAGGTCAAATAAGCATCTAAATAACGCTACTATCCTGCGGGAATATTAGGTGCGCGGCCTATATCACGAAAGATTGATTTATACTGAATTATTCTCATCCCATGTATATTTGGTGACTACACAAAATTATTTCAAGTGGCACTGCCTAGATGCGGGAGAAAGAAATGGGCAGCGTCATGTACCCCGGCGTTCTCAACGCATGTAAAACCACATTCCAAACTCACACTCAGGTAAAACCACGGGCTCAATACCAGCTCGTTCGAGGTTTTTGCTAAGTCTTGCATTCTAGGCTCTCAGCATCACATCCATCACATGATGCAGGTAGTGGGAAGGTGAAAAGGGTTTATGAGAGGAGGGAGCATCCTGAAAATTCAGAAATTGTGTGCACTGTATACGGTGACGTCAACACCATAATAAAATTCCCAGCCATCTCAAGTGCTCACGAAAAAATGCGCCATGACGCGTGCTCGTTCCACTTGTCATCATAACGTTCGTTGAGGACAATTGTGTGCGATTGTCATAGTTATTTCGCCTGTTCGCGTATTCATAATTCGCTCCAACCAGTTTCGATGCTATCACTAGCACCTTCTGTCCTCAATCTGATTCTGGCGTCTGCCCATGCCATCGGAGCGACAGAAGGGGTGACCATATTGCGGAGAAGATGCAACAGAAGCGTTTCGCTGATTTCATGCCTCAAAAGCAACCGGTTCCACCAACGCGCCCCGCTAACAACCAAACGGTCAAACGGGGGGGGGGGGGGGATCCATGGCTCTTAACAAACCACTGATAAAAACTAGTCCGCGAATGACTAGCGCCACAGAAAGAGAAAGCCCTGTAAAAGCGCGCCATTGAGTGTCGCACTTCGCACTGCGTCATCGACGCAGTTTTTCTTCCGGTTCAGCCGCTCACACAATGCTGTCGCCCAATCAAAACGAATTCGATCGTCACGCTCTGAGTTATGGCATCTGCGACGTACACGTGTGCCACGGCTATGACCATAAGTTTTGTGCAATAACGGTCGATGTGACACGGCGCGGTGTGCATGATCACGCGCTTTTTCAAGAGGGGGGGGGGGGGGCAGACGTTGAGTGGCTGATCTTTTCGTTCACTGTAACGACGTTGATGGGTTCGTGTCGTTGTCGAACGATTGTCATAATCTGCCATTTCAGAACCGACTGCGATCACTTCTGTCGCACAACAACCTCGAGACAGTCCGAGTTTCTGTCCAACTGCTGTCGGACTGCTGGCTGGCTGACTGACTGACCATGGCGCACTGGTCGGATGTGGACGCACACCTGCTCTCGCCGCTCTCCAGGGGTTATGTCCAGCTGTTCAGTGAGTAACGCCTTAGTCTATGTGCCTCATTCTACACCGAAAATGCCCGATGAAGCCATTGAATGCCTTAGCGACGACGAGCAATAGACATTTGAATACAACTGTAAGTCTTTAAGCGATATCGCTGTGAAAGGTTGGCGGAAGTGAGTTCATCAGCGTTTTTTACTTTTGTTCAGCAAAGGACTACTTTCATCCCTGTTCAGAACACTTTTCTGGAAGCCTTTGCAAATGGCTTCAAGGGATCATTTATAGCTTCGCCATGAGATTCGTAGAGCTATTTTCCCAGATACTAGACCCGGGGTGCAGATTTACCGTCATATAACCTTCACAAATCAACAGAAGCAAACACTGTTGCTATCTAATCAGCACTCCCTCTGTACCATTGTCTCGCTATTGTTTCCTCATCACTTCGGCTTCTCGCGGTTGCCTCGGCACTGTCCTCAAGTGTTCTCGTCTGCAGACTGGTCCTTCGCTGCAGGCAAACACACACGCGCCATAGCACGGATCTGTTACCGTTATCGGTCCGAACAATCTCGCTCCCTAACGGGGAGTCATAGGGAGTTTCACCTGATCACAGCGAACCTCAGTGAATCGATTTCTCACTCTCTTTTGTTTCATTCTCGTGTGGTGTTGCTCAGATTCATTCAGATGACACATCTTGAAGAATCGTTCTCGGTCCGTCTCCCTTGGGAGTCCAACTGTTCTTTTCTACTACATATTTGGCATCATCTCCAGTGGCGCTCGTGATGGAGTTCCCTTTAGGGACGGGATCCTCAGTTTAGGTTTGAATCAGTCCTGAGTAAACATATCAATCAGTCTGAGTAAATATATAAGTACAGAGAGATCATTGTTCGATCACCCACATTCATATTCTCAGTGGTCCTCGTGACTTATCAGAAACCAATTTTTCGTGCAAGTTTTCTGACTTTTTCTTACGAGCTTTTTGTTTCTGCTTTCCCTGGCAAGATCCGTCGAGGTGGTAATTTTTTTTGCTGAGACAAGAAACAAGCCCTTCTTTCTGGATTCCAAACCTCTTAGATACCACCTTTTTGATTCATAATTAAATTTATAGCATTTTCAAGCTCTTTTCATTGGCACTACTATTTTTCCGCTCATAGCAGATGTTCAATGACCTTGTCGACATTCGCCGCTGTCTTCTGTCTCACGAGTTCCGTAGGGAGCGACCGCAGAGGATGAAACAATTTTTGCAGTCTGCTGTTCGCGCCATACTTTGCCGATCAGTACTCTGGAACAGCGTTTCAGAAGAGGAATCTCGCCTGGCAAAAATGGGAAGAGGGACTTTTCTAGGTAGATGGGGCAAGTTTTTTGAAGATATGGAAGTTAGCCGCCAGATATGTAAATGAAATTGCATGCTTCACCACAGCATGTTCCTACTATCGAACATCTTTCACTTCCAATTTTGAGATAGCTAACATGATCCAAATTAGCGCATAAGTGGAAGCCATTGTCACTCGCGAAGAGACCCATCGGTCAATCTACCAACTTTGCCCTTGTCCCCATCCTGCTCCTGCTCTCGGGAACTGCAATTTCTAAAAAAAGCTCTAGGGCTGTCTTGCAAAAAGCGTTGATGGAATTTTGATTAGCCATTGCCTCTGCCATGCTCACTGCATTTGAAATGAGGAGAATTTCTTTCGAATTAATGCTGGTTTGAAATGCGGAGAAACCGCTTCATCGGCTAAAACCCTTTATGGAGCAAGCTCATCAACTTTTTTTCGACACGCTGACGCTTCCTGTCCACAGTGCCCATGGAGCTTTCTGGCGGTCTCGTTCGCCTTCGAAGATTTTGCCGCCCCCAATACGGCAGGGACCACGACTTTCGGTCGATTTTGTTGTCAAGGCGATTGCTTTAACCGCTTGGGCGTTATTTCTCTAACGTTCACAGTTTGCCTATGCTATAATCACTTCCTCATCCATAAGTTCGTCTTGAAGTAGTCTTTTCAGCGTTTTAGGAACACAAAGTTGTAGGTACCGCCATTCCACAATTTCTGTTCTTTTACAAACCTTCACTGCCTGAATTTAAATAGATTTCGCGCGTTCTCCTTCAAGGTCATCCTTTGTATTACTCAGTATAGCACGTATAGGTCAACTATATGTATACTAGAGAGCGGGAGAGCCAAGCACTGGTTCATAAGGGATACATAGGTCGAGTCTGATCAGATATGTGTTTTGTGATTATCAAGTGCTTCGTTTAGGTGCTATCGCAATGAAGTTGGGGGGGGGGGGGCGTTCTGAGAACTCAGAATGATGACGCATCATTTCCATGTCATACTTGTCAAATACGGCACACTGACATGCCTTTACATGGCTTTCGTGTTAGCGGCGTACCGTGTATGTTCCATACAGGTACGATCCTGTAAAGCCCGACGTAGCAACGGCGTCACTCCCACGTCGCTTGTGCTGGGTATTTCGCGAAATAGTGTGAATCGACGATTTTTCAGTTTTCCTTAAAATTTCCCTCAACGTGGGGGGTACGAGCTCCATAGGAATTAATCGTAAATCCATAAGAGTGGTGTAAGTGTCTGACACCAATTTCGATTCATTCCTTGTTGATTGCGGATTACTTTGATGGGACATGAAGCCCCTTAATTGCAATAAGACGCCTTACCTCGCAGTCAGGGAGGGGGCAAGGAGGTTCGGCTAAAATTCGAGTGCAATCGATTTTTTAGCCGTACCCAATCTAATATAATCGCACCGGTTAAAAGTAGCTTAGAATTACATCCATTCTTGTTCAAGATCTAATGTGCGTACATGTTGGTAACACGTTTATCATGTTAGAGCATGTCACTCTACAGCATTTAATAAGCCAGACATGTAAACGATGCGTCATAATTCTAGATTCTACAAAATGCCCCCCCCCCTCATTGCTAGCATCTTCACACCATGTACAGCTTGTACGGTGGTACTGCTGTGAGCTTTTTCTGATTTGGAGCTGATCAGAAAGGGTAGCGAGGTTTACAAAGCGTAAACGTCATCTATTGGATGCGAGGCGTGCTTCAGCACAGCCCCTTTCCATCAGATGTTGATGAAGCTGCGAATCCTCCAATTTCTGCCAGGGTCGACAATGTCAAAATCGCGAGTTGAGCACAGCCCACGACTGAGCTGGTACGCATTTCGCAAAAATCCGCAAAAAATAGATGAGCAGTAAACGTTAGGAAAAGGGAGAAGCAGTGATAGCATGCGTCAGGACCCTCGAACCAGATCAGGTCATGCAGTAAAAGAAGTCAGTTCAACATAGCACCTGCCGCACGCAATGACCAAATGTGAGCATCCTGATGTACAGCCTACAGCGACATTGCGCCAAACGCCGACAAGACACTACTTAATTGGAGTGATCGTAAAATGTTCACTCATTGCTTCTTTGAGGGTTCCTTGTATCTTTCCGGAGCAGATCTATTTTTATTTCCATTTCATTGTAACTTCTGATCGATGAAGCACGCCCGGCGTCTTCCCTCTTTAACTCCTTTTACTTTACAAGTCCCAAATCACTACCTCCATTCCTTCAGAGGGTGAGCTCTTCAGACCAGGGTTCCTAGACAGCTGTGGGCGACTTCATGTGCTCTGCATTTCCAGCGAACAGGGCTTGTTACTTACACAACAAAGCCAAATGAGAAGAGTGACGAACAGTGGAGTTCACTTGTCGAAGAGACATAAGCGAGCGGTGAGACGTTGCTGTTCGAACTACTTCTTTTCCTCTATTGGGCCCTAAGCGAAAGAGCATCTGCATAAGTCTGGCTGTGCTTGTCGTGTGTACAGGAACCTTTCGGCGGTATACGCTACAGCTCAATCGGGCTCATTCATTTCCTGCTTTACTTTCCTTTTGTGGAATTTCCACCTCCTACTAGTGGGTACATGAGGCCTTACCACGCTTTCTAGAGGAAGCGCTAGATGCGCAGTTCATCCCGAAAGTTACGGACCGTCTACACTTAGTTTCGGTTTTTTCCAGCAATTTCTATGCTATTTCACTGAAAGTTCCACTCTCCAATACATTCACACCATCATGCAGACGTGAATCAAAAAACCGATGTGTGACTGATCGATACGTGCATGAGCAGAACCGCATGTTGGCCGACATCGGCAGGTCTAACGTCTTATATGTACTCATAACGCAATAGACAGCTTACTTAGCAGCTAAAAGTTAAAGTGACAACGATTGAGACTCCAAAATATTCATTCAAAAAACTCAAAAGACCCCTCAAAGTCTCGAAAGAGTTTTGGAATATTTTTGCAATATTTCGGTGTTTAACACCTTCTTCAGGCCTGAAACTGTGGAGGTTAGCTCAATTATATGATATACGTTGTGCTAAGGTGTTAAACACAGAAATATTGCAAAAATATTCCAAAACTCTTTCGAGACTTTTTGGGGGTCTCTTGAGTTTTTTGAATAAATATTTTGGAGTCTCGTTTGTTATTGAACATTCAGGTAATCTGGAACAGCACAATATTGAAACTAAAAATCGAACCTTTTTACAGTACAACTGTGCTTTAAGTAGCACAACCAAAATAGAATGCTGCATGCAATCAACCTCTCCCATATAGTGAATTGGTAGCCAACGTCTGGAAGGACGCGCACGCTGATTCCATCGTCAGTAGGTAAAAACCATGGCGAGATAATGCGCAGCCGAATGTCACTGTCAGAGTGATGCATTCGAAGTAAGAATCTTGGAATAGTCGTTCAAAATCTGGCAATTTACGTTTTGAGTACTCTTCTGGGCGGGTCTAATACCAATCAATCTCGGGTCAGTTCTCGGCTTTATCTCGTTCTGTCCACTTGCTATTAGGTTGGTGCATAATCAATGCGGCTTTTGATTGTTTCGTTTTTCTGTGGTGGAAACTGACCTTTTAAAATGGGAAGCAGTCCGACAGCAGAAACGCTTCTAAATAATCATTTGAAGACGTTTTTGTTAAATTTTATTATTGTTTTTGCTAGCTAAAATCGTTGAGGAAACCCGCATATTATGCACCAACCTAATACTTCGGGCAATACGAAATCTTCCACCCTTTTTGCCCACGAGGGTGATCCTTTGATGCTAATCACATATCGAAAGTTAGCATGCGTAATATTCCAGATGGAGGCTGTGAACTTGGAGTTTTGAGCCATGCCATTCGAGCATTCTGCTGCAGGCGGGTGGCCGCAACAAGTATCGTACATGCATATTTCGCGATGACTTCGTGGACATAAAAGTACGAGTGGTATAAGACTCATCAACGAAAGGAAACTGCGTAGATCATTAGGATAAGGCGTAGCCCAGAAGAAAGCGCCTGGGCAAGTTTTGTTGGACAGGATCACACAAAACGATGAGATTAGCTGCTATCGTCCATCCATCACGTGGCTGCCACCGCTTCTACTGAGCGTAGAGCGCTGGGTAGGGTTCGTTGCCCCGTCACGCTGTGAGCGGTCTTAACGCCCTGATGACTCACCGTTGCACCGTGGTAAAGCGCCACCTGCATTTGTAGAACCCTCTGTCTGCTCACAGGAAGGACTGGAAGGGCCCAATTATTGCGAGATGTGCCTTTCACCTGGACGATGCATCACTCGGTCTTCAGCTGCCGTCGGCACTGCCATAAAACGCGTAGGAATTTGATAGATGATGTCGTACTTCCCCGTATATCGTCGGAGTTTTTGAGACCCACCGCAATCCCGGATGGGTGACGATGCCGTGGTCGTCGTCAACGCGCTCCCCACACGATCTTTCTTTTCTACTGGGGAGCTCATCCCTAATATATCGGTGTTAGAAGCACGTTCTGATTATTCTCAAAGGCTACTGCCTTGTAGCCTCGAAATCGGAAGGAAACCTGTGTTTTGAGTCAATGACGCCACAGCACGCGGCACAACAACCACCGCAGATGCCGAAGGATATTTAGCTGTCTTTCATACTGTGCAAAGCAATTGTACTATGGGTGGTTCTGGGTTTCGATAAATTGCATTACACAAATGTGTCGCAAAAAACGAACCCAAACTTAGATGCCCTGGGCAAGGGCAAATTTCTTCTGGGTATTTCCACAAGCAAGTACATTCTTGAAAGTTGTCATATAGTAGTGCCTTATACTAATACTCTCAAGGTACTTGCAGTGGGAAGGGCACGCCCCTTTTTTCGAGTTGTGTGCTCACTATTCCAGACTCAATCCTATTTTTTACGATTGAATTACGATTAAAGACTGAAGAAGGCTGCGCAGATACCTCGATCAGATTCAGCGTAATCGTCCTATACAGTATAGAAATTACTTGATTTGGCAGAGTCGGAAAGGAAAAGAGGTTGCAAAGTTACCGGGGAATGGGATAGAGTTCAACAACGCCAACTACTAGAGAAGCTGGACGTGTGACTTGATAATCAACGCCTTTTTTCCACCGAAAGGGCAGGTTTGCCCATTTACTAATAAATATTGGGGTGCTGCCCATCCCAGTTTGTCGTTAGTGGCAGGATTGGTAAGACAAGGGCTAGCAAAACCTTATAAGCTCAACTTGATTTGAACTGAGCAGTACAATATGGCTATTATCACGTTTCTGTGAGCAATACACGACCCCTTCCATTCTCGCCCGCTACCAGCTGCCCGCTTCACCACATTGTTTTTTACTTTGCAATTGATAATGTTTGTTCAGTGTCCATGCAGAGGGGGAGAGTGGCAGAAAGATGGGTGTTCCTTTCTGTCATGCCTACTCTGCCGTCACCATCCTTGTCTCCTCCACCCAAATACTATCGCAGAGCACATTGTGCATTCGTCAGGAATAAGCGCATCTCAGCTCGGTTCCCAAGTTAGCTCAAACCCGGTGGCTTAGGGCACAGAATGCGCCATTTGTTTCCAGAATTTTCTGTTGTATAAGAGAACAGTGTGGCTGGAAGGCAACATCGAATCAGGTGAACTTTTCGAAGGCTACTCATTTTGAACCAACTACCAAACAGCTACGGTGCTACGTGAACGCTAGGGCATAGGTCAGGCACCCCAAAAGGCATCGCTTACCAATTTTGCCGATAATTCCTCCATACAGGATTCCAGCAGAGCTGTAGTTGTTGATGAGCGTGACAGAAGTGAGTCAGATCGATGACAAAAGTCGTTTCACCATAAAACGCCTAGAAAAACGACTCGGCTCTGGTCATGTTATGGACCATAAAAAAACGTGGTGAAGTGAAATTTACGGTGACAGATTGCCGCCAACAATTGCGGCCGCCCAAACGGTGCTTTGCCCTTTTATGCACTTTCGAGGATAATGTCCGTCAGTGTCCCCTCCTACATGACAGGATTCACAGATGGAATGCTGATTTCGGAATCGATACTGCTTCCTGTGCTTTGCCACCGACTACTATATCTGCGGTCGCCTTGACAGATAATTACTGGAAACATGCTGTTCACGCGACTAAAAAACCTCAAAATTGTCCCTATGAGTGGTCGTGTCCGTGCGCACGCGAAAGTACAGGATGGCCTTGGCACGGCCAATCTTCGTCCCAGCACTGATTCTGGCGTTTTTTCACCGGCTTTCGCCAATACTTTGGTTCACCGACTATGATGACGACGAGAGCTGCCGCACACGATATGCTCGCGATTCTTTCAAGTGTGTTTGCCACCGCGAACCGCAGTGGATGTCTAGTGTGCTGCCCTTTGAACCGCCGTACTGTATATACGTGCGCCCGCTTTGAAAAGGTCAAACTCATGGCACTTGTCCTTAACGAGCGCCACTCCGTGCTCAGTCACCTCTCAAAACTCATTTAAACCTCGTACGCAATATTTGTATAGTTATGAAAACAGGGCTACATCATAAGTGCCATGCGGCCACCGCTCGATTTCTTCTCAGATGCTCCGCTCTCTTCTTCTCGTTCTGCCACTTTTTCCTCGCCGCCGTGAAACTTATTTTCATTGAATTCTTCCGTGCTTCACCAAAGGTCTACAAATTCAGATGACGGCTGAGTACTTTGAGCACTACAAATGCGCCAATGATGTCGACGAAGGTGAGCTTGCAGAAGCTATTCGCATATCACTACCAAATACTTAATCGTCACAATAGATTACGTTCGAAGACAAAAATTTATATAGGGTCTTATATTTAATAACCAGACGTACTTAAAGCAAATAATGGTGATGGATCTGTTATCGAGATTTATTGGCCAGATTTAGGGGATTTGATGAGTAAACATGTAAACAAACTGCTACGTGAATGACGGCAGAGGACCCATAAGGTCAAAGTGAGAACTCGGACACTTCCGCAAATACGGGAGCAGGAGCGCCCTCGGCTCGATTGCTTGTCGCAAAATTGTCGCAATTGTCTTATTGTTAGTACAATATATATTTTGTTCCACACACCAACCTCATCTCGTTCCCTGATGCTGATGGCGGCTACGTCTAATTAAGGTAAAACCGGAGTGTTAGAAAAATCAGCAACAATTTCAAAACCACTTTTGATAGGAGTAGGATGCCTCGAAGTGCTAAAGAGGTTGGATTTAAGGAGTCACGTAACGCTCAAGCCATCAGATGAGGGGGCTGTGACTTCACGTGACTTGTGATTTTGGGAAAAAGCTTAATCCCTTCCCTTTCAGACCAAAATAGAAGCTTCAAGGCGTACTGTAACAAGTACACGTGCCTATGACTCCGGAAAGCAATGTAGTTCTCCTATCGCACCGAAGGGACAAACCTTTGGATTGATTTCATTCAAAATAACATATAAAGCCTCTGTAGAGTTGAATCACGTACTACTACCAATGAAGGGGCGAGGGGGGGGGGACACGTTTCCGATACAGAGCAGTAATATGCCTCTACATGATTGACGGGTCAATAATGTATTGTAGATGTCATTTATTCATGTGTGACCTGTAAAGCTGATGTTACAATTCAGCATTCGCGTAAAGGTAGTCGCCATTCATATTCAACAACTTGTTCTCGTTAGTGTAGAAGTCTAAATCATAACTAAAGACACCCTTAAAGACACCGTAAGGGAGTAATTTTGGCTTACGGTAGAACAGACGTAGTGTGGACGAGTTCAAGTGGCCGCCATTGCACAAATTCGCCAATTTGACGCCTTGGCATGGTGCCAAGAGATGTTTCCATTATAGAGTTGTTCATTCCTTCTACCTTCTCCTTTTTTCTTTCTTATATTGTTTCTAGATGTACTTACATGACTGCTAATGTAGTTGAGAATGGCCACTCCACTGCGCCGGGAGTCAGGTGCTACAACTAACGTTGGCCCGCGGCCGTCTCCTACAGCGGACAACTCGGAACGCCAGTGCGATGATGCGAATGAGGCGCGAATACACACCGCAGCGATGCACTTTTGAATTCGGGTTTTTTCACCGATTATCGCTTCTAACCTTCTGCGTTCGTTACAAAATGCTCTTTTCTTTGTATTTTTCTCTTGTTTCGGACCCCCTTCTGGTTCCTTTAAGTTCGACATTCTCCTCTGAATTACATAGTTCTATACAGTCTTCGCCTTCAGGCATGCATAAATTAGGTAGGGTCACACAGACGGCGATCCAAGGTTTCATTCCTTTTCTCAGCCCCACCCTAGCCACATTGTTCTATACCGTCCGGAAGGACAATTACGGTGACTCATTGTCAGAAAAATGCTGACTGCTGTTGCATTCCTTCTCAGTGTATGCACATTTTAAAGTCCGTTCTCTTGAAGCCAGCATTGAATGTTTCTTATCTCTGCAGCATTATCATCAACACGATCAGTTTGTTAGCTACTCGAGTGAACCAAGTGAAAAGAGTATTGTTCACGTGGTTATGAGTGCGAGCGGGTAAAGAAAGGCAAGACTCTGTTCAGAGACTGCGACTGGGGTGTGTACCCTTGTGTCAGGATTGTCGCACCGCGGCATGTCGCAAGCGAAGCAAGGCGGACGAGCTAAAGGCGCCGTGTTGTTGTGTCCTGGAGCGATTACCAACTGCGTATCGCGCCCATAGCATTACCGTATAATCGTTCTGAGACCAAAAACCCGGGCACATAGCTCGCACACACTGCGTCGCACGCCGCTGGTCGTCGTGCGATAATCCTGACATAAGGGTGCACACTCCTGCGACTGAGGCGGTTACGCGATCTGATAGAACGAAAAGATACATATCGATTGGGGCTCAGGCGAGTAGGCGGTCAGGCGAATGGATGGGAATATCTTTGTCAATTATGCTGTAACACGCCCGATCGCCTGTATCGCCTGATCTCTAATCGATACTTATCTTTTATTTTGCGCCTGATCGCCTGATCTCCTGAATCGTGAATTCTGATTGGACGGCAAAACTCTATTTAGTGATAACAGGTACTTATACCAAGCGATGAAGATGAAGTCATGTTTTCTGGTTTTATTCGGGCAATCTCTTTGAATGCACTTCCGCCTGAACGGAGTCTTCACATCTCAATGCTTCTGGGAGGAAAGGAGTGGACCGAGGAGAGTAGATGGAGCAGAGACGTAGAGACAAAATGATGTCTGAGATGGAGAAAAGTAAAGATGGCTTTTGTCAGTAACCGGATTCTACAGCTACTCACACTAGAAATCCTCCTAGGAAAGCCAGCTTTCACGTCCTATCTACCACTACCTCATTGCACCCTACATTGTTCACAAAGCCTCTGGGAATTTTTGTGATTTGACAGCTGCTGATATATATTCAACATTGAAATTAAAGCCTCATCCTTGATTTTGCATTTTTCCGACAGTTTTTTTCCTAGAACGAATGAGCAAAGTAAGGTTGGACTTGGTAGTCAGTCTCCAGGTTTGGTTTATCGTCCCGAATGTGGAACGATCGACAGAGAACCGGCTTTTTTAGAATTGTACTTTTCAACATCGGTCCTGGAAAATCGGTCATAGTGTGGGTGCACTAAGGGTTCAATCGGACCCGTTAATCGTTCACTACCCCTACTTCCATCTCATTTCCAAATTTCGCATGATCAGAAATGTTAGTCATCCACATTCCACAAGTTGTGACATAAGGCAATCTAGTAAAGTTGGAAGTGTCATACCAAGAGTTCTTTGGGTAATTGCCTTTTGTTCGTGAGCTCTCGGGTTCTTTCTACCTTTTATTTACCTGTCCTGCACTAATGAAGGTCCGCATAGCTGACGGTGCTCGCCGCGTGATCGTCCTGAGCGATGTGTTCGCTGAGCGCTCAGTTAATCCGCTTGCTCAGTCTAATGGTTTTGACTGTTGGGGGTGACTGTTCTGTGCTAAGCAGTAGCCCAAGCTCCGAGTTCGAAAGCAAACATTGCGCAACCGACAAAGGCCACCTCTAAACAGTCACTGCTACCGTTGTCACCTTCGCTCCCTCTACCACAATTTTTACTTCAGCCCACCGTTTGCAGTTTGCGAGCAGATTTCCATTTTGACAGCTCTTAGTCATTCTTCAAAAGCAACAATCTTTCTTGGCTATTTCTCTTCTCCTCTCTGACTAATACGGTAACCGACAATTCTGAAGCAATCCTGCCGTTCAAATACTTCGTTTGTTTTTTGTCGATTTAGTTTCAGAAGCTTATCTACTTTCGAATGTAGTGACCCGGTGGTCCTTGATTTTTGATTATTATTGATTTCTGATTCATTTTGAGGGCGTTTAATGGTGACAGGTCTTATACTGAAGATATCCTTCTGAGGCGAAGTAGAGGGGCAGTCGAATATTAACATTGAAATGGCTCTACAAGAATTTGGAATAGTGGAGGAGATCTCCAAGTGCATATTTTCATATATGATATCTTCTGGACTTCGAAATGTTCAATTTTTGTTAGGAAAAAAGAGTCATCTTAGATGGTTAACACTCCATGACTATCAATGAAAGCAGCGTGAATTAGGTAGTAAGCATTATACGAAGGCAGAAGAGAGAGTGGAAGAGCGGTACTTCGCAAGTGGAAAGACAGTGCTCTGAGATGCGGTCACCTAGCATTGTGTACCTCTGTCCGATGAGTGCATTCATCCTTTATGATGGTTACGATGGCAGTCCTGTCATAGCTAGTTAGCGCGAGTTACCATGGTGAAGGGTTAGCATCGATGCCAAGAGCCAAATGCAAGGAAATAATGGTTCGAATAACTGAAAATATTGTCCCAGCGGGCATGTACATTGTAGCTGGAGCTGCACGTGCTATCCAATAGAGCACCTCGACTAAGCCCAAGCGTTGATGCACTTCTTCGCGAAGGTAGAAGCTTGCTAAGGAAAATGTGTCTCAGACTTTTCCGAGTCAAGACGACAAGAAGTGGAATTTCAGTAAGTCTCAGCGGCTTCGATAACTTTCAGAATTCTCAATTAGACCCCGGCAGCTCAAGCAGCTTTCATTGAAATCGCATGCATGGCGCACCACAAACAATACAATTTATTTGTCAGTTATTGGAAAATTAATCTGCTCATACATCATGGGCGGACTGAGTCGACGTGAGTCTTATTAAAAGTGAACGCCCGCGGTCACGTTCTTTCCTGGACTGTCTGCTCCTAGTTTAACCTTTCATTTGCCACTCTCTCTGGATGCAGTCGCCCATTTGCATTCGTTTGTGACCAGTGATCGCATCCAAGGGATCATCAGTACACAATCGTTACGCCCATCATTGTTGAACTGGGGAGAGATCAGCTGATCAGCACGCGTGTCGTCGTCGAGCGAATGCATGAGAGCGTGAACGGAAACAGTTTGGCCTCCTTTTTCCTTTTTTGTCCATCGTGAAGATCGCCCCATCCGTCTTAAGTTGGGCTAATGAAAACTCACCACAACCAGTTTTTTGCTCAATCTTCCTTCTTCACTACATCCATTTTTGATTCCCTTTTTACAACCGTGCGAAACATTCTGATTCACTCGAATGCCGTCAGATCCAGTCACATTGCCAAGCTATTCACTTCTTTCGGGCTTTGGTACCTGCCTTCTTCGTAGTTTGTCTGCTTCAGTAGCTTCAGTATGCTCATTAACCCCAACCACTACACCAAAGCACAGCAGAAGATGAAACCAGAGGCTTAGCAGAGACAGAGGGGCGGTTTCGTGGCTAAAGGTGTCGCGCCGTTAGTTGCAGGATCGAAAGCCATTCATTATTGAAGGCATTTGCCCTTTCAGTTTAAGCATGTGTGCGTGATAGCGCTATCTCGAAGACGCTGCTGTTTCGCTCGAATCTTTTCAGACTGGCAAGTGCTTGATAGCGCACAGTAGTGCACGATGGATGCACTTATAGCGCTCGTTTCAACCATTCCCCCTTTGGCAAAAGATGCTGAATGAGGAAAGATGCCCTTTGCATACTGATGCGCATTGACTAAGTGGACAATAGTAATGGGAACGCCCTATTTATTTCCACGATGCGTTACATAAAGGATAATGAAGTGTCTGCCCCGTTTTCGACTTGCTCGAGCAACAATCGTGTCCCATTGGGTCGAGTAATGAGATTTTGGGGTATAATCAAAGCTTTTGCCAAGTCGGTTTTGATCAGACGTCATCAAGAGGCCAAACTCAAATTGAAGAACTTCGTGTTGATTCGAATGGGTAGCACTTCCACAGGAAAAAAGCAGAGAAACTGTGGAAAAACCGCGAAACCTTTCCTTACGCCTACTTCATGATACTACTGACGTAATCTGAGCCTTTTTGGTAGGGTTACCCAGTCTATTCTGTTCGATTGCTCTGGTTGCACAGTGAGACAACCGGCGGCCCGTCACCACTGACGACCTTTACCGTTACCGATTGTTTCTTGAAAAAGACATAACTTCAGCCTTGGGAATATAATGTGTGGCGAAGCGAATTCTTAAATTGACTTAAATCCTAGTTGTGTTCTTGTGTGCTGTTACCGTGACATCAATCATAAAAAATAAGCTTCTGGACGACCCTACTTGGAATACGAGCAACATATTGATTTTAGAGAACAGATCCGTATCATTGGGGCGTTTCTACAGCGAGAAGTCATCTATTTTCCCTTGTCCGAGTCACAGTTAGCAAGCGTACACCCTTAAAGACACCAAGAGGGGATAATTTTGGCTTACTGTAGAACAGACGTAGTGTGGACGAGTTTGAGTGACCGCCATTGCACAAACTCGCCAATTTGACGCCTTGGCATGGTGCCAAAAGAAGATGGTTCTATTATAGATTTGTTTTTTCCTTTTATTTTTACTTTGTTCTTTCTTATATTGTTTCTAGATGTACTTACGGGTCAAATCAAGTCGGGGGGGGGGGGGGGGGGAGACGCAAAATTTTCACCCACGTCAAAGCTTCTTTCCCTTCCTAGGGTTAGGCCGAAGCAGGTGAGACCTATGCTTCGACGAATGCTTTTTAATGTGGGAGGAGGGGATATCAATTTTAGCCTAAGCCTAGTAAGGGAAAGGAGCTTCGACGTCGACGCAAAGTTGCGTCTCCCCCCGACTTTATTTGACCCTTCTGAGATTTTCAGGTATAGAAATGCACAATTAAGAAGATCCATAAGTAAACAAGTGAAATATGTCACTAGAAAACAGTCTAAAGAGGAAATAATTCAAAAATATGGATACCTCAGGCCGAAGACAAGCTTTAAAATGAACGAAGCGTGGCTCGGCCATGGAAGCTTGCAGTTCGGACGGAAGCGCGCCCTGGGGGCAAGTAGCGCCCTATGGCGCGTTTTTCAACGCCGGTTTCATTACACATTGTATCTACCGAACCCATATCTTTGTTTTCAGACGCCATTGTTTTTGTAAACGTTATTCCGCCCTTGCCCCCCTCCCGGTGCCTTTAACTCATCATGGAGGGCTGAAACGCTAGTGAATGCCCTTTCGGGTAAAGTGGGACGGTAGGTTGAAGTGAAGTCCTGCACTATTCCATAGAGTGTACCGAACGAGTTTGTGTTGAACAACAATACTTAGCTGGCACTCACGTGTTCCAAAAAACTGTATCACTGCTTGCTGGGAAGTTCCCCATTCAACAATATTTCTGGTTACATACTTTAAAAGGTGCTGTAGAATTTGCCTTCCCTGATACAGCTAACTTGGCCTGCGCACGTGTAGAATCCATGCCTGAAATTATCATGGGACTTCATACCACGCTTCTGCTTCTACTACTCCCTTTACCTTCAGACGAACTTCACCACCATCGCGCGCAACATCACAAAAGTGGCCTCTCACGAGAAGCAGAAGTCGGGAAATGATTACGGTAACACGATGAGTGGAAAGTCCGACTGCTACATTTATGGGACATCATGATATTCAGTCGCTGCAGAATGGCGCGTACGGTGGAATCAAACATCAGAAGACCTGCGAGTCTAAGGCGACTGTGCATGCATCATGGTCTCCGTTGATGGGAAAGCGGCAAACGGACGTCACGCCCATATTGCCGCGCAAATATGAGTTCATGAATGGGCAGAAAGATGTGACACTCGACGTTTGCTACTCACGAACAGTTTCTCGGGGTGAATTTGTTCCCGTACGTTACCTTTGGGGATTTACAACCTAAAACCAAATATCACAACTATCCTACAAAAACTGCATATGAGTTCAGTTTCTTTACCTTAGGACTACTTTAGCCTGGCACCTCTCGAAAACAATGCCGCTGATGTAGATGGACATTCATTCATGATTTATCTCTAGAATTTGATGAGATCACTTCGGTTCACACATACACTGATGAGGATGCAAGGGAGAGCATTTGTCGTCGGACGCAGGTGGCGGTCGTGCAAATCGTGCTCAGTCTTCATCAGAGTAGATTTCAGGAAATGAATCAATTGTTAGAAGTAGTGCAGGCTTTGTCCTACAAAATACTTCAAGAGGAATAGGTGAGCGATTTGAATCCGGCTATTTTTGTGGTCATTGCCGTGAGGAGGTGTGGTCGTGGAGGCTCCTTTGAGACCACAGTTACGCCTTATGGTCTGAGGGCTATCTCTTGCAAAGTCGCCCGAATAAGGTTCGAAGTGAGATTATTCAGGGATAAGCGTGCCTTTCGACAACATGGCTGAGTTAGTTCTACTGGCTGGTTTTGACCAGGATATCTTCAAATCAGTAGGATCCTGGTACTTCTCCAAATCGTGTCCCAGCAAGATCTCTCTAGACCGTTTTGATCTCAATCTGCTGTATGATGACGTACCGAGCATCTTGAAGCGCAAATCCTACGCCACTCCTCACAAGTCAATCGTTATTTTCAAAACTACTCGTACGTAAACGAGGGACGATTCGTGCGACGACCCTTTGTCATTATGCCCAAGTCAAAAGCGATCCTATCGAATTCGGGGAGCATATTATAATATGTTGCTTGGAACTGTTCGTAATCCACATATCAGTATGCTCCATGCTGATACTTCTTACAAGGGAAGGACCCGAGGTCGAAGTGGCCATTCGGAATTGGATACATATGGTCCGACGTATTTTCGATGAGATCACTGCGGTTCACACATACACTGCTGCCACCCAAAAGCCCATGAATTTTTCCGAAATTTGGTCAAATTATCGAATTGGCAAAACATGACACTTGAGGTACTTTGACTCCCTGTACACGAAAATGACCCTGGTTTTGCGCAAGAACGTCTGGCTCGCATGCTATGGGCTTCCAAACCTACCATATAGTAGGGATTGCTTTTTCAAAAAAAAAAACCTCCATAACTCCGCTCAGAGAATCGTTCTGCAAATTTCGAATACAGATTCGAAATCAGCGTCCGAAAATACGTCGGACCATGTGTATCCCATTTCGAATGGCCACTTCGACCTGCGGTCCTTCCCTTGTCAGCATGATAAAGTTTTATCAAATGGTCTGTATTATGGTTACGTCCTGATAAGCACTCACTGCACGTGCCTGTACATCCTTTGATGATCCATCAAATTGATGCACATCAAGAAGCGAGAATGTGTTCAGCGAGGAGACATACATAGGCAGTATCAGCATGAGAGGAAAGCTCTCTTCTGCTGGAATATCGAGGATTCACCTAGCGTGCGGTGCTGATACCGGGTCAGACGATTACGTCACATGTGCACTCATCTACCTGGTAGTATGAGCATATTACCAGTAACTCTCAAGCGCAAAGATGGATAAAACCCCAGTACAAGCTAATGCCTGGGTTTTATCGGAAATGGAATACTTAGGCCGTTCACCAACTGGACAGGGAATCTATGCACCATTTGTGCCAGTCGTTTTATAACTGCCTTCGTGTACAAGAAAGTCACTTCAGCCTGCGGAGGTAAGAGGTGCATAGTGAGACGACAAAGGTTGCCTCGACGATACTCGAAAGGCCACTGAGTGCGCAACTACCGACGTGATGTTTTTAGTACGGAACAGCCACGAAAAAAGCTCATTCGATTACAACGACACTGCGTTCTGCAGCTGGTTTCGCCTCGGAATTTCCATAGTGCAACTTACTCTCTCCCAGATGGTTGCTGCCTTTCGAATACACTGTTTGCTCCGCTTATTTGATCAGCTTTGGGAACCACCAAATATTTGACGGTGTTTTTTCCTCTTTAGGACTGGTTAGAAGCTGTTGTAATTTCAGAAATGGACCCTGTGAAAGGATCAAATCTCGTTGTCAGAGTAGAGTAGGAGCGGTCCAATACGTGTCCCTGCAACATTTGCATTTACTAATGTCGAACCACTTCCTTGCTAGAGAAAGACGGAACAAATATTGGCAAGATCACATGTAAATGTGGACTTCAGAACGCTTTGTGCCCTTTTGTGTGCATCCGTCTCTTTAGCTCAGTTCGGTCTCAGCCTAGCTGCAGCTGTATTGTGCAGTAGTAAAGAGCGAGTGTTGTGCTGTGAATTCAGAATGACCAGCCACTGAAAAGCTCTAAGCATAGCAGGCCGTCCTCGCTTCCGCACTTTCGTGAAAATGGACACCAGAGGAATAGGCATGCTGGTCTTCCGAAGCACTCTCTCCTCTAGGCATGACAAAAATCCTCACGCAGAGACACCACTAAGTTTTCATAACTTTCTCCCGGAGTGCTCCCTCTTACTGGAGATTCCCTGGAAGTAGTTTCTTGTGGGATCGAGCATTCTGAGTATGAGGCTCAGTCACACCAAAAGGACAGTGTCTAACTCTACCACATGTGGATCTCACGACTTCGGTACCTATTAGGATGTAAGGAAAGTCCTGGCGTTCACAAGATAAATCCAAATATCGGAGTGCGTTAACATGAATCAGCTTACATATTGTGCTCCTTAGATAAACAATAGTTGCTCTTTTTGAATATATGTTTTATTTGGAATGCTACAATGTTTTCGAATTATTAGGGAAATTTAAAGTACTGCGAAAATGGCACTTTTTGGTTGACTTCACTTCATGAGTTCTTGTTTAATCGAGTCCCAGCAAAGGCAACCACAAATGTGAATACCGCAAGAGGGGGTGAAGCATCGGATGGAAGACTTTGTCCCTGGTTTTGGAAGTGCTGAAATGTGAGTGAGTTGCTTGAATTTTCAATTGATCGAATCGCTTTAACTAAAACGGCAGAAAGCGATGAGCGTCCGTATTTGCAGGGGATATCCACAAGTATTGGTCCTCATCAAACAAACTTAGTTGGCCATGTAGCTTTGACTTGGAAAAACCCAGGAAAATGGGTGCCGCGGGATCTGTCTTCCAGCACTGAAGTAATTGCAGGATGTTGAAGCTCAAAAATCGTAGCGCTTTCGCTGGGATTTGTGGGAATTTCTGAGGCATACCTTCGAAGGACAGCTTTCATTGCCTTTAGAAGTGAGACTGATGATCCAAAGTACATTGCCGTAACGCCGAAGAAAATCCATAAAATATTCTCGTCCTGTTAACTGTCAAACAGGTTTCTCATCCGCAATAGAGTACTTCAGCGGTAGCCATCGTGCACTAAGTCATTTTTGATTAGTCCCGTGAATGAACTTGCTCACTTATTCCAATTTTCTGATACCGCTCCACGAAAGCAGCTTTTTTATGCCTTTTATGTTGACGAAGCCTCTCCAACCAAAAATTCTTCGAAATGTATTTGTTCTGGAACATACACCTTGGAAAGGCGCTTGACGTGATACGACCTCTTAGTACGTGCCATGTAGGGCAACCGTAGCTCACAGTCAGGTCGCAAGTAGAGATTTGCTTACAACACCTCAGTCCTTCGAAAATCATGAACAACCACCGCTACCGCACATTTTTCGTGTTTTCAACCAGTGTTTAAGTGTTGAATATTCCTTTGTGTGATATACTCTTTCCCATCACTTAGCCACATAATTATAAAATACAAATTTGGCATTCCACTACTCATGGTGAAGAGGGTACCCAGTAATTCAGCAGGTCGATAGTGTACCCGACCATTCTACATTCCAGCTCTGTCACTGCTTCAACGTGTCATATTCATTCCCCTTTCTTAGCAGCTTCTGTGCTTCGATACATTTCCTCCACAGGGAAAAAAAAGTAATTTTTTTCCTCCACTTTCAACCCTACTTCAGTAGAACTTCAGTAAATTCTGACGAGGTATCTCCATTCCCATATTCGAGAACACACCTCATACTATCACTAAACTTCGTGAGAGTCTTCTGCACGGACAGGACCGGCAGCTTATTCCGAGTAAAGATGATGTGTCACCTCAACACGGCAAAATCGGAGATTTCGTCACCCTCGTTCAGAGCCTTGCTAAGGTTCGTTCACTCTGGGTACCTAAGGGGATTCATGTTGGATGGTAATCCCTAACATTCCGTATTTTCGGGTTCCCAGCGCCCTTAGTTCAAGGATCAGAACGTGCCATTACCACTGAAACCCCTCCTGGGGGCAGGTTCGAGGCATGAAAAATGATAATTCTGATCATAGCAGCTTTGTCCAAGCAGCAAGGGCTCTGTGACCTCCATGATCCGAAGGGACAATCCTTAGGAAGCTTCCCACAAAAGACCTACCACGAAACCGGGCTCCACTGTTTCAAGCGGATCTTAAAACCGTAGGTGCTCTTAAACCCGACTGCGCCGACTTAAGGCTCCATATTTTTATAAAGGTGAGTACGTAATGGGTCACAGCTTGTTCCTGATGTGGAGGACTGGGTGTAAGAGTTTGGCGCAATACCAGCAAAAGTTGGGCCTCATGAGAACACACATGCAACTCACCCATCCCATTTGCTCTATGGCATCCGCAACAACGAGCGAGAGTACATGTAGTGGAATGTGCTAGAACACCTCTTATGGCGTGGCGTAATAATGATATAATATAATTAAGGCGTTTACGTCATGATTTTGCAATGCGGCACACGACGAAATGCGTGCGAGCTAGTAATACCATATGCGGGTGGGCCAAGAAGCGACTATTGTGTCCAATGCCTAAAACAATACCGAGGACACGGGAATCTATTCGGGACTCAACTACAGACGGCGCCCGTGTCGCACGTCCCACGAGATCCTATGCTAGCGGTACACACCCTGACTATGTGTCAAGGTTTCTTTTGCTGCGAGAACCACTCTCAGTAAAATCAGCGCTCTCGTAATCGGTACTGATCTCCAATATACACACATTGCAAGCAAAATTGAAGTCCCGCCCACTGTCCTCAAATACGCACCGAAGTCAGGCCTTGTACTCAGGGCAAGTCTCGAAGTAGGGTAATGAGAAGACGAAGGTGCAACAGTGAACATAAGGAAGTCTCCGTCGAAATAATTATTCCCTACTCGTGGGCATCCATGAAAAGCAGATCTCGAGAGCAGTTTTTTACTGTACCATTTCTTTTTCCTTCATGAACTCGCATCGATCGCATCTTGTCAGCTTTTTTTTATGAATTTGTTCGAAGTGCAGTCGGCCAGCGTGTTTTTGCGCGAAAGCTGTGTACAATGGCTGAAGCCGGCGGCATTGATTCAGTGACGTGTTCTGTGCTCGCAGCTCTGATCCCACGCGATCATCTGTTCCTCCTCCTTTTGCTGTTCCTTCCTTCCTTCCTACTGATCCGTACCAACTCGATGTCCTACAATAACAACACTGACGAAGAAGAGAATTCTGTAGAGACGGAGGACGACTCCGATATGGTTGCGATGAAAGTTCGTGACGTGCCGAATCGACTTGTGATCGCACCCGACGAACCATCGGGTAACATCTTGCATTCGCGCTTACCGAGGATTCGGGCAGCAGAGCTGCCATGGTGGTTGAGATTTGTGATGGAAGAACTTTTCATTTGAGTTAGTAGAACTAGCAGTTAGTCTGAAGGCTGAGGGTAACTAAAATTTCAATAATCCTTTGGCTTCACCGACCGTCGACAAACCCAGCGGTGATTCAGGCATGGATTGCTTCGCGGACGATCGAGATGCGCTCAACGATTTCGCGAAATACTACAACAATGCTCATCTTAGCGACGTGAACATCATTGTGGGAGACGATACGTGAGTGCTTTCCTGTCTGAGATAGTGTTGAAGGAACCGGAAGCGGTTCTAAACAAGAGCAAGATGCAAGGAAATGAGCATTTTGTAACGAACACTCAAGGTTAGAAGCGATGATAGGCGAAAAAATCCGAACTCAAAAGCGCGACGCTGCGGTGTGTATTCGCATTCCTTTCGCATCTAACACACTGACTTTCCGAGTTGTCCGCTGTAGAAGACGGGCCGCGGGTCAACGTTAGTTGTAGCACCTGGCTCCCAGCGCAGTGAAGGCCATTCCCAACTACATTAGCATTGATGTAAGTACATCTAGAAACAGTGTAAGAAAGAATAAAGGAAAAAGTAAAAGGAAAAAGCAAATTCATAAAAGATACATCTTCTCTTGGCACCATGCCAAGGCGTCAAATTGGCGAGTTTGTGCAATGGTGGCCACTAAAGTCGTCCGAACTACGTCTGTTCTACCGTAGGCCAAATTACCCCCTTCCGGTGTCTTTAAGATACGCTACTGTATAGCATTCTAGAAAATCCCTGTTGCCATATCGCTCGGGGAGCGTCTAACACTATCCCCTTATCCTTCACGGGTTTTTGACACTGTTAATCGTACCAACGTCAGATATCGAAAGAGCTGTAGGGAATTCAAACCCAGGACCTTTACATAGGAACCATTTCTCGGCACTTTTTAGTCTCGCCCTCCCCCTCCCCTCCCCTTAATGCATAACACCTATGGTTTCTTCATACTACGAAGAAATTCAAAAATCACAGAATGCAACCTTATTGATAGAAAGCCTTTGTGAACATCACCTACATTTCAAACAATTCCCATGGTATTCTGTTATATCCCCGAAATCAAAATTGCGCTTTGGACACGAGGGAACTACCCCGTTTTGGCGCACTCAGAACGTGGTGACAGTGTCGCGTTCTTTCAATTAGGATGCTCTCCTCATTTATGAATAATCACCTCAGTCTGCACTTTGTCTCTAATTCGAATAGTTTTGCTGGCAAGTGCCATTAAGTACGTAGTATTTTTGAATTAGTAAAGCGGTGAAGCGAATGCGTAGCTACTCGTGAGAGGAAGGAGTTACAATACGCACAAGCCGATATGCTCTCTGATCATAGTCCTCTTCAAAAGACACTCAAGTATCGTGGAAAATGGCCGCTCCAGTATGATTCCCCCTCGACGGGGACCCACATAAGACCCCTCCCCCTCCCTTCAGTATCCCTACTATATATAAATTGCTTCGTCTGTCTGTCCGTCCCTTTGTCCCTTTGTACGTCTGTCACGAAATTAGGTATTATATGAAAAACGACCTGTGGAGATGGGGCCAAGTGTGGTATGGGTAGGGCATGGGACAGTAAGTAAAGACCACACATGGACCATGTTAAGCACCGCCCACGGGGGCGGGGCGTGATCCAGAATGTTCCGTTTTCAGACCGAAAATTGTTAATTGGGTTTGAATGTGCCCCAAACGCGGGGGGGGGGGGGGGGAAAGATGGATTGTGGTTAGGGATAAGTTAGTGGAGTCATAAAAAGGGGCCCGGGTACAGTGGGTGGAGCATTTGTGGTGGCGGGCGGAGCTAGGACGTTACATGAAAAACGACCTGTGGAGATGGGGACAAGTATGATAGGGTAGGGCATGAGACAAGGAATGAAGACCAGACATGGACCAAGTAAAGCCCCGCCCTGGGTGCGCGGGGGACGCCCTAAATGTTCCGTTTTCAGACCGGTCAACCATACCAGTAGGCGAACAAAAATGCACAGTGATAATTCTCATGGATGCCAACATCAATCCGTGTTGATCAAACTTATCGGTTCCTTTGTGGGTGGTACTTGACCATCATCTGTTAGTCATGCACGAGGGTTACGAAGTTGTGAATTTTGCAATAGATGTGAGGACAGACATTGAAAGGTGGACGGTTTTTAGTGACAGTAGGGACTCGGTTCGAAATAGAAGAAAGAGGTAAGTCGTTACAATAGCTGAGAGGTCTTTTGAAGTATTGGAAACTTATGTCATTCCTATTCATAAAAGAATTAGATCCGTGTATAGAGTGAGGTATGCTCCAGAGGTACCTTAACCAGTACTTCGTTCTGCGGTGCTAGGCGGTGCACAGAACAGAAAAAATATCTCTACAGTAGAGCGTTCCTGATGCAGCTTTGATATTTTGTATGACCATAGATCAGTCACTATGAATGCAGATCTTTCAGAGGTCAGAAAAATCAAAAATGCCTCAGGAAAAAATGGCTAAGATATGATTAAACAGGGATGTTTTCTTTCCGATGTATGTAATGTGATTATGGCTACCTTCAGTTCAAAGGGGAAAAAACAATTCCGATCAACCTCCCAACGTCCATGGTGTTACGCGCACGGTAGTGTGCGCCAGCCAAATGGTCAGTAATAATTGCCTATTGCATGGCATTTCTGAGTACTAATCACTGTAATTTTTGTGTTGATCATTCAAATTTCACCATATTTTCTTACATAACCGGGTCAGCTGACCGCACGTTATCATTTATCCTGAGACCATTACCGACGTCAGCAATTACGACCTCCTATCCCACCCGTCAAATACGAGTCCTCTGCCGAGGAATCCTCGACTCTCGGTGTGCTCTGGTCCTCTTCCAAGTATGGGGTGGTTTCATTACCCATTACCCAGGTTTTAATGCGTTCACACCCCTTTACTAAGCTCCGGGTGTGTACTCTTATGTCAGCATTTCGCACGACGACGACGCGGTGTGTGCGAGCTATGCGTGTCGGGGTATTGGGTCTCAGAACGATTACACGGTAATGCTAGGGGCGCGATACGCAGTTGACTTGTAATGGCTTCGGAACCCAACCACATGGCGCCTTCAGCTCGTCCGCATTGCTTCGCTTGCGACATGCCGCGGAGCGAAATTCTGACATAAGGGTAAACCCCCTCTCCTGTATGCGTATGTACGGCATCTTTTCAAACAAATGTTCTAGTGCTTATCCGCTGGGCACATCAGTTACCAACAGATACCTGAATGATCCTTAATAAAGTATAACGGCCTTTTCGAATTGCATCTTGCCCTAACTTCAGCAACCCCTTTCTACCCTTTGACTCTTGAACTATCGGAAACACCACCTGAAATATCGACTTTTCGAAGGTTGCTCAACAGCTTCAATTGAGGAGAGGACGAAAACCTCTCTACGTAACTGTTTATGCACTTTTAGGCATGGTGCACGAGAACAGCTATGCAAACACGGGGAAGGTGTAGGGAACCAGTTTTCTTTTCTCCTCCGAACTGACAGGTTCAAATTGGTGCCACGATGATTTGTAGGGGAAATACTTCTAGAGGCGTACTTGGATGTACTAACAGCGTAATGCTATTCTGATGGATGGGCGTTAGATGCAGGAGAGTAACATGCCCTGGCAAGACGGCGGCAGCTACTCGCAGCTCATCCCTCAAACAAAATCCCGTGATATTCCACATCATCTATGGAGAGATAGCGCTTTCTTGAAAAAAGGTGTTAGGTAGGATAAGACCATCATATGTAGACAGTTTAAAAGATTCATAGCCCTGCTCTGCTTGATTATGTCGGAGAGCCAACCAATTGGTTATTTTTCTTCCTAAAGCATATTTGCTTTATATGTTTGCTCTTGAAGATTATCAACGAAAAACATTTAGCTTTGCCGCTCATCGTCTCATCCTTGCCAAGAATAGCGAGGTATTCGATCGAATGCTTAGTCAGCGATGGAATGGCGAGAAGAAGGTGTGGTCGCTATGATTTCTTGCCGTTTCCTGTCCTTCGAATACTTGGGGAAAGTGGGCGCAAACAGGCTCAGACTGGAGTTTTTGTATTTATTGCCAGTTTGAAGTGAATGCAAGCGAGCAGGGAACTTACAAACGGAAGAAAATTGAAAAAAGGAAGTATCGTGAACGACTTTGTTGTATGCCACCTGCCCAGAGCACATGCTTTTCATTGGTGACGATGTAACGTATGGGGATAGGGAGAGTGAAGGCTCGATGTGACTTCCGCTTGCTTTCGGGCCTTGATTACTTTTTGGTCTTGTGGGAGAAAAGACTTTTCCACTATCATTAGTTCGGGTATGAGCTCTTCTTTGGATCAGTTGTAACCGTTACTAACACCACGAATGAGCGCTTTGGTGCTTAACAATGAAAACCACCAACGTGGTCCCACAGCGCGACATTATGGCGCAACTTTCGAGACGGGAAGGAAAAGTACGATAATCAAGACCCAATAGTCGAAAATTGAAGTTCAGAGGACCGTCTATTGCATATCTCTGCTCACTTTTGTTTACTAGGTTTCAATAATATGCAAAGTTGGACCTGGAATGTGTTGTGTTACACTGCACCGGTTCAAATTTCAATCAGTACCGCTTTGGAATGTATAAAAATCCAACAAGATGGGTCGCCCAGTGAGTCACGGTGGGTGTGCCTCTTGAAAGTGTGCATTTAGACGCAAAGGAGAGCTCCAAATTACCACTGTCGCATCAAAGTGAAGGAAGTGTTTTAGGAGATGCGGGAAATCTTTTGGAGACATGAGAATGGTCTCCTAGTTGCACATATGGCGCTAAGATACTCAGGCGACACCTAACCCAAAACTAGGAAATCCCTCAATCGGCAGAGTTGAGCTACAAGATGGCAAACCTGATGCCTAATTTGTCTCATCATTTAGGATCTCGAGATGGTCGAGGATGCGCCATGTCAGAAGGTTTTCCCAGCTTTTCTCCGATTTCTCTACTGTAATCACGTAGTGCTGCATCAAGACAACTGTCTGCCGATCCTTATACTTGCCGACAAGTACAATGTTATCAGTTTGAAAAAGGTGAGCACTCAAAGCCATGGATTTATACAAGCGCCTTCTATTCATCACCCCATTGTACGGAGGACCTTCGAGGATGGCGAATGAACGGGTACTTAGTCTCGCTATGCAGTGTCACGTCGCCGTTCCTTCTCCTTCACTCAAAGACAGCATTAGGGGTAATGTCGTCATTGATAAATCCCTGAAAGAAGTTACTTTCATGGAAACTATGAGCTTACATATGAAGGCTATCTGTTGCGAAATCCCTGTGAAAAAAGTGCGCTTTCGAGCTGTGGAAACGGCGCTACGGATAACCCCTGACGCCTTTGGATGATCGACCCCGCCTCCACGCGACGTGATTCCTGGTTGGCTACGGTGACAATGGCCAAGGATATGCGGTGAGATCGAAGGTATTGCCGCGCGCTTTCGCCGTTTCAGCCGGAAACTCACTCGAGAAAAAAGCCAGTCAGAAGACAAACTCATCGGTCGGGCTTTCAGCCATTCAGATCACCTTGATGGCATCCATTACCGTGTTTCCCCTCTTGCTGTGGCTGCCTCAGTGAGTCCTTCTCGACTTCTGTGGGAGAATAGCCTTGTTCCTTTTTGTACAGAAACCTCTTCGCTTCAGAGCCACTTCAACTCTTGCCTAGTGTTTCCTTGGGACACTGAAGGGTGACCTATCCTGCCTCCTTCCACTTTACCCAAATCTATATTATATTAGAGTTTGGACGAGCGCATTCTATCAACCTTTTCTTGAAATCGGCTCCACCTCATGTAACTCTCACCATCAATCCTCCATTCGGCACTAACCTGTTGTATCAGGAAGCTGAGGGGCCGTGAAGGCAAGTTCCCCATCCTCCAGTACCTTGATGTCCTTTAGGCTTTCCGAAGAAGGGCTATTCTACAAATACTCTGCAGACAGCTAGCCAGTGTGCTCTAGCCACATCGAGAACGCACTCCTCTTCGGTGTTCTCTGCCATACGAGATTCAGCACAGCGTATCCATAGCTATATGTCGTCCGACAAATTCGTTATTTTGGCGGTACGATAGAGTTGTAGAGAAATGAAACATTTGTTGAGAGTGGAAATTTGAATGTCTAGGACGGCTGATAGACGAGACTTTGTTCAAACCCATGAACAAGTTGGTAAAAGGCCCTTGGAATGTCCTCGGCAGCTGCTTTCCAGTTGTTTCCGCTCCATCCTGTTCATTTGACAATGAACCACACGTCATTTGCGCGTCGCTACCGCCTAACTTTCCTAACGACAACTGCGTGTTCTGGGGCTCGTGAACTTTACACTACACGCTGCTAGCAATAAGTGCATTCGCGTGGACTTTTTCGGAGGCAAAGGATCATGCGGGTGTGTTGTATGAGTCGGCACTAGTGAACATCAAATGATCAGGGCTTTAGCGTTGTTTGGTTTCCTCGCGTCAGATCACGCATTCAACTATTGCAGTGGTAGCAATTACATCACGAACTACTACCTTTTTATGGACGAGTGTTATACTTTCCCTTTCCCTTTCAATTACCATAAGCATATCCCGTGTTTAATGCCGAAATGATTGCAACTGAGAGCGGAATAGGACTATGGAAAATGGTTGGAAATGGTTTAACAAAAGCGTGCGAGCCGTGGTTAGTGGTCCAACCTTGGTATCCTAGATATGCCTGGCTTCGTAATGTAGGGACGGCTCACAACTTGTGATCAAAGTAGATCTGCCCTGAGTACGTAGAAATCTTCGCAACGTTGTGAACCATATGACGCATCGATTGTAGACCGTGCACTCATGGGACGGGACCGAACCTGGTCATGTGTGCAGTATTTTACCATGGAAAATTCCCTGCCTCTCTAGAGCCTTGAGTCCGAAGAAAAATTTTGGCTGTAATCAACCAATCGATTAGTCAGCAATTTAATAGCCTGAAAGACAACAAAGGCAGCAGCAGTGGTGGGAATAAGGGACTTCCATCAACCGCTTCGAAGACAACGGCGTCGGACTCCGCGACCGCCTTTCCAATGTGAAAATAGGTTTCCGGTGAGGTTTTTGCCCTTAGCCCCATTTTTCAATTCCGCTCTGTTCTCTCTCCTTTCATTCAACGTGCGGGCAAATTGCTGGGCCCGCCGCTTATATGTAGAGCACATATGGTCTATATCTTTACTGATCAGCTTTCTTAAATTTCGCAATATCATGGAGTTATGTTTCTCTTCAGGTCTGTATTGATTTTGCCATATCTGAGATCCTTCCGAATCTCACGTTGAAGGATGTGTTCAGCATATGGTTCTCGTATGCGACCAAGGCTTACCACCAAGTAGGTCAATTTCTCTACGCTATTTAATCGGTTTCAACGGGTGTGTATAAAGTGATACGAATGACTTTTTTTCGCACTTAATGAGCGAAAAAGTAATTAATGAGGAGCGAGAACCTGAGATCATCCAATTATACGAGTTGCTCACAACAGCCATTGAAAGAAAAACAATATGAGTAAAAGAAGCCAGGAGTAAATGAATTTCACATCATGTGTTATTAGGGATAATAGGACAAACTTTTTGTCGATGATCAATCCCTTTCTGGGATGCGCCGCACATTCTAGTTCCATTCAGAATCGTGATGGCTGGTGAATATGTAGCTATACAATGACTTGCGGTAGCCAGCCCATGTACAAGTCAGCGCTATCCTCCCAGACGAGTTTGGTAACAATGCGCCGACCCCGGAGGGATTCAAAGCTTCGTTTGGCGGCGGGCGTTGATGCGGGGTTTGACCCCCGCGTTATGAGAGAGGGGTGTGCGCCACCTCCACCTCCGCCGTCATATCCTGGTTACAAGGCAAAGAAGGCTTCATTTTGTGAACACACATCCAGTATTCAAGCAGTAACCCTTGCATGAATATAAACTCAAAGGTCACGGAATTAGACCTTAGTGTAAAGGTGAAAGTAAAGGCATATTGCATAAAAATGCCTAAATATGTTACTCACAACGTCATATGACCTGTTTACGGGACCGAGAATTTCTTTAGTTAAAGGCATCATTAGGGGAAAGTCGGACGAAAAGTAAAAGAAATAGTGCATATGAAAGCCGAGATGCCTAGCAATAGGACAGTGAAGAAACAGCAGATGGAATTGGCCTAAAACCCGAGAAATAGGACCCCCTTTCCACTGTTGATTCTCGAAGCGGACGACCTGTCCGTCGAGAAGGGAGTAGTCTGATCTAGTTTTCCATTGGCATGTTGCCAAGTAAACACAGGGGAATTGTTTGGAAAGACGACAACATCTATTTCTTGAGTGAGTTTCACGCTAAAACTGCGAACGCGCGCCGGAAAACCCCCGATCCTACCCCATCTCCTCGACCGCTCTCACCCCAATCAATCGGGAATTACGTCATCGAGAGGCGGAACCACTGAGTGGCAGAGGCGGAGCCCCTGAACGCTTCGCCGTTTTGCAGCGCTTCTACAGCTCGGAGGGGCGCTTTTTCACCGGGATTTCGCCGCAGATAGCCTTCTTAGGCCCAGGACTACCATGTGAGTGACTTCTTCTTGGGATTTCTCCACTATTGCCTACCCCTAATGATGTCTTTAAATCTTATTTTGATTTGCTTTGTCTCCATGTATCTATGTAATAAATAACTTACTTAAAGGAATCGTCCACGGAAAATGCGTTTTTGTGTTACCCATACTTTTATGTTGTATTTGCCTAATGTGGGCCTCATGCAAAGTTTCACGCGAAAAATGCGAATCTGGCTGAGATACAGCGCCACAAAGTGCGGTCCCAGTGGGCGGGGCCTAAGAGTAAAAGCCTCGTCCCGTGGTCCGCCGCCGTTGGGAACGGAGAGTGGGACTGTTTACGAAACTTTCTGCTCCTACAATGCGTCTCCGACCACGGCGGACGACGGAACGAGGCTTTTCTCTTAGGCCCCGCCCACTGGGACCGCACTTTGTGGTGCTGTATCTCAGCCAGATTCGCATTTTCTCACGTGAAATTTTGCATGAGGCCCACATTATGCAAATACGACATAAACGTATGGGTAACACAAAAACTCATTTTCCGTGGACGATTCCTTTAATTGGGTGACCTGAGATTCCTGCCCCTCATTAATTACCTTTTCGCACATTTGGTGCGAAGAGTAATTACTTCTTCGCACATTAGGTGCAGAGAAAGTCATCCGTACCACTTTATACACACCCGGTTTCAACCGCTACCGTACTATCTTGTTTTGGTCCATCGAATGAATACAGCAACATAAAACAAGTTCCTAGCACCCTTTCAGCAACACTGTAAATATGAAATCAGTAGGTGCTCAGCAGCAGACTTCTCAGTATTTCAAATCTGCAGAAAAACTCATAGTACAGAGTATAGATCATAAAAGAGAAGGGTGCATGAAGTTCCGAAGCGTGGCAGTCTGAGTCCGAATTTGTCATCTCATTCCTTAGATTTCAGAACGAGAATTCCTGCAGAATTCACTATGCATTTTGAAGGGGAAGTGTCTTCAGTGATGTGTACCGCAGCAACGTGCGATTATGGTGCGACGCTCAGAATTCAGACTCGCTCAAATTTTGTGTGTAGTGGCTTCAGGAAGAGAGGGGACTGCCGTTCCTCGTATAGTACCCACCCTGAGTTTTCGACAAAAATGCGGAAAAGCCGGATCCGAGTTTTTCATTTTTACTATAATTGTTCGTTCTCTTTTGATCTCCCTATAGGTATATGTTTTCAAAATAAGCTCTCAAGCTTCACAATATAGACCTTTCAAGTTTTCAAAAAGTCAATTTTTTACGTTTCCGCCTCTATTTTTTAAAAGTCAAGTTCTTACATTCTCGCATGCGCAAAATGCCAGTGGGCACTCATTTACGGCGACGTGCGCTATAATTATAACCAGGAGGCAAACTGCCTCCAACATAGCACAACGACATATAGAGCTGCTTTCTATCGAAACGGGAGAAAATTAAGTTTTTATGCTTCAAGGGTGATATTGATTGTTTTAGCAGTTCACAATCGCTATGATAGTCATCATCTTTGATTGGTTGTAAATATGTTTTCAGGTTTCAACAATCTTACCTCACTTGAAGGCAGTGATAGGGAAATTCGGACGAAGAGTGAAAAAAGCAATGAATATGAAAATCGAGATGTCTAGTAATAGTACAGTGAAGAAAAAACGGATGGATATGGCCAAAGACCCAAGAAATAGGACTCCTCCCCACCTTTGTTTCTCGACGTGGAGCCCTCCCGTGAAGAGCGGGTAATCCGGACGAGTTTCCCATTGACGTGTTGCCATGTCGTGAACACGAAGGGATGTTCGGAAATGAGAAAGCATCCTTTTTCTGGAGTGAAAAGCTAAAACTTCAAGCTAAAACTGAGAAAGCGGGCAGTGATACCTTCTGTTCCCACCCCAGTCAATCAGTCGCTAGGAGGCGGATCGAGCCAAGAATGGCGCTTGGAGCTAAAAAGGCCGCCTCTGCTACAGCTCACAGGCGCTTCTTTCGCGCGATTTCGCCGCAGATAGGCTTCCTAAACCTCTAGTTTTTGAGTTAATGACTCCTTTTAGCGATTCCCTATCACTCACATTACCCCTATCACTGTCTCTAAGAGGATTTCAACTGCTCTGGTTAACTGCATCATAACTGATTCATGTATAGAGTCCATACATCATGATCGGAAGTATCCTTCGTTTTCAAAAGTTTGGCCTTCTACCCTGTCTGACCACTCAGTCTCGTAGCAATTAGTCAGCTCACCGAGTTCTGCTGCACAGGTATTGATCGGCCTCCCTCAGTGCCACTGTATCAACCAAACGAAGTGGACAACCTGGTGGTCTTATGCGAAGTGCATAAGTCTTCAGTGGTAGCACTCAATTTTCTTGTTCAAGGCATACAAGATAAAAAAAACAATATTTTTCATTCCTCCGTATAGCTCACACAGAGCCAAATGATAGCAGGATTCGAACGTCGACCGACTCTTCCGCTAATTACCGGAGGACTTTTTCCACACCTGTGGGAGAGCGCAGCAGTTTTTGACTGCAAAAACGTGCGTATATGTATGACGACGCAATTACTGACAGTAAATTTCCACAGATTAATACTATTCACTGAAAACCGTTTTCTTTTTACAAACTTCAAAACTATCAGTAAAAAGCCAGGAGTGCACTTCTACACATCTAAAAATCCAATGTTATCAGTGAAGTACCCATCATAACTTACATCTTTTCCAATTCGTTTGCTTAATACGGGAAATCACCGTAGGGGGCCGATCAAGACCTGTCACAGAAATCTCGATGAGATGGCTACTCGAAGGAACTGACAGTTTAGAACGAGGAAGTTTGAAAAGAGTTGGAAATTTATTTCCTGATGTTGATTTATAGATTTTACACACGAACAATCGCGATTGTCTGGCGTAAAGTGAGGTTGTCTAAGGATAAAAAGCCTCGCCTTCAAATTTCGAGCGAGAGAAAGGGGGGAACCTACCCGATTTGTTCTGAAGCTGTGTGCAGTTAAAAGAAAATGTTAAGTGCTGCCACTGAAAACATATGCATTTTGCATAAAACCACCTTGTCCACTTCGTTTGGTTAAAACAATGGCATATCGCTGTAGAAGGTCCAGGAGATCTCTTTGAGCTGACTAACTGCTACGAAATCGAGGGGGTTAGACAGAGTACAAGGCAAAGCTTTTGAGAAGGGAAAATAATTTTACCCATGGTCATGATGTATGGACTCTATATATAATTATTATGATGCAGTTGACCAGAGCAGTTGAAATCCCCTTGAGTGAGGTAAGATCGTTAGAACTCGAAAACATTTTTTTAACCAGTCAAAGATGATGGCTAGCATAGCAATTGTGAACTGATGCCAAAACGATCAGAATCACATTAAGAGGACAAAAGCTCGACTTTTGTTTAGTTCTGAGTAGAAAGCAGCGCTTATGTTGCTGTGCTTTGTTGGAGGCAGCATTGCCTCCTGGTCAATTATAGCGCGCCTCGCTCGCCAATGAGTGCACACTGGCACTTTGTGCATGCGAGCATGGAAATTTGACCTTTTTGAGAATAAAAATTTGACTTCTTTGAATGTGGAAATGAATCGAATTATAGTAAAAAAATATAGGGAAAAGACTCGGATCCGCATTTCCCGATTTCTTTTTTCGAAAATCGGGGTGGTATCGTAGTTACATGCTATACCGCTAATCATTTTAGGCTGTGAAAAACTCTAATGCCAAAGAAAGTCAGTAAGAGCCGAATTTATCAATCTTTCCCCACATATGACTGAGATTCGGGATAGTGCACTCGTAATCAGTACACTGATAGAGAAATGTCATCGAACAATACCGGATGCTCAAGGATATCGTCACGGCTGTTTGCAGAGGCGACACAATAGCAATCCGTTGTTGCAGCTGCTGATTCGTGCGTGCATTCAAGCGATCGCCCGAGACTTCGAACTGCTGATCACCGAGGAATGGGAGAAGAGCTGGTTGGCGCTAGATCGAGATCAAATGATCGAGATACTCAAATGCAATCAACTCGTTGTCGCAAGTCAGTGCACCTTACATTTGGCGGCGTAGCCCTTAGGGGAGTAAAAGTCGATTGCTTTCTACACCCTGACAGATTACACTATTTGAAAAGCTAGGAATAGGTTTTTTGCAGACGAATACCGACTATGGGAAGCGGTTATGCGATGGCTTCAAGCACCAAATCATCCAGAACGGAGAGGTACCACTGCCAGTCCACTTCTTTCGTCATTACTGCCTTATATCCGGTTCGTAGATCACCTTTGCATCCTGATTTCTTACTGGAAACATTAGGATATAATAAGCGAGAGGACAAGTGCTTGACAATGATTGCTCGCTCTACTGAACGGTGCATTCAATCGGCAGAGAAGTTCGTAAGCAAGGGCCCTTCACAGCGATTTGCAGCGCTCAGGCCAATATTACCATAGTGAAATGAGAAAGGTGTAAATGAAAAAAGATTACAGAATGCAGTTAATAGTGTGCATAAATGGTCTCCAATCTTGGGCGTGCCTCTTTCGGAGCCAAAGGCGAGTAACTACAAATTGGCGGTCAAAATCCAAGCACTCCTTGCCGTAAATGGCACGAGCTTACCAATGTGTGCAAAATTGAACTCCAAGGATTTCTGACCGCGGAAAAGCTTTAGCTAACAAAACTATGTACTGTATCAATTTACGATTTGGTCAGACCGTTTCCCACTAAAAGAACATCTACACTGGTTCGAGCGACCAAACCACCTATTAGCTGGGTTTTGGAATACGAAACTCCCATTCCCAGTCCTTGCAAGCTCAGTACGATCAGATCGGAGAGCACCGTACAAAACTTATCATACGAGCAGTAGGGTATGCATACCGCGATAGGATATGCTACAAATAAGCGATCGGTTCGGTCCATCGACTGCAACGTTGAAACCGAGGGAAAACGATCTTCCGTCCCTGCATGAGCCTGTACAGGGTGAAAGTCTTAAGCTTGACAGCACTGTCGCGATTACTTTTAGTAGAGGTTCTGCCATCAAGTATGACGTAGGTGAAGCAGAACTTAGTTGTAAACCTTATTTTATCTCGTCGAGTTATTTCTTCATTCGATGGACTTAGTACAGAGCATCCTCTCCTTTGCGCTACAGCATAATCGGAGATTCTCAAAGGATTCCGAGTGTAACTACGAACTGTACGACCTATGGAGAAGACTGATCTTCCATTTCACTGGTAAAAAGAAAACAAAGGAGAGGAGCCGTTTATTTACAATTTCTAAGGAGTTACCATCACCCGGGCACTTTTTGAGATTGTCGCCATGGGAAACAATTAGTCTCTTATTTCTTCTAAGGTGGGAAGCGTAAGCTTCAAGGAGATTTATCCTGAAGGGTGCTTCAAGCGCTCTCGGGAACAGGTTTTTTAACCCAAAGGCATTAAGCAAAACTTCAGTTATTCAGCATGAAGCTATCCACCCAGTTGAATGGGATATTGATTCCTATTCTCTGTGGTGGCCTTCGTCAAAAGAAGTTCACAATATCTTCATTTTAGTGATTATTTCAAGGTTTCATCTTTCTATATTTGGCTTTCCGTACAGAACAACTGTTCATAAAGTTCTGATTTCAATCGTAAACCACCAACTACCCAAGAACAACCACTGAGTTACCCAAAATGGAAAATGGACAATCATTCACAAAACTCGTCATTAATGAGTGATCTGAAAGCATTCAAGATAGCAAACTCATTGCATCCGTCATCTAACTAGGTTTCCTTTACTACAGTATTAGGTTGTTGCAAAGTTAATGGAAATGGACCGCATACTTCAAACTACTATAACTCAGCTTAAACACAAGTTTATTAATCGAAGTAAAAACCATCAGAATCTACACACTTTTGCCAACGAACAGGCAATAAATCTAAGCCTTCACTATAAAAACTACTATCACGAGAATCAACGAAGTCAAGGAAGGCACATTCAACATCGTCTAAATTAGTAAATTGTTTCTGACGCAGATGAGAATTGAGGGCTCGAAAAAAGTGATAGTCTGTTGGGGAAAGGTCGGTAGAATACGCTGGGTGAGGGAGAACTTCTATACCCAAGTGGGTCAATTTTTGCCGAGTGATTTGTGAGGTGTGTGGCCTTGCGTTGTCCTGCAACAGGATCGGCCCTCCTCTATTCACCACCGCCGACCACAATTTTTGCAACTTTCTATGCATTTGCTCCGGATCACAACAGTAAGACTCTGCTGTGACTGGCTGACCGGGTTGCAAGGAACTGTAATGGATTACACCTTTACAACACCACCACACAGTAATCATAACCTTTTTAGGGTGAAGGTCGGGTTTAGGAAAAGTTTTTGGAGGAGCATCCTTATCTACCCCGACTAATCCCCGCTTCCTGTTATCATAAAGAACCCATTTTTCATCTACAGTTATAATACGGTTTACAAATGGCCATTTTTATGGCGAACTAGGAGATTAGAGCAGGTGTCGAAACGTGCCAGACGCTGCTCATCGGTCAGGTCATGAGGCACTCACTTCAACATCTTCTTCACCTTGCCGATTTCCAACCAGTGTCTGGCCACTGTAGAGTAAAAGAACCCATTTTTCATCTACAGTTATAATACGGTTTACAAATGGCTCATTTTTATGGCGAACTAGGAGATTAGAGCAGGTGTCGAAACGTGCCAGACGCTGCTCATCGGTCAGGTCATGAAGCACCCACTTCGACATCTTCTTCACCTTGCCGATTGTCAGCAAATGTCTGGCCACTGCAGAGTGATGTACGCCTAGGTCTTCTGCTAACGTACGAGTATTCGTCTCCGGATTTGCTTCGACGGCTCTCCTTAAATCTTGATCATTAAGCGATGACCTGCGGCCGCGACCCGACTTCTCTTCGAGATCAAAATCGCCAGAAGCAATTTTTTTAAACCAGAGCTCCACTGTTCGTTCGCAAGGACAATTCGTCCCAGAAACACTGCTGAGATTGCGAGCTGCCTCCGCTGCGGAGTGTTCCAATTTAAACTCATAAAGCATGATGACTCGATAGTCGCGTCGGTTCATGATTATACGCAGCCCTGGAAAAGGCCGGCTGGAGAACTTAGAGCGACATTCATAGAAGTTTCTGAAAGAGCAGAAAAAAACCCACCAAATGGTATGCCTGGCAATCCTTGGGATGGAATAGTTCAGGGTAAAAAAATCTACTTATTTTACATACCTTGAAACCGAAATTAATTTTGCAATAACCTAATATTTCGGAAAATAACACTGAATTCAAATAGAACCCCAGAAGCATACATTGGTATCAATTCCTAGTTCCCTTGCTCGTTCACCAGTCTGGGTGTGAAAAATTTCTTATTGTCCTTACCAATGATCGTGAGGTTTTTTTTTACAACAACTTGATAGGCTAGGTATGGTGAGGTAAAAGTAAGGTATATATCAGAAGTGCGCACCTGTATGTCCTCTTTACTTTTTTGGTCTTTCCTTGCGATTATACGATTCTTAGGACGGTGCTCCAGAGACGCAGCGTTCCAGCGTCAACACGGCGAAGTTTTCGCAATCACACGATCATCTCGAAAGAGATGACGTGGGTGGCGGAAACGGTTAAGCGAATCAAAAGTTTTACAGCGAGAGACTCTCAATGTAATTCAACAACCTTAATTAAAAACATTCGGAAGCCAAAGTGTTACTAATCCTACTCGGGTGGCTCCGAGGAATTACTGAATTTCTACCACTGCAAAACCCATTCCTATTCAGGTGAGCCAAAAATCTTCCCATTTTCACTTAACGCTGGCTGCTTTCAGATTTCCTTTCATGACCGCCGATGAGTTGACACATGTGGAACGTTCTCAGTTCGCCGAAAGTTATCCAAAACTGTTTCATCCGCAAATTCTGCTCGCCTACAAGTTTCAAGCTCTTCCTCTTTCTAGTCGTGTAAACTGCAAGTGAGTTTCAGACCTTCCTATTTGCTTCTAAAAAAAGGACTATGTAAGGAGCTGCGACAGTCCAACGGGAATCGGTTCATGGATTCAGGAGCCTTCTTTGAGGGCAGCTTAGTACCTCTTTCCACCCACAAGACCCATCATTACTTTCACTACTACCTTATACTCGTTAGTCTGTCTGTCTTTCTGTCTGCCTGTCCATGTGCCCATGTGTCTGTCTGTCTGTCCGTCCGTCTGTCTGTGTGTCTGTCAGACTGTCTGTCTGTCTGTCTGTCCGTGTGTCTGTCTGTCTGTCTGTCTGTCTGTCTGTCTGTCTGTCTGTCTGTCTGTCTGTCTGTCTCCTCCGTCTGTCTATGTGTCTGTCAGACTGTCTGTCTGTCTGTCTGCCTGTCTGTCTGCCTGTCTGTCTGTCTGTCTGCCTGCCTGCCTGCCACGAAACTCGAAACTACCTGGGCAACTTATAGCGGCTCACGTCTTGATATGCGAAGTGGCGGGTAGTTGGCATAACAAGAGCCGAGTCCGTCGTCAGACAATTCAGTTGCTTTCGTACCGCAAGGCAGATTCTACTATCAGCATGTTGGCCAGACAAGCCATCGTTGCGGGGCAGCACTTGTTTCGTAACCGTACGACAAAGTAGGAATGTTGCATCACAATTATGAGTGAACCTTACTCTTCATCTCATATTGAATGAGTCGAACGAGATCTAGTAGGAAACTTACCCTGGAAGGAGTTACCCCTGCGGAATGGCATTAGAAACACACTGGCTGTTGCGCCATATCACGCCTAGGCGAGGTTATAGCTGGCACGATCTCGATCGCATATGTCGTCGTGCGTGCTCTCATTTGAGCGTGCTGTTTCCCTTCCCAGCGGTAGTCTGTCACAACTTACGGGCCTTGCAGCGAAAATAGCAATCTCAAGCGAAAGTGCACGTGACGAAAAATGCGATTGCGCGATCGTGTTAATCGCAACTTCGCAAAAAAATCGCAGTCTAACATGATCGACGTAGCAGAACATATGTGTATCGGTGTCGAATTCTGTTCCAGGGAATTCTCTACGACTCAGTTCTTACTGCGGAATTACACCGATACACGATGGGATAAGCGAATATCAATATCCAATGAACAGCTTTACCAGAGGGGCGTTGATCATTCATTCCAGGTGCGTATATTTTTCACTTGGTTTGTGTATTAGTGAATTCCTACAAAGCGGCGTCTTCAACAGCACAGACGCATGAATCCAGCATGTTTACTTGTTCCATCTCTGCAATAAAGCGATATGTCCATATAGGAGTAGAAGAAAAGAGCTGATTTGGTTGCGTTTCAGATTCGCACACGCTCCTGCACATTCCCCTTGCAAACATGGCAATGGACTCTCAAGCTGGGCGGCTCTTCCTACTCGAACACCGTTGATGACGTTCTCAAAGCCTATCTCATATCGGAGGATATCGACCAGCCAAGGTATTGAGTCATCTGAACAGCTTCTGTACATGGCGTGCTACACTTGAAAATCGACAGCTGGACTTCGTTTGAAACTACGCGTAAATGTTTAAGGGGAGTATTCGAAAGGGAGGGATATTATTGTCAATGGCTGAATAGAAAAGTGAAGATGCAGGCAGCAGAAAGCGGTCTCGCGGCGGAGAAAAATGGAAGCAAATGATAAAATCTCGAGGAGTGGACCCACTTCCGCACCGTTTTTCCGCTTCGCCGCTCACTGTATCCATTACATGCCTGAGGTGTCCGTTGTTCGGGTGTGCGTCATTAGAAACAGAAAATTCGCTTGACTACGTACGTGTGGCACACTTAGTGGTGTGAACCTGAGGTGCCGTAAAGATTGCATTTTAAAGCGGTTACGCCCAAAACGAGCCGCTCGCATTCTAGACGCTGCGACGCATGCTATGTACTAGTGGGGCAGTGTCCCGTTGCTCTCACCACTAGTTCACGATTGTTCGGTCATGGCCCCAACTAAGAGGTTTGTCGTGAACAGTAAAGCCGTGTAAGGAGCTCAAAGGGACCCATTTAAAGCGAGTTGCGTCATATCGTCCCTATGGACCTCAAGCACTAAATTTTCGTAGAGCGAACCTTTATTCACGCATACCCGTACTACTTACTCCTCGTTATACTTCCAACTTGGCATCCAAAGTCAATTGTAAGGGTACAATTTTTAATGCTTGTGCTGTACTATGATTCTTAGTAGGTCCATCGAATACATGCTATCAATTGTGGATGAAAAGCGAGTTCTACGATCGTTTTCCAGCAAGAAGAACTTCACGAAAACGAGGTGGGTTTGTTTCAATAGAATATCCGGAATATCAATAGAAGTGGACGCAAGTAGGACAGTGAAAGATGGAGCTATTGAGGCGTGGAGTGTGGATCGAAATGAAAAGTAATTCGCTGCAGCCCAGATTCTGGCAGCTCTTTCGGAATCCTCAGTAGCATTCTGACCCTCGCGCTCTCTTGTATATCCTCCATCACGAAGACAAAGGAGCCTTCCATCGTTCATATTGCAAAATATAGGGTATTTTGCTTGATACTGGTAGTAGCTCAAACTGAAAAATTTTATCACCAATCCGTCAATTACATTTCTTGAAACTTACCGTTTGGCGCGTACCCTGACCACTATAACAAATTTATTGCAGAGAAATAAGGCTTTAATTTCTTTCTGATTTTCTGAAGCTGCTGAAAACAAACATTGACGCTCCAGGTACTCAAGCGAGCTGGACATCGATCGAAAGGTGGAAATCAATGACCTGCTCACCGAAGACTCCCCACTCCTGGTCAATGGCGAATTACATTTACAGCTCACATTACGTCCTATTGATTGATTTATCGACAATCAATGATGCAGTATACACTGATCTACAGAGCTCCCACCTCATCTCTCGTCTCATTCAAGTCAACTAGTTCTCTACTGATTGTGACAAGGCTATAGGTGCATGCACTGATGATTTTCCCGTGCTCTTTCTCACTCATTAATCATGTTATTGTGTTGTATTTATCCATGTATTATATGTGCAGGTCCAAAAATCCCGTGGTATTCGCGTCCAATCCACTGTTGTATAGATCGTTCCACTTCACTAGAAGATCCGAGTCAATATAATGTGTACCATTACTAATTAAATGATTAAGTTAATAGGACGGAGCAGCATGATCTCACTCATTCACCACTTTCGGGTGCAGATAGACCAGCGGTTTCCTGCAAGCATGGCTATAGATGGAGCCTTCAAAGGTCTCAAAATATTTCCACAAAATTAATTTAGTAAGTGGAGTTTGCAGACAAAGCGGAAAAAATGTGTGGAGTGGCGCACGAGGGTAGATAGACGTTTGAAAAGCTCCAATGTCGGTAGAAGAAGACTTGTGCCAGAAGCAGTGTAAGGTTATGTGGGGCCTTTCTTCTTACCAACCTATATATCCTCCTCATGCGCTAAATTGAAGTCCTTGGAATGGTATGGCTGTACCAAAGCGCATCCCTTGGAGTCTTTGCCATGGCCAGTCGTAAACGTGCCATCTCGTGGTTACTCCGTCGACCTCGAAACGCAGTTCACCAATGCTCTGGCGATGCTCGACTCCCTCGATGACCCCCTTTGACCTTTTTGCTCGCTGGAAATGTAATCCAGACTTACTACGTTCGTGTCCTTCAAACTGTTCAACCTTGTCCCATTCTTTTCAAAGAAAATGAGCAGAGTCGGGCAGCGGGCAGGGCTGTTCTTTTATTTAGTAAACGCCTCATAATTCTTTTGCTTATAAGCACGTATAAGACAACGACGATTCTCGTTCTAGGCCACCCGCTTCAACAAGGATTTTTTCTCAAAGGCAGCATTGGAGGAAAGTTGGAAGAAAAGTAAAAGAAATAGTGCATAGGAAAGTCGAGATGCCTAGTAAAAGGATAGTGGAGAAAAAACGGATGGAAATGGCCCAAAACCCGAGAAATAGGACCCCCTTTCCACTGTAGATTCTCGACGCGGACGATTTGTCCGTCAAGAGGGAAGTAGTCTGATCTAGTTTTCCATTGGCATGTTGCCAAGTAAACTTAAGGGAATGTTTGGAAATACAACAACATCTATTTTTGAGTGAGTTTCAAGCTCAAACTGCGAAAGCGCGCCGCAAAACCTGCGATCCTGTCGCATCTCCTTGGCCGCTTCCATCCCAGTCAATCGGGAATTACGTCATCGGGAGGCGGGACCGCTGTGTCCAAGAGGCGGGACCGCTGCATGGTTGCGGCGTTTTGCAGGGTTTCTACAGCTTGGAGGGGCGCTTTTTCACCGTGATTTCGCCACAGATAGCCTTCTTAGGCCCAGGACTACCATGTGAGTGACTTCTTGTAGGGATTTCTCCATTACCGCATTCTCCTAATGCTGTCTTTAAAAGAGACAATTTGTGGGGTATGGTTATTTTTGGTGAACCTATGCGTATTCCATGTTCCAGTTTTTATTTAAGGTGAAGTTTCGCTGTAGGAGGCTTATGAAAATAGGAAGAAAAAAAAAAGAAGTCATGACCTTGAAAGAGATGAATAAGCTGGCAAAAATCAAAACCAAAGCAAAAATGTCATGAGAGTTTGTTATAGAAATTCACTATCATCAGTTTCCAGTAGATGTAAGGATTTTGAATCCCATAAAGTTCAAGGCATTAATTCTTTATGGATCGCAGAGATATTTGAGCAAACTACGAATCTCAGAAACTTCAACGCTCGTTGTTACCCTTCGGATTCAACAAAATATAGGAGTTGCCGGCTGACCAACGTCAGCTCAAGGTACCATGAGACTCCTGTTTCGGAAGAATGTCTTAGGAAAGGAAAAACAAGCAAAAAGCGAGTTCCCTTATCAAAAAAAGTCTCGCTCTTCATTTTCACATTTATTACGAGTTCCCACTGATAGGCTTCCTCATGGAACGGTTTTGATATGGCACGCCAGTGCAAGAATTCCTACTATGTATGAAATGCTTCGTCTGTCTGCACGTCCGCCCGTCCGTCTGTCACGAAATTAGGTATTATATAAAAAACGACCTGTGGAGATGGGGACAAGGTGGTATCGGTAGGGCATAGGACAATAAGTAAAGACTACATATGGGCTATGTTAGGCTCCGCCCACGGTGGCTGGAGGTGCAGTGGGATCATTCGTTTTCAGACCGAAAACTGTCAGTGTTCGAATTGCCCCAAACGTGGAGTGGAGATGGTAGGTCACCGATGAGTTTATGAAGGTCGGTGGAGCATTTGTGGTGATGTGCGGAGCTTGTACTCTACATGTGACATAAAAAACGACCTGTGGGGATGAGGACTGGTTTGGGATGGGTAGGGCATGGGATAAGGTAGGGCATGGGATAAGAAGTAACAAGCACATGTTCCATTTTCACAACGAAAATTGTGAATTGGACTTCACTATGACCAAAATGTGAGGGGAAGGTGGACAAAGATCAGGAATAAGTTTTCCACAGTCATGAAAGAGGCCTGGGCGCAGTGGGCGGAGCGCATCCTGAGTGGGGTTCCGTACAACAAAAATTCACATCTCGGTTCCAACGCAGCCTTGAGACCAAGAAAAAGTCGGCAAAAGTGACCAATGTTCAAGTTAGCTTGAGCACACCTGAAATAAGTGAAAACCTGCCTACAATGGGTGGAGCGCGATGTGGTAATGAGTGCCGAGTAAATTTATAAAAAAAAGCAATTCCGATCGACCCACTGACACCCATGATGTTACGCGCTCAAGTGTGCGCCAGCCAATTGGTTACTAATAACACAAGAAGCTGTATCTAATCCCACTACGTGAGATGGAGCCTGCAAGTATGGGTGCCAGAAATAACTGGTGTTCTTCAGGTACAACCCACTCTCTGTTGCAGCATACAATCGGAGAAATACTATGCCCGATGAACCTTCGAACTGGTTTTTACGGTGTAATGCCAACGTAAGCACGCATGTGTGATTTCACTGATCACTTTGTGTTCCCAATAAATGTTCCCTGTCAAATCCAAGATTCTCCGTGGGCCATATCTCTCATTATCCTTGTCTACAACTCAGGCCATTTATCAAATAACACCACTGCTTCCGATTCCTACTTCAGATTCGAATGACGCCATATCGGGTATTGATCGTGTTCACCTGCCTTCTTCAGTCGACTCTATCCTTTTCGCTGATTGATCGCATATGCAAAACTAACAACTCCTTCGATAGATGCGCCTCACGGACCAAAACTGGAAACTCCAGTAGCGGTACACTTTGTATTACTTCCAAAACCAAGACATACTAGGAATTTACAATTTCCGTTTTTAGCATCTCATATGAACTTTGTCTTTGTGAGGAAAAAATCACACCTGCTTCGCTTTCTTGCCTACTGCCTCCAAGTGTAAGACGTTGGTCCACTAGATACCTTAGAGCAAATGGTACTATATCAATGGGTAGGGAGCATCCTGTCGAACATTCACGACCGGGTTATTCCATAGGTAATGCTACATTTTGTTCATATGAATGACTTCCTTATAACGTAAAGAATCTGTACAACGTATCTCACATTATGGGCATGGATTTATCTGTTCTGCATACAAAGTCTCGCCGTTTTCTGGAGAGGAAGCCGATTAGAGTTCGAAGCTGGCGTAGTGGTAGATCAAACTGAGAAGATTGGCTATACAGGGAATAAATCGAGACATATACTCTATTGAGGGGAATCACTCATTTTTCGCGCGATTAGTCTCGGATGTTGTAAATATTTCGCTATTCAGCTGTCCAACAAGTCTCGCTGTATATTTACGAATCATGTTTTTCCGTTGGGATTCGATCATTTCTTCGAAAATTTCTTCGGGTTATGACCCGTAGTTTTTCAAAACCGACCAACTGAAAAAGCAGGAATTGTTATGGAGAGGTCGTGAGTAGAGGCGAATGCACCTCTAAGCTACTTCTATGACATTCTGCTGAAGACTTTCCAAATAATGTTTACGGGCTTCTATAACTCATTGTTAGACCTAACATGAATGGCAACCGAAAGGAAAACGAAATAAGTGTTTGATTAAGCGGAAAACCCTTCCGGCTGATTTGTGGAGCCTTGAGGAATATTTCGAATAAATCAAGGCCAAGTGCATAAGGAAATGTCTGAAAAGTATGAAATCTGAAAAAGGTCAACTAGTTGGTGAGACCAAAGTCGGGAGAAGGCAAAGTCAAGCACAGGAGGCATCATTGACTAAATTTTCTACTGTGAAATACAGCCTTTCAGTTGACTGCCAATTTGGTTACTTTTTGTCTATTGGACCTACCACTTCGCCGGCCTTCGTATCATTCTCAGTCTCATGAAACCAAAAGAAAACATTCTTCTTCGGAGCACTGATGAATTCTTTCAAGCTGATTTCATGGGAAATCTGCCCCTCGAAAAAAAATATTGCTTATGAAACAACTCCATATATGTGAACAACGTACCGTGGGTGTCACGCAAGTACTCCTCTTTCCCTGGTATTACATACATCCAGAAATTTAGCAGAGCTTTACTAGTTTCTCGTGCGATATCTTGATTCAGAGACGCAGCCCAAATGGATCACTGCAGAAGAGCTGTCAGATGAAGACAAAAACTTCCTCAGACTTGCGCGGCAAAGTGGAGATGATCCTGTAAGGGTTACCTTGAGTTACTTTCCTTGCACCCTAGAGTACAGTTTGAAGAAATATTCATACAATGTAACGTTTCAGTCCTGTAAAACCTTAAAAACCGAGTATGATCAAGTTTGCTTCACTCCACCACCGCCACAGGCATTCCAGGAGACAAAGGTGAGTAGCACTTTTACATTTCTTACCCATCTATATATCAGTGGAAATTCTTGGCACCTTATTGTGCCAGTAAGCCTCTACAAACTTTGTTATTCAGGAATTTTGTGACGCTTTCGTAGAAACATGCCCTGAGACGCTCAAAACGAATCTATTTACGCATGTCACGTGAGTTCCCTGGGAAATCTCTTGAATTACTGATAAGGAAACTGGCGCGAGTGCTGGAGGCTTAAAGAAATGGTCCACGGAAAAATGAGTTTTTTTGTTACCCATATATTTACGTTGTATTTGACTAATGTCGGTCGCATGTAAAGTTTCACGCGAAAAAAAATCTGAATCCGGTCACGATACAGCACCACAAAGTCTCGGTCGTGTAGATGGGGCGCCCGAGCAAATATCCACCCCGTCCTTCGCCGCGGTCAGGAACAGAAAGTTACGTAAGCAGTCCCATTCTTCGTTCCCAACAGCGGTGGACGAAGGGACGGGGCTTTTACTCGAAGGCCTCACCCACCGGGCCGAGGAGAGCCCGGTGGGTGAGGCCTTCGAGTTGGAGAGCTGTATCTTAGCCAAATTCTCACTTTTTCGCGTGGAACTTTGCATGCGGCCTCTATTAGGCAAATACAACATAAATATATGGGTAACAAAAAAAAACAACATAAATGTATGGGTAACAAAGAAACTCATTTCTCGTGGATGATTTCTTCAATGCAAGATTACACGTAGTTCCATCGCTTATCATCACTTTCATCACGCCAGAGGACGGTAGAAGGGGCAGAAGGGAGGATCTTGAGCTTGAATGTCCCTCCTATTCAAAATCTTTTATAGTGAGCTTCACATCGACTACACAGCGTACTGCAAGCAAGCGAGGGAGCGATTCCAATATGTCTGCCCGAAACCGTTCCGATTCAAAACCTATGCAGAACAGGTAAACAAAGACTTAGCGTATTATCTTGAAGGAGTTGTTCAAGTGATCGTGACTTGAAACGATACTCACTTCTCATCAGAGGGAAACTCCTATGTCTCAAGAGTCCTAACACCAATTTGGGACTTATGAAAATTCACAGACCGGAAATAATAGTAGAACTGATGAAACAAGCACTACCTTGAAGGCGGCGAGACAACGCCTCGCGCTGACGTCTTCTACGACGAACGTGCGAATCCAGAGAATATGAGGCTTCAAAAAAGCGCGCCATAGGTCGACCACTGTGCAGAACCACCACAACTCTATTTCTAAGCGAGCACCAGCCGAACTTTTGAGTGCTGGGATGATGATGTGAAATACCGAGAGGTTTGTGTGTGCATATGAGCTGAAGTCAGTTGTTGGCGATGAGAAGAGCGATCTCACTCTTAGGCATTTTTCGTCACGATGCTACAACCTTCCCCATTCGTCACCTCCGACTAGAACGGAGAGGACTGAGCCCACATATTCGAGCGGAGCTGGTAGCGCGATTGGTCTGCTCCCCGTTTCCGAAGCGCTCAATTGAAAAAGTCAGTCAAACCACCTCTTCTAGCCGTTTCGAGCCAAACCGGCCAGGTTGCCGTAAACACCGCGCGTGAGAAGAGCTATCGTGAGCAGCCCATAAGAAGTACTGCCATGAATCACAGCCAAAATAGTGAAATCCATGTTGTGGTCCACGGGATCAGATTCCCTAGAGCTTCGTACTCGTCGGTAGCATAAGGCAATAGCAAATAAACCATGAGAATGCACACAGGTTCCGTAATGCATTAGATAGGATAAAAAGCTCTCGCCGTGTTTTACATGAACTATTTTGCCTTGATTTTTCAACACTAAATCAAGCGCCTTTTAAGATTTTTTGGGTTTCCTTCGTAGAGAAAAATTTGCTCCTTTTTCTATATACAAAGCCTAAGAACGATTCAAGAAGGCTCGTTTTTCCAACCATTTCAAGTCATAGAGAGTACGACTTGCTGAGAACTTGTAAGAAATACGTAACACATAACTGGGAATATGACGATCTATTTTGAGAGGGATGTTGCCAGCCGTAGAAAATGTCATTGAGTAACTGAACACAGTTCACCAGTAATACTCTCTCCTCCGTCGAAAGGATAAGTTCTCAGCAGCGCTGAGGCCGCAGTTTGGCCGAAGCCTCCACATCCGGAGATGAGTTATCCACAAAACTGCACAGAACAAGATGCCGAAGTTCTACTTCAATCCTAAACCTGGTCATATGTGTCCAATAAAGATCGCTACCTTTAGGGACTCCAAAGCATCTCTCACAGAAGTAATGATTCCAAGAAGAGAAAATTGCCTTTTAGCAGTTTACAGATTTTGATGAAGAAAATTTTGAGTAAAAAAACGGAATCTGCACAGCAATAGCAGAGAAAATTATGCTGAATCGTCATTTTTCTGAAACAATCCATTGTCTTTGAGCGAAATTATGCCACCAAAGTTAGGCAAAGTTAAACGGCGGGTACTTTTTGACCGATCTAGTACACTGCATACCCCCTCCAAACTTCGAGTGTATGCTGTTTGGTGGAATGACTGTGACGCCCTGGGGTTCCATTCGCTTTGGAGTGTTTCCTGTACATTTCGACGCAAGAGGATATGGTACCCCCTTGGAAAACGGCAAGCACCACGTCAATTGTTACATACTCACAATACATATTTCTGTTGGTTCCTGAGTAACTCGTTATCTAAAATGAGCCAAAAAAGTGAAGGTGAAGGATGCTGTAGATTCCAGGCGGTCGACTTTTGCATTCGATACAAGGACCGATGCCCTCAGGTGAAACTGCCTGCCGAGCCAGTGCCGTTCAAGAAAGAGGTAAGGTGACCAGCAAGTCGGGAGCACTCTTGCACTTCTGGTCATGTGCTTGTGTTTGTACTTGTTAGCACTGCACCTGAAGAGGCTATTTCTTGCCTTTTTTTGCAAATTCAAGCCCAACTACAGACGTTTCTTGTTCCGCCACTAGACGTAGCCTTTGGATGGATTCGCAGCAGATACAAGTTTCTAATCACAGTTTTCTGAGCATAGTTTCCTTGATTTCAGGACAAGACCCACATCTACATCAGGGAGATTCAATCGGCATGCAAGAATATGTATCGCGGAGCACGGACGTATTGCTTCCATCCGGAACTTCTCAAATACCCTAAATATGCTATTCCGTGTGCTTTGTACAAACTGCAGTGCATAGACGTCTACATCAAAGTCATCTACGGATGAACCTAAGTACTAAGAAGCAACTAATGCGATTTTTAGGTTGTCCTTTGCATTTTCTATTTTAGGAGGGCTGCCATAATTGGGGTGTGTGCCACCGCCGAGACAAAAAATTCACGCGGCTGCGTGTAGCGCGCGACGGTAGGGGCTCCATAAGGTGATGGGTCCTAGAGCGATTGAACCAGAAATCAGACGCAAAACACGCTACCACGACCCAATCACATTCAACGCTCCTACGTCGTACACCGAATGCCGGGAGCCAAATTTTCTGTCCTAATGGCACACAACCAGTGAATGCTGTGAGTGCAGTGTTATAGTTCCGTAAGCTACTTCCTTGTTTCAGCGTTACTCAATACATCCAGTGTTGTCTACGTTAGAGGAGAGTCAGATTAGATTAGACCTTAGACGAGTCAGATTAGGTGCTGCTGCTCGTTGTTACACTTACTTGGGCGTCAAAAGCGTTTTTTCGGACGGAGTCGAATTTGGTCATGTTAGCTATGATATCGGGTAAACGTGGAGCATAGCTTCGTTTCGAAGGCAGTGGGAAGAATCTTGAAAAAGGCCATCATTGCAAGAGTGGCTATTTCTGTTAGGAGCTAGTGTTCATTTCAAGGACATACAGTAGCGCTCAAAAGTCCTCGGCGAAATGGTCTTTCACTTGGGTTTTTCACTTGTAACTTTTTTGCGACTGGATTGATCAAAGAGAAATTTTAGTATTTTGTACTTTGAGACACTGCTTACTTAATATACTATTAGGTTGTTCGGAAAGAAATGCGCGTTGAATTTCTCGACTTTGTCTATTTATTTCTCTCCTACTATAGAAGATTACTCGAAGCAGTTTTGTCCATTGAGGATTTTTATTGTGCATCTTTTGGTATATTTTTGTAATTTTTTTGAATGTATATAATATTCATAATATATTTTTGAAAATGGGTACCGCACCAGCTGAGCGACGCAAACAAGGCAACACGAGTGGCAATGGCCGGAATTCTTCTTCGTCGTTCCAAGAACAGCGGTTTCTTCAACTCTAATGTTACATCAGATGAGAAATGGATCTGCTTCGACAACGCAACGCGAAAAGGACAGTGGTCAAACGCCGGGAACACTCCAAACCTACTCCGAAACGGGGTATACACAGCAAAAAGGTGATGCTCTGTATTTGGTGGAGCAGCAAAGGTTTGGTGTACTTTGAAGTTCTTGATTCGGGTCAAAGGGTTACGGCGGACATCTACAAAGATCAGCGGAACCGCATGGACCAAGCCTGCGTCGTCAAGTGTCGAATCGACGTCGCCAAAATTCCTCCACGACAACGCTCGTCCACATGTCGCGAAAATCACTTTGTAAAAAAATGAGGTATTTGGCTGGGAAGTCCTGCCTCATCCGCCATACAGCCCAGACCTAGCACCATCCGATTACCATCTGTTCCGGTCGATGCAGCACTCCCCGGCCGAGGGAAAGTCACAAACCACGAAGATCTCCTCCTCAGGGTGTCCAACTACTTTGAGTCGCAGCCGGCCAAGTTATTCGAAAGAGGAATCCATTCTTTTTTTATAAACGTTAGCAACAAGTCATTGATAGTAACGGAGATTATTTTTTGAATTAATCTTATTCACTTTCGTTTTTATAATAAAAATTTTTTGGACTCAAACGCGCATTTCTTTCCGAACAACCTAATATTTTGGCGCTCTACGGTGTAGGTTACGTGGTTATATAAAATTTTTTTGCTTTTTGGAGTCCCATCGTTATGCCGTCCCGCTGTGCCGCTGCAATCAGAACTCGTGGTTTTTTTTTACAAAATATTAATGTTCTCTGAGGCTTGCTCGTTTTGTTTTTGTAAAGAAAGCCGTTTTTTTGACCAAGCCTTCTATTTTTTTCGACCGTCTGTTCTTTTCTGCAAGCATCGTACATCCAAGTTATTGCACAGAGTGCTCGGAACGAAACTCCCCAACCAGGAAATCTGGTTGCTCGACGACTGCGAAGAAGGCCCTTGCGGAAGCGCCCACTTGTAAAGTAGAAGGTCCTCCCAGACTAGTTTCTATGCTTTCCAAAATCTTTTACCTTTACAGAATGTCATGTTGCGCCATATATTACTTCCTTTGCTCCTTCTACAGTTTGTTATTGTTTGCTGTTTACAGCAATTGTGCTTGCTCACAACGTTACTCAGATCGCTGCCAAATGTGGTATTTTTCTCAATCTCCATGATCGGCTAGAGAGCCTTCAATGAAGATTTTATCAGCGTCCTTTTCACTAAAAACATACAAAATACAGACGTGCATGTGACTTAAAGGGATTTTTTTAGCCAGAAATGATCGTGCCACTTCAAAAATTTTCGGTTCGTACCGGACGAGGCTAAGTGGCCATGTGGCCAAGATCTGCTACACATGATCGGATTGACAACTTCCTCGAGGAATTGCGACAAGTATCGCAAAAAAACTCAGAGTTGTCAGTGTAGGAACGCATGTAGCTCGATGAGTACCAGGACGAACAAAGTAAATGATGGTATCCTGGCACACTCTTGGGGAGCCCACGTGACGATTACTGGTATCTAGTCGACAGCGTCACCGAACGTTGCCTTGCACCGCGAGCTACCCATACACGACCTTGCATGCCTCGCAGAAAGCCGTTCATGTCTAATGTTCAAATCTGGTTAACAGAGACTATTGAAGGCAGGAAAAAGCAGCATATATCACCATGCGCACAGATTTCCATTGCACCTTCAGCGGTGAGACATATACGATTGTTGCCTCCACGATATGAAAACACCCCTAATCAGATTTCAGAAACCTTAATTTCACATATGCGGTTCGATAATCTGCTACCTTTGAGAGTATAGGTTACTCCAATGGTGGAGTTTCCGACAGATTCAGTTGTTTCCGTTCAAAGGCGATCTAGACAATGATGAGATGGTGGTTTACGTGGTCCCACTCCCGAACCAGGAACTCTGGGCTGAGCTTCAGAAGAAACCACATGATCAGTAATTGGACAAGGCGTGTTTTATGAAGGTCGCTCTACATATTACACACGCACGCGTATCAACACAAACGCAGTTAGTCTCAAGTGACTTCTTTCTGTTCGCTGTTTTTCCGAGAAATTCTTCCATTTCCTCCTACCATCATTTAACAAACAAGAATAAAGACCCATAGAAAAGATAAGTCAATTTTCGGCAAGTCATGACTTCCTTGAAAAATCTACCCAGGGTGTGTCTCTCATGATTTCTAGCCAAGGCATGTGTCAGTTTTCTATTGAGCTTCTTGTTTGTGGTAATATTGAGATAACATGATTTGTTTTTCTTCTACGGAGCCGAACTTTGAACCTAACCCTTCATCTGCAATCTCCGATTTTGAAAACATTCGCATTCGACACTTAAGCGACCTAAAATCGCCAGGACACAACAATGAACCCAATTCTACGGCTGCTTTGGATTTGTTTTATCTACAGCGTAACCGCTGGTAGCATCCCGGAACCAATACCAATCGGCAGGTGATTTCTTGATATTATTTATCAAAGGCAGCACTATAAAACCAAATAAACCGTATCGTCAATATTCGTCGTTTATCACGGTTTATTATAAGGCAGTGATTCAAGTCTTGAGCTCAATTTGAAATGATGCTGATTTCCAAAGCGTTACTTACTTGGCCAGTTCGCAGAGAGTGTGAAGAAAGTGAGGCAAAAAAGTATCGTAAGAAAAGAGAGTCTTCCGAATTATATCGTCTTTCGGCATTGAATTTTCGAGTCCCATTGCCACATTCGCGCTCTTTGACATCTCTCCAAATCAGCAGCACTCTAAGTTTTGCGAATATATAAAATATTCAATATATCTCAATGCAAATATATAAAAATGGAAAAATATATATTCCTCATGCATTCGAGTAATGAACATATTTAAGGGATCCCATCATTGATCGCAGACATCATCAGCGCGGGTCGCATGGAAGGCATGGGTTATTCTTACTATCATCAACTCTTGCCAATTTTAGGAGAGTCTATTTCAATTATGAAACTTACTGCCTCGTCGTAATTTCCAGGTTCTATTGAAAGAACCCCAATTGACTTGATAGAGCCAATCCTCAGTGAGCAGATAGAATAGACCAAGTTCATGAATTTGTGCCCTTCACGCAAATCGTGCAAATGTGGCTCGAATGGCGCGGCACCGTCCTCAATGGAAATAAGGGTCGATGTCGCTCGTCTCCACCTTTCTGCCTCTTTGTGGTTCCTTTTTCCTGTTTGTGCTCGCTTAGAGGTATAGAGAATAGAGGAAAGAAAAGCTTCGCTTCAAGCATTCCACGTGGTCTGATCTCTGTCAGTTCACCACCACAACTAAATCACTTAAAGGCACATCCCAAAACTAATGGGGTATTGCAGCTCCCGCCATAGTCAGATAGTTCGACCCACAGCCAGTAGACTGTACCTTCACCGAGGCGTGGGTGTCACTTCCTGGAGCGTACAGAAAAAAAAACTAGATTCACTCCATCAAAAAGCCTGGACCCGTCCACCCCAGACGTGATTGTCGGCAATGACGATGGCAACGATGGCAACTTACTTACTTAGGTTACTTAGGCGACCCGTCCCTCAGCACGGCGATTGGCCTTGCGCGGGTCCCAACTTCTCTTCCACATTGAACGGTCCTTCGCAATCGTTGTCCAGTGCACGACAGTCTTAAACGAAACGGGATCTCGGACGTTGTTTCGGAAAGCAAGCGAATCGGACCATCTCGTGGGCGGGCGACCAGGTGGACGTTTGTGGTGACGAGGATACCACAACACAGTTGTTGTACTCCATCGGCCGTCATCACGCCTCATCAGATGTCCGGCAAACCTGTGTTTCGCCTCGTCGCAGTGTTGAACCACATCTCGTACTTTTGATCTTAGCCTCACGTCGACGTTATGAAGGCCGAGTTCGCGTTGTCGTGAAAGAGTCAGTCCGACGAGCCGACGCTCTAGAGAAGCGTGTAGTGTTCTGAGTTGGTCTTCGTTGGCTTTCGTAAGCGCCCACGTTTCGCATCCGTAGCACATGGCTGGTAGGACTACCGAGTCAAATAGCTCAGCCTTGAGCCTCGTGTTCTTCGTGTCTTCAACGGCGCTTTTGATCGAGTTAAACGCTGACCAGGCTGCTTTCCGACGCCTTGCTAGCTCTGGTTTCAAATCATTTTTCATGTTCAGTAGACGCCCTAGGTACACGTATTCGCTGACGTCATCGACCAGATCTCCGTTCAGAATCACAGGAGTCTGCCTCGCGTAGACGTTCCTCATGACCTTCGTCTTGGACTTGTTGATCACAAGGCCTGCCTTCGAGCCTTCAGCATCCAATCTGCTGAGCATCACGTTAGCCTCCTCGGGTGAACTGGTAATCAGCACGACGTCGTCCGCAAATCGCAGATGGTTCAGGCGCTTCCCGTCGATGTTAACACCAAATTGGCACCAGTCGCAGCGACGAATCGTGGATTCGAGGCAGGCAGAGAAAAGGTTTGGAGAGATGGGGTCTCCCTGCCGTACTCCTTTCTCCACAGCTACCTCGACGTCTTTATGGAAAGGCCGAAACACCGTCGTGCAATCTGTGTAGCACTTGCTCAGCACATTCACGTAGCGCCTCTCCACGCCTTGCTCTTCCAGCGCTTCCCACACTTTCAAGGGTTCCACCGAATCAAACGCCTTCTTGTAGTCTATAAAAGTAAGCACCAGCGGCATGTGGTGTTCCCGGGCTACTTCGATCAGGCGACAGCAAGTGGCGATATGGTCCAGTGTGCTGTACGTGCGACGAAATCCTGCTTGTTCTACCGGTTGCGCTTCATCAAGTGTTCTTCTTATGCGTGCAAGGACGCAGCGTGTGAAAACTTTGTACAGCACCGGCAGAAGGGCTATAGGACGATAGTTGGATAGATCTTCTCTGTCCCCTTTTTTGAATAGCAAGATCGTCACTGATTTCCTCCAGGCGTCTGGCACTTGGCATTCTCTTACATATCGAGTGAACCTTTCAGCGAGGGCGCGATACAGAGGGTCTCCGCATGAACGAAGCATCTCCGCGGTGATGCCGTCGCTCCCGGGAGACTTTCCTTGGGGCATTCGTTCGACAACATAGCGCACCTCCGAAGGCAACGATGGCAACAACAAGGCAAATAACGTCCACGATTTGTGTGATCTATAAGATAAGGAAGAGATGCCAGTGATAAAGGAGAAGTTGGCATGAGGAAACAGGTGATGTCCCAGAGTTCCTTATGATACCATCAAGCGAATCTGATGCAGAGGCTCGTCTCTACGAGGTAATCACGTCCAAGACTAGATGCCAGGAGCCCTTATTTTTGCCACTTTCGAGGAAATCTGCGGATTTTTCTCTGTCAGCGTATTCCTCAGCACCTCCTACTTCATAATTCAGCACTTCAGTCCACTTATGGCAATCCTGGAATGTTCAAAGCTTCGCTTATATCTTTGATTACCATATGGCTAATTAAAACGAATGGATGTTGATCTCTCTTGTGTTGTTTTCTTTCCCTTTCCAATGAAAAGACCTTGAAACGTTGAACCACGAAAGCTGACAGCTCACTTACTCGTGATCTAATTGAGTAAGCTCTCCGCGTACATCCAGCAAGCTCTCCAGGATCAATAGATATGAGCGGTGCACTGTTCTTATTTGTGTGAAAAAAGGTCGAAGTTAGGCCACGAAGAGAACTTGGCTTTGACTTTGGTCAATTTCAGTATTCCCGCAAGGAACTAGTGGGGGTTAGTGAAAGGCCATGATCAGCATGCCCCTGTGGAAAGCGTAAGCCTATTACTGAGTCTGAGGGTTGTGAATAGCCACTTTTCCGTGGAATAACATTTCACTGCACAAAGAAGAGCTTATATAGAAAAAAGTGGCAAAACCTCGGTTCTGGTGCCACCTTTGCGTAGACCACCTCTTACTCATGTAGAACGAAAGTTATTATCCTCGTCCAGAAGAAGCCATTACATAAGAGTTCGAAGGAATCGTCCACAGAAATTTCATAGTTCTATCTCAAAAAACACCCTGATACAACACATGAACAGAAACGCAAAAAGAGCCAAAAATCATAATTTGTTCCTACAGCAATCGAATCGAAGAGATAGAAGAACAACTACCTAATGAAATTTCTGTCGAGCAACCTTTAAACAGCTGTTGGCAGGTACCACAAGATCGTAATTCGCGCCCAATGTCAGTTTGCTTCCCACTCAGCTCCGCCTATCACGCTACCTCTGCCCAAAGCCGTTGTGGCCTCTCCTGCACAGGCAGCCCCTGTTGGACCATACTATGAGATCTGTCTCTCACTCGGTCTTTTCTGTGACTTTGTATCTGGCCCGTGACAAGCAAATACAACTTCAAGACAACATCAGGGGTAGTGCGGTAATGAAATCCCTAAAAGAAGTCACTCACATGGTAGTCCTGGGCCCAAGAACGCTACCTGTGGTGAATTCCGGTGAAAAGGCGCCCTTCCGAGCTGCAGAAAAGCCGCAGAACACCGCAACCGCCCATCTGTCCCGCCTCTTGATGAGTCGATCCCACCTACGGATGACGTAATTCCTGATTGACTGGGATGGGAGCGGCCAAGGAGGTGCGGCAGGATCGAAGGTTTGCGGCGCGCTTTCGCAGTTTTAGCTTAAAGCTCACTCTAAAAAGTAGATGCTGTCGTATTTCCAAACATTCCCTTGTGTTTACTTGGCAGCGTGCCAATGGAAAACTAGATCAGACTACCCGCCTCTTGACGGACAGGTCGTCCGCGTCGAGAATCAGCAGTGGAAAGGGGGTCCTATTTCTCGGGTTTTTGGCCAATTCCATCCGTTGTTTCTTCACTGTCCTGTTTCTAGGCATCTCGCCTTTCATATTCACTACTTCTTTTACTTTTCGTCCGACTTTTCTCTAATGCTGCCTTTAAATATGTGGGTAGCTGAACATCTCAAATTTCCGTAAACGATACCTCCACCCTCTCTGGAATAGACACCCAGGTTCAACTGGGGACAGTTTTCAAAGAAACAACTGTTCCCGTTCTATCTCTATTCCCGTTCACGTACGTAACGGGCACGTTTTACTCACTCAAAGGCACTTAGATGCAGTAGTTTGTTGTTTGTGCTGATTTGCGTTTGGCTAGTTTGATTTGCGGCTTAATGAAACACAATGATGAGCTGTCTTTGATGAGTACGAAAGTTGCATCAGCGCTACACTTATTACGACATACCACGTGACGATTGAATCGTTACGCGAAGATTCAGCACTCAACCAGTCTGTAGCGGTTGTCTGGCCCTCTCACTGCTGATCGCAGCCATGGACGTGGCTCGGAGGGGATCGTACATACTACGCCTACAGCATGGCTTGTTTAGGAAATTTGACGCGTATTCGTACAGAAATTATGCCACACATTGTCTCCTCAAGGCTCGAGCATTCATTTTTAGCGAACGTACCACTACCTTAGAGATCAAGTGATTGTAGTCATATTTGAGAGAAAATGTATTAAAATTATACTGTCAGTGATGAGTAGGCAAACAAATCACTTAAGGCATCGTCCGTCGGCAGCAGAACAAGAGCAGCTTCGTGAATTGGAAGAATATGAACACCGTCGAGAGGAATATCGCCAGCTAATAAACAAAGCTCAAGATCAATATTATGAACAATATTTTGAAAGGATGAGGCAGTATGCCGCACAAATTCAATTGAGAAGGTGCGTTTCCTTGCCTTTGTGTGAAAGTGTTGCTCAACGTTTCCTTCTGCATTCTTATGTGAGATATGACGTGAAGCAAGTGCATATAGGTGCTTTCATCAGAGGAGAAAATTCAAAAAAGAAGCTACTTATAAGTCGTCGAGCAAATCCCTGCAACAAAGAATGCGATCGCTTCGCTCTACAATGAATGGACCACAGTAATTGCTGCGACAAAACACTCGAACTGGGTTACGGTGCGCGTGAAGCACCGCATTGCGCACGACGGATGCCTTAGTGCTTCCCTTGTAATTCGGCCAATCGAGTTGCGTGACCCGATCCCATTATTTTGTCGCACATTCCAGTCAGGGCAGAGAACAGACCTAGGCGTGACCCTTGAAGGCAATAGCACCGATAATCTGGTAGCTCATTAAAAACGAAAGAGGTGGATAGTGCTGAAGGAAAAAACCATTCGAAACAGCTAGAAACCTCAGCAGTGGAACCAGTGCTCCCCGCGCTTTGTGAACGAGTTCAGTGGCCTTGAGTACCGGTAGAAGTCGCGTGAGGGTGGGGTAGCAGGAGCCGTTGCGTCTCGCACGTGATACGTGCGGCGTTCCGTTGAGATCAGATGCAAGAACTCCCGCTGCAAAACCGCATACATCTCTCTCCCTTGTATTCCACACGCATCCGTGGGGAGAAGTGATCCCCAATGAAAGAAGCTCCGCTTGTGTGATGGGTTAATGTAGGGAGAGTACCTATATCACACTATGTGGTCTCGGCTTCAGGGTGCGACTTTCACGGCAAAATCTCTCCTACAGATCACCTCTTTGGACCCCCGCTTTCCGTTTACAATTAACCTTCTTCTCGCTCCAGCTCCATTAGGCCTTCGTGTCGTGCTTCTCTGAATCCTAAATTCGGCGGCTAAAGCCAAGCAATCACGGCGCACAGGACTCCGAAAAGGAATGTACAATGCTGCTGCGGTTTCGTGCAGCGGTCGTACACCAGCTGAAGTGAAGGCCTGCCCGTGGATGTGTTTCTTGAAGCAGGCATTACCCCGTTGGCCTTTGTAATATGGTTCACTGGAAAAACGAAGTCTGCAATGACCGTCAATTTGTGGGCTAACAATATGAATAGAGAGAAATTACGATAGCAGTGCTTCAGGTACCAAGAGCTCTTACAGCGACAACAAATGGAGAGAAATAGCATAGCGAAGACGATGGGACATTTCGGGGTACCCGTACCCGATCTCCCATCTAGCGCGACATCAGGGAGTGCACGTGAAGAGGAGGAAACGCCGACGTAAGTTCAGTTTATCCAAATGGTGCTTAGAGTGACTCTCCTTCGTTTAATTTCCTCCATTCCAGTAGTCCTTTCGGAGAGCTGCAACCCGCAGAAAAACGTGGGCGCGAATTCCGAAGTAAGACGTCAGGCGTTATGGTAAGAGTAATTGAGAGCAGAGGCTCGCGTGCCTACTGTACAACATCGGGTGCGTAGGACTGACTTGTTGGGCCCGTAAGCGATTACGGTGCTCTGTGCCTTATATTAAGCTCAAGACACGGTATAGCTCAAAAACCCAACCACATAACCCTTAGCTCTTACGTTGCACCCCGCAGTTTGAAACCCTGTACTAATGATACACACTCCACAAAATCGAGAGAAGAGTAACATTGAGTCCTTTGTCGATCAACGTCACCGACCTCGAATAGCTATAGTCCCACCTTCGTGATAGCAAGGACTTATTAAAGACAGCGGAAATGGTAAAATTGGCCGATTGTGAATATGAAAGTAGTGGTGCTCCACAATGTAAAGGTAAAGAAAGAACGATATAAAACGACGAAAAAGCCGCGAAAAAAAAACCAGAAATCCCTTCTCTCTCACGCCTACCTACGTCACTAGCCGGGGTAGACCGCAGACGAGGGGAGAGGATGAATCAGCCGGCCGCGTACGCTGTCCCGCTCTTGCCTAGGCGGATGAGCGGTAGCTTGACTCACATTGCTGCAGGGTTGGGTGAAGGCACCAGGCCGCGCTTTTTCAATGCGTGAGTTTCATTAGACATCACCTCTTTTGTAGTGGAAGGTTTGTTTTGAAAGAACACGTGTCCCTAGTTCTCACCTTCGCGTCACCCCTGCCGGTGCTTTCAAGGAGAAAAAGGAGTCTATTATATAACACTGCTCTTATCAATTACATCTGCTTTCGCCCTTTCAGCTCCTGTCTTCTCTAGTTGATCTTCATACCCGAGTGCATGATCTCTTCCCGCCAAAAAGCGACTTGTGGCCGAGAGAGACAGGCACTCCAGTCGCCTCTTCTAGAGCTCGCAGGGAGTGGCTGCTTCCACCTCTGCTCTTCGACAGGAGCTGTCTTCCACTTTCATCTACTCATATTCTCTTCTGCCCGGATCATCGAGGGAATCTCTTTATCATAGAGCCCCGCAGGTCGAGTGGTTAAGGCTGTCATAGACGCTTTCCTCGGCCGCGGGCTACTCTGCAGTATGGGTTTACCCATCTCGCTAGGCGGGTTGTTAAGGCCGTCACAGACGCCTTCCCTGGCCTCTTGCTCCCTAAGGCGCCTAGGCGGCGTTCTTGGAGCATATGTATCTAGGATCTCGAGTTGGATCCTGTTACGCTTTCACGAGCTTGTAGGGTCAGGGGTTATCCCATTTAGACCCAAGGGCTTCTTGGCACGTCGCCAACAAGTGGGGTTCCGCCCGGTCGTGGTGCTAATCGATTGATGACGGGTTCTACCTCGCGAGGGAATCATCGATCGGGGCAGAGATCCGCAGAGGGGGGAGGGGTCCCACCGGCCCGGAGAGCTCATCGATTGTATTCTTATATCGACTGAAAGTCTCATATATCAACTTTTCGCGCAGTGATTCATCGTTGTCCTTATATCGACCGAATGTCTCGTATATCAACTTTCGTGCAGTGATTCATTTTTGCAAGTGTCTTCTTTTCAGATGTCGGATCTAGAGCCCGACCGCCTGAGAGAGTTAGAGAAGATCTTGCTGGATGACGATCACGCAGCAGAAGCGCCCCTAGAAGAGAACGGGTCGCAGGATCAACAAGTCCCCAGGAAGCGAGTTCGAGGCCGAGCGTCACGTAATCGTCGCAAGAGGAGACGCCGTTCTCGGACGTCGACTTCATCATCATCGTCTTCATGCACCTCGTCTTCGGAATCTTCGGAAACCGAGTCAGATGTGCACCCCTTACTCGATAGAAAGCTCCAAGGACGCGAGGACGAATGCCGTAAAAAGTACGAGCCCACGTCACCGCTTCAAGAGGTCCAGGACAGGATTCCTAAGAAGATCGAGTTCGCATCAAGCGTTCGGGAGGCTCCGGAGATCGCGGGCTTGGAGAAGAAGAAGCTGAGAGCGCGAGTGAAGATAGCCGACAATTTTCTGGAGCATTTCGACGCATGCGCAGCCGGTATGTATGTAGGAATGGAGGAAAGAATGTCATATTTTGAGCGCCTCCCCCTGGTTGCGTCACCGTTAGCCACGGTTCCGGTGTTAGAGGAAGGGCTCCGCGTTCGCAGTTTCAAGTTGCCGATGGATGAGCAGTCTATGGTCGCGGATTCGGAATGCGTCTTGAATGCTATGAACTTGCTGGCCATCAGTCGAAATGAAGCAGCGGAACACCGCACCGATCGTGCTGACTTGTACGTGAAACAAGCCATGGAGCTGTTGGGAATCTCAGTGCACGACTTCAACGTGAGGCGCAGAGAACGTTTCTTCAGGTAGGCGTAGTTTTCAGAGCTTCGGTTGACGATTGATCATCTTTCGTTCCAGGAGCTATGGCGTGGACCCTATGAAGTCGGTGCCGAATTATCGACGTCTACCTATCGAGGTACCCACGCGTTCTGCCGATAAGCCGTGGAATGAATTCGCCGGAGGCCTGATTGGGTCGAAGTTGGCCACTGAAGTAGTGGAGAAGACCCAATGTCAGCGCCTCACGGAGGCTCTGCTTAAGGAACGCAGATCGAGGCAGCACAGAAGAGACCATACACGAAAGAGACATGGCAACAGCTCAGCCAGGAAGGATAGAAGTCAAGAGCTAAGGTCGGTTGCCTTGGATCCTTTGTCGCTAGCGAGCCCACGCAGCACTATTACAGCAGAGAGGTTTTGTGTTTTCGCTCAGGAATGGAATTCTCTAAACATAGACTTATGGGCTTGGGAGACCCTTCGTGGCTACAAGTTAGAGTTTAGAGGATCCCCGCCACAGCTGAAGCAACAAAGTGCTTGTGGGAATACGCCATCAGCTGTAGTGGGCGAGGAAGTGCAGAAACTGCTGGATAAAGGGGCAATAGAGTCGGTAGACTGGCAAGAGAAGGTATGGCTATCCAGCATATTCTGCATTCCCAAGAAAGACGGTTCTTATCGCCCGGTCATTAATCTGAAACCTCTCAACCGGTACATCAAGCACGTGCATTTTAAGTTCGAGTCCCTGGACATGATTAGGGACCTAGTGAATAAAGGGTCGTATCTAGCCAAGGTAGACATGAAGGATGCGTATTTTTCAATTTCCATCCATGTAGATTACCGGAACTACTTATGCTTCCAGTACGGAGACAGGCTTTTCCGGTTCAAGGCTCTGCCATTTGGGCTGGCTTCGGCTCCGTATGTATACACCCGCCTGACTAAGCACGTGGCGTCATTCCTAAGGCGACGGGGAATTAAGTTGCTTGTTTACCTAGATGACTGGATTTTCATTGCGGACAGTGCGGAGCAGCTCGAACAGAATCTAGCAGCCGCCCGTGCCTTGTTCGAGAGGTTGGGCTTCTTGGTTAACTACGAGAAGTCTCAGCTCACCCCCACGCAATCCATCGACTTCCTTGGCATTACTATTGATACCGTGCATTATCGGTTTCGGGTACCACCGCAAAAGATTCAACGTTGTCGCCAGGAGGCAGAGGGGCTCATAGAGGAGAGGACGGTCCGCTTAATCCAGGTCGCTGAATTTGTAGGCCGTGTAGTGGCGTTATCGATTGCTAATAAGCTATCGATCCACTTTCTTAGAAACCTGCAAGAATGGATCAATAGTTATGGACCCTCTTGCGCTTCGCAATATCAGCAGAGAGCATCGCTCTCATCCAGATGCCTGGAAGACCTGTCATGGTTCTGCTCCCAATTTTCGAAGTTCTGCTCCGAACCAATAGTCGTGGGCATGCCTACATTAACGATTACCTCGGATGCCTCCAATTTGGGCTGGGGAGCGAAATGCGACTCGGATATGACAAGCGGTAGATGGAGCCAGAGCGAGAGGGTTTTCCACATAAATGAAAAGGAAATGCTGGCCTGCTACTTCGGCCTCAGGTGTTTCGCGGGTCACCTCAGAGATACCACTATTCGGGTGGAGTTGGATAACACCTCAGCAGTGTGGTACTTGAATAAGAAGGGTGGTACGAAGAGTCGCGGCTTAAACATGATTTCTCGCAGGATCGCTATTTGGGCCGCAAGACGTGGGCTCCACATAGTGGCCTGCTATAGAGCAGGGGCTGACAACACAGAAGCTGACTTCCTGTCTAGGAACTTCTCAGACTCTTCTGACTATTCCTTGCACAGCGAAGTAGTGCGGTCCCTGTTCCGCCAGTGGGGTACCCCCGACATCGATCTTTTTGCATCTCGTGTGAACTATAAATGTGAAAAATATTTTTCCTTTCTTCCAGACCCCAGGTGCTCAGCGGTGGACGCATTCAAGCAGACATGGTCGGGGATTTACGCTTACGCATTTCCACCATTCAACATGGTCGGTCGGGTAGTCAGCAAAGCCGTTCGGGAGCAAGCAAGACTGATTCTTGTGTGCCCGAAGTGGACAAGTCAACCCTGGTGGCCGTTGATTCAACGTCACGCTCGAGAGTGTGTGCAGATCAACAGACATCAAGCCTTATTGCTGGATCCACAGGGGAGACCGCACCCTTGTCTTCAGAGGAAGACTTTTCAACTTATCGCATGTCTCATCTGATAAGATCCTGGAAGAGATCGGGCTTGTACGCCAGCTCGATCGAAGTGCTCATGGCTAATTGGTCTGAGGCCACAGTAAAGCAATACGACGCATCCTTGAGAAAGTGGTCGTCGTTTTGCTCGCTTCGAGACATTGACAGCGTTAGGCCCAGGGTTCAGGATATTATCAATTTTCTTTCTAAATCGTACATCAAGGGGGCATGCTTCTCCACGGTGAACACACATAAGTCAGCGATAGTGACCTATCTAGAAAGTACCTTAGGCTCAAGAATGAGCGACGAGGACAGACATCTTCTAGCAAGGTTTATGAAAGGGTTGTTCAGGCTGCGTCCCTCAAAACCGCGTTATAATACGGTATGGGACGTATCTCAGGTGATACAGCACTTAGACAACCTCGGGGACAACGAGCACCTTGATATCCGTCAACTCACTCTGAAACTTACCATGCTTCTAGCCTTGGTCTCTCCCAAAAGAGTTTCAGAGTTAGCGGCGCTGAGTCTGGAGTCACTCCAGCAGGGAGATTCGAGATGGGTGTTCAGACTTGACTACATGAATAAAAACCGTCGTGTAGGGTCGGTAGCTCATTCGGCAGTCTTCACAATTTTTGCTGAAAATCCCCGTCTATGTCCCATAGTAACCATGAGGGCTTACATCTGCAGGACGATCATGCACCGCTTCAAGGAGAAGCACTTGCTGATCTCGTACCAAAGGCCCTTCTCAGCCGTTACAGGTACAACGGTGTCTCGCTGGCTAAAAGAGGTTCTGGTGGATTCGGGGGTAGGTTCAAACTTCGGGGCGCACTCAACCAGGGCAGCAGCCACGACGGCGGCGAGGATGAGGGGTGTCTCATCGAAGACGATCATGGAAGCAGCCAACTGGGCTCCAAATGGCTCCACATTTGAGCGCTTCTACCTCAAAGACCCCTCAGAGTCGTTCCAGAATTCCATTCTAGCAGAAACGTAGGTTGAAGAAGCAGATGTAATTGATAAGAGCAGTGTTATATAATTGCTTATTTTACTAGACAACGCAGTTGTTGAAGTAAAATATTTATTATATTAACTGCGATTATCAATTACAGCTACCCACCCGCTACGCTTCCCAACCCTGGTCGGTAATACGTTCTCACGCAGAATGGACTTCTTTTAGATCAAAACCCACCAGAGCTCATTCGCCTCGCTCCTCTCGCAACACGTCGAAGAAACAGGAGCGACCCAAGAAAGAGACCAAGAAGAAATGATCAAAAAATCTTTTACGCTAACCATACAGTGTTCTTGTTGCGTTGTTTCCATTTTACCTCACGCAATAAAATATCGATGCGGGTGACTTCGCTTTGCAATCGCAAAAGCAGCCAGTTGCTCTCTCTAGAAGAGGCGACTGGAGTGCCTGTCTCTCTCGGCCACAAGTCGCTTTTTGGCGGGAAGAGATCATGCACTCGGGTATGAAGATCAACTAGAGAAGACAGGAGCTGAAAGGGCGAAAGCAGATGTAATTGATAATCGCAGTTAATATAATAAATATTTTACTTCAACAACTGCGTTGTCTAGTAAAATAAGCAATTCTGCTATACCTATTCAAATTACTACACAAACCTTTACAGCCTCAAGTTGTCGATCGATTCAGTAGCATAACTTCAGAATGTGCTAGAAAGACAGGCTCCTTCCCAAATCGAGCCGCGACCTGAGAATCGCGAGGTTCACAAGAAAGCTGTCGCACTAGAAGCGCTTTGTTCGAGGTAATCGCCGTAACCTCTCATGAATGTCATGATATCTCGGCTTCCAAACGTTCAGATGACTTCCAGGTTTCAACCCACCGTCCGAAAACACTGCTTCGGAAGGCGTACAGCAAAGGAGTATGTGAAACGCTGTGCTGCATACTTCCACGTCAGTGATTTAATAATAACTTCTTCGAATATCAACTTATTCTTACTGTACAACAATCTTGACAGCTCTGAGCTCCTAGATGATTTTACAGAGGGAAACTTTCCCTTCAAAAAAAAAAGGGCTGGAGACTAACTGATGGAGCTTGCAGGATTGCCACAGCTTTCTGCCGCGATCCGATCCCCTCTACAGCATTGCCAATGCGTTTAACTCGAATGTTGGCCTCAATCTTGGTACTGTTGAAGTGAACGGCATTCCTTACTATCCAATCAATGAAGAAGGTTTGTGTAAGGCTCTTTTTTGTCCTTGCAGTCGTAACTCTCCTCACCTTGATGTTTTTTAGGATCGATTGGCGTGGGAAGGGTCGCGAATGTCCCTTTCGGATCATGGGGCGGTGGATACTCGGAAAATATCGGCGTAAGGTGCATAAAATTCCATTTGTTCCGGAAGTTTTGTGAGATACTGTTCTGCTCTGCCCAGGAAGTTCAGACGCATAATCGGACGGACGCATAGCAAACGTGTTTAGCATGTATTAGGGTGAGTCGATATGGTTCGGACAAATGGTAGTGATGATTTCTAGAGATCATAACTCAGTAACGAGTTAACGAAAATGGACACGCGCGGTACCGTTGGAATGAGTATAAAAAGCTCTTCAGAATACAGTAAAACACTACAGACTAGTTGGATTCTCCACCATGCAGCACGATTTTAAGCCGTCCAGAGACTAAATCCGCAACATCATACTTTTTCTATCGCTATCTGGCGAAGGACCCGCGGATATCGATAGACGCCAAAAGGAAGTTTCCAAGGAGCATGCCCGCGCTAGAACTGCAGTGTGCTTGTTGAATTCGAAGCTTGTGTCGGGCTACTACTCCATCGAAGTCGAAGACCATGCGAGACGTAGCGTACACGGCGTAGAGTGCAGGGAGCTGCTCGATGAAGGTACAACAGTATCCGCCGACGTCTACATTCGTCAATTACGAGAACGGAAGGCAAATGTCTAAAATTCGCAACGGCGGCGGTCAAATGTCTACTTCCAGCACGACAACGCAAGATAGCACATCGCAAGATCGACCATGGCCGAGCTGCTGTCGTAAGGTTTGACCGTGCTTCTACTCCCACCGTACTTCCCAGACCTGGCTCCTTCAGATTTCCACCTTTTCTCCCATCTTCAACGCCACCCGGACGACCAAGACTTTAAAACTCGCGACGACGTCAAGAAGGCACTCGAAAAATTCTTTGAGGGACAGCCCCCAGCCTTCTGGAGCAAGGGCGTCCACGATGTACCTAACGGTGGCAGAAGGTCATCGATAAAGATGGAACATATTACAAGTGAACCCCAGTTGTCGTTGAAAAGTTGTACGACAAGATGAAAATTTGTCAATTTGTCCAATTCATATCGACTCAATCTAGTAAATGAGGTGCATGAGCCTGTAGATCCATCCTTAATTCAGTGACTCCCCGATCTGACAATCGAGGCACTTGCAGAGGCTGCGCAAGTGCCTTAGGACACTCGAATCGCGTCGGGCAAAGAGGGTAAAAGGCGGCCACGGCCCTGCCAGTGCGGCTGATTCACAATGAGTGTAGCGAAGCATTTCACGCGACGTAATTCGAGCGTCCTATTACACATTCACAATCCTCCTCTTGCAGCCTTACCCACCTTCGTCTGCGCATTGCTTCGAACGTCTGTATTGGACCGAGGCTGTCCTATATAACCCAACGCTCAGTAAAGGCCCAATTGAACCTAGGAGAAACCTGCAATTTAGCAGTGGTAAAAATCTGATATGTGTTGACCAAACGATCTTGTGATCATGCGATAGGTATACTACATATGATTCCATAAGGGCGTGTAACCTTCTAGTGCTTTCCGTTTGAGCATTCTAGTTTCCGATTTACCATTGCACCCTTTAACTCGCACCGTTTATGGCAACAGTCGCCCAGGGTGTAGGGGCAACTGCGGTCCTGCCATCATGCATTAGACGCCGGGGTCTTCTTTAAGAGCATTTGCTACCTCCCAAAAGCATCCAGAACAGGAAATTTTAATTTTTTGAGACTTATTTGAGCTACCGTTCCATACTCAAAAAGCTATCTAGAGACTACTGGTCACAAACGATGGAAGTTGGCGCCAATTGGTACGAAGGAAAGTATGGTTATAAATCCGGATGGAGTGTTCCTCTGGTGCAGTCGCTCGGAGTGGAGGGCGACACTCATGCTGTGGTGGGTTCAGCTCATATCGGTCAAGTTTGCAAAGAAAATCCTATTCGTTGTCACGAAATCGATGTCCATAGCATGCACGCACCAGTTACTCTTCCTCGTAGCTCGAGCAACTTAAGAATCGACTTCACTTTTGAGAGCCCGTTCTTTCTTTGGTAAAATCCCTCATCTCAGGTATCTGTACCACTCAAGCAGGGAGAGCTTGGCAAACCAGTAGGCGTGGACGTCGGTGGTGGAGTGGGACCGTACTACCAGCAGAATCATCACGTAGGAGTCGACTATATGAATGGACATGTGAGCATTTCCGTTACGATGTGACCGGACTCTTTCCCCCTTTGACTCTTTTTCACGGAGTAATCTACCCATTTCAGGTGGGGACAGGACTTGGCGTTGGTGTTCCATTCGCGGGTGTAGGCGTGAACACCGGCCTCGGAATATCTTTTCCATCAGTCAATGACGTTGTCGGCTAGACCACGCGAGCTTCTACTTTGATAGGTGGATGCAGTACGATTGGTTCATCTGTTAGTGAATCGAATAACACCAAATGAATTTTTTAGCATGCATAAGCAGTGATTTGTTAGCATAAGCATATGCACCAAATTTAAATTTGTTAATAACATTATTAAAGATCAAAACGTTAAAATGACTTGAACCAATGGATAACCGTGCCACGCGGATATTGTGAAACTATTGGCTAGCACACCACCAACCAGGAACGACCAAGTTTCTATTGCGACCTCAAACTTGGGTAATTTAACCAAAGGAAGTGAAACATGCTAAATAACTGAATAATCATGCAATAAGTGACGGAATTAAAGCAAAATAATTGAATAATCATGCAATAAATGAAGGAATTGGCAAAGCGACTAAGTAAATTATGCAACAAATAATATGTTTGCACGAGGATAAAGCGATAAAAGAGAGAGAAAGAGTGGTAAAAGAAAAATAATAATGAATTTAAAAGAAAATAATGTGTAGGCGAGACGGGCGGCGAAGCTATGTCGGCGAATGTCGGCGGACGGCGGCGAGTATCAGAAGACCCTTTTATACGCAGTCTCCAGCTGCACTCTTCTTCTACTCTGACGTCCAAGTGGCTGAATTCCTGCACAGATCTTTGCCCTAGACAGCTGGTTGATGACGAATCGCGATCGCGCTCAAAACCGCGATAATCGTGTCTTCCTGTTCTGACTGCCGAATTTTTGATCTTCACAGCCGAGCAGAGGTAAGTCAATGGGTGGGCAGTTGATAACATTTTCCTCCACAAGGACCCTCCTTCCTCGCCCCGACCAGATCTACCGGAATGGGTGGACTTCGAGCACCACGTATCCGAAACACGTCGTATAGGCGAAAAGCAATAAGCCGCTATTTAAGAAGATCAGTTTTACATATTTTAAGAGGATCGCGTCTAATCATGCTATCCTTGATGGCAAACCCCTTTATATTTTGTATTATGTTTATGTGGGTTACAGAACAGAGAGTATCTTGTACGTGCTTCAATAGATGTGGAAGCGATAGCCATCGTCGCAGGCTTGTTTCACCTGCTAACTTTCTTTCGAATCGTACAGTTCTGCTCCTACAATCACACTTGATCTCAAATGTCAGTCAAGGGGATATGCATTAAATGACGATAGTGCTAAGACCGTGCAGGTGAGAGGCACACTTCGTGGCAATTGGCGTAAGTCCAGCCCGGTAAGGTGCTTATTGGTACGACCCCGCCTTTTTCGCAGCTAATTACTCACGGATCTCCTTCACCGCCACGGATCTCCTTCACCGAGGGACTTCTCTCGCTGAAGGATCTCGAGCCGTAAGGTGGCAAGGCTACGTGGCGCGACCCCAGGTGGCGGATAGGGGGCTAATCGCGGACCAAAGGCCACCATGTACCTGCCCTGAGACGCAGGTGGATCCAGGGGATGGACTCCCTGTTTCTGCTGCGCTGGGCTGATTCATACCCTCTGTATCCGTGCAAACGTTTCTTGCATACGTGTGGGGGCGTTCTGTATGGGGCAGTCGGTATCCTGCATTCGGTCCAGCCAAAAGCTTGCATTCTAACGACTGGGAGGTACATGGGAGGCGGTCCGGGGTCGCCTCCAACAAATAAACCCCATGTCCACTTCGGGATAGCCTGGCTAACTACCCGGAGTATACCTAGCCCCCACGACAGAGCCCGGCAAGCTACTCGTGGGTCTCAATCTTGCTGAAAACAGCAACAAAAATGGGCCTCATTCCCCTGAACCTGAGGGAGCCCCCAATACGGCAGCGTTGGGTAGGACCGCTCGGGAGAGGCTGCTAAAATCTCAGGGCCACAACAGGCTGCCTAAATCGAGAAGGACTAAGATGGCGATCTGTACTTACAACGCACGAACTCTTGCATCGGAAGCGAGTATCGAAGATCTGATGATGCAAGCGAGGAAGATCAAGTACGACGTCATCGGACTGACCGAGACGAGGAGGCATCGCCCGCTACACGCCGTGTACGAGACTGGTGAAGAACTGTTCCTCGGAACATGCGACAGGAGAGGCGTTGGCGGTGTGGGCGTTCTCGTCAACACGCACTTGGCCATGAACATCGATTCGTACGAAAATCTGACAACCCGAATCGGACGTTTGCGATTAAAAAGATGCGGTTCAATCCCGGCTTTGACCATCTTCGTCGCCTACGCACCAACATCAAGCTACGACGAAGACGAGCTCGAAGCTTTTTATGTGGAATTGGAGAAGTTCTACAAGGAAGACCACACCTTCTTCAAGGTCATCGTCGGCGACTTCAACGCCAAGATCGGCCCTAGAAGAACGGACAGTGAGCTTCACATCGGGACTCACGGAACGGAATGGAATGAGCAGGGTGAAAGGCTGTCTGAGTTTATTATGTCGATCAACTCCATCCATGGTAACTCACAGTTCCAGAAGCCCTCTCATTTGCGATGGACTTGGGAGTCACCCGGTGGACAATTCCATAATGAGATCGATCACGTCATCTTCAATCGAAGGTTTTGCCTGACCGACGTCGCTGTTGTTCCGAAGTTCTATACGGGATCAGACCATCGACTCATCCGCGCAAAATTCCTCTTTTCGATACGTGGAGAGAGAGCCGCGAAATTCAAGGAGCGAAGACCCAAGACAGTCATCAACTGGGAACACTTCGTTTCTCTCGCTGGTGTATGGGAGGATTCCGTTATCGAGAACATCGACGACGAGTACAACCGGCTCGTTGAGCATCTTCACGATTGTGCCAGGAGGGCAGAGAGTTTGAAAGTCACAAAGAGGCGTCTCTCTTCGGAAACTCTCGAGCTGATACGCCAACGTGGAGCCGCACGAGCCGCAGGCGATTACCAACTGACGTCCGAACTTGCGAAGCGATGCAGAGAGGCGATAAAAGAAGATCTCAAGGAGAGAAGAGCAGCAGTGCTGGCTGAAGCAGCAGAGGCTGGGAGGAGCATTCGCAATGCCCGCCGAGGCTTCGCCAGTTATAAGACCAAAATGACCGGTCTCCGGCGTCCGGACGGCACAGTTACTGCTTCCCGAAGGGCAATGGAGAAGGTCATCTACGACTTCTACTCGGATCTCTTCGATAGCCATGTCCAACTGCCTAGGAGCAATCTGAAGCAGGATGGATATGTCGTACCATCAGTTCTCCCTTGCGAAATCCGACACGCCATTTCGTCGGTGAAGAATGGTACAGCACCCGGCCCCGACAGGATCAGACCGGAACATCTGAAGAATCTTCCGCCAGTTATCGTCAAAACACTGGCCCGACTCTTCACACGCTACCTGTCGGAATGCAAGGTACCCACATCGTGGAAAACTAGCAGGACTGTGTTGCTGTATAAGAAGGGAGATCCACACGACATCGGCAATTATCGTCCAATCTGCCTGCTGTCTGTAGTCTACAAGCTCTTCACTCGTGTCATCTTGAATAGGATCGGTAGAACTTTAGACGAAGGACAGCCATGCGAGCAAGCAGGGTTTCGGAGAGGATTCAGTACAATCGATCACATCCACACGGTCACTAGACTCATCGAAGTATCGCGAGAGTACAAGATGCCGTTATGTCTCACATTCATCGATTTGAAGAAAGCCTTCGACTCCGTTGAGACAGAAGCGGTTATCAAAGCCCTGGGAAACCAGGGTGTGCCTACTCAGTATATAAGAGTACTTCGTGAGCTCTACAGCAACTTCACGACCAGGATCTCGCCATTCTATAAGGAAGTCATCATCGACGTGAAGAGAGGGGTTCGACAAGGCGACACTATCTCGCCTAAACTATTCAGCGCCGCTCTTGAGAACGTCATGCGTCAACTGGAATGGGAAGGAATGGGAGTGAAGGTCGATGGCCGGCATCTACACCACCTCCGCTTCGCTGACGACATCGTGCTAATAACACCGACAATCCAGCAAGCGGAACGGATGCTAGCCGATTTCGGCTGCGAGTGTGGAAAGATCGGTCTTCAGCTGAACCTGACGAAGACGATGTTCATGAGAAACGGATTGGTACCTGACGCCCCATTCACGCTCAACGGAACGAACGTCGCCGAATGCTTCAGCTATGTGTACCTAGGTCGGGAAGTCAATATGATGAACGACTTAGCACCAGAGCTGAGCAGGAGGAAAAGAGCGGCATGGGGAGCCTTCAAGACCATCGAGGGAGTAGTGAAGAAGACGAAGAACATCCGGCTCCGCGCCCATCTCTTCGATTCCGCTGTCCTTCCTGCCCTAACATACGCCTCAGAGACCTGGACTCTACGTAAGCAGGAGGAGCATGCGGTCGGCGTCATCCAACGCGCCATCGAAAGGACGATGCTCGGAGTATCCCGATACACGCAAGTGCAGAGGGGAATCCGGAGTTCCGAACTCCGTCGTCGATCAAAGATCAGGGACGCCGTCGTATTTGCCAAGGAATCGAAGATTAGATGGGCCGGACACGTCATGCGATATCGTGATGACCGTTGGACCAGAGCGGTTACCGACTGGATCCCTCGGGACGTCAAACGAACACCTGGACGACCGCCGGCGCGATGGTCAGACTTCTTCACGAAAGCTCTGCGCGAAAGGAACGAGACGCTACGTGTCCCTGGAGCCAGAAACGTTCACTGGACTGCTTTGGCTCGCGACAGGGATGAATGGAGACGTTGCTGGCGCCCGCTCGAGGCTCTCGATGAACAACGGGACGACAGGTGATACAGGTGAATTACTGCTGCTCGCACATAAGGTGCGATGTGTCCCAGTTGACGGCGAGAACTCGCGGGTCATTTAGTCACCCTCACTGATCCATTAATCGGGTAAAGGTTCATTAATCGAAATAAATAGTGACCGCTATTATGCAAGTTATTCAGGTGTATTTATTATCTATTGACGAAGAGTTACAACACAAAAATAATCATAACTAATATGAATATATGAGGCTAAGTAGCGAGTGTTTCGTCTGCAAGAATACCATCCTCTTTCGATTAGCTAAATTGCTGTCATAGGTACTGCAGAAAAAGGCTTTTCATCACTAGGCATCTCATTCCATTTCAGAACGTGTCATATTTTGTTTTCGATGTAAATGTACATCCGGAAGTTCCACCGAAAGTCAGAGATTATTGCCATCACCGGGAGGGGTCTTTAGTCAGGATTGAACTTTCAAAACTCCTGCCTCGCACCTTCCCTAATTACTTTGCAGCTCTCCGAAGGCGCCTAAGGGATGACCTCGCTTAATTGGCCAACCTGACTGTCTTCATCGATTCATCAACTACGTAACTAATTAAGATCGTTATAACATCGACCAAATAGGGTAATTCCATTGAATGGAATCAGTATGAAGCAGAAAAACAGAATTTCGAATTTTTAGTTTAGAAAAGTTAAAAGTTAAGATTGGGAATAAAAAAATAAGTTAAGTTAAATTTATTATTGAAATAAAGTGAAAGTTATATAGTATCAATTATATATTGGGTTGGGGAATAGGTCCTTGCGGTTTTTTTCAACCTCGTTTTTCACATTGTTCCCTTAATCTTTCGACAAAGTTTCTATATAATTTCGATAGAGCTTTTTTTGCTCTACAAAATGTTACTATCTTTTTTCGATTCCTTTGATTACCTGATATTTATGAGGTTTGGAAATGATGTAAGCTGAAGGCAAGAAATTGACAGCAGCGCACCCCATCTTTCTCGTCTACCATCAAGATCAAAAAGCGCATGTGCCTATGTTTTCGATGGAACTTTTGACGAACTTTTCCAGCTCTACAGAATGGTACCACTTTTCATACAAATCGCTCAACTTGGCTGTTTTTAAGACTCACAAATGCAGCACTCAGTAGAAGTGTGCACTTTCGGCATCTTCTTTCCTCGCCTACCATCGAAATTGGAGAGGACGTACATATATGCATTCGATAGAGCTTTCTTTGCTCTACAAGACGATAACCCTCTTCTTTTGTACCCTCTCATATTTTAGCATGTAGGGATAAGTTCTCACCTTTTTTTCAATTAAAAGTTGCGTAATGAAAATGAATTTTTTTGGCGTAGTGTTTTGTAACATTCGATAGAGCTCCTTTCGTTCTACAAGATAGTGTTTACAGTTTTCGTTTAAATTGATTTTTGCTATTTTTCAGATCATTTGAAAGGAGTGCCAAGTCGACGAAATCGAGCATTTCTGTGTCGATCTGGCTCGATTTCGTCGACTTGGCACTCCTTTTAAATGATCTAAAAAATAGTAAAAATTAATTTAAACGAAAACTGTAAACACTGTCTTGTAGAACGAAAGGAGCTCTATCGAATGTTACAAAACGTTACGCCAAAAAAAAATCATTTTCATTACGCAATTTTTAGTTGAGAAAAAGGTGAAAACTTATCCCTACATGCTAAAATATGAGAGGATACAAATGAAGGGTGGTAACGTCTTGTAGAGCAAAGAAAGCTCTATCGAATGCATATATGTACGTCCTCTCCAATTTCGATGGTAGGCGAGGAAAGAAGATACCGAAAGTGCATACTTTTGCGAGTACTGCATTTCTGAGTCTTAAAAACAGCAAAAACTTGAGCGATTTGAATAGAAAGTAGTACCATTCTGTAGAGCTGAAGAAGCTCTATCGAAACGTATACACATGCATTTTTTGATCTCGATGGCAGACGAGAAAGATGAGGTGCGCAGTTGCCAATTTTTTGCCTTCAGCTTACATCATTTCCAAACCTCATGAATATCAGGTAGTCAAAGGAATCGAAAAAAAGATAGTAGCATTTTGTAGAGCAAAAAAAGCCCTATCGAAAAATATAGACTTTGTCGAAAGATTAAGGAAACAATGTGAAAAACGGGGTTGGAAAAAACTGCAAGGACTTATTCCCCAACCCACTAGAATTTCGAAGTTATACAGAAGTATCGAATCGGAAGGATTGAAGTTTCATATAGTTGCACGGGGTTTTATTTGAAGTAGAGCCGTGAGCGCATATGCTTGGGGAGCAGTCGAATGCAGGATGTTGCAGTATCTCTCAAGGATTTAGAGCCCTAAAAAAGTGAGAGGGAGTGACTTGGGTTGGCCACGTAGCCACGTAAAATGAATGAGAAGGTTCGTGTTGTGTTGGGATCGAACACAGAGAACCAGGTGGTTGTGCAGTGCTTATGAGCTAAGTGTCAGTCGGAATAGTGTTCACTGAAGAAGGAGCTCTGATAAAGGTTGTTGCAGGTTACACTGAAAATCATGGTACTCATGCAGAACAGACACGGGTATGCCGTACTATGTACTACTTTTGTCCACCTGCTTTGATACCTGCTCATATGACCTACTAAAAAGGTGTGAGGCCCTTAAACAGGAAAAGGTGTCAAACAAAAGTGCCAGAGGGCATGCTCCGCTTTTAGACGATTGCAACTTGCTACTGCTCCCAAAATCAACGCTCGCTCACTTAATAGAGAGTACCTTGTTTCACGAATAATTTTGGATTCCGAGATCAGAAAATCAGAAAACTACCAGAATTACTCATCATGAATACATACTTGTTCCCCTTTATTTGGCTTCTAGAAAGAGGTCAATGTTGCTCGATTAGTTTCTTTTCATTTCAGACTCATTGTTCCATTTTCACATTTTTACCGTGTTTCTCTTTCTTTCACGAATTCTCACCAATTCCAATCAAACTGCAAATCTCTTTTTATCCCAACTTAATTCCACGCTTTCTGTTCCTTGCGCTGTAGATATTGACGTAAGCACAGGCAATTAGGAAGGTCGCCTTGAGCGCATTGGAGAGGTGCGAAATACAGTCCATTTCCCGACGGCTAGCAGGGCGAGGCCTACGGACTTGTATCGATCTTTCTCACCCCGCCACACACTCTCACCCGACTCTGTAGGCCACTCCTTGCCAGCCTTCGGGAACTGGACTGTAACTAGGAAAGGTGCGAGGCAGGAGTCGTGGAAGGTCAATCCTGACTAAAGACCCCCTCCCCCATCACCAATATTATTCGGCTTTCCGAGGATAGACTTTAAGATGACCATGTTTCAAAAAGTTTGTGAAATTGTGAAGTGCTTCGTCGAAAAAATTTCCCTTTTATATTGCTTCTTTGTTTGATCTGTCTGATTTGTTTTCTACTCATTTTATGGATAAATGTGGGAAATGATGATCCGTGAATTCTCGCAGCTAACTGGGTTCACCTCGCACCCTATGTGCGAGGCAAAAGTAATTAGGTGCGAAGAAGGCGTGGTCGTACCAATAACCAGTGACCCGTCCACCCCTGTCGCGACGGCGGGCACGCACGGGGCAAAAAGGTGTGACATCCGAGAAGGGTGAAGAGGCCTCGTCGTGTTATCTGATACTACCTAGAGATTGCGCATCAAGAGTCAACCTGCCCCACGTATAGGACGGTCTTGCCCCTAGCTACCCCTGGTTAACATGCCCACATCAGCGTAGACCTCCCAGCGTAGTAATGCCACCGATACCTGCACTTTCTCCTACTCAGTGTTGCTCCCACACCAATTGTGTTGTATTCTCTTCGTGTTTGCGTTATATTGTTAACGAAAAGGCAATCAATGAGCATCACAGAGAGAGCAAGTCAACAGATCATAAAAGGTATGCCTTATACAAAGGGAAAACCAAAGTTCTTTTATGCCAGAGCTTCCGCGTGTTAATCATAACAACAGTCAACAGAAAGACATTCTATTCTACCCCAGACCTTAGAGAGGTGCGGCCTGGCGTCCTTTCACGATCCCGCATCACGACGAGTGGTTCTGCGGGCGGGACATCGTTCACTTCTGAGCCGTCTGCAATCTATGTCCTTCTAGAGAGGCAGGGAGGCGCAGAAAAGAGGGAGGTTTTCGGTTCCCTTTTTCTACGGAACTTTCGCCGTTCTGATTTCCAAGTCCCCTACTTTCACATTCCACCCATTCCCTTTAAGAACAGTGGTACAAATAAAAATTTTGGCAACTATAGAGCGAAGAAATGAGAACGGGGTGCAAGAAAAAAAGAAATGAAAACCAAGAGGTTATGTGTTGCCCAAAATTTGCATTAAATGTAAATAAGGTAAAATAATCAGGGGAACAAATTACATATCCATATGACTCACTGCTACATTTATTATTCGAAAATGTGCGAAGTAAGACATGCAAATACACATACTTGGGCGATATTTTTAAAGTTCGTGAACCGGCTTGAAAGCCTTATTCGTGACGCTCACATCAAGTTTCTGATTTGTTCCTTTGAAAATATTCGGTTTCTTCGGCACTATTTAGTTATTGTGAGAAGAAGTCCCTCCTTCCCATGATTCAGCCAAAAATGGCTATAGCGCCTTTTACTTATTATACTCTTTGATTTTCGCAGCAACTGCAGAACTTTTCACTCGTACCCGTTTGTTTACACTTAAGAAGACTACGGCAAAATCTGCGGCTGAAGGAGCGTCCCTGAATTTTAAAAAGGGTATCTCAAGAAGAACAACTGCCACTCGTAACCTGGCTCACCTCTTTCGCTAACATTGCGCGCCCCCTTTTGAGATCAACGGAGAGAAAGTTATCTCTCGTAAGTGTCTGAAGTGGACTTTCCGTAAATTTTAGCATGCCATTTTCTTGATATGTGCCAGTTTCTTGCAGCCTAAACCAAGATATCAATTAACTTTGTACGGTTAAGGTTTCGACCCTGTCGCCTTCGTCAGAGCTTGGAAAAGTCAAAGATAATTGCGTACATCTCCCAAACACCATTCAGACTTACAAAACGGTTCCATATAGACCAGAAGAATTTAGATAGGAGTCGCGAACCACAATCCCAGACGAACTCACTCCGAAGCACAGCCGCCGTCGTTAAGACTACCGTCATTTCGATGCAGTGGGTGGCTTCAGATGACCCGATCCAACGGCACGAAGTCGATAGCGTTTTCAGCACAAGTTGAGAAACGAGGCAAATTCGGTTGTTATGGTTCTGCATTCCTTTTTCCTATTCATTTTCGAGCTTTGGGCACCAATCCAAAATGAAACTAGGGTTTTGCGCGGTCTTTTTTGGGCTTACATTTTTTTAGGCCATCGAGGTGCTTCTTGAGCACAGAGGTCGTCCGGTTTCGCCGTTGTACACGTCCCCACAAAGCGCACAAGAGACCAGGTAGATCACACCTGATTCCTTGCGGTCTCCTACCCGTCCATTAGGACAGACCACATAGGAAGGGGTAAGGCTGCGTTCTTACCAAGTTGAATGAGAGTTTTGGCGCATCGACGTAAATTTAAACACACGTATCGATCTTGAAGATGAGCGCATTGGCGCATGCGCGATTCGAGAAACTTGGCGCATTCGCATCATGCACAAGACACGTATCGATTAGGAGAATGAGCGTTTTGGCGCATCCGCAATTTGAGATAATTGGCGCATTCGCGACATGCATGAAATATGTGTCGGTCAGAAAATGAGAGTATTGGCGCATTCGCAATTTGAGATAATTGTATGGCTATTTGCCACAATGCAAATGAAGCCAACAATCCCAAATCGCGGAAGCGCCAATGCACCGAGGCGCCGATGCGCCAAACTCTCATTCAATTTGGTATGAACGCAGCCTAAAGCACGCGCGGTTATACCTTCGACTGCGAACCAACTGCTGCTTAAGGGATGTGGGCGGGATCTCGACCATCCGTGCTACATCGTGGAGACCACATCTATGCGGAGCGTTCCTAACAGCCGAGCTGATGGCATCAGTCACAATGAGCATACTGAACGACACCTTTGCTTCCTCACTCGCAGGCCTATTTTGGTTACTCTTAGGTGGTCCCTCTATCATGTACCACCTCATCGCGGTGATAGGGTGTCACACCATTCTGTGGTGGCTAACGGTACAAACGGCTACGCAGTACGCATTGTCGCATTGCGATATGTGTATGGGCGGCTCTCTTGCATCCCTGGCAAGGAACAAGGGGGTAACCGAAGCCAAACACTTTGCTCAGACAGCTATACTCGCGCCCCAGTCCTGCGCACACCGGATATGCTCCCCTACGACGTCGGGGGTAGCCTCTACTGGTGAGGGGCCATCTAATCTTGCAAGGGAATCAGGACGTCATCGGAATCGGAACCCTGAAAACATCCCCACCCCACGACACAAGGACTGCCTTCTCGTCTGCACATATAACTGCCGCACAATAGCATCGGAGGTTGATCTTCGAACACTGCTACTACGAAGCCGAATGATCAAATACGATGTTATGGCTTTACAGGAGACGAAAGGCAGAACGGAAACCGTCAGAAAAACCGATCACAACGAGCTGCTCGTCATAGGAGCCAAGGTGGACAGCATGAATGTTGGCGGAGTTGGATTTCTCGTCAATTCGACAGTTGCCGATCTAGTAGACTCTCATGAAATCATCAGCCCACGCCTCGCTGTTCTTCGTCTTTGGACCAAAGATCGAAATGCAATATCCATCATCAACGGATATGCACCAACCTCGGCGGCAACGAATGAAGAACGCGAAGAATTCTACGGATTTTTGGAAGAGACGGTCCGAAGAGAGAGAAGCTACTACAAGTATGTTGTTGGCGACTTCAACGCAACTGTGGGAACGAACGCCGAAGGTGACTGGAGGCTCGAACCTCATGGTTCTAGGAACAGAAATGAGAATGGCGAACGGTTGCTGGATTTTATGTCTGCGTGTCGGCTTTTCCATGGGAACTCCATGTTTGAAAAGCCAGCAGGACGACGATGGACATGGGAAAGCCCGAACGGGCTTACGCACACGGAAATAGACCATGTTCTAACCAACCGACGGTGGAGTTTATTCGACGTATCCGTGCTGCCGTCGTTCGATACAGGCTCGGACCATCGTCTAATACGCGCAAAGATACGTCTCAACAACAAAATCTTCAAGCGCGACACGCACAGGCCAGAGCCCTTCAGGATTCCTACTTTCAATACTGAGGTGCTTGAATCTGCCATTGAAGCCTACGAATGGAGTCTTCTGGGGAATCCAACGGAAGATTACGAACGCCTAGTCCAGGGCTTGCTAAAATGCGCAGATGCCTCGCTTTACTCACAGCCAGTTCCTGCTCCAAGATTGAATGCTCTTGCCATTGAACTCTTGGAAAAACGGAGAGCTGTGAAACAAGATCCTGCCGCCACTCACCTGGACAAAGTTGTCATCAACAAGGCATGTCGCGTAGCTGTCAAAGAGTCGCCTCGAATGTATAGGAGAACCAAGCTCCTCGTAGCGGCGGAAACAAGATCAAGCATAAAACGCTGTAAGCGCGATCTCAATGATCAAAAGACCATCATGTCAGCTCTCATGGACAAAGAAGGGAGAGTACAAACATCCAGAAGAGCAATGGAGAATATCGTTCATGATTTCTACACTGAACTCTTCCGCTCCTCTACAGTTGTTCCAAGATGCCCGATACCGCCGGATGAAGACCCTCCCACTATTCTGGAATCAGAAGTTGCCAATGCGATAAGAAGCATGAAGAAAGGAACTGCTCCAGGCCCGGACAATATCTCTGCGGATTTGCTCCGAGCTGGGAATACCGCTCTTCATACTCTTCTAGTGAAGCACTTCAACCACTACCTCAAGTTAAGGGAAGTTCCAGAGCAGTGGAAGGATTCAAAGACAGTTCTTCTTTTCAAGAAAGGTCAGCGGGAAGACATAGTCAACTACCGACCCATCAGCCTGCTCTCAGTCGTGTACAAAACGTTTACGAAGATACTGCTCAACCGAATGGAGCGCGTTTTAGATGAATATCAGCCACTGGAGCAGACAGGATTCAGGAAAAACTTTTCGTGCATGGATAACATTCAAGCAATCACCCAGCTCATTGAGAGGAGCCGAGAGTACCATCTTCCTTTAGTCCTCGTTTTTGTGGACTATAAGAAAGCATTCGATTCGGTGGAGGTTAACGCTGTTCTGAACGCCCTTGTGCAAGCCGGAATTCCTCCTGCCTACATCCGCCTGCTTGAGCAGTGCATGTCGAACACCTCAACAACGATCCGATTGTTCGAGCGCCCAATGAGGGTCTCCATCGAGAAAGGAGTACGGCAAGGAGACACGATATCTCCTAAATTATTTACGGCTGCACTACAATATGCGATGTCAACCCTTGATTGGGAAAACAAAGGATATCTTGTCGATGGGAGAAGAATTAGCAACCTCCGCTTTGCTGATGACATCGTTCTGGTATCTAGCAGCGTCGCCGAAATGGAAGAGATGGTAAACGAACTCAACGCGACAGGGTTGAAGATCGGCTTGGAAATGAATATGTCTAAAACGCAGCTGATGGTGAACCAGTGGTGCGAAACGGGAACGGTAAAGCTAGCAGGAAAAGCTCTTCAAAGAGTCGATTCCTACGTGTATCTGGGAAGAGAGCTGAACATAGCGAACAACATCACTCCTGAAATAAACCGCAGGAGACGCGCTGCATGGGCAGCTTTTGGATCGATTCGCGAAGTAACGGATCAGGTAAATGATCCAGACCTCAAGGCCTCGATATTCAACGCTTCAGTATTGCCCGCGTTGTGCTACGCGACCGAGACTTGGCCCGAAAACAAAACAATCGCTAAGGCCATGCAGACGGCTCATCGTGCATTGGAAAGATGCTTTCTGAAGATCAGTCGGCATCAACAATGGAAGCAAGGATTGCGAAGCTCGGATTTGAAAGAGAGATCGCGTTTGAAAGATCCTCTGCAATACATGGCACATTCCAAACACCGCTGGGCTGGCCACTTACTTCGCCGTGATGATGACAGATGGAGTCTCCGCGTCACAGAGTGGCTTCCACGAGACAAAAGGAGACCGCTAGGACGACCGCCGACACGGTGGGCCGATTCGTTTTACAAGTGTTTCAGAGAACGCGGCCCACATTGGATGCAAGTCGCCAAAAATCGGGCGGTATGGATGAGCTGTGGTCCCCGCTGAGAAGACCGCCAGCAGAAGGACCATCAAAGTATCAAAGTAAGTGAGTTAGGTGGTCCAGACAGAGCCGATATTTGCAAGGATAGCCATTTGAGAGGGTTATCTTTCGTGCAACTCTAAGGATTCTGCTTTCTCCTGAGTACCCGACGACAATCTTTTTGTTGTACTAAACATGTTTCTGACCACTGCCCATTTCGGGATGCGCCGACCGAAAGGACCAAGATATTTTTGCTGCTGGGTTCCTATACAATTTTATTCCATAGAATCCATGGTCCAGTTGCACTTGCAGATTGAGGAAAGGGAGCCCGTACCCTGGTTTCTCTCGCGTGATCTGGATGTTCTCCGCTTGGCTATTGAGCAGGTTGAAACACGTGTCCATTTCCTTCTCAGTCAAACAGACGACGAAACAGTCTTTATGATGGCAAAACAGAACACGGCGATTCAGTGAGTTTCCATCTTAGACATATAGGTATGGCTAGAGTTGGTGCTGACTTCTGTCCCATGCCCAGTCCCCCTATCTGCTTAGTGGTTCCCATGCCATCTGAATATGAAGCAATCCAGACATTCCTTGATTAAATCCAGACATTCCGATAAGCTATGCATGGTAACCAACGATAGATGTTCGTTGAAAAGTTCGAAGGTCGCCTACAGTGCATTATCGTTTGATACGCTCGTATAGAGAGATGTCACGTCGTGACGTAATGGTGCCTGAATCTCGTTTCTCGTAGCAGATCAAAGAACTTACCTGTGCTCTTGAGAGGGGCAGGGATGAAGGATAGCAGTTGCACCAGTATAAGGTTTGAAGCCACGATAACCTAACCGTTGAGCCCCTACACTGCTTATTATTGAGGAATTGTGTAGAGTTCACGGAGGAAAGACCTTAGGCAAGAGTTTCCAGGTTTAAGAAGGCTGTGAATAACAGGAGAGGTAGCGAGATCACATTTCAGACGTGTGCCCACTGTTCTTGGCAAATTCGCGGTACAGACCATGTCACTCCATACTCTGTTCAATCTCCGATATTGCCTCTTGAACTCGTCCGCGGATGATTTTCTATATAGCGTATCGTCCTGCAGATGGGCTCGTGTTATTGCAACACTAATTCCTGTGGTTACACTAGAAATTCCCCACCTTCACCACTGACAGTTTTTTTATTTGATGCGATCAGTACCAGAAAGATCTCTGAGCTCTCTAAGACCTCGTTTCTGCTCTGCGGTCAGAGTATAGACATGTTTTGGTCGTTTTTGCAGATAGTGGTTACCACTGATGTTGCAAATAACCGAAACCTCATGTCCACTACAGGGCTAGGGTCCTGAGGTCTCGAAAACAAGGAGGGAAATGGAATAGCGGAATACAGAATGAGAAATCCCACTCGGGATCTTTGATCGAGAGTTGTTTTCTGTCGATTCTCCGAGTTCGAGTAAGGTAGCTGACAAATGTTTCCGTCAGAGGAAGACACTGAAGCCTTGGCAGGTCTGGGTCAGGAACTGACCCTGATTTGCCGGGGGAAAGAAAATCCTAATTTCCCACTATCGCTCCTTTTTCGTAACCTTGCGAGACTACCTGGAACGGGACGGGACGAACGCCATCTCGGAGCGGCGGCAACAGGGCTGTCGGCGGTGGACCCGGTCCATCATCGAGCTCCGCACAGTCTCGACGGAGTCATCTTAATAACGGTTGTCTAAGAGATCGAGGATAAACTGCGCTGCGGCTGACGAAAAGCGAAGGTGTCGACCATGCGCATAATTTCCATGATCGGTAAGGGGTTGGTTGGAGCCGCTTGCCCGACGAAGCGGTCCTCTGACAAGTGATCCCGAGGCTGGCGTGGCTTCACCTGTGCACCCCAAGGATGCAGGTGTGAAAACTCGTTGGTGTAGTCGGTCGCAGTGTTCCTCATTTGCGGCGGATGGGCAGAATATTTCTGAATTCCTCGTACATCGGGAGCCGGCGGTTCTGTTATGACGCGGACTCACCCAGATGATTCGTCGGTTGAGAGCCAAGCCTCTGGTGGGTTGGCGCGCAGGATGCAGTGGACGTCCACCGATGCGGCGAAAGTGGAGGGCTGATCAGCGGCTGGACGGGTCGGAGAGTCTAGAGGCAGACGTTCGACTTCAACAAATAGGATCGTCTCTGAGTTGTGGAGAGTTTATTTCAGTTTCCTCTCGATTTGAAGATTTACTTTTTTTAGTGTCATGTCAAGGATGGATCACCCTCAAGAATACAGCGAAAAAGAGAGAGAATACATTTGCATGACCAGAATGTTTGAATAACCTATGTTCCAGGGCCAAGGAGCACAGGCTACCAAAGGGTCACAGGCCGAGTTCAAAATCCTTGTATCCCAACCTACACCCACTAAACAGCGGTCCTTAAAGACACCGGAAAGGGGTCATTTTGGCCTACGGTAGAACAGACGTAGTTCGGACGAGTTTGAGTGGGCGCCATTGCACAAACCCGCCAATTTGACTCCTCGGGATGGTGCCAAGAGGAGGTGTTTTTATTATAAAGTTGTAGCTCTCTTTTACTTTTTCCTTTGTTCTTTCTTCTATTTTCTTATGTACTTACATGAATACTAATGTAGTTGGGATTGGCCATTCCACTGCGCTGGGAGTAAGGTGCTACAACTAACGTTGGCCTGCGGCCCGTCTCCTACAGCGGACAACTTGGAAAGTCAGTGTGTTGATGCGAATGGGATGCGAATACACACCACACCGTAGCGCTTTTGAATCTGGGTTTTTTCGCCGGTTATCGCTTCTAACCTGACTGTTCGTTCCAAATTGTTATTTATTTGCATCTTCCTCTTGGTCGGACCCCTTCCGGTTTCTTTGATAGGAGTTCGTCGACAATCATTTTTTACTGCTCTCTGACCTTACATTGGCTCAATAACAGTAGCCTGCCAAAGATCACACAACTCACTAGATATCATTTCCCTCTCTCGAACCACATACTTCTGAGGACCCCCCTGCCAGAAGCCGCCCCCAGGCTGGCGGGGTTTAAGCGCTAATGGAATGTTCCAATGTACGCTGCAGCCCGGCGTTCCGTGGTGCGGTGCGTGTGCTGGAATCTGAGCAGCCTCGGTATGCAATAATTGCAGCGCTGTTAAGGTCGAGCTCGGTAGTACCCAAGGTAATCTTCATCTTTCTGAGGGCATTGGGAAGAGTAGATTTCCTCATTTCGGTATTCATTCCCTTTCGGCCGTCTTCAAACATTGCGGCACGGGCGCCCGCACCGGCGATGTCGGCGGCAATCGACGGCTCCATGCCGGCATCTCTGCGACACGCTCGACCGAATCAGGCAACAATATAATGGAAGCCCACGCAAATCTCGGCTTTTGCGTTTGCCAGCCACAGTTTCACACTATGAAAGGGCATTCGTCACGATCATCATGCCGAGTATGATCCAGTTCAGCGTTGTAGATAGAGCGTATCGCAACAGGGTCGGCATTGCAGGTGACCGGTGCTTTGCCCGTATCCACCAGTGCCGCAATGTGATGGTGGCCTTATCTCACTCATATCTTCAGCAGAATATTCCGGATGCGAATCCATAATTTCTTTATGCTGTGCATAACACTTGCTACTACCTTTTATATGTATTTACCGTTGCTGCCTCAAGACGTTAGACGACTGTAACTTTCATAGAAACGCACGGACTTATTGCCGTGCCCTCGTTGAGACGGGGACCTGATCGGGTTCGTGTATTCATATTCCGCTGTCTTACACGGCTGGAGTAGGATCACCCATGCGCGGAAGTTGTTCGCTCGTACCATTGCAGTACCACAGAAGCGGCGTTCCCTTCACTGCCTATGGATGCCTCTTGAAGTGCGCCGACACGCAAAAGAGTATAGCAACAACTGGAGCGGTTTACACACATCTACCACCTACTTTGAAGTTTGCATGCATCATCGCAAGTCTCTGGATGTCCCAGAGCTCTTCTGTACGGAAGAGAACACTGCATGGATGCATCGATGGTAGTTAGCGATGAGTTAGCTGGGTGGAGATGATTTCGAAATGATCCTTTTCTGTTCCCTCTTCGAACATTCAACCCGCACTGCGCGAGCTTACCAGACTTCGTCCTGTTTGAGGCGAAAAGGGGGAACGAACGAGTGTTCATTTCGAATCGCCATCGCAGCGTTAGTTCCAATGGCTTGCTGGCACAAATTCATATAGGACTCATAGGCAGTTTAATACACAGTAGCGGTCAAAAATATATGCGGTTATGGACTCTAACCATAACTTTGGTTGAAGTTTACATTTCTTATTCAATTTTTTTTTGTTTTTTGAAGGCAACTGGTACTCAGTGAGGCAAAGTAGGGTGTAGTGTTGAGATTGGAAAATTTGTTTAACTAAAAACTCTAAAAATAGCCAAACCTTTCCAAAAATTCAATTGGCCATAAAACGCTTATAACTCATTGAAACGGGCAGAAAATAATACGGAATGAGGCTAGGACTTTGTTGCACGCTATTTCAAATCCTAACAGCACTGAGGCACGGAGTTGACCATTTTCAGTGGTTTCAGTTAAATAATGTTTTCAACCTTCACACTGCATCCTACTCGGCTGAGATACTTTATTTCATTGAGTAACAGTTGCCTTCAGAACACAAAAAAATTGAGCGAGATATGCAAACATCGAACCAAGTTATGGTCAAAATCCCAAACCGCATATATTTTTGACCGCTACTGTATATCTCAAGCTTCTTTCGAAGCTTCACGAAGCCCATCACGGTCACTTTGTGAAAAACAAAGCAAAGTTTCTCTGCAAATATGCGTGTTGCTAAAACGTCCACACTGACTCTGAAGGTGTCTTCATGGATTGGACAACGTCCCTTCGGAAATCATGAAATATGAATCTATTAAAGGGGAAGTAAAGGACATTGACGTGAACTTCGATCAGCAGACGGTCTAGGCATTTGCTGTAAAACGTGTAGGAAAAATTTGTCTTCAATAAGTCTTTTCGTGGAAGTTCCACCGTTCTATTCTGATCGACGATCGCCTGTCGACTTTGTCGAGTGCTGACAAAACCCATGCAAACAGCAATTCGCACGTAGTTTTCCCATGTTCATGGTGTCGTATGACAACGACTTTGGAGAAATCACAAAAAATGGTCACACTTCAAGCCTTGCGTGTGAACAAAGGTGTTTGCAATGGGTTCATTACTTCGAAGACGTCCCTTACTGATTCTGATTCTTTGATTCATGAGATTCTTCATGTGATTTACGATTTACGAAGACTTCTCTCCGCAAGAGTTGTTTTTGATACTTATGGTACACAGGTTTCCAAGTCGTCAAGGAATGATTTTTGATATGCCACGATTGCAAATTTCCTAAATGCTCTGCGGAGAAAATGCTGGCACTGAAACTGAGACTTTTCATTGACACACTGGAAGGAGTGATCAACCATCCAGTTCATAGAGAGCATAATATTTCGCTTCTATGCACTCAACTGTCCGAGAGGTTGTGTCTGGTGAGCGATAAAGTTCGAGCGACGCTGCAAACGGTCCTTCCGCTTTTCACATTCCTGTATACCTCATCCGAAGGAACGCTTGCGCCAATCAAATATTAGACTGGTGATATGAAAAAAGATAAAGCGGCTTTCTGAGCCACTCAGCGATCGGGTGAGTTGGACAAATTTCCGCTCAACGAATGTTGCGACCAAGCCTCGTAGGGACGAGGCTTGGAAGCAGTGCGAGGGAGCGGGAAACTGTGAAAGGCATTTTGGCCCTTGCGACATTCACTTTTGCGTAAGTGTGCGAGCTCTCAACTGCGATTTATTACTTAGAACTACCGTGAATTGATTTGTGGTTAAAATTGTGTCACAGATACGAATATCGCTGCTCGTTTGCCAAGGTTGCGTCGCAGCGACCGCGTCGTCGAGTATGAATGCAGCCTGAGCGGTAACTCTGTACACCTCAAATGTAGAAACATTCATCGTCTTCTCTAAAAGACGAGTATATGATCTGTTGTGCTCGACTTATTTTGCGAAAACAATTGCTTCTGAAAGTCCGATGGCTTTTGCGCTCCTGAAGCTGGCTTGATTCTTTCTAAAACCCTGTGATTTCGGGATTTCCCAACTAGACTTCAGAAGGCATATCTGGTATTGTGCTTTCCGTAAATCATACTACCTCCACTATTAATTCTTGTTGATGCTATACTGGCTCATCTCATAGCCGTTGTGGCACCTGTTCATTCCGCTTCCATTTCTGTGAATCGTCCATCATTTCCTTGGAAATATACGCAACGCTATGGCACAATTCCAAGTATCTCGCAGCACGGGCTTCCCTTCACGCACGAAAAGGAAGACATCGATACGCGTCCTTCAGTGTAGCATGTACGGTAGCGCCACTCCTGATTAATTTAGATTCGGTTTCTCGTGAATAAAATCGCATTTTTTGGAAAGATTAAAAATTCACTGTCGAGAGGACAGGTGGTTCCTTCCAAATCACCATATTAACATTCCGGAAATCTACAAGTAACATTGAAACAATTACTGAGAAGTTACGAATTCTTGCGGGTAGCCGAATTTTAGTCTGCCGGATCGTTTGAAAGATAGCGGAGCAATGGCGCCTCTTGGCCGTGTTGTTTAAATTTTATTTCTGTGCTGGATGCAGGCGTTTCTGACAAGGTTTAGGAATTTTCTGGACAACATCCGATCCACTTTCCTCTTCAGCAAAACGAATTTGGCCAACTATTGCTCATGAGTACTAAAAGAATTACGATGCTGTTCATTGATCCACCAATGTTCAAACACCCAATCCTTGTGTTGCGCGACTGAGGCGTCGTTGTAAGATGTTATGGTTTCATACTTCACGTTCACTATAGCGATTCTGGACGCCATGCCCGTCAGGAAGGTGAAGCCTGACCTACTAAGAAGAAGGTTCGGAGTTTGTAGACCATTTCTGATGTGCCGTAAAACAGCGTTCCCGCACATGTATTACTTCATCCCCTCGAATCGCTTTCCCCCGGAGCGTATCAGTTGAAGCTCGCGCATCATTCCCGCCCGATGCGCTACGCCTGGAGCTAAATCTGCAAAAGGTGCTGCCTCACATACAAGACGGCGATGGCTATCACAGCAGGCGTAAAGACAAGGATGGAAAGTAGCGCAATGATATCGATGTAACAGCGGGTGTTCTGAATTTTATGATCACAGCGGCCCCAAGTTGAGATCTACCAAGTGCACATTCATTTTTAATTGCTTCAGTGTACACAATTCACTCTTCAGAACAAACGCTACCGTCAACAATTGCCTTAAATGAATGGGATTATAGTGCTATGGTGGATAATCGCTTTCCACGGGACGGTAAGCAGTATCGTGGCACCACATGCAAAGCCGATAGGCAGGTGCGTTCTTCAAATTTATGAATAATAACTAGGGGAAATGCGAACATGCACCAGTACTTTCACAGCCCGCATTCATACTTCGTAACGAACGCACGTTCCGTGCTTAACGCGACTGCCGCACGCAAGTCCCGTGACCAGTACTTGTGCACGCTGCGCTCTGTTGGTGAAGTAATGTACAAGCAGCTCGTGTTGAGGCTTGCATGCGCTGCTCTGCGTTACTGTTCGCCGCTGGATGAGCATTTGAATGAAAAGCTTCCAGGAAAAATGCTGCTTCTTCTGCAAAGAAATCCTCAGTGCTTGAAGGATGAGCACAAGGGCAATGGCAACAATCGCGTATTTACATGCATTTCTAAAGTCCGGAAAAATCAAATGAAATTAAGCGCTGCTTCGAGCATCTGCCTGAGTTTTGCATTGCATGGTGTGTGCGCTAATGGCGCGTCAACCTTGTACATTTGTAACCTCACCGAAGCTAAACTACACTGACGCTCCAAAGCTTCATTTTGTGAACAGTATACTGAAGAACTCCTATTTGAAAGTTTCAAAGGTGCATGGGTCATGAGTCAAAATGGTACAAGGGCGCAATACTGGAGCCATCGCCTTTGAAGAAACACCATTTTCGTGATCCCAGGTCATGCTTTATAGGCAGACTTTCATAATTTTTTTTTGGCGAACTGGCGATTTTTGAACTACTAGTACAATTGCACAGTGTAGAATCTTATGGCCTTCGACCAAATTGTTGAACTAATCGCATTCTGCAGTCTCATCCTCTTAAGGCTTAGCTTTGTAAAATACCGATCTCTCTTTCTTCTTATCTTGTTATCAGAACGGAGAGAGCTTGCAACTACGCTTAGGAGATTTAGGTCGTTGAGAAAGGCTATTATGCTTTGGTCAGCGCTCTGGTTGCGCCTTTGAGCTACACCGTTCTTTCTGGCCAATCAGCTTGCGGTGTAAGCGTGTGCCGACTTCGCATGATATGCGCTGCCCCACAATCGCACTCGCGTCGTCCCCGTTTTGGTCACCGGTGGACCTTCCTACTCTGACCCTCAAGACAACTTGAAAACATGTCTTTTGTCCTTTGTAAATGCTGACTGAACAACAACCGGCACTTCAGCGACACGTCTTCCACCCGACACCGCTCACACAATCGAAGACACAGGTTAGTGCAACTCTGTGTTCATTATCAAAATGAAATCATATTTAGCCACACAGATGAAGGTGTTATCCATGACTAGAATATAAATGTGGCGTATACGTACCAGGATCAAGCCCGGAGTCGAGGAAATGCCACCCCTCCCCCACCCCCACCCTCCCCCCCGCCCCACCCCCATCCCCAGGTCGATGCTTCTGAAAGGTCCACTGCCTGTTCTCGAGCCGTCTCTACAAGAAAGCCGTCAATCGATATTCATAGCTTGCAACCTGGTACAAAGTAAGGTGATCGATTGATGCCTTTTTCAGGGATCTAAACTAGTCCAAGATCTCCTTGACTCAGTGAGACCCTGGTGCACACTCCCTCTCAACTGCATCGGTTTGTAGCCAATAACTAGTGCATTTTCGAGGCACCGCACGACTTCAGCAGAGAAAAGGTTCCTTCGTCAAATGGAAGAGTACGAGCATCAGAGGGATTTATATCGTCAGCAAGTCAGCGATGCTCAGGCTCGTCGCTACGAACAGTACTTTGAGGGAATGATGGAATATGGGGCTCAAGTGCAAGCGGAAAAGTACGTTTACTTTGTCGAAATTACCGGGGCCACTATAGCAGTGCAAAAACTTGTAAAAGATGCAGTCAAACCGCGTTCATTGTGAGTGATTTGCTCATTCCGAGCATAGTTTACCAACCCATCCCTTGTTGGGAAGGCAAGGAACGCTGAAAGATCGAGAGCTCTGTTACCTGGATGCCGCAAAGTGCAAAATCAAACACGAAAATGACACGGCATTCAGCCTGAACTTTCCCGAAAATGAGCTCCGCAGCAATTTTTTCGAAGCTGGTTCGGTCCATTAGCCTATCCTTATACTGTTCATAGTCGGCGACGCGATCTCAAGCATCCTTAAAATCGATCGATACATCCAGTGCTGGCATTGCGCCAGTCGGGGCATGAGCACGTGACGAGACCCATGGAGTCGCCCGACCCTGCCGGCGCACAACCATTCTAAGCGTATTGATCGGTGGCCGCGAGTCGGCCCTTTGTGATTGCAGTGCATGAATTGAGTATGTACCATTAAAGGCAAAAAACTCGCGTGGCCGCCTGAGAAGCGATCTCTCATGAGCAGACATCACTTCGCACAACGTGCTGCGGTTTGTAGAATAGGTGACTGACCACCAATGAGATTTGCTTGACGATCCAGTGAATACAATTCTCGAGCTTTTTTTGCATCAAGAGATTTTTTGGTTCATTTCCTAGATACCGAACGTTATTACGACGGCAAGAAATGGAAAGAGAAGCAATGGCGAAGAATCTGAAGCAGTACGGATTACACCCCAGCGATATTGCACCACAGACAACAGAGGAAAGCACACGCGATGTAGAAGCAGAACCAGTGTACGTTCGCCCTGATTCAGAATTCAGATTATAACGGGAGTGCTACTGTTTCAGAAGTCCATTCGGAAACTTGCGACCGCTACCGAACGCGAAGCAGAAGCCTAAAGAGGGGACATCGCATGCTGAGGTAGGAAGCCATTTAAACACGGGGATCTTCTTCTTTCCCCCACGGTTGGTCCTAAGCTGCATAAAAAGTCAGCGACTCTAAAAATAACTTAAAATGATTGGTATGACAATTTGGGCGAAGATCCAATGAGTGAAACGAGATGCGAAGTTTCGTAGCGGTGAAGAAGCAACCAAACCATGGGCGGAAAAGAGGGCGGAAGGCCTTAGCCAACCCGTTGGTGTTGGTGGTGGCCGCGTTCCATTCGTGGGAGTGATACGCAATGAGTGACGCATTGCTTGTGGAAGGAGCCCAGGCACGGGAATCTGGTGGATGGCGTGAGAATGTGGGAGGAGTGCGCTCCCTTTCGCTCTGAATCGCATCATCTACCATCTCTTGAAACCCGATGCGGTGTCCTTCACAGTTGACTATGCGGGTCTGTGTCGTTCGAATAGGATGTCGCACCTGGACACTGCAATCGCTTCAGGCTTCATCCAACTACACTCAGCTCCCTAGCTAGCAGCTATCAAACTGCACGCCTCAAACCACCCATCTACAATACATTGCACATTTCCTAGCAAGCCCCTGACGAGAAGCACAATGCTCCTTTTCCAACGGGCACACTTCCATTCAATTCGATTTGGTTTTATATGAGTCGGATCGTGAATACTGAAATCCTCAAAAATTTGCTCCGAAGAGCACTGCTAGTTCCTCTAAGCTGATTCTATTAATGCCCTGGACGTATCTTCGTTAAACTAAAAAATTACCAAAATGTCACGAACTTCCGCGGGTTGCAGAATTTTTAATCTACCCGATCGTTTGGAGCAACGGGAGCAATGGCAGCTCATGGCTGTTTTGTATGGGTTTAAGCGTGTGCTGGAAGCGTTTCTCGGGAATCTTTAGATTTATTTTATCCCCTGTGGTTTGCTTTTGCTTAACAAAGTCCGATCCTACGTTGAATGTAAATCCAGTCTTCCTCTTGTAGGGGAGGATGGGTGGCAAATACCAAGTGTGTTTGCAGCTGGTAAAGATACCTCACACACCTTTACTAGTGATCCCCGCGACATCTGGACAGTAATGGACGCTTTGACATCGAAGGAATTGTCCACGTAAAATTTGGTTTCTTTGCTACCTTTATATTTATGTTGTATTTGCCTAATGAGGGCCACATGCAAACTTTCACGCGAAAAATTGCGAATTCGGCCAAGATACAGCTTTCCAAATTCTTGGTCGGGTAGGGGGAACCTCCAAGTTAAAGCGTCATCCCGTTGTCGGACGCGGTTGGGAACGGGTGAGACTGTTCACGTAACTTTCTGTTCCTACAATGCGTCTCCGACCGCGGCGGACGAAAGAGTGGCACTTGCTCGGAGGCCCCGCCCACCCGACCGGGTTTTTGTGGTGCTGTATCTTGGCCGGATTCACATCTTTCGCGTGAAACTTTGCATTCAGCCCATTAGGCAAATACAACATTAATATATGAGTAACAGAAAACTCATTTTCCGTAGACGATTCCTTCAAGTAGTGCACCCTTCAGGCTGAGGGAGAGAGACCAGCTCTATCTGTGGTCCCACCCGGATCCGAGAACGGCGAACTCGATCAAAAAGTTCTGGCTCTTCGAAAGTTATGCATGAGGTGGTTTAGTTGCTCGCGCAGCAGACGTATGGGATCAAAATCCGTCGCTTGCAGGTTCTTGCCCACGGTCCGAAAGCACTGTGTCGGTGAACGAACGGCAAAGGAGTATGTGAAACGCTGTGAAGGCTACTTCCATGTCTGTTCTCATGAAGGCGTTTAGTTTCAAAGTCACCAAAGTACAGCAATAAATCGTGAAGTTGACATTGAATTTCTGACATTAGTTCAGAAATTTGAGGTTACTTATTGGACCACCGATTCCACAGCATTTTTCTGAGCATGAAATCGCGCCCAGCGGTGGAACAAACATGCGCCTCCTGAAATAGCTTCACATATGGAATTACAGGATTGTCAAAGTTTTCTGCCACGGTCCGATCCCCTCTATAGCATTGCACATGCGTTTAGTTCAAATGTTCGATTGAATCTTGGTACCGGTGGGGCGAACGGTATCCCTTACTATCCCATCAACGAAGAAGGTTCGTTTCATATGAAATCATGTTTTTTTCAGCTCCTAGTTCATTGTAGGCGTTTCAGCCTAACTCTTTTCCGCTCTTTCACGTCCTTTACTTCGGTAAGTGGGATTTCAAGCCCAATAGCAGGGGGGGGGGGGAGGGCAAAGGGAGTAGATGAGCAGCCAGTGAAGAAAATTGGGGGAAACTTTCACCACCATTGAATTTATGGTATCTTCGTTGTGTTTGTCGTTATTGCGCACGAACTCATGAAACTCTTGGCTGAAAAACCAGACAATGCAGAACGGGCGATGAGCGACCAGGAAGCGAAGGCAATCACACTTGCTATGCAACTCGGTGGGATACCGGTTCGGATATATAAGTAGGCACGAATCCTACGAAACCTCTGCAAAAGCATTTCGTATCGCAACTCACCGCCCGTCGCGATGGTGAAACCTCACGATGGCTAACCCATACCTCGTTTGCTCCATTACCCCCTCCGCTTCGCAAAAAAAAGGGGCTGTCTCCTGCTATTGCGGATTGATTTACCTTCCACGATGGAGACTGTAAGATCGAAATCATAGCGAGAAGTGCCTCAGAACTCTCTTTTCTCAAGATTTTATGAACACACATCTATTACTGTTGTTAAAACCAGGTTCGATTTCTGGTGGACGCACCCTGAACGTTCCGTTTGGATCATGGGGTGGCGGGTTTGCGGACCATTTCGGTATAAGGTACGTACATTGCGACTTTGCTGACTTCACACAAAATGATGTATCGCCACCAGGAACAAAGTATGTCCAACCACCCCTCCTTTTCTAACTTGCAAGTGATTTTGAGCATGAACATTTTATACCATACCGTTTATTGAAAGGAAAAGAGTTGAGAAATGGTAGCAGCACTGTGTCGTCTATTGGGGTAAAGGCTTTTCTACAGATGCGGTGGCCGGCACAAGATCAGACTCAAACGGCCTTTCTCTTCGAAAAGCATACTCGGCTCTCCTTGTGCTCTTGACAAATGCCAAAAGAAAGGAGTGTCTCGAACTGTGCACGGTCTCAAAAGTTGGACCAGCGCGTTACACCCCACTTGTGCTATGGCGACCTGACTGATACAAGTCAGGCCCCGCGATCAGAAGATGCATGTGCTCGCCGGCGTTGGTGTGATGTGAAAATCGCGGTGCCAACGTTGGTAGTGTGCTGTGGTACTGCACGGTACTGCGAATGCCGCCTGAGCATTTTGAATATTTGCAGGGACTACTGGTCACAAACGTCCGAAATTGGTGCTAACTGGTACGATGGAAAGTACGGCCGAAGATTCGTATGGAGTGCACCTTTGGTGCAATCACTCGGAATTGAAGGCGATGTACATGAATTTGTGAGTATGATGAGGATTCGACCGAACTTAGCGTTTTCACTACGCCTAAATCTATAGCTACTATCCTTGAGCAATCGATAACTTGCTTCCCCGCCTTCCCACACGAATTAATGAAGCGCGGTGTTGCCTGCAGTAAAAAGGCGACCAACTGCGGCTGGAGTCTACGCGCGCTGCTCAAAAGGACGAATTAACGAAATTCAGGTGTCGGTGCCGATCAAACCAGGTGAGCTGGGAAAGCCAATTGCAGTTGATATCGGTTTCGGGGTCGGACCTTACTATCAGCAGAATCAGCACGTTGGAGTGGACTGGATGAATGGGCAGGTACAGCAACGCGTACTTCCAGTTGGAGTAGCGTGGTGGACTCGTGTGAAGTGAAGAAATCGCTTTACTTGTAGGTCGGGACAGGCTTTGGTCTTGGCGTTCCATTTGCCGGTGTCGGCTACAAGACAGGAAGTGGAGTCGTTTTCCCATCAGTCAGCACTTTCGTTGGACATCCATGAACACATCCGCGGACATATGTCGGCTGGTCCTCTCCCGTGTTCTTCTTCAGTCACATGATTGATATGCGAGCGATAAAAAAATTCTTGCTACTGATGTAATCATTCCGTTTTGAAGTTTTGAAGGGAAGTTCGTTTGCGGTAGGGTAGGGGGCAACCTGATGGTTGGTAAATCGTAAAATGTCTTTGCACTATTGACCAATAGCGGACCGTAGATATCATACTTATGTGTGATGTATATGTATATCTGTATAACACGCATCAGATTGCCCCTCCCCCTGATCAGTAGATTTTGCACTCATATTTATCAAATAAAAATGAGCGACCGACTATGTTTCAAGCATTATTCTGCTTTAAAGATGTATAGTGGCATGAAATCTAAATTGGTAGACCTGATCTAAACCATTTAGTAAAACTTGGAGGTAGGTAAAGTTCGACTCCCTATTAGTGCAGTCCAGCGGTTGAGGGATTCTAAAAGTACCAATACAGGGTAATCAAATGCAAACCGATTAACAGCAAGTTGGACAACCGGTTTCTGGCGCGACCATCTCTTGGTCACGCTCCATCTGAAACGCGTGTTCGTGGGTGGGTGTGGCGTACAGCACATTCGATTCAAACTCCTCTGCATTGATTTTTAAGCCGCGTGGAACCTGCACATTCAAGAGATAATGGTATTTATTATTTGAACAGGGATCGTTTTCCTTAAGCTAATCACTCTACTGCTGCAATAGTAGACCCACAGCTTCAGTTCGCAACCAAATTTCGAAAATATCCGGTCAGACAGCCGTAGGTGGCTGATACGAAGAAAAGGGTAATCGCAGGCCTTGTGAAGGCTTTTGGTAGCGCAAGCGCTACTTCTCTATGCTCGGACTTCTTCGACACGACTTGGCTAGCCTTAAGATTGATGACGATCAATATTGTGCTGACATGGGCACTTATACGCTTCCGACGAGTTGATAGCCATCACCATTGGAGCGTGACCCTTTCATGCGCACAGGAAATTGCTGAATCAGGGCTAGTACGGGCTGGAATCGGTTCTTTTGCATCATTTCCCATTTCTGATCTCGTCACTGACTTCAACGTAGTAGGACCTGGGAGGGAGGTGAACTATTATGTTGAACCATAATTTCTGTTACATTTTGACGAAAAATTTCAAATTTATTTTTCTTAATTTGTGTCTAACTTCAGTTAACAAAATGTGTACCATTATAATCAACAATATAATGCCAGCGAATAGGGAGATGACAGATGCCTTGCTTATAGAAGTCTGGGGATTTCTGGTTGAAGAAAGTCTGGAGGTCGATTTCGAGATCATCCTCATCATTGAACTGCCGTCCGTCGGGGAAGTGGGTCAGAGATAGGAATAGGTGGTAGTCAGTTGGGGCCATGCCCGGAGATTACGGTGGACGGGGGAGCTTCGTTTAACCAAGGTCCTGGATCCTTTGACACGCCAACTTTGTCACATGTGGGTGAGCGTTGTCGTGGAGGGAGAAGTCTTGGTCCATTTTTCCGGCAAGTTTTGCCGCTCCGGTGTCCAATTGCCTGCAGTAGAGATCGGCAGTGGCTGTCGTGTTGAATGGTAATAGTTTCCTATTTTTTTGAAAATTTTCAAAAAAAGTTTTTTTTCTCAATGCAATTTTTTGAAATTTTTCCTGTTCCAATTTGAGCCCATCGAGCCATCGGGCTGCCGCCATATGAGAGACAGTACCTGGGTCCATCGACTGGTTAATTTTGTTAGTGGCCTCGCATGCTGAGGAACCGAGGCGGTGTTCGTGAATTTCGCACCTTTCGCGATATTGCCGTAAATTCACTGCTAGTTGAAGCCATAGAGAATATGAATGTGTTAATCAGTAGTCCTTTTCACTCGCTTTATATACCCCCCACTACCAAATGTTCCAGAAGCTTCCACAGTTTTCCACAAGAAAAATAAAAAGTGTAACAGAAATTATGGTTCAACCTAATATTAGAGCGGAGGGGGAACGACTACCTAAATGCAAAATTGTACGATGTCTTCGCATGATTGCTGGATCAAGAATCTCACAGTGGTTATAGTCTGGAAATCTTCGACCTCTACAATCAAAATTCTTCAACCCCCGTGCGGGTATAGCACAAGTAGGTTGATCTTAGCGAATTGGATCAAGATTGTGCGCTTACAATTAGTCCTTGATCGTCCTACACACTTGGAGAGGCTCTCCAAAAATTAGCAGGAGAACTTGGCACTGCTGCACGAGGGGTGAGGCTACTCAAGCCAGAAAATCGCTTCGCGGCGTTGCCCTTGGGAGCCCGGCAGAGCGTGACCGCGACCCTCCGCGCTTCAACCCATGCCACACTGCCTCCTGCACCCATGCCATCCTGCCTCCTCCACCCATGCCACACTGCCTCGCTTGAAAGCTGCCATGACCTGCCACTGGCACTCACACCCGCCGCGGCGCTCGCCGCGGGCGGCCACGCGATTTTCTGACGTGAGCAGCCTCACCTCTGCACGAGTGCCGGTAACCATAGGCCGGGTGGGAAGTCACTTTGGACCTTTTTGTTTGCTCCAAGGTTATGAATCTTACTGAGAAACAGTGCCACGCTTTATGTTTTGAACCGAACACATTGCATTTGAACACGTGTTCCTTCAAGGCTGTAACTTGAGGGGCATTTTGTTGAGGGAATTCCCCTCGCAATACAGCCCTCTATATTTTGGAAGTCTGCCAGCATCATTCCTCCATTTGTAATGCACGAGCGGAAGGAAGGAGATTTGCCCAAATGCCACTACACGACTGATGAACACCCATAGTGAGAACAGGATCACTCTCTTCTTAGCCAACCAGAAGATCAAGGAATCCCTTCTACAATGGTCCTTAACGAACCTTCGACCCCTGCTCGTGGGGCGAGCTCGTGTTCAAGTCAGTTCTCTAAACGGAATCGTACCTGAAGCCGCCCTTTGATAATTCAGTGGTACCAGGACCACTGGGATGGCACCGATTATTGGCTGTCCTTATAGTAAGGTGATAGAGGCAAGTTAAAATTATAATATTTATAAATTCGCACAAATATGTGCAACGATTATCTTCTGTATCTACTCGTAAACATCAAAATCTTCAATTTCTGTGACAAGAGGCACACTCTCGCTCTTCTCGACCGTAGCACTTGTGATAATCTCGTCGAGATCCTGCAGCATCGAACGTACTTCCCGAGGAGAGGCCTGCAAGTAAGGATATCAAGGGTGTTGCCGAGGAAATTGCCAACATTCAGCCAGCACGAACATCGAATTCGTTGGCGACGATTTGCAGCAGCTGAGACACCGTGATGCACTGACCACCCATCCACACTGGCACGTCACGCGCGCCCGTGAAACGTCGACCCAAGTAGTGCACCTGACAGGAGCAGGATCATCCATGATTAGAGTTTTCGGTCAATGTAATGACCATGCTTACCTTCCTCAAATACTGGTTCAGCACCCCAAAGAGAGCTGTTGTGAGCATGATGCCCCAGGTCAGGTAGAGCAGCATGAAGCACAAACGACCAATGCTGTTTGTCACCGGCAACGTATCGCCGAAACCGACGGTCGTGAAGCTGATGAAGCTGGAAAGGAGAGGAATTTTCACTATCACTTCACGGAATCACATGGAATTGATTGTGAAAATCGAAAATCAGTCATTCTAGTGCAAATTTCCATGGTGCTGAACCAAGTGAAACCTTTTAAAGACACCAGGTGGAGGGCAACTTCGATTCACGGTATGGGATTACGGTTGCTTGCAGTTGCTGCAATTCACACACGGCACCTTGCCAAGACGTCGAAAGTGAATTCATTAGATTTCAGTTGTAATCACACTTTCCTACGCTTTCGCTTATTCTTCATTTACCCTAAAGCCTGATAGATAAGTCCGCCCGCACGCGGTGTCGCAGCGGCGAACGCAGGCGCAGTCATCAGGGTACACGAAATCGCGATGCACACTTCATTATTAGAAACGACAGAATTGTAGAAAGTTTCATTCAACTTCATTTCTAACATTTATAGATGCCATGTATCAAAATCTTCATGTCGTGTAACAGCGATCATTCATCGTAGATTTTCTACGCAATCTCCATCTCATCGTCACATACATTCATAACATTAGAATCCTCACTCATCTCATCTAACAATGACTCTTGGTTCGAAGCTCTTAAGAAGCTGTTGACAACCGTCTCCTCAGAAATTGAATAGAAACTGTCACAAACTTAAGCAGGAAAAGATAACGAAAGTAGCAAGAAGGATGACTAACTTACTGGGACGGCGGTTCATGCAAGGGTGCGTTAAAATTCGCTCTACGTGGACTTATCAATGAAATCTTACGGAAACAATTTTATTATTCCTCCCGAATACTGCTGATCATAAGTTGTTCGGGCATTTCAGAGAGCTCGATGACTAGAAGGAGGGCATACATCAGGTGCAAAAACTTGAAGCGGCAGGCAGAAGCGCGTTTCGCAGGGGAAAAATAAGGTGAAAGACGCATTCTGCGAGGCTTTGTGCACCATTATCATAACTGGAATAAGGAAAAGTTTTTATGGAACCGCTATTTCATCCCAAAACCATCGTTGCATTGAAACCCCCGTTGAACAACGATTTTCCTCTCACTCGCTCACTTTCCTCTGCCAACTGTGAGGTTTCTGTGTTCACTGTTCGTACGACCCCAACTCTGCTTGCTACTCGCTTTTATATTAACAAATACAATATATACAGTATAAACTCGTTATTATTAAATCCACAAATCATAGCTCCCTCAATTTCCTTCATCTCCGATTCTTTGACGACTGCGGTCGTCTGTGCCGCCCGGACACCGCGTGCAGGCGGACTTATCCATCAGACTGTAGGGTAATTATTTCACTTATCTGTTGCTGTGTGTTGTTTCACTTATTCAACATCATCACGATTGAATAAAATACATTCTACGAGACAATAAATGACGATGCGAATACACACCACAGCGTTGCGCTTTTGAATCCGGGTATTTCCACCAATCATTGCTATAACCTTGAATGTCCAAGACAAAATTATCATTTCTCTGCATTTTCCTTTTTCTTCGGACCCCCTCCGGTTCCTTTAATCAATCCAGTATCACGTAATTGAATTTCTTCCATTGCAGATACGCGTGACTCTTAGCCTTTCGAAATAACTTAGCCCTAATGAATGCAAACCGACGCGTGGTACCACCCTTAAATACCGTGAACACGATAATCTCGGAGTTTAGAAAGGAAAATTTGTTCACCACAAGGAAAGGTGTGTGCTGTTAAGACAGACAATTCGCGTCGCGGCGTTCCGCGTGCTGCGAGCTGAGGGGACCGTATGTGATTGGCTTCTAGATCAATGACGTGTCCCATGCCTTATTTTCGACGTAATCGTCTTACGACCCAATCACATACGGTTCCTCTGGATCGCATCTACCGCGCCATGCGCATAGTACGTATCCACAAGAATCCTTTGCCCTAATGAAGCACCGCTACAACGGAAGCCTAGTGTGCAGACTGTCTGCAGCGTATTTTACGATCAAAGGCTCTGTCAAAAGGGCCTGACAAGGCCCTGTGCACGTCCTTTCGGACGAACGCACTCCCAAGTAAGCCTATCATGAGCTATGCATCACTGCTGCGCACACGGATTTGGTGCCTTCATTGGCGCCGAAAAGAAGTCCATGGACAAAATCAGGGGTAGAATGAGAGCTTCTCTGCTGGCAGCTAAACTACTTAGTTTCGTCCGTCTTTCACTGTCACCTACTTAGCACCTTTACTTTTGTACTCAAGTAGCGTTCGAATAATTTTACATGTCCAGATTACCGTAACTGATGCCCTTGGGCGGCAAAAACATTGCGACCGCTGCATCGCTGCTCTTTAAAATAAGTTGAGTAGCAATAATATAGAATCCATACCTGAAGTACACATCGTCGACACTGTGTCGAACGCCTGTGTGATGAGCGAACTTGGATCCAAAGTAAAATGTGCCTGCAAACAGCAGCAGAATGACCGGTAACGGCATATTTCCATCAGTGCTGAGTTTGGAACGAGCCACAGGCTGAAATCGGAAGGTCTTAAAATGAATGGTAAGCTGACTGATGTTTTATTGAGTTTGCTAGCACAGTGTGCCCAATTATGGGAAGGAAGACGGCCACTGCATGAAGGTGTAAGTTCCTGCCTCCCCAATATCCATTTTGGCCCTATTTGAACGAGACTGCTCTCTTTCTCTATGGACCAACTCTACATAGCTTGGAATCGTTCCACCACGCACCCACTGCCACTGCTGGCTGTGCGACGTCCTGCGCAACTGACGGCATTGATCGTGCAATAGGCGGAACCCGCAGTCGGCAGCGGTTGTGCCGATGATGAGACCGTCTGCTGTGAGTGCAACTGTGGCAATCAGGCCGCCGAGTATAAATGCAGCCAAAGACCATGGTGAAGTGAACAAATGCGAAGATCGGAAAAAATACTTACGAGTCTGCAAAGATACATCATATACCAAAATCCTTTCGTAATAAACTTTCCAAAATTTGCCATTGTAAGGAGTATCAGTGGAATACCAAGGATTGAATACAACATGCAGAACATTCGAGATGAATCCGTTGTTGGACTGATGTTACCATAACCTAAACATAACTTGCCGTTAGGGTTCAGCCCATTATTGCGTGGCTATTGCTCTGCTTGGGATTAAGGACAGGTAAATTAAAGAAGTGAGCCTACCAATAGTGGTTAGCGTTCCGAATTCAAACAGAATTACATCAAGGAAGGAACATTTCGCAAGCTGCTCGTCTGTGGATTGGAAGACCACAGCACCGATGATGAGATACGCTATCAACAGGGCCACGAGAAACAACTGTGGAACGGCAGCGCACAGTATCTGCAAAGTCTTCCTTGAATATCTCTAGTACCTCTAGGAATCTCCATATCTTCCCCGCTCCCATTTTACGTTGTGGCCTAATTAGCGCATACGGTCACTTTGCGTCAAGCCGCATTCATACTCGGGGACCAGATCGCGACGGCCGCGGCCTACGCTCATTCCACTCAGAGTGGACTGCACGCATGGGGCAGTATCGATCGCAGCACTGTCACTGTTGGTGAGACGTCCGGCTCACATCCAGCCACTAAGTGGATTGATCCCAGAAAAGCGCTGCCTAAATAAATCACCGCCGAGTATGAATGCAGCTTTGGACGGTACCCTAGGTGTTCACGATACCCTAGGTGTTTTAATTCTCCCCAGTTTACTGGGGGTGATTCAACACAGATGATTCGACGGAGTTGCTGAATGCTACCCGATACTTGGTTGATAACCATTAATAGATTTAACAGAGATGTGACTCCTTGCAGCCTTAAAGCTCAGCGATACGTGCTGTGGCCATCCAGGGGTGTGCAGGAGCATTTGATGTAACAACTAATAGAATTGGTAATAGTACTGGTATTGTTTTGCGAGCACTTTTTCGTCTTGGCAAACTCATTCAAATCGGTGTTGCCTTCGTGCGGCCGCTTTTGTTTAATGTTATGATATTTAAAGTTCATGTATTAGGATCAGCTGATGTCGAGCGCTAACGTGGAAAATGTATATTTTCAGCTTTTACCTTCAAACAAACCGTCGTACATGAATAAGGCGATATTGTAGATCCTAAGAAATCAATTTACAGGGTGTGAACATTCTATAAGGTACACATTAAGGAAGATTTGCCTGAGCTAGCAGGCCACACACGACAAAACTGGCAACATCAGCGAGAGAAATCTCAGCTTCTGCTGCTTCTACTTTGTGACTGCATTTGTGGATTTTCGTTGGATAGAAAGAAGCTGTGAGAAGGTAGCCCCTAACAGTTGGTTTGGATTCGTCCTCGAAAGCTTCCCAATAAATTACAGTATTCTGTGGATGGAAGCTTTGAGCAATGCCTGACTTCTTGAAGATATGCTCCTTACTGACAACCCCTCAAAAATAACAATTCATTGGAAAAGCGGAAATGACCTGACCGCGTTCCAGAAGAAAGTCGACCGCTTGGACATTCTCGCCGGACCGTGAACGCACGGCAGACATCCGGAACCTACGACGACAACGACGTTGAGGATGTCGTCGTTAGGAAGTTGTCACGAGGCCGCGTAGCGCGAATCGTCCGTCGTCACTGTGATCGTCGTTGTCCTCCCCCGACCGAATGGACGACGATTGATCGATTTCGAATTGGCATGAAACGGGTTGCGCACTCGCCGACGTCTAACCTCCAACCCCGACCACGAAAGGGAACTCGGCCAGTGGTCTTTGACCGTGCTTCCCTGTATTCTTTGTGCCTCTGCTCTCAGTCCACCCGAATTTTCATCGGAGGAGATCTAATCATACATAATCTCTTTTCCAGGCATTCATTAGGTCGCTAGGGCCTTGGATGATGAATCACTAGGAGATCACCCTACCTGTACTATAGTTAAGCCACTTGGAGTGAAAGAAAGTCGTTCACATCTCCACTGGTTTACGACTATTTATTGACACCGTCCAATATTCATCATAATTTTATGTTTGAAAAAGCTAAAGGATCCGAAGGAATCGTACAAATGCCGTGATTTTATTTTCTTACAAAATCATATTACTATACAATACTACTATGTAAAGAAAAACACAAGCAGAATGAAAATCTATATTGTTCCAACGCAGAGTTCGAAAATCCGAATGAAACCGCGACCTTTTTGTGTTTTCGCCGGCAAACATTCAAATGATTGCCGTTCAGGGGATAGTATGGTGCCCAGTCTCGGTCTGCTTACCTCACCACGACACCGATCACTTGACCGTCTCGTCAACGGCTCGCTCACGTTACTAGCGTGCACGAAAACAGTGCAGACCTCGATGCAATGTATCTCTGCCGCATTTTGATTTTTGCTTGAAACTGTGCAAGTTCCATAGTTCAAACTATGCATGTTCCGTAGAGAAAAAGTACAACATAACCGTATAGAGGGGTAAAAATCAAAATTTCAAAGACGATACCTTGAAGAACTTTTGAATTGGAAGAAAGGAGATGTTCCTTATTCCACGTCAAGTCTCAACACTTCTTGAAGTTGATTACCCCGTACTCGTTTCCAGCCATTGCGTCAAAGTGGTAATATCTACAAGAACCTCAGACTGCATTCATCGAGCCCGTTAACGTTCGCGAGCATGCCGAAGCACTGTTGCGGAGCTTCGATGCTGCAATCGCGATATCTTCAACAAGCAAACGAGCCTGTCGCAGCGAAACGCTACATGACCATCGCAGGACACGCGTTGGGGATCGCTCAATCGCCATGTCGAAGGGGATTAGTGCTGGAACTGACTGAAGAGCCCTGTTTATGGAAGATAAATGAAATACCCCCTATTCCATGAACGAGTGGTTTTCAATTCGGTGAGATTTAACCGCTTGTTGTTCACGGTCAACAGTCTACTACTCGCAAGAATTGAGGCCAAAATAGTCACCCTTAGTGACTCGTACAAAGAATGGGACCCGTTCTTGTTTTGAGCCTATTTAGGTGAAAACCTATTACTTAACTTAGAGGTCATGTGAGCGATAATTCAGGAGTAGAGGAAGGCTGAACATGTTACGTGTGATAGAGAACACGGGCCTTCCGGGGCATCCCATGCTCTAACAAGCCAGGGGTCTCACTAGTTTCCACTTCCAGTATGGCGTTGCAAATACACGTGGATCCGACGGATACCTATTAGGTTGTGTACAAAATAATTGCGTTTTTTGACGCGTAACTTCAAACTGTTGACCACTGCTGGATTTGCACGCGCCAGTTTCTGATGGATTTTGTCGATTTGGTGACGGTAGGTATCCGTGTTGACCGATTCATCCGGTTTCAGAAACTCTCTCTAGAAAAAAAAATTTTTGGGAACTTTTTGGAACCTGAGTTTAGTATTGCGAATTGGAAAGACGTCTGGTCCCCACGCTTTGATAATATTCTCATGGGCATCCAAAATAGACTGCACGCCACGTAGTGTACCTTTCAGTACGATGAGTGAGAAAAGATTCAACGCACAGAGATTCGAGAGATGCTTCTCGGAACGGGGAAAAATAGCATTGAGCTTGGTTGCAATGATACGTCTTAAATTCGATTTGCTGGATAAATTTTATAAATCATTAAATACAGCAGATGGTTGGCAACAAATCGACAAAAAAAACTTTCTGGTGAAATGAAATATGAAGCAAAAAAGTTTATGAATGTACCAGAAATATCCTTTCTAGCCATAATATCCTGGACGATATGATCAGCCACTGCCACAGCTTCCTGTTGTGTGTCAACAATCACACCTTGCGGTCCATGAGCGCACCATCCGGCCGCATAAACAGCAGCACCACATGGCATATCCACGCGACTACCGTCTCTCATAGCTATCATACCCTGAAAACCCTCCACTCCTGATGAATGCAATTGTGGTCTATCTCCTTAACCCTATTTTCGATATTAACAGAAAAAAGCCTTTTCTGGCAAACGGACCTTTTCGTTTGTTGGAAGGCCTTCTAAAACAACAGTCTGAAATCCTATACTGTATATAAGAAGGCCACATGGTAATTCCTCCTTGTTTCCAGTACATTTATTTAGTAATCTAAATAAAACAAGTAACCACAACAACCTACGCTAGAAAACAACAACAATAACTCACCTTACAGCAGAAATTCGCCCCTCTTTATCGGGTATAATTTCTTCAGGCTTAGGCTTAGGCTTAGGCTTAGGCTTAGGCTTAGGCTTAGGCTTAGGCCCCCCCCTACGAACAGTTTCGTCTCGCCTCCTTGTGTTTCTCTTATCGTTGCTCTACTCCGTATTCTAGGTTGTCGATCACGCGGGATCATGTCATAGCCGTTTCGTTTCGCCTCTTTGTGTCTATGATATGCGCGTAATATTTTTCCTATCGTTTGCTCTACTCCATAGTCTAGGTTGGCGATCACGCGGGATCTCACACGTAAAAGGCGGTGTCGGGACGTTCGCGCTCTTCCAATGCGCCCAATTCCTCCATGCACGATTCCTGTGTTCATGTTCTTTTCTTTTTTATCACGGAAAGCTATAAACTGTGATCAGTTTTGAGTTTCAATGATGAAATTCTGAAAACCTGTTAGATTTTCTAAAGGATTTCCGCTGGCGGCTATGTTTTGCGGTTTTGAAAGCGAATCTCCTATTTGTGTGGAATAAGCAAGATGATACTCCGAACCACCGTTCCTCCGCCTTGTTGTTGACTATTGCCAAGAGCGAAGACGTAGTCATGTAGCGGCTCTCTGACCTCGAAGGCACCTTTCTGTGTTACGAACTACTGTCATCAGTCATACCTATTTCTATGCAAGGAAGCACACTAACTCGTGGAGTTCTTATGTTGTCTCGAGCTCGAGGACGAGCTCACTGTAAGGAATGGAGATGTCAGGTCCTCCAGTTCATCGATCCTCAAGCATCGATCCTCAAGCCTCGTCATCATGCGCCGGCAGCCAATCATGCGACGACACCTCGACTTCGGAGCTGGAAGGCGGCTACTTAAGCTGCTGCCAGCCGGTAGTTCCAGTCACTTATCCCGGCAGCCACCTCCTCACCTTTCCCTTTACCCTCTTTCCTTATGTAATCATATAAGTAATAAATATATATAGCCCGTGTCTCGTGTTACACATCCTATACCCCTACCGCTACACCTACACCCCTTCAGTAATAGGCCCGATCAACCTATTATCTGATATGGAGGACCCAGGGAGATTTCTTCACCCCGTTTTCGATGCTAAATTTTTTTTCTCTCCCCTCCCTTTTCTATCTCAAATAGAATGCATTCCCCTCCCAACCCACATTTCATTCGACTCAATCCAACGACTCCGTCTTCATGCGCAGAAGATGAAGAAAACGACAACAGCTTACGTAAGTAATTTTTTTTCTCGAGAACAATAAGAAAAATCATCATTAAGGGATAAATAATAGTTTTGACACCTCAAACGGTGTAGTTAAGAAAATTTTGACACCTAAAGATGGTGTAATTAAAAGTCCTGGCGACAAGTTCCCCTTTCTTTCTTCCCACGGCGAACCAGTTAATAATATAAAAAGCATAAGAAGCATAATTCATGTTAAAAGGGATAATAGAATAATTTAGTAATCAATAAGAACCAGTTAATAGTATTAAAAATATCAATCACATAAACAGGGATAATAAAATCACTATAGTAATTAATGACACCCAGCAGATTGCTGCCCGGCTGTCAATTTATAACACGCCCGCTCTAGTTACAGTAATCCAGCATCCAACCAATCTCTGCAACAGAAACGAAAATCCAGCAAATGCAATCGTGCTACAGTAATCCATCCACGAGAACGCTGCGGACCATACCAATTATTCGGCGACTTTTTAGCGCTTAATGAGAGAATGAGATTTATGGAGGGGTGTCAATATGAAATTACTTCTTTTTAATTAGAAGTATGATGAAATGTAGCGCTTGAGTTGACTGTGACGGTATTGGAAGGAGTTGAAAAGAGTTTGGAATGAAGTACTAGTAGCTCGTTGTTATTTTTGTCGGGTTTTCTCTAAAAGTACTTCAATCGAAGATGGTGCTGCCCTTTCCCAAACGCAGGTTCTCAGAGGATTTTGTTGCCTACATACACAGCTTCAGTTCCGGGATAAATTTCGAGATTTCGAAATCGTTCAAAAGGTACTATGAAATCTCATCGTCGCTTCTTGCCTAGCGGAGTTTCCGTCAGAGTTTCACCCCTGTTTAACAGTGTTTTGCATGTATAGTTTATCATAGAATGCACATTTAGGTGTGTATTCTCACCTAAGAACTGAGAGATTCCTCTTCAACTAAAGCTAAGGCGAAAATCCTATGCAACATTAGCGCCGGACAGCGGGAGGGGCCTCCATACCTTGGCACCCTATTTTTGCCTGAGCCTCACTTGGGAGGACCCCTTCCTCCATCATTTAAGGTTTAGGCAAAGATATACATTTGAGTGCATAAACCGATGATTGCGGGGCGGTATAAGGAGAGCGACAAGAGCGAAATGAAAATGAGTACCCCCTACTCAGAAAGTCGCTTCGAAATGATTCTTTATGTAATTAGTGATCTCGGTGCTAATGTATTTTGGAACACTCAAAACCGTTCTCTAATGCTCATTATACTCAAGGTTATTTTATTACCGAAGCCTTGCTTGGGGGGTAAGGGTTTCCTCTGAACTAAGGCTCAGGCTAAAATCGAGGTCAAAGTGCGCCGGAAGCCAACCACAGTAGGGTGGCACCAACTATATTTGCCGCATCGGTTCAGGTTGTACACAAGTACATAGTGATCCATCTAATCAATCCAGTAACAGTGGTTATCGCAACGACTGTGTAGTTCGTTTACGAAGATTGCTTCGAGTGAACTACATACACACCGTGATCTTACAACTTTTTTATTGTATGGGTGATGAAACTGCTCCAACCACTTCATTCTCTAACTTTCAACAGCCCTCGGTACCATGAAGACGGCGATTACGTAGGCAATAGCTGAAAAAGTCGTCGGATGAATGCTGTGGTCCGCAGAGTTTCTGCGGCTGGACACATTCTATTTCACGTCAGGGCTTACTGTAGCACGGCTGCATTTGCTGGATTTTCGTTTCTGTATCTCTGCAGGTTTATCCATTTGGATCGATAATAACAATCTATTGTTTGATCTATTGTTTACAGGTACCTGATGCAATGGCTGCGGTCGCACTCGGTCCCAAAGGAAGAACCCTCAACGAGATCAAGGCGTATAGCGGTTGTAGGATAAAAATCTCCGAAAAGGACGACGATAGCGTGCTCGAAGGAATGAGACTTATCAGGTTTGCGGTATTTTTAACAAGTTGATGTTGGAATTAAATCGCGTAGTTAGATTTTTGCCTATTTTCAGCATATTCGGCACAGAGACTGAAATAAAACTCTGTAAATTGATGCTGCAGCGCGTTGTGAATGAGAACAGCGGCAGAAAAAAGAAGCCGTAATATTTCTGAAAATGAACGTTCTTACTGTGCTTCTCCAATAAAGGTTTGATGTTTGAAGCCTTTGGTTCATAGCTGTCAATTGTTTTCGTTTGTTTTGGTTGTCTGTTGTTGTCAAGGTTCTCATACTGTGCTGTTGACAGCTAGCAAGTATGCATGTGTGTTTGTGCAGTGGTTTGTGTGATAAGTGCTATCCGTGTCTATTTTGTAGAATTTATTAGTAGAAGCATGTAAACTTGGTCGTGAGGCGAAGGCACATCAAAAATTATTTTTTTTTGATTCAACTCTCGGTCTCTGGGGTGGTGATAGTAGAATAATGCCAGACTTCGGGTCAAATCAAGTCTGGGGGGAGACGCAATTTTGCGTCAAGGTCGAAGCTCCTTTCCCTCCTCAGGCTTAGGCTAAAATTGATATCCTCTCCTTCCACATGAAGAAGCATCTGTCAGAGCATAGGTTTGATCTGCTTTAGCCTAAGCCTAGGAAGGGAAAGAAGCTTTGACGTCGGTGAAAATTTGACGCAAAGTTGCGTCTCCCCCCCGACTTGATTTGACCCCAGACTTCTTGTGAAGTGGTTGCACTTGGCAAAGACTCCCGAGGTGGATGTTTTCTGTTGGAATGATTAGCCGTGGGCTTGTTTTTGTTAGTTAACAAATGCGTAGTGTGTATTCACTCAGTTCTGTAGTGCGTCGTTCCTCATTTGCATGGTTGCTATGCAGCAGCCTCACGGAATTACACGATCACTTCTGTAGCAGTGTTCTCTCCGAAACGAGGTTCAATCCTAATCTTCATGAAGTCTTTTTAATGTGAATTAGCTACGTTTCATTTCATCTGGAAAAGGGCTGTATAGGTGAGGGTTTGCGCTGAGATTTCATGTGCAGATTTTCATGGGGTCTCTCAAGTTTGGCCATGCACATCTCTCTGCTCCGTTTTGATAAGCTGATCACATGGTGCGTAGATCGCTACTGAGGAACGTTTAGGAGCGGAATAGTACAGCTGTGAAGCACGTATGTGTAGCGTTCAAAAAATTCACCCAATGATCAAGTAGAAATCTTTCATCTTTTTTAATTTATTACTGTCTTTTTGAATCCCTCTATTTACACACTTTTTTCAGAAAAACGCCTATTGATGCTACGATGAAACGTATTGAAGAAATGTTGCACAATAAAGAGAATGAGGTGATCCAATTGCCTTTATACTCGATTTTAGGAGTAGTTCTACAGGGTACGGCAAAAGTATTGACCGCTTGTCAAAGTCTTACCATTTCAACTAGAAAGGACGTATTAATATGAACCTTGTTCAAAGAATAGATGATCAATAGACATTTCATTACGTAACGCTAGAATTTGATAAAGTCGCCTCAGGCCCACAAACACTCGCGAAGACTGCGAGGGAGAGCAAATGTCGTCGGACACAGGTTACTGTAGCGCAAATCGTCCAAAACCTTCGCCACAACAGACTTTATAGAACTGACTAACTTGTGGAAAACAGTGCAGGCTTCGCCCTTCAGGTTAATCCAGAAGGAATGTTGAGCGGGTTAAAATTCACACTGTTTGATGGTCATGGCTTTGACGTGGTAAAGTCGTGGAAGCTGTTCTGAGACCACTGCTGCCGCAACTACGCCGTGTGAGTCCAGGCTGTCTCCCGCTGGAGGTCATCCTAAATGGGTCCAAGGTGAGGTAGTTTCTAGGGATATATGTGTCTTCTGATGACACCGTTGAGTTTGTCATGCTAAGTGGTTTCTCTCAAATGTCGTCGGATTTGTGGGATTTTGGCACTACGGCGCACCGCCTTGCAACAACGGCCTTCTAGACTGTTGGAATTTTAGGCTGCTCCACTATTCTGTTTGGACCATCATGAAGCGCAAAGCCTGCGCTACTCTTCACAATTCGTTCGGTTTTTCAAGATTACTCTTATAAGAGAGTGGGACAATTTGTGCGACCATGTGCGTACCACCTCAAATGCTTTTACTCGCCCTCTTCGTCGTTGTCCCCGAGACAAAGGCGATCCTATCGAATTCTGAGGCCATATTATGATATGGTAGTTGGAACTGTTTGTAGATCACATACGCCAATAAACTTTATATTGGTAACTCATTTCTTCCCACTAAGGTAAGCGTTTGTCAGGCGGTCAATACCGTTGCCGCACCCTGTATATACTCGTTCAGTCTGTTCTCAAGTAGTTCTCCTATTGTCTGTAGAGTTCTTTTGGCATGTTGCTTCGTCATTTACGTTGAATATTCGAGAAACATGTGTAGTAACGATTCTTCCCTTTTCCCTCTTAAAATTAATCCAATCCGTTTCTAGATTTATATTCACGGTCTGGGTGCATCGCTAAATAGAGTCTAATCGTGATCGGTTGTCGTTATTCTGCAATGTGAGGTAAGTGTTTTGACCAGCTCATTCAAATACACCTTGGTTACTCGAGAGAAGACTGTTCCAGCATAGGATCCGACGTTACTGTGGAGGAGTTGACAAAACACTATGACGCCAAATTGCTCGCTTACGGGGCTCATCGACCACGTCAACTAGACATACCCGGATCAAAGTCGACGAACGTAATTTCGGGATCAGATTTCGTCTCTTGGTATAATGGTGTTCCCAATACCAATAAGGTGTTGGCAGTCAGTTTGTTACATTACTAGTTTCCCCAGTTTTCCACTTTGCGAATGAGCAGTAAAAATGCATTTTGTTTGTTCATTATGGTTTTGTTGATAACTCTGATTTTTAAATTATGGTATGTCGAGCTCTCGAGGAAGTTCCTTATCAGATCTTTCGATGGTCTTTTTCAGGCACCTCTACTGGATGATCCTAATATGGTAATCATTGGAAACGGTAATGTCGCACTTGACTGCGCAAGGATACTGTCGACAGTAAAAATGCTTGGATCTACCGACATTCCATCTGATGTTCTCACTGTGCTTGAGAGTTCAAAAGTGACAAACATTAAAGTTGTCGGACGAAGAGGTCCCGAGAATGTGAGTTTATTAATTTGGACCGACCCCATGATTTCCTTCATAGAATTTCCACGCCTTGGATCATCTGCTTTTCAGGTGTCTTTTACAATCAAAGAACTACGTGAACAGTTTAAGGTGCCCGAGTGGAACACCACAGTGGAAATGGATGAGGAACTGCGCAGAAGTTTGAAAGAGTCGGTAGAAAAAATGGATAGGCGCAAGAAAAGGCTCATGAAAGTATGTGTATGTATGTCACTGTACGTATGCGTGTCACTGTGACTGTCGCTGTACGTACGTCACTGTGTATGTCGCTTCACTTTGCTGCCAACTTTTCACTCAGTGAAGAGTTGTGTTTTTTAGTTGGATTTCCATGACGTAACTTTTTATTCAGTTACTTCTTGATGGGATGGGGCCTCCGCAAGGCTAGAGGCAGTGTTGGTTTCTGAGCTTAAGAATTCCTGAAGAAATTATACCCGATAAAGAGGGGCGAATTTCTGCTGTAAGGTGAGTTACTGTTGTTGTTTTCTAGCGTAGGTTGTTGTGGTTACTTGTTTTATTTAGATTACTAAATAAATGTACTAGAAACAAGGAGGAATTACCATGTGGCCTTCTTATATACAGTATAGGATTTCAGACTGTTGTTTTAGAAGGCCTTCCAACAAACGAAAAGGTCCGTTTGCCAGAAAAGGCTTTTTTCTGTTAATATCGAAAATAGGGTTAAGGAGATAGACCACAATTGCATTCATCAGGAGTGGAGGGTTTTCAGGGTATGATAGCTATGAGAGACGGTAGTCGCGTGGATATGCCATGTGGTGCTGCTGTTTATGCGGCCGGATGGTGCGCTCATGGACCGCAAGGTGTGATTGTTGACACACAACAGGAAGCTGTGGCAGTGGCTGATCATATCGTCCAGGATATTATGGCTAGAAAGGATATTTCTGGTACATTCATAAACTTTTTTGCTTCATATTTCATTTCACCAGAAAGTTTTTTGTCGATTTGTTGCCAACCATCTGCTGTATTTAATGATTTATAAAATTTATCCAGCAAATCGAATTTAAGACGTATCATTGCAACCAAGCTCAATGCTATTTTTCCCCGTTCCGAGAAGCATCTCTCGAATCTCTGTGCGTTGAATCTTTTCTCACTCATCGTACTTAAAGGTACACTACGTGGCGTGCAGTCTATTTTGGATGCTAAAGGTGTCGACTATTTAACGTTTGATGAATGGAAGAAGATCGATGAGGAAGAAGTGAAGAAAGGAGCTGAAAAGGGAAAAGTTCGAGAAAAGTTGACAGTAGTGTAGTGATTGTGGTAGGCGTTTTAGATTTCATAGACAAATTTAGAATTTTGTTACTCCCTTCTTTTGCTCAATTTAGCCTGTTGTTAATAGTGATGTTCTTTGACGACTTGCGAGCTAGGTGCTGTGATAACTCTTCAGCGTGTACCATGGTAAAATTTTGATCGTATTGTTTATACAGAGATAAAATTGCCTTGTTTCATATTCATATAAATGTTAAGTAATATGCTTTATCTGTTAATCTGTGTGTTCAGGCACTTCGTATCTGTTTCAGGTCCTTAGATTGAAAGCTGTCTGCCCCTGTTTTTGGACATGATTCGCTTTGTTGTTTTAGCGACATCTAAGGTTGAGTAATGGCATCGCTGGAATCGAAGCTTCTGGATGGCAAAAGTGCGGGCTACTGCAGTAGCTCAGACGAAGAAGAAAGTGGTTGGTCAGTGGCTAAGGATGACGATCAGCACCAGGTATGTATTACGCAATTCACTCGGTTCTCAGTGGTTTTCACTTTTTCGTTTGCATTGTGGGATATACATAAAGTGCATGTGCACATTCACCTTTGGGAATTGTTCTTGGTTGGACCACTCTGGTCATGCTATTTATTATATGTTATTCCGAGCTTTTTGAACATTGCAATGCCGGTTATTGTAAATCGGAAGCTGTTATTATAACAAACTGATGAATAGGCTCATCCTGTGGTATTTCTGAGTCCACTGCTTATCCGCCGCGCATAGCGCATCGCCTAAAATGTGATTAAAGTATTTGAGTGGTGATGTTCTGACTAGAAATATGTGGTTGCTTTGTTGGTAAGTTACCAAACAATGAATTCATCGATTTAGGCTAATGTCATGCGCAAAATGGGTTCGAGTACCAATACCGGTGCGAAAGGAGCCCAAAAGATGGTTCATTCCTTCATTCTTGCCTGTTGGACGTCATTCACTTCACGTAAAATGTGAATTCTTCCAAAAATGTGGGACTGTAGAAGAAACGGGTTACAAATTAGTTCTCTTGCGTGAACTTTTCTCATTTTAGGTTCTGGCCGCTGATTATCCTCGCGTTCGATTCATGCGAGCGAGAAGCACGTTGCTCGAAATGAGCAAAGCTTTTGTTAGTTTCCGAGAACCTTAGTTTTTTTATAATGCGATTTTAGCCGGTGGATTCAAACAAACATTTCAGACAGAGCAGGCACTACCTACCTTTCAAGTGTATTATAATGGTAGTCTCGTTGGTAATTTCATCAAAGTACACTCGTTGTTAGGAGGAGAAATCGATGTGACTTTTACGAGAAAGTTCCTCAGAAGGTGATGAGGTCTTCGTTCTGTTGCTGTGATTTAGATACTCCCATTAGTCTAGAAAATAATTCTAAAACGTTAGAATTCAACCGTTCTACTTCAGACAACATATCAACTTAGTTTACGGAAATTACACGACTGACTCAGAGTGCTCGACAGATAAGGACATCGACTAATTTTTGCTTTCATTCTGTTTATTTGTAGCTGGATAACTATTTAACTGTAATCATATGGATTTAGCATTATGCTATGATCACATCGAGAATCTCACAATTGCGGGCTTTCAATGAAGGCGGTTTTCATATTTAACTCTTCTCTTTTCACATTTCTTTGTTCTCAAGTGATGTCTACCTTTGTCATTTTGTTATGTGAAGTTTTAGAGCTACCCCAATCTTTACTTTCTAGTCGTGTCACATAATTTTCAAGCCTATGGAATAAAGTCGTTTGTCTGACAGCTCCAAGAATTAAGCTCATACACACGTTCATCCGACAATCCTATTTGCTGCAGTGTACTTGGGGAGTACCCAACTGTTTTCCTTTAAACGTGAGGTTGAAAATTCTACTGAGATTTCTCAGTTGAAAGTTTTATTTTTATTGTTGTTTGGGTTTCCAGTTGCATTGCGGGAATTTTTAGTAACTATGTCGATGGTTCACAGATACCAAATCCAGAACGATCAAAATTCGGAGTTTTCTCGTCACTTCGGTTTTCTTTAGTACCATTGATCTGTGTAGCAACCTTTCCATATTTAAGTCTTCTATAGATAATTCTATATTGCTATTTGACACTACCCCTCTGAACCTCTCTTCGCTTCTTCTTCCTTTTTCTTTCTCATTTTTGAAGTCTCCTTTCCCCCTCGTACTGTGGAACCGAGGGTAAGTGGGGCCACTCCAGATTGTAGAAGGGTGACGTGATAATTCTATGCGTGAGCTTATTGTGACAAAGAAATCAGCAAATGAGTCCCATGTTAAGCGAGGGGGAATGAGGATGTCTGTCAATCGCAGTAGAAAATTTTTCCGTCGGATTCCGTATACATCAGCATGTTTGTAAAAATGTTTTCCCTTCTCAAAGGCCAGTTTTACGGTAATCATTGGTGTACGACTGCTTCATTCAACCTGTCATCTATGTCTTAGAGATTGCCCCTTCTTATCTGAACTTTGAAACATGACACAATCAAACATTGGAGGGCAAAAATGTCGAACGGAATTGCAAGTGGTAAATCAGACTGAGAAGTGAGAGGTTTCTGCTTTCAGCTACAGACTTCAGAATGGCCACTGAGGGTGATGATGCGCAACAAGCTATTCTAATGGGTATATTACTGGCTACGAAGGGAACGGCAGGAAATCGACTACTTTTCTTGTATCCTCCATCACCATCCAGCAGCACTGGTAAAAATATTGTTTTGGTTTTTTACTGTTTCTTCACTCTGTGGAGAACTGTAACTTTCTGTGCTCACTGCGCTAACAAACTTTTCACGAATATAAATTCCCTCAGTCTTTTCGCTATGTATCTTGCATTCTGCGTGAACGTTTATCCTTCGTAGCAAAACCTGTGGAGGAGAGGCACGGCCCGGTGTGTACCTGAACGTGAACCCAGGTCAAGGAAGACAGTATTTTCTAAATGTGAATGCGTGTGTCTCCGATTGACACCAGTTGAGGAGCAGATTTCTTACATGGCTTTGGCAACAATCTGCAAAATTAGGCTTAGTTCTTGTTCCATCTGCATGCTTTCAGCCAAATCGGCGGAAGCATCGTCTAGCACTCTGGTGGACTCCATTCTGAAAACTGATCGCGATTCGCGATTCAAGTCCTGTGGTTAGTTGAATGCTGAAAATTCGACCCAATAACTATATAGATTATTCCTTTTCTATTTTCAGCTCCTACGACATCTTCTCAATTCCCTGTGCTTATGACGATACAGTCAGTCCGATTCCGAAGTTACACATTATGTTGGAAAGATCATTTATGCATCAATTTTTTAGGAATATGAAGAAATCCGGTGAAATGTCGTTTCCCAATCAGTTTATGTAAGTTTGGCAGGACATGCTCGTCGTTTCGCTCCTGAATTTTGCTTCCATCATCACGAAGGCCGTCGTTTTAGACTCTCTACGTGCATGTTAGCGAATATTCTGAGTGTGAGAGAGTCAGCTGTTAATGCTCCGTTCGAATTGAAAGTCGACAATGTGCGATTTGCCGGGCATCCGAAAAAGGTTCGTGATAATGGTTAGTACATATATCAACCCTTGATACCATCTCTTATCGGATTTATCTCTTTGATGCTGTCTTGGTTTCAGGCTTTCCGATTTTCGGGAAACATGACCTCAGAAGGAACATTTTTAATTACCAAAGCTTAAAGACAGCATTAGGGGTAGGCAATAGTGGAGAAATCCCAAGAAGAAGTCACTCACATGGTAGTCCTGGGCCTAAGAAGGCTATCTGCGGCGAAATCCCGGTGAAAAAGCGCCCCTCCGAGCTGTAGAAGCGCTGCAAAACGGCGAAGCGTTCAGGGGCTCCGCCTCTGCCACTCAGTGGTTCCGCCTCTCGATGACGTAATTCCCGATTGACTGGGGTGAGAGCGGCCAGGGAGATGAGGCAGAATCGAAGGTTTTGCGGCGCGCTTTCGCAGTTTTAGCTTGAAGCTCACTCCAAAAAGTAGATGCTGTCGTATTTCCAAACATTCCCTTGTGTTTACTTGGCAACATGCTAATGAAAAACTAGAGCAGATTACCCGCGTCATGACGGGAAGGTCGTCCGCCCCTAGAATCAACGGTGGGATGGGGGTCCTATATCTCGGGTTTTTGGCCGTTTCCATCTGTTTTTTCTCCACTGTCCTGTTACTAGGCATCTCGACTTTCATATGCACTACTTCTTTTACTTTTCGTCCGACTTTCCCCTAATGATGCCTTTAAGCTGATGCTCCACCAAATCACCGAATCTGCGCAATAACGACAGGGTCTGCTTACCTCACCACGACACCGATCACTTGACCGTCTCGTCAACGGCTCGCTCACGTTACTAGCGTGCACGAAAACAGTGCAGACCTCGATGCAATGTATCTCTGCCGCATTTTGATTTTTGCTTGAAACTGTGCAAGTTCCACAGTTCAAGCTATGCATGTTCCGTAGAGAAAAAGTACAACATAACCGTATAGAGGGGTAAAAATCAAAATTTCAAAGACGATACCTTGAAGAACTTTTGAATTGGAAGAAAGGAGATGTTCCTTATTCCACGTCAAGTCTCAACACTTCTTGAAGTTGATTACCCCGTACTCGTTTCCAGCCATTGCGTCAAAGTGGTAATATCTACAAGAACCTCAGACTGCATTCATCGAGCCCGTTAACGCTCGCGAGCATGCCGAAGCACTGTTGCGGAGCTTCGATGCTGCAATCGCGATATCTTCAACAAGCAAACGAGCCTGTCGCAGCGAAACGCTACATGACCATCGCAGGACACGCGTTGGGGATCGCTCAATCGCCATGTCGAAGGGGATTAGTGCTGGAACTGATTGAAGAGCCCTGTTTATGGAAGATAAATGAAATACCCCCTATTCCATGAACGAGTGGTTTTCAATTCGGTGAGATTTAACCGCTTGTTGTTCACGGTCAACAGTCTACTACTCGCAAGAATTGAGGCCAAAATAGTCACCCTTAGTGACTCGTACAAAGAATGGGACCCGTTCTTGTTTTGAGCCTATTTAGGTGAAAACCTATCACTTAACTTAGAGGTCATGTGAGCGATAATTCAGGAGTAGAGGAAGGCTGAACATGTTACGTGTGATAGAGAACACGGGCCTTCCGGGGCATCCCATGCTCTAACAAGCCAGGGGTCTCACTAGTTTCCACTTCCAGTATGGCGTTGCAAATACACGTGGATCCGACGGATACCTATTAGGTTGTGTACAAAATAATTGCGTTTTTTGACGCGTAACTTCAAACTGTTGACCACTGCTGGATTTGCACGCGCCAGTTTCTGATGGATTTTGTCGATTTGGTGACGGTAGGTATCCGTGTTGACCGATTCATCCGGTTTCAGAAACTCTCTCTAGAAAAAAAAAATTTTTGGGAACTTTTTGGAACCTGAGTTAAGTATTGCGAATGTGAAAGACGTCTGGTCCCCACGCTTTGATAATGTTCTCATGGGCCGCCACAGCTTTCCGTCCAAGTTTGAACTCATGAAGCAAAATGACACGTAATAGGGTGTGTGGCAAGGGTTTCGGTGGTTAGTGTGGGGTCAGGTCGCCCATAAATCCGTTTTCCTTGCAAGACGATTGATTTGCTACTGATTGCAAGATTTCGGCCACATAGCTGGTCTACTTATGTCAAGGATAAAGGCCAATGAAAGAAGATTGATATTTTCGAAGTTAAATATGTAATAAAGTCGGATGAATATAATGCAAATAAATTCTTTCGGAGTAAATTTTGCAAGTCTCACGATGTTTAACACATAATGCAAATAGTTGAGTTGTTACCTCTTCCACTGAATACAAATTCCAGCAGAAAGCAGATAACATCTATAGAAAGAGTGGAAGCTACTCACTGTAACAGTCTACAATATAAAGTGTTAGTGTCACGAGAATGTTAATTCCATCGTTTCTACAGTGGATTGCCTGCCACGCAGCACTGGTGAACTCTCGGAGCGCTAGTCAGAACACTTGCACGTCACCTCCTAGTAATTGAGAGCGCCGCGAAACACGTCCACTAAAGATGCCAACGAGGAAAATGACGCTACACGTTTTTAGCGATCTTGTTTCGTTTCTTTCCAACACTTGCAGCATCCCTACTTTCATGACAATTCACCATACTGCCAGTATACTGTTCTCAAACTGATGTTCCGAGGTTTATTGGTATTCTTAATTTCGGAGCATAGAAAGTCTTGCAAATTTCGGATTCTAGCTGATGATGGTTCTGTAATCTTTACGAAATATCCATCAAAATCTACAATTCATGAGATCATCTACTCAGAGCTTCTTCTCAGTTTTCATCCCAGTCACGGTAATTTTGCCTGTGGCTGCGAGCCACGAAACGGCTACCAGCGACACCGCACCATAAATGGCCATCCATGAGTCATTCAGAAGCACTCCGAGCAATAGGGACAGCATCAGTCGCGTTGAATCAAAGACCACAGCAAATCGACTGAAACGTACTTAGCGGGAGCTCCTGTGCTACTATTCTGTACTATAATAGCTGAAACAGACCTATGATCGAAGTAGTATCCAAACATTTGAACCATAGCGATTAGAAAGCCGAGCCGACACAGAAATGCGGGCCAGCTGAGGTACAGACGCAGCTCATCATATTGTATCAGACATGAGAAGAGAAGCACCCATTGAACGAATAGATAGCAGCGAAGGGTCAGTGACAGTGGAGGGTTGTAGCGAATGACAGGATGTTCGATCTGCAGTGAACCGCGTCATTTCCTTGGCTCGTTTAGCCACGGTGCAGCACTAATACGAAGAGATTCACCTCAGGACTTCCCTCAGTGTTATCCTCCATACATAACCACGAAAAGAACGGTTTTGTCCGCATTCCTGGAAAATAAGCAGGCGGCCACAGAGCGGCCTTAATCTGAAACCTTACTAGTAATGGACTGTTGAGATTGCACTTTACACGCTGATCCTTGATTATGAGTGCGTTTAGCCTTTCAGAATCGTGGTTCTCACCTTATTCCACACACCCGGGAAGATCTCCTCGTTCTTTTCGCTTCTCATTTGACCCTTGTCATAGCCAATGGCCTTGAATGGGAAGAACTGAAAACTGCTGTTCCTCACCCTTCTGGTTGCACACAGAGGGAAAACCACTTCCACACGAACCTGACACCATATTTGATTGAATGACGCCACAGGTTTGACTAATCCGTATGCCATTTCTTCGTCTTTTCGCTCGGGTGCATAGGTGCCAAAAAGCCTGCAAAAAAAATTTATTTGCCTTTTCGATGTAAAGATAATCTTTCTGAGCTGCATGGTGTGCAGATCAGTCACATACATCGGAAAACTCAGCACGAGATCGAATGCGTATACGAACAAAACCATAAAAAAAGATGATGAATTTCATGCTCGACGACGCGGCGCTATTGAAAACGTGATTCCCGCAACCAATACTCTGGCAGGCTCGATTAAATATGTTGATCGCTGACCCAGCCTTGCCCCTGCCCAGTATAAATGTAGCTCAGAAATTTTTGAGCGGAGTTCGGTCTCCTTCGTATGGCGTGAATGCCCTCCAAAAGAACAACTAGTTCAAGCATAGAAGGAACACCTCACCTGTCCCATATAATCAAAACGCCGCCATAATTCCTGTCGATGCAGTATGGATTTCTTGCATGATGAACTCGGTGACTGGACGGGGTGTTTAAAAAGTACTCAAGTGGACCGAGGTAAGGCACAGACTGAAATGTGCTTCTGAAGGTTTCACTCTTCTATTTGTTGGAAGAAAACGGCGGAAGTGCTCTCCTTCCATACACCTTCCTCTAGGGCTCTGTGGTTGGAAGCCGTGACGGGATGGGCTATGAATCGTCTTTTCTCCTTGGATCAGACGCGGCGTCTTTTTGTCGACAGCACGCGCATGTTCTAGCATTTAATGTGCAAGTCAGGAATTGAAAAATCATTACTGGGAAGGTACAAACACTAGGAAAACAATGACCAACTGAAAATTTATGCGAAAAAAAGATTACCATAGGTGCTCTCTCAATCTCGAACATTGAACAGTCTCACACGGCTTCACGTGAACGTTAAACACTCAAAAACACATTTCGCGATAATCAAATGGGTCGAATTACTTTCTTGAAACAGTAGATCCTTGTATAACTACTATGGCTGCACTTTTTCACGTCGCCCCCGGTGCGCTATCACGACCCTACACCTGCTCGAATCCACTGAGACGCTGCCCATTTTACTCAGTTGACCAATAAGGGGTCTCAAGTGGGCGGCGTCGCAGTGGGTACGAGCAGGTGTAGGGCCGTGATAGCGCACCGGGGCGACTCGAACTAGGTGCAGCTTGTCTAGTCACCCAAGGATCTAATGTTTCAACAAGGTAAAGCGACCCATCAGATCACGGCGGAGTGTATCTTCAAAGGCACACCATGCGATAATAAAATTAGTGGCTTAATCTTTGAGCAAGTAGGTCCTCGGGTAACAGCTCGGGTTGCACCTTTGCTGCGGCTGCACGGGGCACCCTCAAGGTGTTGTGCTTGCTTGAACACAACCAAGCCACGCTCACGCAGCCAAATCACATCCGGCATTCAACGAACAATTTTCCATCGCGGCGCTCCGAAAGAAACATGTGATAGCAGAAGATAATTCAGCTTCTACTTTTCAGGGAGGCTGAAACAGCCATTTCCATAATGAAGGCAGGTTCCAGCTTCCATGTTGGAGCATTGTTCGTCTAAGCCAGGTGTGATTTCACTGGACGGAGGGGGATGGTACAGGCGCAGTTATCTAGGCACCTGCTCGCCCCGAGAAAATACGCCACTAATTTGATTATCGCGTGGTGTGCCTTTAACATAGCTTCACATGATGGCCGATATCTATATATGACATCTACTGTGGGTTATTGACACCCTCAAGTGAGAGCCAACTGTTCGACGTTTAGCAGGCTGTCCCCCTCAGCAATGTAACACAGTAATTTCAGCACTTACAGTCGTGTGAAGCCAGAATTGCCAGGTTAGGTAGAGATAGCGGTGGGCGACGAATACATTGGGTGGAATGGCGAAAGATTGCAGCAGATCGAAAAACAACATCGCGACATCCTGGAATGGAGAAAAATTGCAAAATATTTCTATGATCCAGCATTGCCTTTCTTATTCCTTTTAATCAGTCAATGGGACTGATGCACCAATATCGCGACGAAGCGTACCCTACGTGACATGGCCAGGATGACATTACGCTCGACGTGCTGTTTCTTCAATTTATCGTCATATTTTAGCAGTAAAACACGGCAATCGCTGCAGGACCCAACTATTGACGGCATCTCTGGCACGTGTCATGGCTGTATATGGCGCACCCGCTGTGTGGCGTGCCACACGCGGCCATGTGAATTCTCTTCGTGGTTGGCAGCCTGCCTGAGGCAAATAATATCTATGGTGTCCTAATAGTATTCAACCTCTTCACTCGATTGTACGACATTTTTACGATCTCCTGCCTGAACATTTGCCAAACGACCCCCAGCAGGTCGGAGAGGGGCTTTCGTTTTCATGAAAACGTGCGGAGATGAGTAGTTGGTGTACACAATCACCCCGATTTGAAAAGTCAATCCGATGGGATCGGCCTCTAAGAAGAGTCCTTCATTAACTCTTCGTGGCCGCGAATCACTTTCCACCACTAATTTTCCTAATTCCAAAAAATCACAAGAAGCACCTCAATAGCTCCTTGACGAAGAGCAGTACTGAAGTTGAAGTACTCAGAGGAGTGATGCATTCGATGGAAGCTCCAGAATACGCCAGCTTCTGAAAAAGACTACCTCATGCATGAGACACGGTTCAGACCTGAACCGCTCACCGTTAGGAGGCTCTAACTTTTCTATTTGGCTAGCAAAGTAGATGAGAAGGTTAAGATGTATCTTCGGATCTATTTCCTTTTCTCTAGGTTATGGGAGCCTCCCCAGTTTTACACTATTAGTGAACCCTTGGTATCTAAAACAAGGAAGATGGCGCAACACGCGTTTTTGCACCAATACGGCACACCTACAGTGCTCCGAGCAACGAAGGAGGGGTGGGGGTCGCTAGGTCGAATTTCCGCCTCGCGGCGTCGTTTTCGCGGCGCCACCACTACGACTCGCCGAATCGATTGCTCTTGGGAGCTCGGCCGAGCGTGACTGCGTCACGTCTGCACTTGAACCAAAGCAACCCTGCCTCCTCTACCCATGCCACACTGCCTCGCTTGAAGGCTGCTGTGCCCCGCTTGGTATTCGCACCTGCCGCGCCGCTCGTCGCGCGCGGCCGCGCGGAGATTCGACCTAGCGATCCCCACTCACGAAGGAGAGGTGGGACAACGGCAGCCGCCTAGTATGGATCGTAGCAGTGATGAATCGGGTACGAAAAAGCATCCGCGAAGCAAATAAACATAAGAAAAGCCCCATTTTCTCGGGCCTTTGATCGTTTCATTATTTATCCACGCTGGCACTACTTCGCACCTCCATTTTCCCACTCAAGAATCGACCACTTCGCCCTCGTGGTGCCTTCATCAAATGGTCGAGAGATTCCGGCCGTTCTGTAGAACCCGTCTTACGCCATCAGCAGTGCAGTGACGCTCTTCTTTACCCACTCTTACCATGTACAGCTCGATGACCGAGGTAGTAGGCGAAATCCTGGGTAAAAATACATAGTATCCATGTGGAAAGCGAGTTTTTCGGCAGTTCTATGACATGCACTCGGTCGTACACCATCGGATAAAACGAGACCGACAAAAAGCGACCACCAACCCTGAAGAAACATCGCATCTTATGAATAAATTGATTAAGTAGATCATACAGGTAGGTGCTTTGACCTTATAGGTTAAAGGCTGCATTGAATATGTTCGAGGCCGAGAGAGAAGCAAGTTAAGTTCTTCGAATTTTTCAAAAAAAAAAAACAGTATCCGCAGGTTTCAGTTGTCACAAAGGGCGTGGAAATCTTCGGCTTAGGTTCAAAATGCTTTGCTGCCACGGATGGTAAGAAAAAGGTGAAGACCGCTAAAAAGGTCGACGGAAAAAGAAGGACGATAAAAGAAAGAGAAAATGCATGAAGGAGTGATGGAGAGAAAATGGATCTCGAGCAAATTCAGTGTTCTCGGGAAGTGTAAATCACTACAAAGAGATAGGTAGAAATGAGGGTTCTATCAAAGAAAGGGAATGGTGGGAACTGCAAGCACTGATTTCTGTCGATGAATTCCTGGCCCACGTACTGTGCTGCGACTGCCACCCCTCAAGTGTCCGCATACGTCTCCCTGGAACTCAGTTTGAGAACACCCTCTTTTTAGGATTAGGCGAGGATGATGGGTTGGTGCCCCCATTTCCAACGCCAGTAGCACACACAGAAAAACGGTAAAGACTCGATTCGGTCGACTATCGAAACAACATTAACAAAACAGCTGAGAGCGTTGTTGCACCGCTCCTGACAATGAGGCCTAATGAAAGGGTTCAAAAAATTTTCAAAATAAATAGAAATTTGATTACTGTAAAAGGAGGTACAAAATGCCGGCGTTGATGGACGTGATCGTGTCGTTGAACTCGCGTTTCTTCTTGTCGAGCAGTAGGTACTCCAATACAATGAAGAGCAACATCCACGACGTTGCCTGGATTTCAAAGATCACTGTAAAGCCGTTCAGTCTCAGCGATAAGGCCAGCGAGGTGCCGCCGCTGGCAGCGCGATTGTTCTATTGCCGTCTCAGCTCAGTGGATCAACAGCCATGCTCATCCTTGGGAGACGGGTGTACGCCATAAAAACCGGAAGCTGCATCGCAGCATTCGGCATGTAACACAATGCGCACGAGCCAGAAGCACCGAATGTAGTTGGGTCCTCAAGCGATCACACTACAACCAACGACAGGCAGCAGCGCCCCAGGCCCGTACGCATTTCGTTGCACGCAGCGGTGCAAAAAACTCTCATTTCGGAGGTTCACAACCCTGGGGCCGCACGCTATCCCTCTAAAAGTGAGAGAAAATCTTTTTTGTTTTTGCCAGTGATAATGTTCAACTTATAGGGGGGCTCTCCTGTGGAGGCATAGTCAAGCATGGGTCGAAAAATCTTCAGAGGGCGGTCGTACTTAACATTTCTTGGACCGAGGAGGGAACCTCTGAAAATTTTAAGTAGCAATACCGTGATTATCGATTGACGCCTTTTTAGGCAGACTTTGTGTATAGAAATGGATAGCCACTGGAACGCAACTTCGGGAGGGCGGGGCGCTGTGAGCGAATCTGTCCACAAGGAATTTGCGGACCGCACAACTCGGCAACTTATTTTCTGAAACTGCGCACGTAGCACTGATCGTAAACATTGTCCTCGTTCTATGAGCTGCCGTTGAGGCAGTTTTTGCATGCATGCTGTAAAAGATCAGGAGACCAGGAGAGGCAGTATGATCACTAATTTTATAACCACCCATTTCAAAACATGGCGCTGATGTAGTCGGAGGTACTCATTCTCGCTCTCTCATCTCTTAATGCCATCCTAAATCAGCCAACAAAAAATCAGCCAATGCCATCCTAAAACAGCCAAGCGTATAGCTTCATCTTAACTGAGGCTTAGGCAAAAGGCATCGGCAGAAATGGCGCTGGACGCCGAGCACAGAAGAGTCCCTTCTTCACTTACTACATAAGCACCCAAAACACTACTGGGCGTGGGTGAAAATCTTTCGAAACCCTTTAAACCCATCGAAATCTCACCCTAACAGACAACTTCAGCACTTTTTAAAATTGAAACTGACTAAACAGATGGTAAAGGACCTTCAGAACTTTCGTTCAGCAAAAACCTCAGAAGTTCAATGGTGTTTTTCGGTTCGGCAAGGAATTCGATCCGAAACAAACAACTAAAACTTCTTACCAGACTCTAAAATCCTACCAGTAAAGTCGCAAGACATCAAACAACTTTGGCATCACATGTCATTACTTTTTTCGCTAAAATGAAATAAGCTGTGTTGAAACTCCTTGAGCAACCTCATTCGGCCCACAAAATCAAGGCAATAATGATATTGCGAGCAAAGGCAGAAAAATTTGCCGCGTGCAGTGTGGTCCGCATAGATTCTGCCGGTTGATGCAATTTGCTTCACGTCAGGATTACGGGCAACGCTCCGTCTTTCTGAACTTGCCGCCCTCCACTAAGATAACCTCGGAAGCGTCGACTGGCGATTGAAGGGTGGGGAGGGATGGTATTGCTAAAAGTCTCCCTCTACTCTAGGGTTGACCCTGCGATAGGGTGTGTAACGAGTGTTCCGATGGGTCAGGTTGCACACGTCTGGGTTCGCCTCGCGAAACGGTTGAACTTCTATTGATTTCAGAATCATAGCTACCACGTGTGTCAAAGGTAAAGGACAAAGATTGAGGATAAAAATAAGGAAAGGTAAATATAGGTAAATATACTATACAGTAAATGCAGGTAACTTATGTTTCAAAAACAAAATTAGCTGGAAACTAGTTACTGTAACGATCAAGCATAAAACACTTGGATTGATGGGAATGGTAATTTCGTCTTGCCCATAATGGCTTGCCCGGCACTTTTCACCGGTGATCTGGCCTATATGGCGGCTTGCATGTCACACCGTGAGGAGGCAAACACCCAAATCACCGATGACGAGATCCTACGGAAGGGTCTGGCTTCAAAGGAGCTCCCCGGCTGAGCAGTGTGGCTGACCCCTGACTGGCCTTACTGCTGACTTTGCTGTACTTACCGGACTCCTAAAATAATTCGGTACGTCTTCCGCATTCTCATAGAATGTCTCGTTTGGCGTTGCCATATACAATACAGAACGTATATTACGCGGATTTAGATCCGTCAACAATCTATGAAGAATGTTGAGCATCTGAAAAAATGGCGCTATTACATAGTCAAAAGATTCCTACACGCAGAGTTAGACATAAGACCTAAGCTACGCTGGAAATTCTACTGCTCTGTGGACAGAAGGAGAATGGTCAAAGTGCTCGGATCGCTAATTTCAAAGTATATTAAAGGCATTGCAGTGTGCTAAACTTGTCAATCGGGTAAACGTTCTCTTCATGTTACTTTGATCTCGAAAGACACTCCCACTGAGTAACTGAACATCTTTCAATCCAAACCAGTCTTGTGCGCTCATCAACTTTGTTTCAAACAACTCTCTCATACGTAGTTGAACATCTTCAACCCAAACCAGCTTTGTTTATCAACTTTGTTTTAAAGGACACACTCACAATGTGGTTAGCCATGTATCAAGTGAAACCAGTCCCGTAACTTAAACAATTCGTTTTCTCCATGTGGCCGCAGACAGGGCAAGAAAAGCGGGATTGCGAAACCGTTTCCGCAGTCACGCGTGGTGATGGGGTGTGCGTCAGGACTGTCCAACTAGGTCACATGCGTCTCATTGTGCCTTACCATAGGGAGATACTAGCATAAATCATACCACTTTAGATCCGTCAACATTCTATGAAGACATATCATCTGAAAAAGTGCCATTGCATGACATAATAAAACCCATGGTTTTGTAGGAAGCCTGCTTTGTGGACACAAGGAAGTCTCCTATTTTCGCGGATCGGTCGTCCTAAAGTGTATCAATGATATTATAGTATGCTGAACGTACAAATTCACTACAGACATACTTTTTATTTCATTTTGCTCTAAAAAATAAGCCCACAATGTAATTGAATATCTCTTAACCTGAACCAGTCTTTTGGAATGTTCAGCTTCGTTTTCAGAAGACACCCCTACACTGTAATTGACCAGTGATCAACCCAAACCAGTATTGTGAGTTAATCATCCCTACTATTTATAAAAAGCTTCGTCTGTCCCTTTGTCCGTCCCTCCGTCTGTCACGAGATTAGGTATTATACGAAAAACGACCCGTGGAGATGGGGACAAGTGTGGGATGGGTAGGGCATGGGGCAAGAAGTAAAGAGCACACATGGACTAAATTAAGCTCCTCCCACGACGGGCGGGGCGTGCCCTAGAATGTTCCATTTCCAGACCGAAAATTTTTCAATTGGGTTTCAATATAACCCAAGCGTGTCGTGTGGGAAAGGTGGGCTAAGGTCAAGTAGTTCCTAGTCAGTTCACAGGAAAAAAAAGCAATTCCGATCGACCTACCGACGCACATGGTGTTTCGCGCACAGTAGTGTGCGCCAGCCAATTGGTAATTGAAATAATTTCGATAAATAATCAATCATCTAGGTGGTCTCAGTTGCTTATTTATTTATAACATCAGGCAACAACAAAGTGGTTAGAAACAAAAAAAACTAAATCCACAAAACACATCGGAGCGACATTATACACACAAGTGTGTGGTAGTCTCTTATACCTAAATTCCCCAGACATTTCCAGTACCAAGTAAGGCAAGTGAGTCGAATTCCCTTAATTTCCTTTTTAGAAGTACGTTACATGGCGTCTTTTGCAAACCGGCTGGCAACACTTTAAGACATGTGGCAACCTAAAGAAATAGCGAATTAAAGACCTGAAGCAGGATACATCGGCAGTCGAGGATTCTTCGACAGGGAGTCGTATCCAACGGGCGGAATGGGAGTTCGTAATTGCAGACGTCGGCAATGATCCTGAGACCCAAGATAGATGATAAGCGGAACGTGCGGTCAGCTGATCCGGTTATATAAGAAAATATATGGTCAAATTTGAGTCATCAGTACAAATTACTCTAGTAAAATACTTCGTGATACTATGCAATCAGCAATGGTTACTGATGCCGTAGAGGATATGTAGATGTTGAAAGGGGGGAGGGTCGTATTTGGGTTCCCCGTTGAGGGGGAGGGTCGTACTAGAGCTGCCATTTTCCACGACAACTGTGTGTGCCGTGATCTGAAATTGATGATTTCTGTTTAGTCGAGGACACAGTAACGACATGGGAGTGGTGCGGCTCCTGTCAGAAATAAATACGCAGTATTTGCTTGGCCTCGAATTGAGGTTGCCCTGCAACATCTGCTGTGTATGAAGTATTAGGTTGTTGCAAAATTAATTTCGTTTTTGAAAACTTGCTTTTTTCCCTCAAAACTGCTTTCCAGAAATCTCTTCTGTACATATATATGTAGTACAAGTTCTCACGCATCTATAGGTATTATTGTCTTCCATCTCCCGGATAACCCTTTTCGGCAAAATAAACATATCAATGGTCAACCTCATTTTCAATACAAAAATTATAAAAAAATTTTCTTTGAATGGCGTTGGACAGGGAAAGGAAAAGGTGATAATCCGATAGAGCAAGGTCAGGGCTATAAGGTGGATGGGGCAGCAATTTTTATCCAAGCTCGAGAATTTTTTGGCGAGTCATTTTTTCACTAGTGGTAAAAAAATTTTAACATTTTTCTTTTTAAAAAATTCTCGAGCTTGGATAAAAATAGCTGCCTTATAGCCCTGATCTTGCTCCATCGAATTATCACCTTTTCCGTTCCCTGTCTAACGTCATTCAAGAAAAAAAAATTGGAATTGAAAATGAGGTGACTTTTGATATTTTTATTTTGCCGAAAAGGGTTATCCGGGAGATGGAAGACAATAATACTTATAGATGCGTGAGAACTTGTACTACATAAATATGTACAGAAGAAATTTCTGGAAAGCAGTTTTGAGGGAAAAAGCAAGTTTTTAAAAACGAAATTAATTTTGCAACAACCCAATATATCGATAGGTTATATACATCGATACACGTTACACATATACACACAACTGCCTAATTCACAACGGGATATTTCGCGCCGTGTGACCCAATTCGTGTGGTGCCGTAAACTTGTTGGACGAACTTTGCTGACCCCCGCAAAGCAGTCAGCACTTCCACTTGGACATTCTATTCAAGAAGCTCCTTCTCTGTAACACTGGCCTACTTGCCAATGACAACGCCTCGCACACGCGTCGCTGCGTTTTCGATTTTACGATGTTTGATTTCTCTTTCTCTTTTGTTTGATTTCACCAGGAATTTTCTGCTAATTTTACGGTTCTAATTAAGATAAGACTTCACTTTTCACTTTCATCCATCAGAATTTACAATTTATGAGATCATTTATTGAATGAAACACTTAGAATTCTTCACAGTTTTCTTCCCAATTGCGGATATTTTGCCGGCGGACGCGAGCCACGAAACGGCTACTAACGATGTTAAACCATATACGGTCATCGGCGAGTCATTCAGAAGCAGTCCCAACAACATGGACAGCATCAGCCGCCCCGAGTCAAAGACCACAGCGAATCGACTGAAACGTTGTTATGGGAAGCACCAGCATTATAGCGTATGCAGTTGAAAACGGACCTGTGATCGAAGTAGTATCCAAACATTTGTAGGAAGGCAATTAGAAAGCCGAGTCTGCAAAGGAACTCAGGCCAGCCGAGGTATAAACGCAGCTGATCAAATTGTAGAGAACATGAGATGAGAAGCAGCCATTGGACGAGGAGATAACAGCGAAGGGCCGATGTCAGTGGAGGATTGTAGCGAGTGATAGGCCGCTCGATCTGCAACACATCGGCTCGTGTGCTGCACCGTTTGTAACTTAAGGTGGTTCAGTACAATGTGAGTCAATTATGTTTAACAAACGACCGACGAGAAAGTATGCAGTACAGGCGAAGGAGTGAGGGTCGGAGTTGGGCGGAGCTCAAAGGGTCGCGTCGTCGAACAGGCAGCTTGCAATCGCCCGTGCGAGGGCGCGACAGGTCGTGATTTCAGCGCTAGTCGCCCATCGAGCCTGGCTACCCAGTAGTTCCCCATTCAACCAGTTTAGCTCCCGTGTAGCACCAGTATTTGAAAATTCACCTGAGGTATTCCTTCCGTATTGTCCTCCATGCACAACCATAGAAAGAAAGGCTTCGTTCGCACTCCTGGAAAGTAACCCGGCGGCCAGAGGGCGGCTTTAACCTACAACGTTAATTATTAATTATTTCGAACTAAATTCGAACTCTGGTGATTGATCACTCAAGTGATGCTCCTCAGAACAGGGGACTAACCTTATTCCATACACCTGGGAAGATCTCCTCGTTCTTTTCGTTTCTCATTTGACCTTTGTCATAACCGATTGCCTTGAACTCGAAAAACTGAAAACCACAGCACAGTGCCCTCCAGTCGATCAGAAAAGGAGAACCAGCTCCACACGTACTTGACACCACAGTTGATTGAACGACGCCACTGGTGTGACCAACCCATACGCGATCTCTTCGTCTTTTCGCTCGGGTTCATAGGTGCCGAAAAGCCTAGAAGTGCTCATACTTCCGTGGTATATTTCGGTTGAAAACGTAGTTGTTCCCAAGAAGCAATTGCGCGTATCTGGAAGCACAGCACGTGTTCGAAGGCGCTGATCAACGTAACAGAGCAAAAAGCCGCATTAACGCGGTTGGGCGTCAAGACTGTCCAACTAGATCAGGTTATGCAAGAAGGAGGCGACCACGCCTTCAGCTCGCGGCTGACTCACAATGGAACCAGCAAAGCATTCGGAAGCTTCGTGTGACGGTGACCTAGTTGGGTAGTCCTGACGCACACTCGCAATATGTTTCTCAATGCGAGCGCTTCGATCACCGCGATCGCGGTTGACGCAATGTAGTCCGGCAGTCAACGCGACGACGTGCTCACTAGCCTCAGATTTCTTTCGAACCCTGCGGTGCTGTCAGTGACGCGCCATTTTTAACATGCGGCCCAATGCGGCAGCATTCGTAATGTCTGCGATTTCTTCATCTCTCAATTCGTCTTCTTCTCCCGCCTTTTCTCACAAAGTATTCACGGCTTTAACCCCCTCTTAATTGATTTAAACGTGGGAGCCATAAAGGTATCACATACGACCCATGCAAAAGTAGCAACGAATTGTCCGAGAAATTCATCTGCACAGTGATTGACCCAGCTGACCTATCAACAAACTCAATGACCCTGGCCTGGTCCATCCGCAGCGCTCCCTATGCACCCCGTCGAACCGATCAGTCCAGTGAATTCCATTTCTTAACTCTCACGACTTTGTTCTTCATAGAATATTCTGGTATGTTTTGAAATCACTATGTAGATAAGTTAATCTGTTTGGAATTTTTACATGACCATATTAAAACCAATTATTGATTTGGTTTTGCGTTGGCCATCGTTTTCCTGTAGGTATGATCGAGTAAGGCCCTTTTGTCGTTTGTGGATTCCGACTTCCAAGTGATTGGATATGAAGGCTTTCCGTCTACTTCGCTTACTCAAGAATCTTTTTAAAAAATTTTCTTGCGCGAATTGATTGAGAGTTATAATTAACGTGCATCACAGAGTCGCATTGGGGGGGGGGGCACTTGTTAAATGTTGAACAGTAAAATGCTTTTACATGGCTGACATGTTAATAGCGTACCCTAGATGTAGGTTTGGTCCTGTAAAGCTGTTGTTACTTTCAGTATTCATGTAAAAACATGTTACTGCTCATGATCCATGGAGCCCCCCCCCCTGCCTTCCCCATATGAGCAATCACCATTTTCTTTATTTCTTTATGTCATGGATTTTGAATCGCACGTAATCTTGACAGAGCACTATTTTTTCATTTCTTTGCGGGATTTTTTTTTCTGGTCCCAGGCATCTTTACTGTCAAGTTCCTAGCAGTTAAGAGTTGCTCACAATGACATTGTCAACTATTATATATTGATCAGAACTATTTTTTATATATAATTATGGATCAGTCCAAGTCAGTGGTTTGTAAGACTTCAATTTAAAAAAACAAAAGAAATATATCTTTTTCGTACAAGTAGAGATGATGCCTCATTTTGTGCCCTCTTCATGTGCCCTGCCCTACCCGAAGTGAAGGTGTAGAGCAATAAATATCAACTAATGTTTGACTTCTAGCCGCAAGAGATTCCTAGCGGTGACATTTTCTGGCTCGTTGCATTAGTCGAAATAGTAAGCTTGAGAGATGATCCGCGGTACCATTACACGCTTTTCAACTGCTTTAATCCTCTATTGAAGACATTTGAATGTGAATGCCTTTGCGTCATGTGATATGCATTAGGAACCTCTTGCAAAGACTGTGTAGTCGTTTATTGCGCTGCACAGAAACGTTCTTACTTTCATTTCGTCGGCGCTTGCAAATTGCATCAAGTGTTTCTTGTAGATGCTATTTTTTGGAAATTTCGATGAGCGTACTCTGCTTTTAGTGGCGTTTTTAAAGAAAACCCCTTTATCAAATTCGCAGGTAGAGATAACATTCCTGTAGGATATCAGCAGAGCTACTGAGAGAGGGACATATCGAGGTTCAGGTGACGAAGTGTAGAGATCCTTCACTCCTTTCAGAAAAAAAGTGGTGACCATAGGACAAATTTGGGGTGTCAGGAGGCATAAGACTGGAAAGGGAAAGAGCTTCGAGATGAATGAACCGTTTCTACCCCTCTTCCTCAGCTACATGGCGCCTTAATATTGAGTCTTCCTCGATTCTAATCTTATAATTTGTTCCGATTAATTTCGAAGATAAGTGTGACGCGGCTGGCTAGAGCTGAGTTTTTTTCCGAGAGGTGATTCGTCGGCTGGAAATTGCGTGGTAAGAGAAAGGTTTTCTAGAAGTTTTTCCCTGCTTGTTACATCCTGAGTATTTGAGCGCTTCAGTTTGCAACTGCGAATAAAACGATTGGATGGACAGAGTTAAGCGTCAGCTTTCCGATTAGCTCCCGACACAGCGGAAGGAGCTATAAATTTTCGATTTTTGAATTTTCTACGCGTTAGTTTTCTGGCCGTCTATTCGCATTGAACCTAGAATATTTCTGAGTATTCATAGAATCACCATGAAAATGTGTTTGCTTTATTGGAAATTACTCTTAAGAGGACTTAAATGTCAGCTTGAACCAATAATAGACTTCGTAGAAACAATGTTCTCTTCAGTATAAGTTTTTTCGCGCTTTCGGTGATTTTTATCATTTCAAAGGAGTTTTTTTTTCGTGGTGGGTATTGATCTTTTGAGGGCATTTGTGACAAATACTGGAACTGGAGAGAGCATTTTTTTCTTCAGATAGGGTTTTCGCAATGAAGCAAATTAGACCTGTGTAAAACTTTGACTGTCGTTGCCCTCTCCTGGTAAAAACTTCACTGAACTAGCGTCAAACCTATTTTTTCTTTCTGAAATTCAATCTGCACATATGTATGTTCAATATTTCAACTATTCGATCAGATCAGAGCGCATTCGAAAATTTTTAGTAGTTCTTGAGTTCCCCGAGACAGAGTCTAGAAATCAAAAATGGAAAAAATTGATTTCAGCTAGTTGCTCGAGTCGGCCAGCGAAATTTGAAAATTCCCAAACTTTAATTTTGGTTTAATTAAAACTCCAAAAAGTTGATAGATAGTCCAATGAATTAGCGCTATTCAACACATTCGCTTGTGATATTCTGGCATGTGGCCGCGTTGGAGGATATTCAGATGATATAGATGTAATTCGAACATAAATTTCGGGAGTTTTTTGATGCTCTTAATTTTCTCAGAATCTGGACTTTCAGATCTATTTGTGGTGGTCTTGAATGTTCGAACGTCATTAGTACTTTTCGTCGACAAATAATTTTATAAATATGAAAATTGACATTTTTAGAGCATGCCCAATTTGATAACTAATGCATACTTAACGCACTTGCGAACTATTTCGGATTATTTCCTCTTTCATTATCCATGGCATACCATGCCTTTATCATCAGTCCTCTTACCTTGGTTGTACTCTTTAGTTTGGATTGTCAGTCTTCTTTTCATGTACGCTTTGTCGGAGACCAAATGCTGCCTTCATGCATAAAGTGAATTAACGAATCGTTAAGAATCACAATTGACGTTTTCGCGAGAGCGAAAATTGTGGAATATCAACTTCTATGAGGCTACTCACCCTATGAACCGTTTCCACTTCACTGCACGGCAACCGATATGTTAATATCAATTGATGGCAATAATCCTCTAAAATTCCAACTTCTGTGAGAATACTTACCCATTGCTGTAGTCAATGAACCGTTTGCAACCTTCTGCGTGAAAACCGATATCTTCATTGAATATCGATCAATGGCACTTGATGCTGTAGGACTGCAACATCAGTGAGGGATCTCATATAGTGAAACGGTCCGTGAGCAGTTTCCAGCTTTTCGCACCAGGACTGTTAGTGTCAATCAATATCGATCAATGGCACTTGATGTTGTATAACTCCAACTTGAGGGAGGGATCTCATCAGTGGCATGCCCATAAAGCGTTTCCAGCTTTCCACACGAGAACCGATATTTCCAATCAATGTCGGTCGATTACACATGATGCTGCGCAATTCTGACTTCTATGAGGGTACAACTCAGTGTCATGGTCCGCGAGCCGTTTCCAGCCTTCCGCGAAAAGCTATGCTTGCGATTAATATTTCGCGAAGGCTCCGCCCATCGCAGTCATCTGACATTATTTTTTCGCTGTGTCTCTCACATAGTTTTTAGCGTGCGGAATTAGGTTTTACGGTGGGCGCAAACTCGTCCATTGCGCGCTCCGCCCACCGTGGGTTGTGAAGGTCTTCACTCATTCCAAAATGCTCCAGACCTCAGGCAGAGCTGATCTCCACCTATTATCCCCAGTGTCTACGCTGCTCTGGGGCGTAGTCATCAACATTTGTAGTATGTACCGCCTATTTGGACTACTACCCGCCCGCTGGACGTGCGTCTCCTTCAAATGCTGCGAACACCTCAAACTCGTCTTCACTCACATTCCGTCAACTTCCGGGCCCTTTTGAAACGAATTATGGTATTTCTCCCAAAACACCGAGCATTTTGGCGCACCTCCCGCCTATAGCGTGTGGAGTTTCTTATGATCCATGTGCGCTCCAAACATCTTGGACCATGACCCAACCAATTCAAACTTGACCCGACCTCCATCACATGTTTTTCAGCTGATGCCGAGTTTTGGGAGGACAAATAAACCAACAACAAGGAAATGAACAGACACACCAAGCTCCTGGTTTATTTTTAGGTTATGATATTGAACGGAGGTAGAATAGATCTTGCGATACTTTTCGTGTGATCAGAGTTTCGTGCAGAGTTCAAATAATTTACTTTGATCTCGACTTGAACCTTTTCCTCTTTAAAATGCAATGAAGCGATAGATACCGCTCGTAATGTTTTTGGTTGAAATATATATGTATGTGTTAACAAAAAAGTCTGACTCACAGCATTCCACTACCCGTGAAAGAAAATAGGACGAAAAAGAATAGACCGCCGAGAAGACCACTCCAGAAACCTTTCCAAATCGCGAAAGACTTCCCGCGCTGCAATTCGGTAGAATAGCTTAATACATGAACTTCCGTTTGTTTCAAGCTTGGCTAATGAATCATCATATTATCCCTCAATAAGAAACATAGTGTTAGGTTGCTCGCACTCTTCCACTGTTAGCCTATAACTGGCATTTTTACGGGTAGACCATGTACTCCACGTATAATTGCATGTATATTGTGGATGGAGAGTATGCACTCATGCCTTGCCTGAACTCGAGTGAGACTTTATTGAGCCGATACGCTGTTTTCAACAGAATTCATTTGGCCAGCCCCGCCATGCTCCACTAACTTTTCTTAAGATGACATTACCAGCTTTGAATATGTATTCTCTTCGTCATGCTTTTTCTTTGTCTTATGTCTGCATATGTGGTATACATTTTCTATACATTCGTATATGGTTCAAGTTGCAATTATTGTCGAACTGCAGGGGTGAATCTTGTCTCCTTTGCATATAGTGTGGGAGTGATTCCTCTTGTTTATATACTTTTCCTTGTAGACAAGAGCGTCTAAAACAACTCGCACAGCGCTTCCACAAAAAAAAACAGATTTGCTAGAGGTTTGTGTTGTTTGAAACTTTTTAAACGACCTTTGCATCACGAGCAGTTTTGATATTCAGAGCTGGCTGCGAAATGTCCAGGCTGTTCTTGAGGAATCACTGAAGAAACAGCAAGCAATCGCAAACGACATCCTAGCAAGGGTTAGTTGGCCATAAATTCACAAAACATTTCGTCAAACCGCTTAACTGGATTATTTAGGAGGACCGATTCAAGTTACTCACATCCATGTGTGCTGATTTGTGCGGTGAGAGGTATCACGAAAGTGATAAGATTCGTTCCCGTGAGAAGGACATCATAGAGAGGTAGGTTGTTGGAGACGTATATCCTCCACATAAGTTTGAAAAGATGAGTGCTATACAGTGCGTTTCATAATTATTGGGTTGAGGAATAAGTTTCCGCGATTTTTTTCAACCCCGTTTTTCACATTGTTTCCTTCATGTTTCGACGAAGCTTATATATGATTTGGATAGAGCTTTTTGCTAAAGCCCAGATTTGGGATTCCCGTGGTGCTAGGCTCAGTTTGAGAGTTATTCCAAGAAAAATCGGGAGATTCCTGTGCTTAATTAGATAACATTTGAGTCATTCGGTGTCTTCAGATGTTTTTCAGACTCTGGTTTCCCATTATGATTAAGACCATTATGATTAATGAGAAAAGGGATTTTGGGGACCACTTCCTACAGCACCTCCTCCATGGACCAGATTTGTTTTGAGTTGAACCATTCTTTGTCTGGGACATAGGCGTGTACAATAGCGAGGAAGAGCAGAAACATCACTAAAACAATAACGAAGTAGTTTCCGAGGCCCACAGCGCACCACATGGCGGTACGACTTCAATTCATAAAGTTGTTCTTGAGCACGGATTGAACGAAACTGAATTTGCATAGGAGTTGCACCCTGCATGCGAGCAATCCCATCTGAATTGTATTTTTGAGTCTGAAAATATTCTATTCGTATGGTGCTGACGGGCAGAGGTGGTACTGGCTTGGTCTGAGAAGTGAGCCAATCTACCACAGTCTTGGCAGTTTTTGTAAGAGAAGGGTGATGGTTTCAGTTCTTTTCGGCAATGATGTTGCATTGAACTTTGCCTCCGAAACCTGCAGAATGGACTCCAAAGACAGCTAGAAGGTCTCACGAAGAAATATGTCGCCTTTTGGAGCTCACCGGCTCTTTATAATTGCGTCTCAAAGTATGGCAAAGCTGTTGTTCACGTAGGTCATCCAACGGAACTGCAGGTGAAGTTCCGAAATGTGGACGTGCAGCCATAGATAACATGTAGTCTTGCTCTCCGCTCTACTATTAGGGAGATCTAGAAGACATCGCCTTAAATAATTACCCCAATAATCGCCAATTTTGGGAAGCGAAACTGCTGAAACAGGCAATCGTTGACGACTGGAACAAAATCTGTGTTGGGGCTCTTCAAAATTTCGTTTTTACTTAACCAAACCCGCTATTTAATGTCGCTCTTAAACAGGAGGGAGCTATAGATTATAAGCCCCTCCGCATGCGCTGTTAACTCTAGCAAATTTTCTGATTCTTCAGGGTGACCTTATAATTATGAAACGGCACAAAAATCAGAAAATATTCATAAAAATGTCAGACTGAAAGGTAATGTCATCAAAACTAGTACAGGAGGGTTTTCTGTGGTGAGGAATCTATGAGAGATACTTGAAAATTTTTCGGTTAGCTGTCTCTTCTAAAAACTGAAAATTCAGGGGTGACCTTATAATTATGAAACGCACTGTATTGTTAAAATATTTACCTGGTGGTATTATTTGGTGATCGCTGGGCTTGCGTAACAGTTTCTGTGCAGCACCCGCGTGTCTATTGTTTGTGCAAAGTCGAATGAGAGACTGGGTAGTTCGTGAGTTGCCCCAGGTTTTGGCGGATTTCCCAGTAGGAACCAGGGGCAAAACCTGTAGCGTATGAATTCAGCGGGAATGATCAGCTCACATGACTTAGGCACTTAGGCAAAATAGTGTCGATTGTGCTTTCTTGGTCAATAAAATTAGAATTTGAGAGAATGTGTCTTGGAGTTATTTCTGTGGGTAATTAGGAAAGAATTGGATGTATACCTTGCGACACTCCTGGCATTAATCGCATGTGTCTTTTGGAAACCAGTATAGCTTTCATTCAACTTCTAATGACCTTGTACAGGTTATCAGATTATAAGGTGATGGTGAGTTCGGTCGGTTGTTGGTGTGATCTAGACCAGATTAGAGATATGATAGAACAGCATGAGTATTCATTAGACCAAGTTTTTTTTTTCAACGATTCCACATGATTACTTTTGTTGTTCAGATGGGCACACTTGTTGAGCTTACTGAGCAACGTCGCAAAGCTTTGATGGGTCTGAATGACTTCATGACACTTTTGAGGGATATTAACACTCTTGCTAGTGCGCTTAAGCATCTAGAGGTAAGTAGTGTGCTATACTGTATGCGCATTACTCGGCCAATTGTTTTGTTTCAGCCAGTTGTTCGTAATCGTGATGTAGGCAAACATGTGTTAGGTGTAGAAGATTTACTTGGCAAGCGTGAACTAATTGAAGCTCAGGTGTGTCGATTTTTTTGAAGATTGAAGGTTTCATACTTTCTTGAGAAACTTGTCCTCAGGCTAACATTCATTTCCAATCATAACGTAAAAGGTAAAGGAGAGGAGTCGCGCTAGCGAAATCTGTTCCTCCGCATCACTTTATGGTACTGTTCAGGTTAACGCACAAGGAACTTGGCTGACCAACGTTACAAATCAGGCTAACAAATACACACGCAACAAAGGAAAACAGTACGATTCACTGCAGAGAAAACTTGATGACGTCACCGCGCGGTATTACTCGTAAGCGCATTTTTTTGAAGTTCAACTGTAGGTCACATCAGATTTTATTGGGTTCACTTAATTTGCTTGGATTGATATAGGTTTGTCGATCTATGTCGTCATCGTCGTCCCAACCTAGATAAGGCTCGTGCATTGTACCAGTTTGTCCAAGATCGTGAAGAAGAGCTCTCGTGGTTTTCCGAGAAAAAGCATCTCTGCCGCCGGGCGAGCAAGCTATTTCACCAAAATGAGTAAAGAAAGGCAGGCGACATGTGGGCTGGGGCTATAGAAGTCTTCACCTAGATAGATATGGATATGAAAAATCTCAGGATATTGTCTTTCATCAAGTTGGTGTCTGATTCTTGATACCAGTGAGCAACCTTTTTGCTTTCCATGAAAATCGCCCTTTCCCAGAAGAGAACAACAAATGCCCGAAAGTATGTAAAACCGTTGTTTGGGAGTGATTTGTTGACGATTACATGGTGTTGAAACTGAGACACATAATCATATTGAAGCAATTATTACATGTAGCTATCCACCTCTACTCGAATACCGGACCGGAATAGCTGTTGCAGTCATTTTGGGAATAGTTTGAACAGGTGTATTTTTGACCCCAAATTCCTCAGTAATTTTTATTATCTTTCCTTAAGAACACTGCAACCGAAATGCAGTCACACTGGACAAGAACCAAAGACATGATGGCCGCCGGAGAACATCATTGAAATCTCATTGAAAACGGACAATCACGTGAAGACATCCAGGTAAAATTTCGAGCATATTGATTATTTGATTTTCATTTCTGTATTGTTCTCAGTGGTTCTGTTGGGACATGGATAAAGTATGCATTTGTGGGCAGTGAAATAAAAGCACTAAATTCATATTCATCATTCTAGCGTCGTATTCAAGCAATGCAGCAGGGTTAGGAACGTCTTCGACCCGCGCATCAAGCGCTTGGCCAATGGCTGAATGAGGCAAAACAAGCTCAGCAATATTTCCAGGTTGATAAGGACATAATTGCGTTTAGCTTCTCTACTCTTCAAACTACATTTTCGTTATTTAGGATGCAAACGAAGCAGAGTCATGGATTCGAGAGAAAATGCCGCTGTTCAAAAGTGATTACTTGGGTCGAGATGAAGGGGCTACAGAATCGTTGTAGCAGAGGCACACTCGAGTAGAGGAAGAAATCCATGCGTACAGGTTAGTTTTTAAGCGAATAATGAGAGAGATAGGTGGCAGCAGTTGGGCCCTTTATGGCCAAAGTGGCCGTATATTGTCTCTTGCACTGGTTTGGAGAAGGTGATTTAATATTTCAGAGCTGATATTGTTCGACTTGAGGAAATGAGTCAAAAACTTGCCAACAGCTCTTTCCTCACAGCGACGACAAGCAGTCAAGTGGTCGTATCGAGTTCTTTTTAGTAATTGCAGCGAGTGCAATGCAGTACAGTTATCGGGAATTTACAGACAAAGAGGGGTCTGTAACACAGATTGAAATGCTCTACAAGTATGACATGAACAGTATGTCAGTGGTCAAAGCGAAGTCCTTGCTCTGCTGGAACAGTCGACTCCGGAATGGTGGCGTGTGCTGAAGCAGGATGGCACTGAAAGATTCGTACCAGCGAATTACTGTAAGAAGGTGCCCGGAGAATCGGTACGTCATATCTTGAATATTACGCTTTTCTGTGTGTATTACCCGTTGCTACCATTTGATCGAACAAAGCATGTCCAGCTCTTCCAGCGTTTCACAGCCTCTTCGAAAACACTTGCATTGAACTTCGAATTTGAATTTGGATTAGATCAATTGCTCTCATAACCTGCTGAAGACGGATTCTGTTAGGTAAGTGTTACGCAAACGACCACTACACCGAAAGCACATACTAATGTTGTGGACAGCAAATGTGCTATTGTCGACAGACAGAAGAATGGTTTAGCGGAAGTCCGACGACGTCTTCTTTCTGATAATATCAAGTTAATGAGGTAAATAGAACCTGACGTTTTTGTTCTTGCGTCTGTATAAGGAAAAACATGAGCAATTTGTACAGCCAAAGCTATATAAGTGTGTCGCATTTAAGATTCTACCGTGAATGTGACGAGTTCGAGGGGTGGGCCCGTGAAACCGGAGCAGCTCTAGCGGATGAACCTTCAGTGGAGCATCTCAAGGCGTTCCATAAGAAATTCGATCGACTTGAAGCGGAAATGAAAGCAATTGGAGGCACTCAACTCAAGCATATCAATGTCATGGCTGACGAACTGATTGGTGAAGGTCACAGTCAGTCAAGGCAGATTGAGCCACGTCAGAAAAAAGTTTGTTGTTTTCAATAGCAGTGGCTGTAGCCGCTTGTATTTTTTGAAATTTGTGCTATGATGTTAGGTTAACGCCCTATGCACTGATTTGGAGCGTTCGCGTGCCGATCGAGCTGCTAAACTTGAAACATTTGAGAGAGTAGCAGATTTTGATTCATCGTACGAAGATGCTCGAGAATGGATGCAGGTTTGTGGGTTTATCAGATTCGAGTTGGATTTCGTTTGCCCCGCTATCTTGGTTGTTTTCAGGGCAAATTCGATCTGCTTGATCGCAACCCAAATGATTTAAAAGTTTGCAAAATTCGGAGCGTGACCTGAAACCTCTTGAAGACAAAATTCACTACCTAGAAAAACTTGCAGCTGAGGTAAGCTACAAGTGCGGTTGTGTACGAAGTGATGGATAGCCAAGAAATCTTTTCGTTACAGATGAAGAAGAAGAACCTGAAAGAAGCCGCCGCAAATGAACGAAAGATTGCCGAGTTACGTGCAATGCATGCCGATCTGCTTCGAAGAGCTCGTGAAAAAATTAAGATCGCCGAGCAGTCTCAAGGTGAGTAATTTCAGCATAACAGTCCTCTTTCAGAGGCTGTGAAAACCTGTGTCATCATAGAACTCAGGCTCCCGACCTTCTTGGTGGATTTCCTGCCATTTTAGGCGCTTGATATCCTTTTGACGTAGTACTCTACCGGGGCTTATGTGACAAATTTCTGTGCTAAAAATAGTTTCGCACTTCACTGACCAGAGAACTTATGCATGTATTGCTTGTTTAGGCCAGGAAATGTTCGAAACGGCATTGAGAGATGTACTGATTTGGATCGATCGTACCAAGAAAGTACTTGCCGAAGATGTTCGTGCGCTAGACGTCCAACAAGCTGAGGACCTATTGAAGAAAGATTACGAACTCGGAGAACAGATTATGGACAAGAAATACGAGGTATGTTTAAATAATAAGCTCGCTATCTGTAGGCGAAGCATGTCTTACACTGACGAATTTCTAGGTGGACTACGTGCAAGAGCTTGGACATCGTTTACTCAATAAAAATCCACGTTTACATGAAGTTGAGGCTCAACTGAAGCATCCGACCAGTGAAACGGGTGTAGTTGAGGTAAGAGCACTTATTCTTTTGTTTATGGACTTACTTCGTAAGGTAGTGTTACGGTTTCTCGGTCTCCTTTAGCCCTACTTTCAGTAGCATATGGTTGACTTGGGGTATTATCGACATAAAGGAAGACTAAGGAAAGAAAGGGTGCTATCGTGAGAGGATGGTCTCTCCTGAAAATAAACAGCCAATTAAGGGTTTGATCCAAACTTGCTTCCGGAGGAAGCTCTTTGATTGCAATTACAACTTAGTTGGTAGCGTGATCGCTGTAGGCACCTTTGGGCAGTCTCCATCTGTGGACTGTATTAATCGTCCATGATCATTGTCGAGTTGCGGGAGACCTCACTTTTCTGATGCCTGTATCTAGCCTGCGAGAGCCCAGAGCTCAGACGGATGGTGGTCAACGGCTGACTCAGCTAAGGGATGCCCTCCGCGTGCGTGTTTTGGATCGATTATGGGTTCGTATTCTTGGTGTGAATTACTTAATCACGAGCCGTATAGGAATACCATATTCATTGAAATAAGTTGTAATATAGCAATTCGATCGGGCTTGTAAGATGGAAGGGCAGTGGAAATTGGACTTTCAAAAAAATGTGAGGATAAAAATCTGATAACTACCAAGTAACACATTGTTTTTTGTTTTCATTTTTTCAGCTCATCTTGCTACAGAACATGTACCGAATGTGTGACGGGCAGCTGAAAGAGCAGCCAGACCTCCAACTACACATCTGTACACATCTGTACATATCCGTACCCATCTGTACACATCTGTGCACATCTGTACATCTGTACATCTGTACCCATCTGTACACATCTGTACACATCTGTACATATCCGTACCCATCTGTACATATCCGTACCCATCTGTACATATCCGTACACATCTGTACATATCCGTACCCATCCGTACCCATCTGTACACATCTGTACACATCTGTACATATCCGTACCCATCTGTACACATCTGTGCACATCTGTACATCTGTACACATCTGTACATATCCGTACACATCTGTACATATCCGTACACATCTGTACATATCCGTACCCATCTGTACACATCTGTACACATCTGTACATATCCGTACCCATCTGTACATATCCGTACCCATCTGTACATATCCGTACACATCTGTACATATCCGTACCCATCCGTACCCATCTGTACACATCTGTACACATCTGTACATATCCGTACCCATCTGTACACATCTGTGCACATCTGTACATCTGTACACATCTGTACGGGCAGCTGAAAGAGCAGCCAGACCTCCAACTACACATCTGTACACATCTGTACATATCCGTACCCATCTGTACACATCTGTGCACATCTGTACATCTGTACATCTGTACCCATCTGTACACATCTGTACACATCTGTACATATCCGTACCCATCTGTACATATCCGTACCCATCTGTACATATCCGTACACATCTGTACATATCCGTACCCATCCGTACCCATCTGTACACATCTGTACACATCTGTACATATCCGTACCCATCTGTACACATCTGTGCACATCTGTACATCTGTACACATCTGTACATATCCGTACACATCTGTACATATCCGTACACATCTGTACATATCCGTACCCATCTGTACACATCTGTACACATCTGTACATATCCGTACCCATCTGTACATATCCGTACCCATCTGTACATATCCGTACACATCTGTACATATCCGTACCCATCCGTACCCATCTGTACACATCTGTACACATCTGTACATATCCGTACCCATCTGTACACATCTGTGCACATCTGTACATCTGTACACATCTGTACATATCCGTACACATCTGTACATATCCGTACACATCTGTACATATCCGTACCCATCTGTACACATCTGTACACATCTGTGCACATCTGTACATCTGTACACATCTGTACATATCCGTACACATCTGTACATCTGTACATCTGTACACATCTGTACACATCTGTACATCTGTACATCTGTACACATCTGTACACATCTGTGCACATCTGTACATATCCGTACACATCTGTACATATCCGTACCCATCTGTACACATCTGTGCACATCTGTACATCTGTACATCTGTACACATCTGTGCACATCTGTACATCTGTACATCTGTACACATCTGTACATATCCGTACCCATCTGTACACATCTGTACACATCTGTACATATCCGTACCCATCTGTACATATCCGTACCCATCTGTACATATCCGTACACATCTGTACATCTGTACATCTGTACCCATCTGTACACATCTGTACACATCTGTACATATCCGTACCCATCTGTACACATCTGTGCACATCTGTACATCTGTACATCTGTACACATCTGTACATATCCGTACCCATCTGTACACATCTGTACATCTATACCCATCTGTACACATCTGTACACATCTGTACACATCTGTACACATCTGTACACATCTGTACATATCCGTACCCATCTGTACATATCCGTACCCATCTGTACATATCCGTACACATCTGTACATATCCGTACCCATCTGTACATATCCGTACACATCTGTACATATCCGTACCCATCCGTACCCATCTGTACACATCTGTACACATCTGTACATATCCGTACCCATCTGTACACATCTGTACACATCTGTACATCTGTACATCTGTACCCATCTGTACACATCTGTACACATCTGTACATATCCGTACACATCTGTACATATCCGTACCCATCTGTACACATCTGTACACATCTGTACATCTGTACATCTGTACACATCTGTACACATCTGTACACATCTGTACATCTGTACATCTGTACACATCTGTACACATCTGTACACATCTGTACATATCCGTACACATCTGTACATATCCGTACCCATCCGTACTCTGTACACATCTGTACACATCTGTACATATCCGTACACATCTGTACACATCTGTACACATCTGTACATATCCGTACCCATCTGTACATATCCGTACCCATCTGTACATATCCGTACACATCTGTACATATCCGTACCCATCCGTACCCATCTGTACACATCTGTACACATCTGTACATATCCGTACACATCTGTACACATCTGTACACATCTGTACATATCCGTACCCATCTGTACACATCTGTACACATCTGTACATATCCGTACCCATCTGTACATGTCCGTACCCATCTGTACATATCCGTACACATCTGTACATATCCGTACCCATCTGTACATATCCGTACCCATCTGTACACATCTGTACACATCTGTACATATCCGTAACCATCTGTACACATCTGTACACATCTGTACATATCCGTACCCATCTGTACATATCCGTACACATCTGTACATATCCGTACACATCTGTACATATCCGTACCCATCCGTACCCATCTGTACACATCTGTACACATCTGTACATATCCGTACACATCTGTACACATCTGTACACATCTGTACATATCCGTACCCATCTGTACATATCCGTACCCATCTGTACATATCCGTACACATCTGTACATATCCGTACCCATCCGTACCCATCTGTACACATCTGTGCACATCTGTACATCTGTACATCTGTACACATCTGTACATATCCGTACCCATCCGTACCCATCTGTACACATCTGTACACATCTGTACATATCCGTACACATCTGTACACATCTGTACACATCTGTACATATCCGTACCCATCTGTACACATCTGTACACATCTGTACATATCCGTACCCATCTGTACATATCCGTACCCATCTGTACATATCCGTACACATCTGTACATATCCGTACCCATCTGTACATATCCGTACCCATCTGTACACATCTGTACACATCTATCTGTACACATCTATCTCATCATATCCGTACCCATCTGTACACATCTGTACACATCTGTACATATCCGTACCCATCTGTACATATCCGTACACATCTGTACATATCCGTACCCATCTGTACACATCTGTGCACATCTGTACATATCCGTATCCATCTGTACACATCTGTACATATCCATACCCATCTGTACACATCTGTGCACATCTGTACATCTGTACATCTGTACACATCTGTACATATCCGTACCCATCTGTACACATCTGTACACATCTGTGCACATCTGTACATCTGTACATCTGTACACATCTGTACATATCCGTACACATCTGTACATATCCGTACCCATCTGTACACATCTGTACATATCCGTACCCATCTGTACACATCTGTGCACATCTGTACATCTGTACATCTGTACACATCTGTACATATCCGTACCCATCTGTACACATCTGTGCACATCTGTACATCTGTACATCTGTACACATCTGTACATATCCGTACCCATCTGTACACATCTGTGCACATCTGTACATCTGTACATCTGTACACATCTGTACATATCCGTACCCATCTGTACACATCTGTACACATCTGTACATATCCGTACCCATCTGTACATATCCGTACACATCTGTACATATCCGTACACATCTGTACATATCCGTACCCATCTGTACATATCCGTACACATCTGTACATATCCGTACCCATCCGTACCCATCTGTACACATCTGTGCACATCTGTACATCTGTACATCTGTACACATCTGTACACATCTGTACATATCCGTACCCATCTGTACATATCCGTACACATCTGTACACATCTGTACATATCCGTACCCATCTGTACATATCCGTACACATCTGTACATATCCGTACACATCTGTACATATCCGTACCCATCTGTACACATCTGTACACATCTGTGCACATCTGTACATCTGTACACATCTGTACATATCCGTACCCATCTGTACACATCTGTGCACATCTGTACATCTGTACATCTGTACACATCTGTACACATCTGTACATATCCGTACCCATCTGTACATATCCGTACACATCTGTACACATCTGTACATATCCGTACCCATCTGTACATATCCGTACACATCTGTACATATCCGTACACATCTGTACATATCCGTACCCATCTGTACACATCTGTACATATCCGTACCCATCTGTACACATCTGTGCACATCTGTACATCTGAACATCTGTACACATCTGTACATATCCGTACCCATCTGTACACATCTGTGCACATCTGTACATCTGTACATCTGTACACATCTGTACATATCCGTACCCATCTGTACACATCTGTGCACATCTGTACATCTGTACATCTGTACACATCTGTACATATCCGTACCCATCTGTACATCTATACCCATCTGTACACATCTGTACACATCTGTACACATCTGTACACATCTGTACATATCCGTACCCATCTGTACATATCCGTACCCATCTGTACATATCCGTACACATCTGTACATATCCGTACCCATCCGTACCCATCTGTACACATCTGTACACATCTGTACATCTGTACCCATCTGTACACATCTGTACACATCTGTACATATCCGTACACATCTGTACATATCCGTACCCATCTGTACACATCTGTACACATCTGTACATATCCGTACCCATCTGTACACATCTGTACACATCTGTACATCTGTACATCTGTACACATCTGTACACATCTGTACACATCTGTACATCTGTACATCTGTACACATCTGTACACATCTGTACACATCTGTACATATCCGTACACATCTGTACATATCCGTACCCATCCGTACCCATCTGTACATATCCGTACCCATCTGTACATATCCGTACCCATCTGTACATATCCGTACACATCTGTACATATCCGTACCCATCCGTACCCATCTGTACACATCTGTACACATCTGTACATATCCGTACACATCTGTACACATCTGTACACATCTGTACATATCCGTACCCATCTGTACATATCCGTACCCATCTGTACACATCTGTACACATCTGTACATATCCGTAACCATCTGTACACATCTGTACACATCTGTACATATCCGTACCCATCTGTACATATCCGTACACATCTGTACATATCCGTACACATCTGTACATATCCGTACCCATCCGTACCCATCTGTACACATCTGTACACATCTGTACATATCCGTACACATCTGTACACATCTGTACACATCTGTACATATCCGTACCCATCTGTACATATCCGTACCCATCTGTACATATCCGTACACATCTGTACATATCCGCACCCATCCGTACCCATCTGTACACATCTGTACACATCTGTACATATCCGTACACATCTGTACACATCTGTACACATCTGTACATATCCGTACCCATCTGTACACATCTGTACACATCTGTACATATCCGTACCCATCTGTACATATCCGTACCCATCTGTACATATCCGTACACATCTGTACATATCCGTACCCATCTGTACATATCCGTACCCATCTGTACACATCTGTACACATCTGTACATATCCGTACCCATCTGTACATATCCGTACACATCTGTACATATCCGTACCCATCTGTACACATCTGTGCACATCTGTACATATCCGTATCCATCTGTACACATCTGTACATATCCATACCCATCTGTACACATCTGTGCACATCTGTACATCTGTACATCTGTACACATCTGTACATATCCGTACCCATCTGTACACATCTGTACACATCTGTGCACATCTGTACATCTGTACATCTGTACACATCTGTACATATCCGTACACATCTGTACACATCTGTGCACATCTGTACATCTGTACATCTGTACACATCTGTACATATCCGTACCCATCTGTACACATCTGTACATATCCGTACCCATCTGTACACATCTGTGCACATCTGTACATCTGTACATCTGTACACATCTGTACACATCTGTACATATCCGTACCCATCTGTACATATCCGTACACATCTGTACACATCTGTACATATCCGTACCCATCTGTACATATCCGTACACATCTGTACATATCCGTACACATCTGTACATATCCGTACCCATCTGTACACATCTGTACACATCTGTGCACATCTGTACATCTGTACATCTGTACACATCTGTACATTTCCGTACCCATCTGTACACATCTGTGCACATCTGTACATCTGTACATCTGTACACATCTGTACACATCTGTACATATCCGTACCCATCTGTACATATCCGTACACATCTGTACACATCTGTACATATCCGTACCCATCTGTACATATCCGTACACATCTGTACATATCCGTACACATCTGTACATATCCGTACCCATCTGTACACATCTGTACATATCCGTACCCATCTGTACACATCTGTGCACATCTGTACATCTGAACATCTGTACACATCTGTACATATCCGTACCCATCTGTACACATCTGTGCACATCTGTACATCTGTACATCTGTACACATCTGTACATATCCGTACCCATCTGTACACATCTGTGCACATCTGTACATCTGTACATCTGTACACATCTGTACATATCCGTACCCATCTGTACATATCCGTACACATCTGTACATATCCGTACCCATCTGTACACATCTGTGCACATCTGTACATCTGTACATCTGTACACATCTGTACATATCCGTACCCATCTGTACATATCCGTACACATCTGTACATATCCGTACCCATCTGTACACATCTGTGCACATCTGTACATCTGTACATCTGTACACATCTGTACATATCCGTACCCATCTGTACACATCTGTGAACATCTGTACATCTGTACATCTGTACACATCTGTACATATCCGTACCCATCTGTACATATCCGTACACATCTGTACATATCCGTACCCATCTGTACACATCTGTGCACATCTGTACATCTGTACATCTGTACACATCTGTACATATCCGTACCCATCTGTGCACATCTGTGAACATCTGTACATCTGTACATATCCGTACCCATCTGTACACATCTGTGCACATCTGTACATCTGTACATCTGTACACATCTGTACATATCCGTACCCATCTGTACACATCTGTGCACATCTGTACATCTGTACATCTGTACACATCTGTACATATCCGTACCCATCTGTACACATCTGTACACATCTGTACATATCCGTACCCATCTGTACATATCCGTACACATCTGTACATATCCGTACACATCTGTACATATCCGTACCCATCTGTACACATCTGTACATATCCGTACCCATCTGTACACATCTGTGCACATCTGTACATCTGTACATCTGTACACATCTGTACATATCCGTACCCATCTGTACACATCTGTGCACATCTGTACATCTGTACATCTGTACACATCTGTACATATCCGTACCCATCTGTACACATCTGTACACATCTGTACATATCCGTACCCATCTGTACATATCCGTACACATCTGTACATATCCGTACCCATCTGTACACATCTGTGCACATCTGTACATCTGTACATCTGTACACATCTGTACATATCCGTACCCATCTGTACACATCTGTGCACATCTGTACATCTGTACATCTGTACACATCTGTACATATCCGTACCCATCTGTACACATCTGTACACATCTGTGCACATCTGTACATCTGTACATCTGTACACATCTGTACATATCCGTACCCATCTGTACACATCTGTGCACATCTGTACATCTGTACATCTGTACACATCTGTACATATCCGTACCCATCTGTACACGTCTGTACACATCTGTGCACATCTGTACATCTGTACATCTGTACACATCTGTACATATCCGTACACATCTGTACATATCCGTACACATCTGTACATATCCGTACCCATCTGTACACATCTGTACATATCCGTACCCATCTGTACACATCTGTGCACATCTGTACATCTGTACATCTGTACACATCTGTACATATCCGTACCCATCTGTACACATCTGTACACATCTGTGCACATCTGTACATCTGTACATCTGTACACATCTGTACATATCCGTACCCATCTGTACACATCTGTGCACATCTGTACATCTGTACATCTGTACACATCTGTACACATCTGTACATATCCGTACCCATCTGTACATATCCGTACACATCTGTACACATCTGTACACATCTGTACATATCCGTACCCATCCGTACCCATCTGTACACATCTGTACACATCTGTACATATCCGTACCCATCTGTACACATCTGTGCACATCTGTACATCTGTACACATCTGTACATATCCGTACACATCTGTACATATCCGTACACATCTGTACATATCCGTACCCATCTGTACACATCTGTACACATCTGTACATATCCGTACCCATCTGTACATATCCGTACCCATCTGTACATATCCGTACACATCTGTACATATCCGTACCCATCCGTACCCATCTGTACACATCTGTACACATCTGTACATATCCGTACCCATCTGTACACATCTGTGCACATCTGTACATCTGTACACATCTGTACGGGCAGCTGAAAGAGCAGCCAGACCTCCAACTACACATCTGTACACATCTGTACATATCCGTACCCATCTGTACACATCTGTGCACATCTGTACATCTGTACATCTGTACCCATCTGTACACATCTGTACACATCTGTACATATCCGTACCCATCTGTACATATCCGTACCCATCTGTACATATCCGTACACATCTGTACATATCCGTACCCATCCGTACCCATCTGTACACATCTGTACACATCTGTACATATCCGTACCCATCTGTACACATCTGTGCACATCTGTACATCTGTACACATCTGTACATATCCGTACACATCTGTACATATCCGTACACATCTGTACATATCCGTACCCATCTGTACACATCTGTACACATCTGTACATATCCGTACCCATCTGTACATATCCGTACCCATCTGTACACATCTGTACACATCTGTACATATCCGTACCCATCTGTACACATCTGTGCACATCTGTACATCTGTACACATCTGTACATATCCGTACACATCTGTACATATCCGTACACATCTGTACATATCCGTACCCATCTGTACACATCTGTACACATCTGTGCACATCTGTACATCTGTACACATCTGTACATATCCGTACACATCTGTACATCTGTACATCTGTACACATCTGTACACATCTGTACATCTGTACATCTGTACACATCTGTACACATCTGTGCACATCTGTACATATCCGTACACATCTGTACATATCCGTACCCATCTGTACACATCTGTGCACATCTGTACATCTGTACATCTGTACACATCTGTGCACATCTGTACATCTGTACATCTGTACACATCTGTACATATCCGTACCCATCTGTACACATCTGTACATATCCGTACCCATCTGTACACATCTGTACATATCCGTACCCATCTGTACACATCTGTGCACATCTGTACATCTGTACATCTGTACACATCTGTACACATCTGTACATATCCGTACCCATCTGTACCCATCTGTACACATCTGTACACATCTGTACATATCCGTACCCATCTGTACATATCCGTACACATCTGTACATATCCGTACATATCTGTACATATCCGTACCCATCTGTACACATCTGTGCACATCTGTACATCTGTACACATCTGTACATATCCGTACCCATCTGTACATATCCGTACACATCTGTACATATCCGTACCCATCTGTACACATCTGTGCACATCTGTACATCTGTACATCTGTACACATCTGTACATATCCGTACCCATCTGTACACATCTGTGAACATCTGTACATCTGTACATCTGTACACATCTGTACATATCCGTACCCATCTGTACATATCCGTACACATCTGTACATATCCGTACACATCTGTACATATCCGTACACATCTGTGCACATCTGTACATCTGTACATCTGTACACATCTGTACATATCCGTACCCATCTGTACACATCTGTACATATCCGTACCCATCTGTACACATCTGTGCACATCTGTACATCTGTACATCTGTACACATCTGTACATATCCGTACCCATCTGTACACATCTGTGCACATCTGTACATCTGTACATCTGTACACATCTGTACATATCCGTACCCATCTGTACATATCCGTACCCATCTGTACACATCTGTGCACATCTGTACATCTGTACATCTGTACACATCTGTACATATCCGTACCCATCTGTACACATCTGTGCACATCTGTACATCTGTACATCTGTACACATCTGTACATATCCGTACCCATCTGTACACATCTGTACACATCTGTGCACATCTGTACATCTGTACATCTGTACACATCTGTACACATCTGTACATATCCGTACCCATCTGTACATATCCGTACACATCTGTACACATCTGTACATATCCGTACCCATCTGTACATATCCGTACACATCTGTACATATCCGTACACATCTGTACATATCCGTACCCATCTGTACACATCTGTACATATCCGTACCCATCTGTACACATCTGTGCACATCTGTACATCTGAACATCTGTACACATCTGTACATATCCGTACCCATCTGTACACATCTGTGCACATCTGTACATCTGTACATCTGTACACATCTGTACATATCCGTACCCATCTGTACACATCTGTGCACATCTGTACATCTGTACATCTGTACACATCTGTACATATCCGTACCCATCTGTACACATCTGTACACATCTGTACATATCCGTACCCATCTGTACATATCCGTACCCATCTGTACATATCCGTACCCATCTGTACACATCTGTGCACATCTGTACATCTGTACATCTGTACACATCTGTACATATCCGTACCCATCTGTACACATCTGTGCACATCTGTACATCTGTACATCTGTACACATCTGTACATATCCGTACCCATCTGTACACATCTGTGCACATCTGTACATCTGTACATCTGTACACATCTGTACATATCCGTACCCATCTGTACACATCTGTACACATCTGTGCACATCTGTACATCTGTACATCTGTACACATCTGTACATATCCGTACCCATCTGTACACATCTGTGCACATCTGTACATCTGTACATCTGTACACATCTGTACATATCCGTACCCATCTGTACACGTCTGTACACATCTGTGCACATCTGTACATCTGTACATCTGTACACATCTGTACATATCCGTACACATCTGTACATATCCGTACACATCTGTACATATCCGTACCCATCTGTACACATCTGTACATATCCGTACCCATCTGTACACATCTGTGCACATCTGTACATCTGTACATCTGTACACATCTGTACATATCCGTACCCATCTGTACACATCTGTACACATCTGTGCACATCTGTACATCTGTACATCTGTACACATCTGTACATATCCGTACCCATCTGTACACATCTGTGCACATCTGTACATCTGTACATCTGTACACATCTGTACACATCTGTACATATCCGTACCCATCTGTACATATCCGTACACATCTGTACACATCTGTACACATCTGTACATATCCGTACCCATCCGTACCCATCTGTACACATCTGTACACATCTGTACATATCCGTACCCATCTGTACACATCTGTGCACATCTGTACATCTGTACACATCTGTACATATCCGTACACATCTGTACATATCCGTACACATCTGTACATATCCGTACCCATCTGTACACATCTGTACACATCTGTACATATCCGTACCCATCTGTACATATCCGTACCCATCTGTACATATCCGTACACATCTGTACATATCCGTACCCATCCGTACCCATCTGTACACATCTGTACACATCTGTACATATCCGTACCCATCTGTACACATCTGTGCACATCTGTACATCTGTACACATCTGTACGGGCAGCTGAAAGAGCAGCCAGACCTCCAACTACACATCTGTACACATCTGTACATATCCGTACCCATCTGTACACATCTGTGCACATCTGTACATCTGTACATCTGTACCCATCTGTACACATCTGTACACATCTGTACATATCCGTACCCATCTGTACATATCCGTACCCATCTGTACATATCCGTACACATCTGTACATATCCGTACCCATCCGTACCCATCTGTACACATCTGTACACATCTGTACATATCCGTACCCATCTGTACACATCTGTGCACATCTGTACATCTGTACACATCTGTACATATCCGTACACATCTGTACATATCCGTACACATCTGTACATATCCGTACCCATCTGTACACATCTGTACACATCTGTACATATCCGTACCCATCTGTACATATCCGTACCCATCTGTACATATCCGTACACATCTGTACATATCCGTACCCATCCGTACCCATCTGTACACATCTGTACACATCTGTACATATCCGTACCCATCTGTACACATCTGTGCACATCTGTACATCTGTACACATCTGTACATATCCGTACACATCTGTACATATCCGTACACATCTGTACATATCCGTACCCATCTGTACACATCTGTACACATCTGTGCACATCTGTACATCTGTACACATCTGTACATATCCGTACACATCTGTACATCTGTACATCTGTACACATCTGTACACATCTGTACATCTGTACATCTGTACACATCTGTACACATCTGTGCACATCTGTACATATCCGTACACATCTGTACATATCCGTACCCATCTGTACACATCTGTGCACATCTGTACATCTGTACATCTGTACACATCTGTGCACATCTGTACATCTGTACATCTGTACACATCTGTACATATCCGTACCCATCTGTACACATCTGTACATATCCGTACCCATCTGTACACATCTGTACATATCCGTACCCATCTGTACACATCTGTGCACATCTGTACATCTGTACATCTGTACACATCTGTACACATCTGTACATATCCGTACCCATCTGTACCCATCTGTACACATCTGTACACATCTGTACATATCCGTACCCATCTGTACATATCCGTACACATCTGTACATATCCGTACATATCTGTACATATCCGTACCCATCTGTACACATCTGTGCACATCTGTACATCTGTACACATCTGTACATATCCGTACCCATCTGTACATATCCGTACACATCTGTACATATCCGTACCCATCTGTACACATCTGTGCACATCTGTACATCTGTACATCTGTACACATCTGTACATATCCGTACCCATCTGTACACATCTGTGAACATCTGTACATCTGTACATCTGTACACATCTGTACATATCCGTACCCATCTGTACATATCCGTACACATCTGTACATATCCGTACACATCTGTACATATCCGTACACATCTGTGCACATCTGTACATCTGTACATCTGTACACATCTGTACATATCCGTACCCATCTGTACACATCTGTACATATCCGTACCCATCTGTACACATCTGTGCACATCTGTACATCTGTACATCTGTACACATCTGTACATATCCGTACCCATCTGTACACATCTGTGCACATCTGTACATCTGTACATCTGTACACATCTGTACATATCCGTACCCATCTGTACATATCCGTACCCATCTGTACACATCTGTGCACATCTGTACATCTGTACATCTGTACACATCTGTACATATCCGTACCCATCTGTACACATCTGTGCACATCTGTACATCTGTACATCTGTACACATCTGTACATATCCGTACCCATCTGTACACATCTGTACACATCTGTGCACATCTGTACATCTGTACATCTGTACACATCTGTACACATCTGTACATATCCGTACCCATCTGTACATATCCGTACACATCTGTACACATCTGTACATATCCGTACCCATCTGTACATATCCGTACACATCTGTACATATCCGTACACATCTGTACATATCCGTACCCATCTGTACACATCTGTACATATCCGTACCCATCTGTACACATCTGTGCACATCTGTACATCTGAACATCTGTACACATCTGTACATATCCGTACCCATCTGTACACATCTGTGCACATCTGTACATCTGTACATCTGTACACATCTGTACATATCCGTACCCATCTGTACACATCTGTGCACATCTGTACATCTGTACATCTGTACACATCTGTACATATCCGTACCCATCTGTACACATCTGTACACATCTGTACATATCCGTACCCATCTGTACATATCCGTACCCATCTGTACATATCCGTACCCATCTGTACACATCTGTGCACATCTGTACATCTGTACATCTGTACACATCTGTACACATCTGTGCACATCTGTACATCTGTACACATCTGTACATATCCGTACACATCTGTACATATCCGTACACATCTGTACCCATCTGTACACATCTGTACACATCTGTACATATCCGTACCCATCTGTACACATCTGTGCACATCTGTACATCTGTACACATCTGTACATATCCGTACACATCTGTACATATCCGTACACATCTGTACATATCCGTACCCATCTGTACACATCTGTACACATCTGTACATATCCGTACCCATCTGTACATATCCGTACCCATCTGTACATATCCGTACACATCTGTACATATCCGTACCCATCCGTACCCATCTGTACACATCTGTACACATCTGTACATATCCGTACCCATCTGTACACATCTGTGCACATCTGTACATCTGTACACATCTGTACATATCCGTACACATCTGTACATATCCGTACACATCTGTACATATCCGTACCCATCTGTACACATCTGTACACATCTGTGCACATCTGTACATCTGTACACATCTGTACATATCCGTACACATCTGTACATCTGTACATCTGTACACATCTGTACACATCTGTACATCTGTACATCTGTACACATCTGTACACATCTGTGCACATCTGTACATATCCGTACACATCTGTACATATCCGTACCCATCTGTACACATCTGTGCACATCTGTACATCTGTACATCTGTACACATCTGTGCACATCTGTACATCTGTACATCTGTACACATCTGTACATATCCGTACCCATCTGTACACATCTGTACATATCCGTACCCATCTGTACACATCTGTACATATCCGTACCCATCTGTACACATCTGTGCACATCTGTACATCTGTACATCTGTACACATCTGTACACATCTGTACATATCCGTACCCATCTGTACCCATCTGTACACATCTGTACACATCTGTACATATCCGTACCCATCTGTACATATCCGTACACATCTGTACATATCCGTACATATCTGTACATATCCGTACCCATCTGTACACATCTGTGCACATCTGTACATCTGTACACATCTGTACATATCCGTACCCATCTGTACATATCCGTACACATCTGTACATATCCGTACCCATCTGTACACATCTGTGCACATCTGTACATCTGTACATCTGTACACATCTGTACATATCCGTACCCATCTGTACACATCTGTGAACATCTGTACATCTGTACATCTGTACACATCTGTACATATCCGTACCCATCTGTACATATCCGTACACATCTGTACATATCCGTACACATCTGTACATATCCGTACACATCTGTGCACATCTGTACATCTGTACATCTGTACACATCTGTACATATCCGTACCCATCTGTACACATCTGTACATATCCGTACCCATCTGTACACATCTGTGCACATCTGTACATCTGTACATCTGTACACATCTGTACATATCCGTACCCATCTGTACACATCTGTGCACATCTGTACATCTGTACATCTGTACACATCTGTACATATCCGTACCCATCTGTACATATCCGTACCCATCTGTACACATCTGTGCACATCTGTACATCTGTACATCTGTACACATCTGTACATATCCGTACCCATCTGTACACATCTGTGCACATCTGTACATCTGTACATCTGTACACATCTGTACATATCCGTACCCATCTGTACACATCTGTACACATCTGTGCACATCTGTACATCTGTACATCTGTACACATCTGTACACATCTGTACATATCCGTACCCATCTGTACATATCCGTACACATCTGTACACATCTGTACATATCCGTACCCATCTGTACATATCCGTACACATCTGTACATATCCGTACACATCTGTACATATCCGTACCCATCTGTACACATCTGTACATATCCGTACCCATCTGTACACATCTGTGCACATCTGTACATCTGAACATCTGTACACATCTGTACATATCCGTACCCATCTGTACACATCTGTGCACATCTGTACATCTGTACATCTGTACACATCTGTACATATCCGTACCCATCTGTACACATCTGTGCACATCTGTACATCTGTACATCTGTACACATCTGTACATATCCGTACCCATCTGTACACATCTGTACACATCTGTACATATCCGTACCCATCTGTACATATCCGTACCCATCTGTACATATCCGTACCCATCTGTACACATCTGTGCACATCTGTACATCTGTACATCTGTACACATCTGTACATATCCGTACCCATCTGTACACATCTGTACACATCTGTGCACATCTGTACATCTGTACATCTGTACACATCTGTACATATCCGTACACATCTGTACATATCCGTACACATCTGTACATATCCGTACCCATCTGTACACATCTGTACATATCCGTACCCATCTGTACACATCTGTGCACATCTGTACATCTGTACATCTGTACACATCTGTACATATCCGTACCCATCTGTACACATCTGTGCACATCTGTACATCTGTACACATCTGTACATATCCGTACACATCTGTACATATCCGTACACATCTGTACATATCCGTACCCATCTGTACACATCTGTACACATCTGTGCACATCTGTACATCTGTACATCTGTACACATCTGTACATATCCGTACCCATCTGTACACATCTGTACACATCTGTACATATCCGTACCCATCTGTACATATCCGTACCCATCTGTACATATCCGTACCCATCTGTACACATCTGTGCACATCTGTACATCTGTACATCTGTACACATCTGTACATATCCGTACCCATCTGTACACATCTGTACACATCTGTGCACATCTGTACATCTGTACATCTGTACACATCTGTACATATCCGTACACATCTGTACATATCCGTACACATCTGTACATATCCGTACCCATCTGTACACATCTGTACATATCCGTACCCATCTGTACACATCTGTGCACATCTGTACATCTGTACATCTGTACACATCTGTACATATCCGTACCCATCTGTACACATCTGTGCACATCTGTACATCTGTACATCTGTACACATCTGTACATATCCGTACACATCTGTACATATCCGTACACATCTGTACATATCCGTACCCATCTGTACACATCTGTACACATCTGTGCACATCTGTACATCTGTACATCTGTACACATCTGTACATATCCGTACCCATCTGTACACATCTGTGCACATCTGTACATCTGTACATCTGTACACATCTGTACACATCTGTACATATCCGTACCCATCTGTACATATCCGTACACATCTGTACACATCTGTACATATCCGTACCCATCTGTACATATCCGTACACATCTGTACATATCCGTACACATCTGTACATATCCGTACCCATCTGTACACATCTGTACATATCCGTACCCATCTGTACACATCCGTACCCATCTGTACACATCTGTACACATCTGTGCACATCTGTACATCTGTACATCTGTACACATCTGTACATATCCGTACCCATCTGTACACATCTGTGCACATCTGTACATCTGTACATCTGTACACATCTGTACACATCTGTACATATCCGTACCCATCTGTACACATCTGTACATATCCGTACCCATCTGTACATATCCGTACACATCTGTACATATCCGTACCCATCTGTACACATCTGTGCACATCTGTACATCTGTACATCTGTACACATCTGTACATATCCGTACCCATCTGTACATATCCGTACACATCTGTACATATCCGTACCCATCTGTACACATCTGTGCACATCTGTACATCTGTACATCTGTACACATCTGTACATATCCGTACCCATCTGTACACATCTGTGAACATCTGTACATCTGTACATCTGTACACATCTGTACATATCCGTACCCATCTGTACATATCCGTACACATCTGTACATATCCGTACCCATCTGTACACATCTGTGCACATCTGTACATCTGTACACATCTGTGCACATCTGTACATCTGTACATCTGTACACATCTGTACATATCCGTACCCATCTGTACACATCTGTGAACATCTGTACATCTGTACATATCCGTACCCATCTGTACACATCTGTGCACATCTGTACATCTGTACATCTGTACACATCTGTACATATCCGTACCCATCTGTACACATCTGTGCACATCTGTACATCTGTACATCTGTACACATCTGTACATATCCGTACCCATCTGTACACATCTGTACACATCTGTACATATCCGTACCCATCTGTACATATCCGTACACATCTGTACATATCCGTACACATCTGTACATATCCGTACCCATCTGTACACATCTGTACATATCCGTACCCATCTGTACACATCTGTGCACATCTGTACATCTGTACATCTGTACACATCTGTACATATCCGTACCCATCTGTACACATCTGTGCACATCTGTACATCTGTACATCTGTACACATCTGTACATATCCGTACCCATCTGTACACATCTGTACACATCTGTACATATCCGTACCCATCTGTACATATCCGTACACATCTGTACATATCCGTACCCATCTGTACACATCTGTGCACATCTGTACATCTGTACATCTGTACACATCTGTACATATCCGTACCCATCTGTACACATCTGTACACATCTGTGCACATCTGTACATCTGTACATCTGTACACATCTGTACATATCCGTACACATCTGTACATATCCGTACACATCTGTACATATCCGTACCCATCTGTACACATCTGTACATATCCGTACCCATCTGTACACATCTGTGCACATCTGTACATCTGTACATCTGTACACATCTGTACATATCCGTACCCATCTGTACACATCTGTGCACATCTGTACATCTGTACATCTGTACACATCTGTACATATCCGTACCCATCTGTACACATCTGTGCACATCTGTACATCTGTACATCTGTACACATCTGTACATATCCGTACCCATCTGTACACATCTGTACACATCTGTGCACATCTGTACATCTGTACATCTGTACACATCTGTACATATCCGTACCCATCTGTACACATCTGTGCACATCTGTACATCTGTACATCTGTACACATCTGTACACATCTGTACATATCCGTACCCATCTGTACACATCTGTACACATCTGTACATATCCGTACCCATCTGTACATATCCGTACACATCTGTACATATCCGTACACATCTGTACATATCCTTACCCATCTGTACACATCTGTACATATCCGTACCCATCTGTACACATCTGTGCACATCTGTACATCTGTACATCTGTACACATCTGTACATATCCGTACCCATCTGTACACATCTGTGCACATCTGTACATCTGTACATCTGTACACATCTGTACATATCCGTACCCATCTGTACACATCTGTACACATCTGTACATATCCGTACCCATCTGTACATATCCGTACACATCTGTACATATCCGTACCCATCTGTACACATCTGTGCACATCTGTACATCTGTACATCTGTACACATCTGTACATATCCGTACCCATCTGTACACATCTGTACACATCTGTGCACATCTGTACATCTGTACATCTGTACACATCTGTACATATCCGTACCCATCTGTACACATCTGTACATATCCGTACCCATCTGTACACATCTGTGCACATCTGTACATCTGTACATCTGTACACATCTGTACATATCCGTACCCATCTGTACACATCTGTGCACATCTGTACATCTGTACATCTGTACACATCTGTACATATCCGTACCCATCTGTACATATCCGTACACATCTGTACATATCCGTACCCATCTGTACACATCTGTGCACATCTGTACATCTGTACATCTGTACACATCTGTACATATCCGTACCCATCTGTACACATCTGTGCACATCTGTACATCTGTACATCTGTACACATCTGTACATATCCGTACCCATCTGTACACATCTGTACACATCTGTGCACATCTGTACATCTGTACATCTGTACACATCTGTACATATCCGTACCCATCTGTACACATCTGTGCACATCTGTACATCTGTACATCTGTACACATCTGTACACATCTGTACATATCCGTACCCATCTGTACACATCTGTGCACATCTGTACATCTGTACATCTGTACATATCCGTACCCATCTGTACACATCTGTGCACATCTGTACATCTGTACATCTGTACACATCTGTACATATCCGTACCCATCTGTACACATCTGTGCACATCTGTACATCTGTACATCTGTACACATCTGTACATATCCGTACCCATCTGTACACATCTGTACACATCTGTGCACATCTGTACATCTGTACATCTGTACACATCTGTACATATCCGTACACATCTGTACATATCCGTACCCATCTGTACACATCTGTACATATCCGTACCCATCTGTACACATCTGTGCACATCTGTACATCTGTACATCTGTACACATCTGTACATATCCGTACCCATCTGTACACATCTGTACACATCTGTGCACATCTGTACATCTGTACATCTGTACACATCTGTACATATCCGTACCCATCTGTACACATCTGTGCACATCTGTACATCTGTACATCTGTACACATCTGTACACATCTGTACATATCCGTACCCATCTGTACATATCCGTACACATCTGTACACATCTGTACATATCCGTACCCATCTGTACACATCTGTACACATCTGTACATATCCGTACCCATCTGTACATATCCGTACACATCTGTACATATCCGTACACATCTGTACATATCCGTACCCATCTGTACACATCTGTACATATCCGTACCCATCTGTACACATCTGTGCACATCTGTACATCTGTACACATCTGTACATATCCGTACCCATCTGTACACATCTGTACACATCTGTGCACATCTGTACATCTGTACATCTGTACACATCTGTACATATCCGTACCCATCTGTACACATCTGTGCACATCTGTACATCTGTACATCTGTACACATCTGTACATATCCGTACCCATCTGTACACATCTGTGCACATCTGTACATCTGTACATCTGTACATATCCGTACCCATCTGTACATATCCGTACACATCTGTACATATCCGTACACATCTGTACATATCCGTACCCATCGTACACATCTGTGCACATCTGTACATCTGTACATCTGTACCCATCTGTACACATCTGTACACATCTGTACATATCCGTACCCATCTGTACATATCCGTACCCATCTGTACATATCCGTACACATCTGTACATATCCGTACCCATCTGTACACATCTGTACACATCTGTACATATCCGTACACATCTGTACATATCCGTACCCATCTGTACACATCTGTGCACATCTGTACATCTGTACATCTGTACCCATCTGTACACATCTGTACACATCTGTACATATCCGTACACATCTGTACATATCCGTACCCATCTGTACACATCTGTACACATCTGTACATATCCGTACACATCTGTACATATCCGTACCCATCTGTACACATCTGTACACATCTGTGCACATCTGTACATCTGTACATCTGTACACATCTGTACATATCCGTACACATCTGTACATATCCGTACACATCTGTACATATCCGTACCCATCTGTACACATCTGTACATATCCGTACCCATCTGTACACATCTGTGCACATCTGTACATCTGTACATCTGTACACATCTGTACATATCCGTACCCATCTGTACACATCTGTACACATCTGTGCACATCTGTACATCTGTACATCTGTACACATCTGTACATATCCGTACCCATCTGTACATATCCGTACACATCTGTACATATCCGTACACATCTGTACATATCCGTACCCATCTGTACACATCTGTACATATCCGTACCCATCTGTACACATCTGTGCACATCTGTACATCTGTACATCTGTACACATCTGTACATATCCGTACCCATCTGTACACATCTGTGCACATCTGTACATCTGTACATCTGTACACATCTGTACATATCCGTACACATCTGTACATATCCGTACCCATCTGTACACATCTGTGCACATCTGTACATCTGTACATCTGTACACATCTGTACATATCCGTACCCATCTGTACACATCTGTACACATCTGTGCACATCTGTACATCTGTACATCTGTACACATCTGTACATATCCGTACACATCTGTACATATCCGTACACATCTGTACATATCCGTACCCATCTGTACACATCTGTACATATCCGTACCCATCTGTACACATCTGTGCACATCTGTACATCTGTACATCTGTACACATCTGTACATATCCGTACCCATCTGTACACATCTGTGCACATCTGTACATCTGTACATCTGTACACATCTGTACATATCCGTACCCATCTGTACACATCTGTACATCTGTACATCTGTACACATCTGTACATATCCGTACCCATCTGTACACATCTGTGCACATCTGTACATCTGTACATCTGTACACATCTGTACATATCCGTACCCATCTGTACACATCTGTACACATCTGTGCACATCTGTACATCTGTACATCTGTACACATCTGTACATATCCGTACCCATCTGTACACATCTGTGCACATCTGTACATCTGTACATCTGTACACATCTGTACATATCCGTACCCATCTGTACACATCTGTACACATCTGTGCACATCTGTACATCTGTACATCTGTACACATCTGTACATATCCGTACCCATCTGTACACATCTGTGCACATCTGTACATCTGTACATCTGTACACATCTGTACACATCTGTACATATCCGTACCCATCTGTACACATCTGTACACATCTGTACATATCCGTACCCATCTGTACATATCCGTACACATCTGTACATATCCGTACACATCTGTACATATCCGTACCCATCTGTACACATCTGTACATATCCGTACCCATCTGTACACATCTGTGCACATCTGTACATCTGTACATCTGTACACATCTGTACATATCCGTACCCATCTGTACACATCTGTGCACATCTGTACATCTGTACATCTGTACACATCTGTACATATCCGTACCCATCTGTACACATCTGTACACATCTGTACATATCCGTACACATCTGTACATATCCGTACCCATCTGTACATATCCGTACACATCTGTACATATCCGTACCCATCTGTACACATCTGTGCACATCTGTACATCTGTACATCTGTACACATCTGTACATATCCGTACCCATCTGTACACATCTGTACACATCTGTGCACATCTGTACATCTGTACATCTGTACACATCTGTACATATCCGTACACATCTGTACATATCCGTACACATCTGTACATATCCGTACCCATCTGTACACATCTGTACATATCCGTACCCATCTGTACACATCTGTGCACATCTGTACATCTGTACATCTGTACACATCTGTACATATCCGTACCCATCTGTACACATCTGTGCACATCTGTACATCTGTACATCTGTACACATCTGTACATATCCGTACCCATCTGTACACATCTGTGCACATCTGTACATCTGTACATCTGTACACATCTGTACATATCCGTACCCATCTGTACACATCTGTACACATCTGTGCACATCTGTACATCTGTACATCTGTACACATCTGTACATATCCGTACCCATCTGTACACATCTGTGCACATCTGTACATCTGTACATCTGTACACATCTGTACACATCTGTACATATCCGTACCCATCTGTACACATCTGTGCACATCTGTACATCTGTACATCTGTACATATCCGTACCCATCTGTACACATCTGTGCACATCTGTACATCTGTACATCTGTACACATCTGTACAAATCCGTACCCACCTGTACACATCTGTGCACATCTGTACATCTGTACATCTGTACACATCTGTACATATCCGTACCCATCTGTACACATCTGTACACATCTGTGCACATCTGTACATCTGTACATCTGTACACATCTGTACATATCCGTACACATCTGTACATATCCGTACCCATCTGTACACATCTGTACATATCCGTACACATCTGTACACATCTGTGCACATCTGTACATCTGTACATCTGTACACATCTGTACATATCCGTACCCATCTGTACACATCTGTACACATCTGTGCACATCTGTACATCTGTACATCTGTACACATCTGTACATATCCGTACCCATCTGTACACATCTGTGCACATCTGTACATCTGTACATCTGTACACATCTGTACACATCTGTACATATCCGTACCCATCTGTACATATCCGTACCCATCTGTACACATCTGTACATATCCGTACCCATCTGTACACATCTGTACACATCTGTACATATCCGTACCCATCTGTACATATCCGTACACATCTGTACATATCCGTACACATCTGTACATATCCGTACCCATCTGTACACATCTGTACATATCCGTACCCATCTGTACACATCTGTGCACATCTGTACATCTGTACACATCTGTACATATCCGTACCCATCTGTACACATCTGTACACATCTGTGCACATCTGTACATCTGTACATCTGTACACATCTGTACATATCCGTACCCATCTGTACACATCTGTGCACATCTGTACATCTGTACATCTGTACACATCTGTACATATCCGTACCCATCTGTACACATCTGTACATATCCGTACCCATCTGTACACATCTGTACATATCCGTACCCATCTGTACACATCTGTGCACATCTGTACATCTGTACATCTGTACACATCTGTACATATCCGTACCCATCTGTACACATCTGTGCACATCTGTACATCTGTACACATCTGTACATATCCGTACACATCTGTACATATCCGTACACATCTGTACATATCCGTACCCATCTGTACACATCTGTACACATCTGTGCACATCTGTACATCTGTACATCTGTACACATCTGTACATATCCGTACCCATCTGTACACATCTGTACACATCTGTACATATCCGTACCCATCTGTACATATCCGTACCCATCTGTACATATCCGTACCCATCTGTACACATCTGTGCACATCTGTACATCTGTACATCTGTACACATCTGTACATATCCGTACCCATCTGTACACATCTGTACACATCTGTGCACATCTGTACATCTGTACATCTGTACACATCTGTACATATCCGTACACATCTGTACATATCCGTACACATCTGTACATATCCGTACCCATCTGTACACATCTGTACATATCCGTACCCATCTGTACACATCTGTGCACATCTGTACATCTGTACATCTGTACACATCTGTACATATCCGTACCCATCTGTACACATCTGTGCACATCTGTACATCTGTACATCTGTACACATCTGTACATATCCGTACACATCTGTACATATCCGTACACATCTGTACATATCCGTACCCATCTGTACACATCTGTACACATCTGTGCACATCTGTACATCTGTACATCTGTACACATCTGTACATATCCGTACCCATCTGTACACATCTGTGCACATCTGTACATCTGTACATCTGTACACATCTGTACACATCTGTACATATCCGTACCCATCTGTACATATCCGTACACATCTGTACACATCTGTACATATCCGTACCCATCTGTACATATCCGTACACATCTGTACATATCCGTACACATCTGTACATATCCGTACCCATCTGTACACATCTGTACATATCCGTACCCATCTGTACACATCCGTACCCATCTGTACAACATCTGTACACATCTGTGCACATCTGTACATCTGTACATCTGTACACATCTGTACATATCCGTACCCATCTGTACACATCTGTGCACATCTGTACATCTGTACATCTGTACACATCTGTACACATCTGTACATATCCGTACCCATCTGTACACATCTGTACATATCCGTACCCATCTGTACATATCCGTACACATCTGTACATATCCGTACCCATCTGTACACATCTGTGCACATCTGTACATCTGTACATCTGTACACATCTGTACATATCCGTACCCATCTGTACATATCCGTACACATCTGTACATATCCGTACCCATCTGTACACATCTGTGCACATCTGTACATCTGTACATCTGTACACATCTGTACATATCCGTACCCATCTGTACACATCTGTGAACATCTGTACATCTGTACATCTGTACACATCTGTACATATCCGTACCCATCTGTACATATCCGTACACATCTGTACATATCCGTACCCATCTGTACACATCTGTGCACATCTGTACATCTGTACATCTGTACACATCTGTACATATCCGTACCCATCTGTACACATCTGTGAACATCTGTACATCTGTACATATCCGTACCCATCTGTACACATCTGTGCACATCTGTACATCTGTACATCTGTACACATCTGTACATATCCGTACCCATCTGTACACATCTGTGCACATCTGTACATCTGTACATCTGTACACATCTGTACATATCCGTAGCCATCTGTACACATCTGTACACATCTGTACATATCCGTACCCATCTGTACATATCCGTACACATCTGTACATATCCGTACACATCTGTACATATCCGTACCCATCTGTACACATCTGTACATATCCGTACCCATCTGTACACATCTGTGCACATCTGTACATCTGTACATCTGTACACATCTGTACATATCCGTACCCATCTGTACACATCTGTGCACATCTGTACATCTGTACATCTGTACAGATCTGTACATATCCGTACCCATCTGTACACATCTGTACACATCTGTACATATCCGTACCCATATCTGTACATATCCGTACACATCTGTACATATCCGTACCCATCTGTACACATCTGTGCACATCTGTACATCTGTACATCTGTACACATCTGTACATATCCGTACCCATCTGTACACATCTGTACACATCTGTGCACATCTGTACATCTGTACATCTGTACACATCTGTACATATCCGTACCCATCTGTACACTATCTGTACACATCTGTACATATCGTACCATCTGTACACATCTGTACATATCCGTACCCATCTGTACACATCTGTGCACATCTGTACATCTGTACATCTGTACACATCTGTACATATCCGTACCCATCTGTACACATCTGTGCACATCTGTACATCTGTACATCTGTACACATCTGTACATATCCGTACCCATCTGTACACATCTGTGCACATCTGTACATCCTGTACATCTGTACACATCTGTACATATCCGTACCCATCTGTACACATCTGTACACATCTGTGCACATCTGTACATCTGTACATCTGTACACATCTGTACATATCCGTACCCATCTGTACACATCTGTGCACATCTGTACATCTGTACATCTGTACACATCTGTACACATCTGTACATATCCGTACCCATCTGTACACATCTGTACACATCTGTACATATCCGTACCCATCTGTACATATCCGTACACATCTGTACATATCCGTACACATCTGTACATATCCGTACCCATCTGTACACATCTGTACATATCCGTACCCATCTGTACACATCTGTGCACATCTGTACATCTGTACATCTGTACACATCTGTACATATCCGTACCCATCTGTACACATCTGTGCACATCTGTACATCTGTACATCTGTACACATCTGTACATATCCGTACCCATCTGTACACATCCTGTACACATCTGTACATATCCGTACCCATCTGTACATATCCGTACACATCTGTACATATCCGTACCCATCTGTACACATCTGTGCACATCTGTACATCTGTACATCTGTACACATCTGTACATATCCGTACCCATCTGTACACATCTGTACACATCTGTGCACATCTGTACATCTGTACATCTGTACACATCTGTACATATCCGTACCCATCTGTACACATCTGTACATATCCGTACCCATCTGTACACATCTGTGCACATCTGTACATCTGTACATCTGTACACATCTGTACATATCCGTACCCATCTGTACACATCTGTGCACATCTGTACATCTGTACATCTGTACACATCTGTACATATCCGTACCCATCTGTACATATCCGTACACATCTGTACATATCCGTACCCATCTGTACACATCTGTGCACATCTGTACATCTGTACATCTGTACACATCTGTACATATCCGTACCCATCTGTACACATCTGTGCACATCTGTACATCTGTACATCTGTACACATCTGTACATATCCGTACCCATCTGTACAACATCTGTACACATCTGTGCACATCTGTACATCTGTACATCTGTACACATCTGTACATATCCGTACCCATCTGTACACATCTGTGCACATCTGTACATCTGTACATCTGTACACATCTGTACACATCTGTACATATCCGTACCCATCTGTACACATCTGTGCACATCTGTACATCTGTACATCTGTACATATCCGTACCCATCTGTACACATCTGTGCACATCTGTACATCTGTACATCTGTACACATCTGTACATATCCGTACCCATCTGTACACATCTGTGCACATCTGTACATCTGTACATCTGTACACATCTGTACATATCCGTACCCATCTGTACACATCTGTACACATCTGTGCACATCTGTACATCTGTACATCTGTACACATCTGTACATATCCGTACACATCTGTACATATCCTCGTACCCATCTGTACACATCTGTACATATCCGTACCCATCTGTACACATCTGTGCACATCTGTACATCTGTACATCTGTACACATCTGTACATATCCGTAACCCATGTACACATCTGTACATCGTACCCATCTGTACACATCTGTGCACATCTGTACATCTGTACATCTGTACACATCTGTACATATCCGTACCCATCTGTACACATCTGTGCACATCTGTACATCTGTACATCTGTACACATCTGTACACATCTGTACATATCCGTACCCATCTGTACATATCCGTACACATCTGTACACATCTGTACATATCCGTACCCATCTGTACACATCTGTACACATCTGTACATATCCGTACCCATCTGTACATATCCGTACACATCTGTACATATCCGTACACATCTGTACATATCCGTACCCATCTGTACACATCTGTACATATCCGTACCCATCTGTACACATCTGTGCACATCTGTACATCTGTACACATCTGTACATATCCGTACCCATCTGTACACATCTGTACACATCTGTGCACATCTGTACATCTGTACATCTGTACACATCTGTACATATCCGTACCCATCTGTACACATCTGTGCACATCTGTACATCTGTACATCTGTACCCATCTGTACACATCTGTACACATCTGTACATATCCGTACCCATCTGTACATATCCGTACCCATCTGTACATATCCGTACACATCTGTACATATCCGTACCCATCTGTACACATCTGTGCACATCTGTACATATCCGTACACATCTGTACATATCCGTACCCATCTGTACACATCTGTGCACATCTGTACATCTGTACATCTGTACCCATCTGTACACATCTGTACACATCTGTACATATCCGTACACATCTGTACATATCCGTACCCATCTGTACACATCTGTACACATCTGTACATATCCGTACACATCTGTACATATCCGTACCCATCTGTACACATCTGTACACATCTGTGCACATCTGTACATCTGTACATCTGTACACATCTGTACATATCCGTACACATCTGTACATATCCTGTACACATCTGTACATATCCGTACCCATCTGTACCACATCTGTACATATCCGTACCCATCTGTACACATCTGTGCACATCTGTACATCTGTACATCTGTACACATCTGTACATATCCGTACCCATCTGTACACATCTGTACACATCTGTGCACATCTGTACATCTGTACATCTGTACACATCTGTACATATCCGTACCCATCTGTACATATCCGTACACATCTGTACATATCCGTACACATCTGTACATATCCGTACCCATCTGTACACATCTGTACATATCCGTACCCATCTGTACACATCTGTGCACATCTGTACATCTGTACATCTGTACACATCTGTACATATCCGTACCCATCTGTACACATCTGTGCACATCTGTACATCTGTACATCTGTACACATCTGTACATATCTGTACACATCTGTACATATCCGTACCCATCTGTACACATCTGTGCACATCTGTACATCTGTACATCTGTACACATCTGTACATATCCGTACCCATCTGTACACATCTGTACACATCTGTGCACATCTGTACATCTGTACATCTGTACACATCTGTACATATCCGTACACATCTGTACATATCCGTACACATCTGTACATATCCGTACCCATCTGTACACATCTGTACATATCCGTACCCATCTGTACACATCTGTGCACATCTGTACATCTGTACATCTGTACACATCTGTACATATCCGTACCCATCTGTACACATCTGTGCACATCTGTACATCTGTACATCTGTACACATCTGTACATATCCGTACCCATCTGTACACATCTGTACATCATCTGTACATCTGTACACATCTGTACATATCCGTACCCATCTGTACACATCTGTGCACATCTGTACATCTGTACATCTGTACACATCTGTACATATCCGTACCCATTCTGCTACACATTCTGTACACATCTGTGCACATCTGTACATCTGTACATCTGTACACATCTGTACATATCCGTACCCATCTGTACACATCTGTGCACATCTGTACATCTGTACATCTGTACACATCTGTACATATCCGTACCCATCTGTACAACATCTGTACACATCTGTGCACATCTGTACATCTGTACATCTGTACACATCTGTACATATCCGTACCCATCTGTACACATCTAACATCTGTACACATCTGTACATATCCGTACCCATCTGTACACATCTGTACACATCTGTACATATCCGTACCCATCTGTACATATCCGTACACATCTGTACATATCCGTACACATCTGTACATATCCGTACCCATCTGTACACATCTGTACATATCCGTACCCATCTGTACACATCTGTGCACATCTGTACATCTGTACATCTGTACACATCTGTACATATCCGTACCCATCTGTACACATCTGTGCACATCTGTACATCTGTACATCTGTACACATCTGTACATATCCGTACCCATCTGTACACATCTGTACACATCTGTACATATCCGTACCCATCTGTACATATCCGTACACATCTGTACATATCCGTACCCATCTGTACACATCTGTGCACATCTGTACATCTGTACATCTGTACACATCTGTACATATCCGTACCCATCTGTACACATCTGTACACATCTGTGCACATCTGTACATCTGTACATCTGTACACATCTGTACATATCCGTACACATCTGTACATGTCCGTACACATCTGTACATATCCGTACCCATCTGTACACATCTGTACATATCCGTACCCATCTGTACACATCTGTGCACATCTGTACATCTGTACATCTGTACACATCTGTACATATCCGTACCCATCTGTACACATCTGTGCACATCTGTACATCTGTACATCTGTACACATCTGTACATATCCGTACCCATCTGTACACATCTGTGCACATCTGTACATCTGTACATCTGTACACATCTGTACATATCCGTACCCATCTGTACACATCTGTACACATCTGTGCACATCTGTACATCTGTACATCTGTACACATCTGTACATATCCGTACCCATCTGTACACATCTGTGCACATCTGTACATCTGTACATCTGTACACATCTGTACACATCTGTACATATCCGTACCCATCTGTACACATCTGTGCACATCTGTACATCTGTACATCTGTACATATCCGTACCCATCTGTACACATCTGTGCACATCTGTACATCTGTACATCTGTACACATCTGTACATATCCGTACCCACCTGTACACATCTGTGCACATCTGTACATCTGTACATCTGTACACATCTGTACATATCCGTACCCATCTGTACACATCTGTACACATCTGTGCACATCTGTACATCTGTACATCTGTACACATCTGTACATATCCGTACACATCTGTACATATCCGTACCCATCTGTACACATCTGTACATATCCGTACCCATCTGTACACATCTGTGCACATCTGTACATCTGTACATCTGTACACATCTGTACATATCCGTACCCATCTGTACACATCTGTACACATCTGTGCACATCTGTACATCTGTACATCTGTACACATCTGTACATATCCGTACCCATCTGTACACATCTGTGCACATCTGTACATCTGTACATCTGTACACATCTGTACACATCTGTACATATCCGTACCCATCTGTACATATCCGTACACATCTGTACACATCTGTACATATCCGTACCCATCTGTACACATCTGTACACATCTGTACATATCCGTACCCATCTGTACATATCCGTACACATCTGTACATATCCGTACACATCTGTACATATCCGTACCCATCTGTACACATCTGTACATATCCGTACCCATCTGTACACATCTGTGCACATCTGTACATCTGTACACATCTGTACATATCCGTACCCATCTGTACACATCTGTACACATCTGTGCACATCTGTACATCTGTACATCTGTACACATCTGTACATATCCGTACCCATCTGTACACATCTGTGCACATCTGTACATCTGTACACCTGTACACATCTGTACATATCCGTACCCATCTGTACACATCTGTGCACATCTGTACATCTGTACATCTGTACATATCCGTACCCATCTGTACATATCCGTACACATCTGTACATATCCGTACACATCTGTACATATCCGTACCCATCGTACACATCTGTGCACATCTGTACATCTGTACATCTGTACCCATCTGTACACATCTGTACACATCTGTACATATCCGTACCCATCTGTACATATCCGTACCCATCTGTACATATCCGTACACATCTGTACATATCCGTACCCATCTGTACACATCTGTACACATCTGTACATATCCGTACACATCTGTACATATCCGTACCCATCTGTACACATCTGTGCACATCTGTACATCTGTACATCTGTACCCATCTGTACACATCTGTACACATCTGTACATATCCGTACACATCTGTACATATCCGTACCCATCTGTACACATCTGTACACATCTGTACATATCCGTACACATCTGTACATATCCGTACCCATCTGTACACATCTGTACACATCTGTGCACATCTGTACATCTGTACATCTGTACACATCTGTACATATCCGTACACATCTGTACATATCCGTACACATCTGTACATATCCGTACCCATCTGTACACATCTGTACATATCCGTACCCATCTGTACACATCTGTGCACATCTGTACATCTGTACATCTGTACACATCTGTACATATCCGTACCCATCTGTACACATCTGTACACATCTGTGCACATCTGTACATCTGTACATCTGTACACATCTGTACATATCCGTACCCATCTGTACATATCCGTACACATCTGTACATATCCGTACATATCTGTACATATCCGTACCCATCTGTACACATCTGTACATATCCGTACCCATCTGTACACATCTGTGCACATCTGTACATCTGTACATCTGTACACATCTGTACATATCCGTACCCATCTGTACACATCTGTACACATCTGTACATATCCGTACCCATCTGTACATATCCGTACACATCTGTACATATCCGTACACATCTGTACATATCCGTACCCATCTGTACACATCTGTACATATCCGTACCCATCTGTACACATCTGTGCACATCTGTACATCTGTACATCTGTACACATCTGTACACATCTGTACATATCCGTACCCATCTGTACACATCTGTACACATCTGTACATATCCGTACCCATCTGTACATATCCGTACACATCTGTACATATCCGTACATATCTGTACATATCCGTACCCATCTGTACACATCTGTACATATCCGTACCCATCTGTACACATCTGTGCACATCTGTACATCTGTACATCTGTACACATCTGTACATATCCGTACCCATCTGTACACATCTGTGCACATCTGTACATCTGTACATCTGTACACATCTGTACATATCCGTACCCATCTGTACACATCTGTGCACATCTGTACATCTGTACATCTGTACACATCTGTACATATCCGTACCCATCTGTACACATCTGTACACATCTGTACATATCCGTACCCATCTGTACATATCCGTACACATCTGTACATATCCGTACCCATCTGTACACATCTGTGCACATCTGTACATCTGTACATCTGTACACATCTGTACATATCCGTACCCATCTGTACACATCTGTGAACATCTGTACATCTGTACATCTGTACACATCTGTACATATCCGTACCCATCTGTACACATCTGTACATATCCGTACCCATCTGTACACATCTGTGCACATCTGTACATCTGTACATCTGTACACATCTGTACATATCCGTACCCATCTGTACACATCTGTACACATCTGTGCACATCTGTACATCTGTACACATCTGTACATATCCGTACCCATCTGTACACATCTGTGCACATCTGTACATCTGTACATCTGTACACATCTGTACATATCCGTACCCATCTGTACACATCTGTACACATCTGTGCACATCTGTACATCTGTACATCTGTACATATCCGTACACATCTGTACATATCCGTACCCATCTGTACACATCTGTACATATCCGTACCCATCTGTACACATCTGTACATATCCGTACCCATCTGTACACATCTGTGCACATCTGTACATCTGTACATCTGTACACATCTGTACATATCCGTACCCATCTGTACACATCTGTGCACATCTGTACATCTGTACATCTGTACACATCTGTACATATCCGTACCCATCTGTACACATCTGTACACATCTGTGCACATCTGTACATCTGTACATCTGTACACATCTGTACATATCCGTACACATCTGTACATATCCGTACACATCTGTACATATCCGTACCCATCTGTACACATCTGTACATATCCGTACCCATCTGTACACATCTGTGCACATCTGTACATCTGTACATCTGTACACATCTGTACATATCCGTACACATCTGTACATATCCGTACCTATCTGTACACATCTGTGCACATCTGTACATCTGTACATCTGTACACATCTGTACATATTCGTACCCATCTGTACACATGTGTGAACATACACATCTGTGCACATCTGTACATCTGTACATCTGTACACATCTGTACATATCCGTACACATCTGTACATATCCGTACCCATCTGTACACATCTGTACATATCCGTACCCATCTGTACACATCTGTGCACATCTGTACATCTGTACATCTGTACACATCTGTACATATCCGTACCCATCTGTACACATCTGTACACATCTGTGCACATCTGTACATCTGTACATCTGTACACATCTGTACATATCCGTACCCATCTGTACACATCTGTGCACATCTGTACATCTGTACATCTGTACACATCTGTACACATCTGTACATATCCGTACCCATCTGTACATATCCGTACACATCTGTACACATCTGTACATATCCGTACCCATCTGTACACATCTGTACACATCTGTACATATCCGTACCCATCTGTACATATCCGTACACATCTGTACATAACCGTACACATCTGTACATATCCGTACCCATCTGTACACATCTGTACATATCCGTACCCATCTGTACACATCTGTGCACATCTGTACATCTGTACACATCTGTACATATCCGTACCCATCTGTACACATCTGTACACATCTGTGCACATCTGTACATCTGTACATCTGTACACATCTGTACATATCCGTACCCATCTGTACACATCTGTGCACATCTGTACATCTGTACATCTGTACACATCTGTACATATCCGTACCCATCTGTACACATCTGTGCACATCTGTACATCTGTACATCTGTACATATCCGTACCCATCTGTACATATCCGTACACATCTGTACATATCCGTACACATCTGTACATATCCGTACCCATCGTACACATCTGTGCACACCTGTACATCTGTACATCTGTACCCATCTGTACACATCTGTACACATCTGTACATATCCGTACCCATCTGTACATATCCGTACCCATCTGTACATATCCGTACACATCTGTACATATCCGTACCCATCTGTACACATCTGTACACATCTGTACATATCCATACACATCTGTACATATCCGTACCCATCTGTACACATCTGTGCACATCTGTACATCTGTACATCTGTACCCATCTGTACACATCTGTACACATCTGTACATATCCGTACACATCTGTACATATCCGTACCCATCTGTACACATCTGTACACATCTGTACATATCCGTACACATCTGTACATATCCGTACCCATCTGTACACATCTGTACACATCTGTGCACATCTGTACATCTGTACATCTGTACACATCTGTACATATCCGTACACATCTGTACATATCCGTACACATCTGTACATATCCGTACCCATCTGTACACATCTGTACATATCCGTACCCATCTGTACACATCTGTGCACATCTGTACATCTGTACATCTGTACACATCTGTACA